>CM066327.1:45348456-46548456 GCA_033807775.1 Saussurea involucrata
GTTGTCCTTCAAAACCCCAATCATATACTGCTCTGTCCTTTAAAGGACCTTGGTGATAAATTCACCATCACTTTACTATAACTTATAGAGATAACCATGCGAAATGATTATGCACTTACATACATACAACAACGTACTTTACCGATCGTTAGTCACTGTAATAATTCAGAAATAGACATGCTCGTGTAACAATGTATTCATAATAACAGTAGCTAATTGTAATTGTGAACATATCATACAGGAGAATCCCCATTATCATTGTCATAGCACTAATTTCACGTATTTCCGTTAACTCTAAGACTATCCCGTCTTAACACTTCTACCCATATCTCACATATCATAACCTACTACGTCTCAGCTTAAGTCTAAGTATCTCATCAGCATACTTAGTTCACTTAAACTAGTGCTCTGATACCATACTAAAACACCCTAAAAACGGAGTCAATTTAAACCTTGAAATTTCCATCAGTTATGATCAAAACTTTCAAACTTATATAACCTGAGGATCAAATGTAAGGTTTTTATATACAACTGACATTACTTAAATAACTTATTAATCTAATCACCTCATAACAATCAGATTGATCGAATTATCTAAACAACTGTCCCAAAAACTTCAAAGAATAACTAGATCCTTTGTTATCTCTAAGTCTGAATCTCTCCAAAAGTTCTCTTCTCTCGTTCCCGCTACTTCCCAGAGCTTGTACCTGGTAAGAAGATTCAACTTGAAACATTAGGCTTTCGCCTAGTGAGGTTAATCAATTCAAATTTAAAACTCAACAACTAAAACATCAGGTGTCTCAAACCTGCATCTTTCATCTTACCAAATCAAATTCCAACCACTATGACTATTTCACCTAGTCATTAAATAGAATAACAACATCAACTACTTATAATCCCACCAGATTTATAAGAAATTAAACTCAACAACCCATGAAATGCAAATTACAACTCGATGTAATTTTTTCACACTTCATTATTTAATAAACACCGGAAATGCGAATTACACCTTAATGTAATTCTCTCACACTTCCTATCGCCTGAAATGCAAATTACATCTCGATGTAATTTTCTCACACTTCATTATTTAATAAACACAGGAAATGCGAATTACACCTTAATGTAATTCTCTCACACTTCCTATCGACTGAAATGAAAATTACAACTCGATGTAATTTTCTCACACTTCATTATTTAATAAACACCGGAAATGCGAATTACACCTTAATGTAATTCTCTCACACTTCCTATCGCCTGAAATGCGAATTACACCTCAATGTAATTCTCTCACATTTCAATACCTCACCACCCTGAATCACTCCACCACTAGAATTACCTTATAGGTCCCAGCTAGTATGCGGTTCCCATTAGACCGTACTAAGTTGCCCACTAGACCAAATGTAAACTCTAGCCATCGCAACACAATAAATATGTATCATCACTCTTTCTATTACATCCATAGTGCCAATAATATCAGATAAATCTCTATATTTAATAACTGATATAAACTCTTCATATGATAATATTTCATGCATAATCTTTATCATTAAATCATGTCAAGAGCATATAAATAATAACATGAAAACTTCACATAAAATCATCATGCATTTTTATCTCAAAAAGCATCAAAGTTCGCAGGCTACTGATTGCGAGTTTCATATAATTCGCAAGCCAAAGCTGCGAATTTCAGAAGTTCGCAGGCTATGGTTGCGAGTTTCACAAAACTCGCAAGCTACACTTGCGAAATTCTTATTTTCGCAACCAACGGTTGCGAACTTTATCTGATTCTCGCAAGCCAAGGCTGCGAGATTCATTCACTGTTCATCATCATCTACCTCTCATTAAGCTGTTTCTTATCAGATTAAGCATTAAGCACATAAAATAATATTTAAGCTCAATAAACACATACACATATGTTTACATGTTAAGTTTTAAGCAAGAATCAATTAAACTCACCTCAAAAGTCGATTTATACACTGATTCACGTAAGAGCTTAACGAACAGCTTAATGGCAGCTTTATCAACAATCTCTAATTTCACCACTGATTTCTTTGTTTCTCCTTGCTATTTCTTCCTCTCGACTTCTCTATCTCAAATCTCGTTTTCTCCTTTTTTTTTTCTCAAGCAAACCGAACACACACAAGATAACCCCTCACACACTCTCACAATTAGTTTAGGTTAACCAACTAAGTGACACCTCCTCCTTAAATTACACATGAGTCATATGACTATTTCCATAATAACCTTTAACTTTCAAAGAATTGCATAACAAACCCTCAACATGAAAATCTATTTCAACAACACTTTTAAACAATTACAAACTTAACCCCAAATTAATTTGTAATTCACAAAATAATATAACTGGAAATTCAGGATGTTACAATTATGGTTAGTCCGGAGTTTATTATGTTTGTTATGGTGTAAATCAATGAGGTGTTAACGGAATTGCCGTTGCGTTTAAGAATTTGATTTTGTGTTGACATTATAAGATGGACATTGGTAAAAATTATGGTTACGATACCTTTGGGATGAATACAATTAATTCATATTATGTTCACATTAAAGTCATGATATGATTATATTTAAATTTGATGTTGATATATTGGTTGGTGTGAAGAAAACATTGTCTAAAGAATATTTAAAGTGTGTCATGATTTTGTGGTATGATTTGTGATAAGATGCAGAAGAGACCGAATATATGCTTGGTATGCGATATTGATAGGATTTTTATTTATAAATTTATTCCGGGTTGGAATGTCTCTTGAGATATTTTTTGGGAAGTCAGTGTTGAGTAGTAAGTTCGATTAAAGTGTCGGGATTTATAGACTATTAAAGATGAATTTCTTTTGCTTTGATTGAATTTTTATGAAAATGTCATTTAAATCGTTAAGAATTTTTGAATTGAAATGTTAATATATTTCTCAAATATGAGGGAATGCCAATGATTTGACTATCTTCTCTTGGAAATCGAGAAATGTGTTGGATTTTGAAGTATTTAGTATTTTTCGTGATGAGCTGGTGTACTAGGATTGTGGAATATTTTGATTCTAAATTCTGGTGGAACCAACTGGACATAATTAGTCTTGCAAAAATAAGACGATTTTGATTTGATAATTGATTGAGATTGAAATTATAAGAGAGATCATGTATTTGGTGAATTTAACCTAAATGTGCAGCGAAAGCGTGATAATTCATTAGTGATTATGTTTTGGGTTGAAATATTGAAGTGGGGAACATATAGTAAACTTTAAGCAGTACAGCGGTTGGACTGGTGAAAAGTCCTTTGGGAGTTCTGTAAACGCATTGATGTGTTCAAAGAATTTGAAATCAATTTGATGGTAATTACCCTCGTTTATTGCTTGAATGAATTCCAGGACGGAATTCTTTTAAGGGAGAGATGTTGTAATAACCGGGGACGTTGTGGATTTATTTAATTTTATTATTTTAAGTTTTAAGGTAAGTTTGAGATTAGTTTTAGGGAGTTAAAAGTTAAGGGGTAAGTTTTAATTTTATATTGAAAGTTGGAGGGTAGAAACTGCCAACTAATGAAAGTATGAGGTTAGATTGGTGAAGTTGGTGAAAGTTGAACACCATCACCGCCTCTTTTTCATGTAGAGGGTGAGGTGTCTCAACCTTAATTCATGTAACAAAATATCAAGAGTATATGTGTATGGGTGTTGTTTACGCAAAGAGAGAAAGAGAGATTAAGAGAGAATTAGATATTTCTTGTAGTGTGTGTGTGTGGGTTTTTATTCACGGCAAGAAGAAGAAGAAAGTTATTAATTTTCAGCTGGGTTTTTTTAGAGGAACAATTGAAGAAACAAAGAGATCTATGTGAGGTTGGTGACGAAGATTCTTACGACTTTAATTAAAGTAACGCGACTACAATCAAGGTGAGTTTTACTTTTAAAACGTTTTCAACTGGGATACATATATATATGATATATATATAAGATGGATAGGTATGGAGTGGATATGTGATGTATGATGTGATTATGTGTTTATATCGAGACGTATATGTGGATGAAATGTGGCAACGTTTTTATAAAAGGAAATGTGATATAGATATGGTTGGAATGTGATGATAAATTGTATGAATGTGTCATACGTGTGTAATTATAATATATTGAGATATTATAATTACGTGAGTATTATATGAGAATATAATACGTGGTCGGGCTTTGGACCGGTGTGTTAATTGGCTCGCAACCAATAAATTTGGCCATTTGTGGAGGAATAAGGTGGATGAGAGGTACACGATGTACGAGTCTTGATTGGTATTTAAATACGTGTGGTATATGTGTGTTTGTACAACGGTTTTATATAAACTGTTTTGATACAAAAGTTTTATATAAAGTGGTTTTATAACGATTTTGAAATGACAGGGATTATCTCACTAGACCGTTTGGTCTAACCCTCATTTTGTTTTCAAAAATATGTATTCCAGGTCGAGGATCTTTTAGCGGCAAAGGAAATGATAAGGTGTAGGATGCTTTTGGTGATTAATGTTGATTAGGAAGCTCTTATGTAATGTACGTTTTAAAGACTTTCGGACCGTATATGAATAATATGTATCTTTGATTTTAGAAGTTTGATATGTATTGTTTGTTATATGATGTATGTTTGGGGTGGGTCGTTACAACAGCGCCCGGGTGATGTAAAGAAACGCCTTATTTTTGTGGCATGTATCTACTATATATGGCGGGAACGAAATGCGCGATTATTCTCTAATGACAAGCAAACCACGGATCAACTTGTATGGGAAATAAAGAAGGTGGGTTTCTTGCGGCTTTATGGCTACGAGAGACGGGAGGTAGTTGGCGGTGCTTCTATTCCTACGGTTTAGATGCTGATCATTTTTCATGCCGTGTTCTTGTGTTTCATGCACTGGGAGGTGTTCGTTCGCAATGGAGGCTTGCAGATCTTTTTTTATATGCTTGTTGCTTCCATTATGCTTTGTTTATTTTGGCTCTTAGCTATGTGGTACTCTTTGTATTCTATCTCTTTGTGTGTTTGGTTAGTGTGGGTCTCTTCTTGGTTTAGGGCTTGTCCTATTCCTCGGGTTGAGATCTTTTTCTTTGGGAGGGAGTCACTCGCCATTTAGGTGTATTTGTTTTTTCCTTTTTCTATATATTGTCAGGAGTGCCGCCTCCTTTCCAAAAAAAAAAATTCAGCTTCTTGTGAAAGTATCAGTGTAAATCCACAAGAGTCAACAAAACCATATTGTCTTACAATATATGGAAGTATTGTTGCCAAAACTTACAACTACTTGCTTTACAAAAGATTAAGAAAACACAAACTTTTGAGATGCATAGTAGATTTTAAACAAACTTTTAAAACTCCTTATAGAACTCAACCCCACACAAGTTGCAATAGAAAAAACAAAAGCACCACCAAATTCATACAGAAATCTTGGACCATACATGTAAGCATTTTTGGAGGTCGATAATGTATTCCATAGTTACCGCATCCTCGTTTTATTTCGTCGTATTTTCCATCATTTTTGCTTGATCCTCATCGGTACATGTACTTAAACAAGATCAATTTTCTTCTTTTAGAGAACAATCAACAATCTATCACACAATTAATCAGTAAAGTCATCAATCGATCTAGCGTAGTTCGTTCAAGGAAGAGCAAAAAGGGTGAACCCGGTGTTCGAAGCGAACAAAGAGGAGGTGAATAATCTCAAATATGTAATATTGTATTGACAAAGAGAGTAAACAGCCCAAAATCCGTCTGTCAAAAATACTTATTAATTTAATTGCCATCAAAGGAAGAAAGGCAATATTCAACTTTAAGGTAAAAACTTCCAAATGCACAAATGAAATCGCAAAGCTCTTACCAAATGCATGGAAGAAAGACAGAGCTATTGCTTGATGATCTCTGAATGGGATACGATAAATTTTCCTTCAAAGAAAAAAAAAACCCTAAATCTATTTGAATCTGAGTGATTTTGTGTGACTTGGTTGTATGGGAAAAGAAACAAATAGCGAATTGTTTTGGAAAGATAAGCTCATATTTTTTAGCTAATTATCGAGAGCATAAACTCGAAATCTTGAGCATACCAACTGTTTATTAAAAAATGTACATCATGCATAATAGCAAGTAATTAACAGATTTTTAAGTTTTATTCATAAAGTAGCAGTAATTAATGCATTAAAGGTGGTACTTAAAGAGTTTTTGCTCAAGTGTATTATATGTACTCTCTCTCTCTCTCTCTCTCCATGTATATATATATATATAGAGAGAGAGAGGGATAATAAATTGTAAACCTTTAAATGTGTGTAAACTATGTAAACTTTGGATTTTATAGGTTCTTTTGATGAAATTGTTTATTTTGATGAAAATGTTTCATATCATTCATTTTTTAATGAAATTGTTTCATATATTTGTGTTTTTTTATGTGAAAACGAAAAAGTTTCATCAAACTGAGAAAATATATGAAACAGTTTCATAGGAATGAAAAAAATATATGAAACTACAAAAAAAACACAAATATATGAAACAATTTCATCAAGAAATGAATGATATGAAACAATTTCATCAAAATAAACAATTTCATGAAACAATTTCATCAAGAAAACATATGAAATACAGAGTTTACACGAAAAAAAAGTTTACAAAATAGTGAGCCTCTCTATATATATACATACATACATATTCGCAGCTTTCTTTTGAGAACACATGGAATTAAACTGTGATAATCTTGATAATTAGTGTATCATATGTATTTCATACTACTCTTTTTTCATGTATGACTATGATTTAAAATATTGATTAACATATATTTATTTTACAAGGTGAACATTTTTAGTTTGCCTGTGAAACAAAAGTTACATGTCAAAAAGTTTCACATTATGTATCGGATATATATGAAGCAAACTGTTGGGTCACTTAGGATTTGAAGATGACCTCCAGTCTTTCATTTTTACACAGTTCATACTTAGAATACTTTTTAGGTTCTTTACAACCAGCTTAATTATATAATACAAAATGTTCGGTGAAGTCGAAGATCAACCAAAGAAACAAAGAAGAAGTTTATCTTCAAAGCGGATTGAAGATGGACTTCTCAGCCAAAGGTTAAGCTGCTACTTGAAGACATCTTCGGCAAGGATACTTGAAGACATCTTCGGGAAGTTCTACTTGAAGACATCTTCGGCAAGGATCACTTGAAGACATCTCTTGAAGACATCTTCGGCCAAGAAGTCTTCGGCAGGTATTGTACTTTATCTGCAAAATATATTTGTGATATCTTGCACTGATGGAGACATCATCCGAAGATCAGAAAAAAGGTTGTTTGGCTTTCTTATCTCTTTCAAGAAAGATCAACTACAACACGCTGCAAGTCAACGCTTCAAGACAAAAGGTACATCACAGTATTTTTCAGAAGACCTGACTTCCTACCCATGCTTGACAAGTGTCCATGCATTTAATGCATGAGGCACTATATAAAGAGATCGTCTCCAACCTTGCAAAGATTACCAGTTTACAATTTCTCAAGGCTCACAAGTGCTGGCATTTCCTCCTCTCTCAAAGAAGTTCATTGTTTATCTAAGTGTATTTTCAATTGTTCTTCATTCTCTTTGTGTCTGTGTGTAAGATTGTTTGAACGGATTTATCTGTTCTCTTCCGCAACAATCAAAAGTTTTCTATGTGTAATTCTTGATTTTAAATCAATAAAGAATTAATTAAGTGAAAATATTTGTGTATTGTATTCAACCCCCCTTCTACAATACTTGTTTATCTTTGCTACTCCATAGCTGGGACCAACAAGTGGTATCAGAGCATGTCAGTTTAATCTAATAAACTTGATCTGCAATGACTTCATCTTCTTCTTTAAACAATGTTTCTTCTCAAAACTCTAATGTTGGATCATACGACAATGGCTCCATAGCCAAACCACCAAAGTTTAACCCTAATAACTTCTCTCTGTGGAAAAGTCGTATGATGCTCTTCTTAGAAGGAGTTGACAGCAGATATCCTACCATACTCCATGAAGGACCTTTTGTCCCTAGAGTTTGGGATCACTATAATACCCAAAAGACAGACAAAGATGAGGACGGTGATGAGTCTTCTGAGGAAGAACGAACACCTGCTACTGGGAGATACATTGTAAAGGACCCCAACAAGTATAATGATGAAGATAAACGTCTTGTAGCTCTTGACACTAAAGTCAGAGCCATCATTGCCCTCTCTCTGCCTGATGAGGTATATCACTCCCTTGTAAAATTTTCTCTGTGTGTCCTTTATGAAGGTACGTCTGAAGTGAAAAAGAGCATAAAGATTGCTCTTGTTAGAAAATATGAACTCTTCTCTTATGAGAAAGGAGAATCTCTTTCAGACTACTATAACCGCTTTAACAATCTTCTTAATGATCTTAAACTGTTGGGTCGCATTTATGATAATGAGGAAGTCTTGTGCTAATTTATGGACTGTCTTCCTGATTTTTGGGAAAACATCTGTACTTATATAAAGACGACCAAGGATCTTGATCATATGCCTCTCATTGCTCTTTATGGAACTCTCTTCAACTATGAGCAGACTAAGCTGCAAAGGAAGTCTGTCATCACAGATATAAAGAGCTCTTCCCTAGCTCTCTTAAGTGACTCTTCCAAAAGAACTATGTGTATTCCAAGAATCACCTATCCATCTGACTCTGACCATAATAGTCAAGAAGATCCCAATAACCATTCAGAGGCATATCTTAGTGATGCTGATGATGAATGTGAGGAAACTTCAGTTGATAAATTATCAGATGGAATGACCATGTTGGATGGGTATTCTAAATCCAAATCTCACTTCTCTTCTGGAAAATCTAAGTTTAGTCGAAAACCCTCCTCTTCTCTCTCCAAACACTCCTCTTCGGACAAAACTAATGAAAAATGTTTTAACTGTGGTAAAAGGGGTCATTTTGCCTCTGAGTGCAGAAGTAAACACTTTGAAAAACCCAGAACTTCTTCCTCGGGCCGATTTTCCTCAAAATCAGGAAGATCCAAATGTAATTCTATCAATCTCTCCCATTCCCAAAAATTCGGCCAACCTCCCTCTTCTGTAAATTCTGACCGAGCTGAAAGATACAAAGAAAAATACAAGAGAGAAAAGGAAAGAAACAAAAGACTTGTCAGAAAAGGAAATGGTCTGCATGCTGAAACTCATAATTTGGCAGATGAACCCACGTCTGAAAGCGAGAAGGACACTTCAAATGTGTGCTTCATGGCCAAGATAAATGACATGGATAATCCAGAAGATCACACCCTCTCAACTGCTCTTATACCAGCTAAGTGCTTCTCCTCCTCATCACAGGTACACCCCTTTCTATCTCTTTCTGATGTTGAAAAGATTGAAGCATTTGATTCTTTAACCATTGACTTCTATAATGCTAAAGATGCTAAGAAAAAGGCAAATTCTCAGATAAAATATATTTCCTCTCAACTTCAAATTTGTCTCTCTCAACTCAAACATTTTGATAAAATCAAAGCAGAACTTGAAGATTTGAAAACCATCAACTTTACTCTTGCCATAGAGAAAAACAAACTGATAAAACGTCTTATGAAAGAACAAGAGATTGTGAAAAAGTGGACTATTTCTTCTAAGAATTTAGAAAAGATTTTTCAAGACAAAATGACTTGTGATGACAAATCTGGACTTGGTTTTGGCAAAATGGACATTGACTCTTCCTCAAATGTTCATGCTTCCACTTCCTTTGTGCTCCCTCCTTTCTATGAGTCCTCTGAAAACCATTCAAGTAATTTTCAATCAATAAACTCTACTGACCTTTCTGAAGCTTTGAAGTTTGGGATGTTCATCAAAGCTAAAGGCAATGCTTCAACTTCTGGAGTTGAAGAAACCCAAGGCTCTAATGATCTTTCCAAACCTGTTCATGAGCTGATGAAATCCTTACACACAGATGAAGCCTCCTCCTCTGAACCTAAGCCTTCAAAAAGACTTTCCATTTCTAACAAAGGGAAATCTGTAGCAAACTCCTATCCCAAAAGAAAAGGTCCAAGGAAATATTCTGGCAAATCTTCTACTCTCCCCATTCCTCGATCTGTGATTTTGAAAAAGTCAAATCCCAAAGAATCCTCTCATTCTCCAACCTTCAACCATGATAAAGGAATTCTAGGATCCAAACCTCTTGCTTCATCCTCTTCAGTCAAGACTATAAAAGTCAATGTGAAAGGTCAAAGCAAGGAAGCTGGTCAAAATCTTAAAAATGTTTTTATCTATAGAAAATGCTATAACTGTAGTGACACTTTTCATATGGCTAAAGATTGTCCTCTTGAAAGAATGGACAGGAACTCCTCCAAAGATCTCTGTAATTCCAATTCTAACCCAAAAGGACCCATTTCCAAGTGGGTACCAAGAAATTAATTTATCTGTGACTGCAGGTCTAAAGACACCAACATATCTGAACAGTGGTTATTCTCTTGTAATTTTATCTGTTTTGATGACCTTATTTCAAGTGTATATCTCCCTCTCGTTTCATCAACCCTCATTTCCTAAGTCTATCTTTTCTCTATATATTTAACTCACCTCTCAACCTAAACCCTCAACAAAAACTATTCCTAATACCCTCCACCGATCTCCCTTCTTCTTTTGTTCCTACCAACACCGCCGATCCCTAACACCCCTATTGAAAGCCTCCACCAAAAAAGGCATCATCGGCTGCCCCTCTGCCGATTCTTCTTCTATCCATCGTCAGCTGCTGCAGCTCCCCACATCCTCTTGCTGACCGAAGACTTGCCGACCCATCTCCAGCCGACGGCAACCCAGCCGCCGACACCATCGAACAGCCTTTGTCGGCTGCAGCACCTGCCGATTGCTGCTGCCACCGAAACAACAGCCTCAGCCGAAGGCTTCATCGGCTCCATCTACTGCCGATCAAGCCTTGGTGCCGACCAAGCAATTCTCGCCGACCCCCAAAGAATTGGTGCTACCATCTCCACATACCACCACCACCGATTATGTCAAAAGTTAGAACTCTCTCTCTTCCTCTATCTCACACATTCCTATCTCTCACCTTTCCCTCTTCCCATAAAACTTCCACACTTCCCCACTATCCTAAAAACACTCTACCTCCCTTTTCATATCATTATCATTACTACCTACATCCCCTCACCTTCTCACCTCTTCACCTTACCCTACCATGCCACTATAAATACCTTACCCACATTTCCTCTACATCTCTTCATCTTTAACCTCTCTTCTCCTTTTCAAAACCTTACCTGTTATCCTATCTTCTTCAACAATGGCTTCATCAACACCATTCCCAACCTCCATGAAAATCTTTTTCTAAGTACCTCATATTCACATCCACCAAATATTTCCCTATCTTCCACTCTTGAAGATTTTTAATTTTCCTTCTGCCTCTCAACCACAACCTTTTCTTCCTCCAGCTCCAGCCACCAAATGGAACCTTCTATGTGAATTTTCTGTATTTAATAAAACCCAAATAAAATTGAAGAAGGCTTAGCCGATCCATGTTGGGTCACTGTAATGAAGAAGAACTCTCTAAATTTGAAAGAGGTGTATGTGAAACAACCTCCTGGTCTTGAAGATCTACTCTTGAAGACTTGAAGATTGTTTTCTCAAATCTTCCGAAGATTTCTCCCAACTCCTGTAGACCACTCTTGAAGATGCCTTGAAGACCTACATTTGAAGATCACTCTTGAAGATTTCTCCCACAATCTTCCGAACATCATCAAAAAAAATTCAAAATTTCGGCTGCCGATTTTCTGCCTGTTTCGGCTGCCGATTTTGGGGGGTTTCCAGCAAAAAAAAATCTTGTAGTTTAGCTTGTGGCCGACTTTCCTACCTATTTTCCAACGTTTCTTAGTGTTCTTTTTTCTCCGTCGACCGCTGAGGGGGAGAATTCATCTGAGGGGGAGCAACATCAACCCTCAGTACGAATTCAGCGTCCACTTCGAAAAAATGAGGAAACCGGCGGACCGATCAAGGGGGAGCACATCAGACTGGCCGATCTAATTGAGGGTGAGGAACACAAAGATCGGCGGATCTAATTGAGGGGGAGGAAAACAAAGACAAAGGATGATGACTGCCGAACAGGAAGCTGAAGATGCCAAGAAAAAAAAGAAGTTGCAAGATATTGGCAGAAGCATCCTGAGGCTGATTCACTGAAACTCAAACTTCCCTCAAAGATTGTCACCATAATGGGTTTGTCTCCCACCTAAAACCACAAACTCATTTGGTTGAAATCTTTTGAAGTAAGTGAATGGCTTGAAGATTTGGAACATCTGAAGAAAAGTAAAAGTGCCTGAAAGATAAAGTTCTCCAACACATCAACGGGCTGCTGATCAAAATGAAGAATCCTCAAGCCAGACACAAGTTTCAACTCCTCCCTCCAAAGATGCAAGTACATTTTGTTTTGTTCATAGTCTATTCTTCATTCTTTTATTAGTTTGTACAACTATACTTTATTATTTCATCTTACTTGTAAATGTCGGATAAAAATTAAAAAAAATCCAAAAAGAACAAAAAGAATGGACTATGTGAAAAGAACGCAAAAAGAGTAAACAAGGGTCAAAATGAACTATTCAGTATTTACTCCTCAGTTTCTGAGTATGGATGTCATCCTCAAATAGGGGGAGATTGTTGGGTCACTTAGGATTTTAAGATGACCTCCAGTCTTTCATTTTTACATAGTTCATACTTAGAATACTTTTTAGGTTCTTTACAAGCAGCTTAGTTATATAATACAAAATGTTCGGCGAAGTCGAAGATCAACCGAAAAAACAAAGAAGAAGTGTATCTTCAAAGCGGATTGAAGATGGACTTCTCAGCCAAAGGTTAAGCTGCTACTTGAAGACATCTTCGGCAAGGATACTTGAAGACATCTTCGGGAAGTTCTACTTGAAGACATCTTCGCCAAAGATCACTTGAAGACATCTCTTGAAGACATCTTCGGCCAAGAAGTCTTCGGCAGGTATTGTACTTTATCTGCAAAATATATTTGTGATATCTTGCACTGATGGAGACATCATCCGAAGACCAGAAAAAGGTTGATTGGCTTTCTTATCTCTTTCAAGAAAGATCAACTACAACACGCTGCAGGTCAACGCTTCAAGACAAAAGGTACATCGCATTATTTTTCAGAAGACCTGACTTCCTACCCATGCTTGACAAGTGTCCCTGCATTTAATGCATGAGGCATTATATAAAGAGATCGTCTCCAACCTTGCAAAGATTACCAGTTTACAATTTCTCAAGGCTCACAAGTGCTGACATTTCCTCCTCTCTCAAAGAAGTTCATTATTTATCTAAGTGTATTTTCAATTGTTCTTCATTCTCTTTGTGTATGTATGTAAGATTGTTTGAACGGATTTATCTGTTCTCTTCCGCAACAATCAAAAGTTTTCTATGCGTAATTCTTGATTTTAAATCAATAAAGAATTAATTAAGTGAAAAATTTTGTGTATTGTATTCAACCCCCCTTGTACAATACTTGTTTATCTTTGCTACTTCATAGTTGGGACCAACACAAACACATTGTGAAACAAACACATTGTGAAACAAACATATGGTCATCAATACATAATTTTTTTCTCGAAAGACATCATATATTACCAAACCAAAAACCAAAAAGCCAAATACAACAGTCAATAAAAACCGACCCATGGCTGCAGGCCAGTTTGCCAGCAGCAAACCACTCCAGTGCGGCCAAAACATAAAAAACAGACCAAAACGAAACCATTAGAAGTTGTGTACAAAACAAAAATTTATATGAGGAAAAAACAAAACAGAATGTGTCGCTGCAGAAATAAGCCCAACCCGGCTGAAAGCACCGCTCGATCTCTGTCGTTTCTGTCCAAACGCTAGCCGTCTTCCGTCTTTTCTACCATGCTCTAAGTGGTTCTGCTAACCATCTGTTCCAGTCGATCTTCCTTCCTCCGGTCCGTCTCGTGAGCCATTCAAAGATTTTTTTGTTGGAATTCGAAGAACCGTTCTTCCAATTTTCTTTTGTCACCGTTGAACATGGTTTGGTTACGGTTATTCCAAATCAAGTATAGGAAACACCATACCATCTCGACCCACAATTTCGGTTGTGTATTCGTACCTGTCACAGAAAAATTTAAATCCTCCAAATCTTGAAGCGATCCGAAATTATCGTCTCTACAATTCCACCAACGAAGAACCATTTTCCAAACGTTGAAAACTTCTTAACACCGCACCAACGCATGCTCCACCATCTCCGGTTCGCTTCCGCATCTCGGACATAGGCTCGAGTTAAGATCCATCCCCATCTTGTCTAGGACCGGCCTACATGGGATTCTATCTAGTCTCTCCTTCCACATAAAGATGCAAACTTGTTTAGGAACCATTTTCGTCCACCTCTTCTATTCATGATGTCCCTCTAGCACCGCTCTTCTCTCGTCCATCAACGACTTCAATTCTTTGACTGAAAACATTCCCTCAACCCCTTCCATCCAAATCACCCTATCAACCTTCGGCTTCCAAGCTTGGAGCGTATCTCTCAACTACTCGAACTGTAAAGCCCGTGTCCCGGTATGTCCATTTTTGGTTATATGCTTTTATTTATTCAAAAAAAAAAAATTAAATATTGTAAATCGTCCTCGTTGATTGGTCTCGTTTGCGATTCGGTGTCAAATAACCAATTCGCGAGCTTCTCGGGTTTGTTTCGAGTTGTGTAACTTTTGGGTTGTTAAGGGGCCTTTTATGTTTTTTTGGTGAAAGTGGGATAGAGGATCGGCCCATGCAAAGCATGGACCGAGCGCCTCTCAAACCTCTTAACTTCTTGGTATTTCCTTTCTTGCTAATCAAATCACTAACCCTAATTCCCCTCTCCTTCCTTTCAATCGTAACAAACAAAAAATTGAAACCCTACCCTTCTCTTTTCCGCCACCGTGAAGCAGCCCCCCCCCCCCCCCCCCCTGTCGTGTTCGTCACCGCCGGAGAAAGGAGCAAGAGAGAGAGAGACGAGATCGCGAGAGGAGAGAGTTGATCGGAGGAGTCGCCGGAGTTAACCGGAGAGCGTCGGGAACCGCCGGTAGTGTCGTATTTTTCGTCAAAAGGTAACCCTCGAAACCCCCTCCTCTTGTTGTAGTTGTTTTCTCGTCGAATCGGGGGCCCCGGCGGTGTGGCCGCCGTGCGCAGCGCGCTGCCGCCGTGCGCCACGCGCCACCGCCGGGAGCCGCTGCCGGAGAGCGTACGGTGGCGGGAGGGCTGCTGTGTTCGGTTGTATGCGTTCTTTTCCCTTGCGCGATTCGTTACGTAATTTTACGTTTATCCATATTTCGTTTCGTATCGTCTTTTGTTATGAACCGCCGTCGACAGCCGCCGGCGACCACCGTCGCCGGAGGGCCGTGGATGGAAGGTGGTGATGTCGGATTAAATTTTTCAGTGTAGAGTATGTGTAATCGTCGTCCAATCGATCGGTCGTTTCGTTAATATTTGTTTTATCGTCGTTAAATCGTCTATTTATAAAAATTAGTAGTGCAGCCCTGTTTTTGTGACGGCTGTAGTTTTTCCGTCGCAACTCCGTTTGGGCCGAGCTTGGTGCCCACGTTTAGAGCTCGAGACCGGGCACGTTTCCCGTGTTTTGACGGAAAGCCGGTTCGGCCTCGAGCTAGGAGAAATAGGGGCCGCAAGTTTGGAGATTCGTCATTTCATGTGATATTTTCTTAAATCTGTCATGAGCTTGCTAAATTCATAACTTGTTGCTCGTAGATCGTTTTAACCTGAAACCTGTGCCCGTTTTTCCTAATTTGAGTTAGGAACGTTTTTCGTGTTTCGCCGAAAGTCTAATTTGGCCCGGAACTAGGCTGTTCGGGGCTGTTTGTGTGAACTGGTCCGAAAACGGACAGTTTCGGTAGGCGATCTTTAGTAATTCGTAATTATTTGTAGAAAAATCGTTAGGAGGCGAATAGTATGTCCTTGAAAAGGTATTTCAGAGCACTATCCAACCGTATGATAAACCTGGAAATTTTCTGGGTTTATGGTAGTCGAATCAGGTCCCGAACAGACCTGTCCGGTGGGACCGAAAGTTAGTTTTTAGCGACAGTTTTGGGGTGTGTCGCGTCGTGGGGTCCGGGTCTCGTATTGACGTATTTTATCGTACGTTTAGGTGCCGGAAAGTGATCGTCGTTGTGTGGAGCTACTTACTATTTTTAGCTAGGCGCGCACCCGAGGTGAGTTCTCTCACTACAATTAATTAATAGTTGTTTATTATTACTGTAGCACGTGTGTGAAAATTATATGCGGGATTGTTGGGGGCTAGATAGTGGGACGTTTAGTTAACATTATTTGCTACATTATTCGGCGGGGCCGAGTCCCGACGGGGACGGAGGTGTTTTACGCAGTAGGCGTAAAAGGGGCGTTTACGCAGTAGGCGTAAAAAGGATGTCACACGCAGTAGGCGTAAATCGGGTGTTTCCCGCAGTAGGCGGAAACGTGCGGCGGGGCCGTAGACCCGACATCCGCCCGGGAATTTTGTTATGTGGTGGTTATTATACTTGCTTATGATTTGTTCGTAGACTTGGATGTGGTGGTGTGATCCTCTTTGCTTTAGGGGTAATATGAGATAACCATTGTTAATTGTTGTGTTTGAATTCACTAAGCTTCGTGCTTACCCCTCCCAATTTACAGTGGCTGCAGGTACAAGTGGTACGAAGGCATGACTGGCACACACTGACGCGCATGACGGATGGGTCGAAGGACTTGCTTATTAAACATTTTCCCGTTATTGAATAAACAATTTAATTTCCGCTGTTGACTTATGTTTTAATAACGCTCGTGATTGCAATTATTATTTTGGGTTTAATAAATGGAGACTTATTATTAAATATGCGTGTTTAAATTTTTTTTAAATTTTCTTGAAATTTTGGGGCGTTACAACTTGGTATCAGAGCACGGCTTGAGTGAATCAAACGCACCTCGGTGTGTTTGGTCTCAAGTTGCGGCTGGGAAATTTTTTTTTTTTTTTTTAAAAATTTTCTTTTTAAACCTTTTGGAAATAAAGAGGAAAAGATGAAAACCCGTTCGAGGAACGGTGATCGAGGGCGCAGTGTGTACAGTCAGCCGGAGCCAAGGGAAAGGTACAATGCTTAGTGTTTTCTCATTTTATCGCTTTCTAGATCATAGGGCATGCATGCTAGATTGCCGGAGGTTGACACTATGCGATACGTTGGATTACTTGCTATTATGATTTTCTTGCTAATTATAGTAGGTTTCTAAGTAGGTGCCCTTTAAATCGTATGCGGTAAGAGGCTAATAGCCTTAGAATATTCGATTTAGTTCTATTGCGCAACTCTTGTTTGAGTCCAACCGTTCTAGGATAGAATCTAGTATTCGAAAGTCTATTTGTCTTGCACTGCATATGATTGGGTATTTGCGCGGCCACTCATTATGATTAACAGGGTTTTTATAGTAGCAAGGGTAGTGGGTGGAATATAATTCCTAGGGAGCTAGGAAGGGTGAGTGCATATGCCGGTGCGGGCATATGTGTTGAGTTGCGGCGAGACTACTTGGACCCTCGGGATGGGACACGAAACGGGTAATGATAGGTGTGGAAGGTAGTAGTAGAGCTCCTACTACCGGAAGCACAGGATCAGTACTCGGGTCGGGAAAGTCGCGAGGAATTCAAGGAGTTGAGCGTATGTGTTGATAGTGTGAGTTATTAGCTGATAATAACTCTTTGAATTTCTCCTTCTTATAGAATGGTCAACACTAGGAGACGCGGTGAGGCTGAGCCGAGGGCTGAAGCCGGGATCACTGAGGAGCGGATCCAAGAGATGATTGCAAGTGAGGTTGCACGAGCTGTTGGGGATGTAATTCCCGAGATTATCACCGCAATTCAGGATCAACTGGTGACTCTAGTGGAGGAGCGGTTTGCAGCGATGCCGCCACCTGTTGGGGGACAGCCCCGTGCCCGAGACTTCCAGTATCGGGATCTTTCTGCCTGCTTTCCACCAGAATTCAAGGGTGACTCTAACCCTATCGTTAGCATGCGCTGGATATCCGACATGGAGTGCGCTTTTCTGACAAGCGGTTGTCCGGATAACTTGAAGGTTCGATTTGCAGTGAATCTACTTCGCGAGGGAGCGAAAGACTGGTGCGCCACGGCATTGACTCTGGCCGAGCGTACCACTCTTACTTGGGACGAGTTCGTTGCTCGTTTCCGTGCTGAGTACGTGCCGCCGATAGAGATGGAAAGAATAGCGAAGGAGTTCTTGGAGCTGAACCAGACTACGGAGACCATAAAGGAGATGAACAAGAAGTTTACCGAAATGGCGCTATTCTGTCCCCAATATGCGGCCTCAGAAGAAATGAAGATGGCGAGGTACAAAGACATGCTTCGGACCGAGATCCGGGAAATTGTGAGCGCAGTGCAACATCCTTCGCTGTCGGCTATGATGGATGCAGCGCGGAGAAGAGAGTTAGAGTTGGAGACCCAAGCAAAGAAGAGGAAGGCGGCACAGGCAGTGACGCCTACCTCTGCAGTGCCAAAGAAATCGAAGTTTGTTGATTCTCGTGGGCACACGAAGAGTAGCGGTTCTAAGGCCCGGGATGTGAGTGGTAGAAGATCTGATGCATGTTACAAGTGTGGGCAGCCTGGCCATCTCAGTAGAGATTGTAGGTCGCCACTGATGTTATGTTTCGGCTGTAAACAGGCTGGCCATGTGAAGGCCAACTGCCCGAATGCTAGGGCAACTGATGGGGGTGGTGCACAGAGGGCTCCTGCGAATGCCCCGCTGCGCATCACCGACGGCCGTACGGGTCAGCCCGGGACGGAGGTGGCCCGAGGGAGAGTCCACCAGCTGAAGGTGGAGGAGGCGCAGGCGACGCCTAAGGTGGTGACAGGTATGTTTCATCACTCTTTTCTTTTGTCTTTCCTTTTCATGCCCTGTGTTTATGTATTGTTATTCTTTATATATTAGGTACGTTTCTAGTCAATTCTGTACCTGCGGTGGTAATGTTTGATAGCGGGGCTACTCATTCATTCGTGTCTCGCACTTTTAGCGAGAGGTTGGGTCGAGTGGTGGGACGTCTAGGATGTCCTTTATTGGTCGAGGTCGCCGATGATAGGACCTTGACGGTTACGGACGTGTATCGGGGATGCACGTTGGAAATCTCGGGTGTGAGGTTTCCTATCGATTTGATCCCTATAGCGATGCGAGAGCTTTGAGTGATAGTGGGCATGGATTGGATGGACGCGTTCGATGCAGAGATTGTTTGCCGTCGCAAACAAGTACGGGTTCGAACCCCAAGCGGGGGAGAACTGTTGATTCAGGGAGACTCGCCTAGTCGGGTTACGGCTATTTGTTCTGCGGCGAGGGCTCAGAGATACCTTCAGCATAGTGGGCAGGGGTTCTTGGCGTATGTGGTGGATACGCGTGTCGATGAGACGAAGATTAGTGCCGAGGATGTGCCAGTCGTGAGGGAATTCGCCGATGTATTCCCCGATGAGTTGCCAGGGATACCTCCCGCGCGACAGGTGGAGTTTCGAATCGACCTGATTCCAGGTGCTGCTCCGGTGGCCAAGGCACCTTATCGCTTGGCTCCACCGGAAATGAAGGAGCTTTATGAGCAGCTGCAGGAGCTTCTGGAGAAGGAGTTCATCAAACCGAGTTGTTCACCGTGGGGAGCTCCGATCTTGTTCGTGAAAAAGAAAGATGGATCTCAGCGGATGTGCATTGACTACCGGGAGCTGAATAAGCTTACGGTGAAGAATCGTTATCCTTTGCCAAGGATTGATGATTTGTTTGATCAGTTGCAGGGAGCCTCGTGGTTCTCTAAGATTGACTTGAGATCCGGGTACCATCAGATGCGGGTGCGTAGCGAAGATACGGAGAAGACGGCTTTTCGCACGCGTTACGGCCATTACGAGTTCGTGGTGATGCCTTTCGGGCTCACCAATGCACCAGCAGCGTTCATGGACCTCATGAACAGGGTGTGTAGCCCGATGTTGGATCGTTCGGTGATTGTGTTCATCGACGACATTCTTGTATATTCCAAGACGAAGGAAGAGCACGAGGTGCATTTGCGGGAAGTGTTAGAAGTTTTGAGACGGGAGAAGCTTTATGCTAAGTTCTCCAAGTGTGAATTCTGGTTACGAGAGGTCCAATTCTTAGGACATGTCGTGAATCAGAATGGTATCATGGTCGATCCAGCCAAGATTTCGGCAGTTATGCGGTGGGAGGTGCCGAAAACTCCTACCGAGGTGCGAAGTTTTCTCGGTTTAGCAGGGTATTATCGGAGATTTATCCAAGATTTCTCCAAAATCGCCTTGCCTATGACGAAACTGACGAAGAAAACTGCAGCTTTCAGTTGGGGTGAAGAGCAACAGAAGGCGTTTGAGGAGCTACGCAGGCGTTTATGTGAGGCTCCTGTGTTAACTTTGCCCGAGGGTATGGAGGATTTGGTGGTTTATTGTGATGCTTCATATCAGGGGTTGGGTGCCGTGCTGATGCAACGCGGAAAGGTCATAGCTTACGCTTCGAGGCAGCTGAAGCCTCACGAAGCGAACTACCCGACTCATGACTTGGAGTTGGGAGCAGTGGTTTTTGCTCTGAAGATTTGGAGACACTATCTTTATGGTGTCAAGTGTACGATCTACACTGACCACAAGAGTCTTAAATATCTGATGGACCAGCAAAATCTTAATATGCGTCAGCGAAGGTGGCTTGATGTGGTCAAGGATTACGACTGCGAGATACTTTACCACCCAGGTAAAGCAAATGTAGTCGCGGACGCACTTAGCCGGCATCCGGTCGGGGGATCGCTGAAGGGATTTTGTCAGCGGTTGACGGTAGTTGCACCACTTTTGGAGTCGATAGGTATCGCTCAAGAGGTGGCCGTGTTAGAGGAAAATGCTAAACGGGAGAGAGTTTCGGGAGAAATTCCGAATTTGGTACGGGATAGTCGGGGACTAATGACCCGTTATGGCAGAGTTTGGGTCCCGTACACCGGTGGGAACCGCCAGACACTGTTGGACGAGGCACATAAGTCCAAGTTTTCGATTCATCCCGGAGCTACCAAGATGTATAGAGACTTGCGGGAAGGCTACTGGTGGCCCGGTATGAAGCAGGATGTAGCTAAGTGTGTGGAAGCATGCTTGACCTGTCGGAAGGTCAAGGCGGAGCATCAGCGGCCGCACGGCAAATTGCAGCCGTTAGAGATTCCGGTGTGGAAGTGGGAGCAAATCACGATGGATTTCATCACTAAGCTTCCCAAAACTCAGCGAGGGAATGATACTATTTGGGTGATCGTGGATCGTCTGACTAAGAGCGCTCACTTCTTGGCAATTAAAGAGAGCTTTTCGGCAGATAAGCTCGCGGAGGTGTTCATTCGAGAGATTGTAACTCGGCACGGGGTGCCAGTCTCGATTGTCTCGGATCGGGATACTCGTTTCACCTCCCGGTTTTGGGAGAAGTTTCAGAATGAGATGGGTACGCGGTTGCACTTCAGTACAGCATTTCATCCTCAGACGGACGGGCAGAGTGAGCGTACTATTCAGACACTCGAGGACATGCTGCGAGCATGTGTTATTGATTTCGGGGGTAGTTGGGATCAGTATCTTCCGCTAGCTGAGTTCTCTTATAATAACAGCTACCATGCCAGTATTGGTAGAGCGCCGTACGAGGTGTTGTATGGCAGGAAGTGCCGGACGCCCATTTGCTGGGGCGAGGTTGGTCACCGAGTATTGGGGAGCACCGACGTTGTATTAAAGACGACAGAGATGATTCAGATGGTTCGAGACCGATTAGTCACTGCTCAGAGCCGGCAGAAGAGTTACGCTGATAAGAGACGATCGGACTTGGAATTTCAAGTCGGAGACTATGTTCTTTTGAAGGTGTCACCCTGGAAGGGGGTAATTCGTTTTCGTAAGCGGGGAAAGCTGGGCCCTCGCTACATCGGGCCTTACAAGGTCATCGCGCGTGTGGGGAAGGTGGCTTACCGTTTGGAGCTACCGGAGGAGTTGAGTCTGATCCATAACACCTTCCACGTTTCTCAATTGCGGAAGTGTGTGATGGACGAGTCGGCAGTCATCCCTCTCGAGGACATTCAGATTGACGAGAGACTCAACTATGTAGAGAAACCGATTGCCATCCTCGACAGGAGGACGAGGACTTCGCGCAACAAGGTGGTTGGATTGGTTAAGGTCCAGTGGAAACACCGGAAGGGTTCAGAATGGACGTGGGAACCAGAAGCCGAAATGCGGGAGAACTACCCGGAGCTATTTGCAGGCGTGGACTTCGGGGACGAAGTCTAATCCAAGCGGGGGAGAGTTGTAAAGCCCGTGTCCCGGTATGTCCATTTTTGGTTATATGCTTTTATTTATTCAAAAAAAAAAAAATTAAATATTGTAAATCGTCCTCGTTGATTGGTCTCGTTTGCGATTCGGTGTCAAATAACCAATTCGCGAGCTTCTCGGGTTTGTTTCGAGTTGTGTAACTTTTGGGTTGTTAAGGGGCCTTTTATGTTTTTTTGGTGAAAGTGGGATAGAGGATCGGCCCATGCAAAGCATGGACCGAGAGCCTCTCAAACCTCTTAACTTCTTGGTATTTCCTTTCTTGCTAATCAAATCACTAACCCTAATTCCCCTCTCCTTCCTTTCAATCGTAACAAACAAAAAATTGAAACCCTACCCTTCTCTTTTCCGCCACCGTGAAGCAGCCCCCCCCCCCCCTGTCGTGTTCGTCACCGCCGGAGAAAGGAGCAAGAGAGAGAGAGACGAGATCGCGAGAGGAGAGAGTTGATCGGAGGAGTCGCCGGAGTTAACCGGAGAGCGTCGGGAACCGCCGGTAGTGTCGTATTTTTCGTCAAAAGGTAACCCTCGAAACCCCCTCCTCTTGTTGTAGTTGTTTTCTCGTCGAATCGGGGGCCCCGGCGGTGTGGCCGCCGTGCGCAGCGCGCTGCCGCCGTGCGCCACGCGCCACCGCCGGGAGCCGCTGCCGGAGAGCGTACGGTGGCGGGAGGGCTGCTGTGTTCGGTTGTATGCGTTCTTTTCCCTTGCGCGATTCGTTACGTAATTTTACGTTTATCCATATTTCGTTTCGTATCGTCTTTTGTTATGAACCGCCGTCGACAGCCGCCGGCGACCACCATCGCCGGAGGGCCGTGGATGGAAGGTGGTGATGTCGGATTAAATTTTTCAGTGTAGAGTATGTGTAATCGTCGTCCAATCGATCGGTCGTTTCGTTAATATTTGTTTTATCGTCGTTAAATCGTCTATTTATAAAAATTAGTAGTGCAGCCCTGTTTTTGTGACGGCTGTAGTTTTTCCGTCGCAACTCCGTTTGGGCCGAGCTTGGTGCCCACGTTTAGAGCTCGAGACCGGGCACGTTTCCCGTGTTTTGACGGAAAGCCGGTTCGGCCTCGAGCTAGGAGAAATAGGGGCCGCAAGTTTGGAGATTCGTCATTTCATGTGATATTTTCTTAAATCTGTCATGAGCTTGCTAAATTCATAACTTGTTGCTCGTAGATCGTTTTAACCTGAAACCTGTGCCCGTTTTTCCTAATTTGAGTTAGGAACGTTTTTCGTGTTTCGCCGAAAGTCTAATTTGGCCCGGAACTAGGCTGTTCGGGGCTGTTTGTGTGAACTGGTCCGAAAACGGACAGTTTCGGTAGGCGATCTTTAGTAATTCGTAATTATTTGTAGAAAAATCGTTAGGAGGCGAATAGTATGTCCTTGAAAAGGTATTTCAGAGCACTATCCAACCGTATGATAAACCTGGAAATTTTCTGGGTTTATGGTAGTCGAATCAGGTCCCGAACAGACCTGTCCGGTGGGACCGAAAGTTAGTTTTTAGCGACAGTTTTGGGGTGTGTCGCGTCGTGGGGTCCGGGTCTCGTATTGACGTATTTTATCGTACGTTTAGGTGCCGGAAAGTGATCGTCGTTGTGTGGAGCTACTTACTATTTTTAGCTAGGCGCGCACCCGAGGTGAGTTCTCTCACTACAATTAATTAATAGTTGTTTATTATTACTGTAGCACGTGTGTGAAAATTATATGCGGGATTGTTGGGGGCTAGATAGTGGGACGTTTAGTTAACATTATGTGCTACATTATTCGGCGGGGCCGAGTCCCGACGGGGACGGAGGTGTTTTACGCAGTAGGCGTAAAAGGGGCGTTTACGCAGTAGGCGTAAAAAGGATGTCACACGCAGTAGGCGTAAATCGGGTGTTTCCCGCAGTAGGCGGAAACGTGCGGCGGGGCCGTAGACCCGACATCCGCCCGGGAATTTTGTTATGTGGTGGTTATTATACTTGCTTATGATTTGTTCGTAGACTTGGATGTGGTGGTGTGATCCTCTTTGCTTTAGGGGTAATATGAGATAACCATTGTTAATTGTTGTGTTTGAATTCACTAAGCTTCGTGCTTACCCCTCCCAATTTACAGTGGCTGCAGGTACAAGTGGTACGAAGGCATGACTGGCACACACTGACGCGCATGACGGATGGGTCGAAGGACTTGCTTATTAAACATTTTCCCGTTATTGAATAAACAATTTAATTTCCGCTGTTGACTTATGTTTTATTAACGCTCGTGATTGCAATTATTATTTTGGGTTTAGTAAATGGAGACTTATTATTAAATATGCGTGTTTAAAATTTTTTTAAATTTTCTTGAAATTTTGGGGCGTTACACGAACTCCCCCGCTTCTCTTCCCCTCGGTTCCCTCCTCCACTCCCACCTCCAAACCCACACTTCACCCACCCACTCCCCTTTAGATGTAATTAATCCCTCTTTATTTGTTTCAAGGTGAAAGAGCCGATTGAGCCGCTCTCTCAAAGGTTCGGACCCAATCCATCTCTCCAACCAAAAACTAGTGTCGTCACCTCTACCCACCTCCTTCCCAAACGAGTTCCTAAAGTCTATTCCTATCCCCTCCAACTCCTTACCCACTTTAATAATGATGCTCCACACCGATCGGCCACCTCCCCCATGGTTATTATTATCCCCTCCACACCCACCCTCATTTCCTTAAATGCTTTTTATTATCTTTATCCATAACGCCTCCCTTTCTGTCCCGAACCTCTACCACCACTTCCCCAAAAGCCCCCAATTTGACGTTTGTAGATTCCCCACGTTTAGACCACCTCTCTTGAAATCTCTCACCAACCTTTCCCATTTCACCCAAGCCACCCCCCTCTTTTGATCCGGACCCGACCCCCCCACCCCAATAGAAATGACTTCTCACCTTCTCAAGCTCTCTAACAACTCCTCTCGGGGCACGAAAAAGCGAGAAATAAAACAAATAAAGACTACCTAGTACCGATTTTACCAACGTTAATCTACCTCCGTGAGTTATGATTTTCGTCTTCCACAATGCAAGCTTGTTTTGGACCTTTTGAATCGCCTCCTTCCAACTTTCGACCTTGTTCATATTCCTCCCGACCGGAAATCCAAGGTATGTAAACAACATCTCCCCACATCCACAACCCAATCCTCTCGCCCACAATTGTGTTTCTTCCATATTGACCCCCATACCGTACAATTTACTCTTCCCTATGTTTATCTTTAAACCCGACACCTTGTGGAAACAATCGAATTCTCTTGAGATTTTTGAGGTTGTTTGTACTCTATTTCCCAAAAAAGATGGCGTCGTCGGCATACTGGGGGTGGGTTAAGACTACCTCCTCTCTACCATTTCTCACACCTTCAAATAACCCCTTTTCTTTCGCTTCCGACATCATGATATTTAGACCTTCCGCCACCACAAGGAATAGGAATGGTGCTAACGGGTCGCCTTTTCTAAGTCCTTTCTCCATTTTGAACTCCTTAGTAGGCGACCCATTCACCAAACCCGAGATCGAAGCCGACTCCAAGATCGCTTTTATCCACCTACACCATTTGCGTCCAAATCCCATTTCCTCCAACATGTCTAGTAGGAATGTCCAATCCACACTATCATACGCCTTCTCGAAATACACTTTGAAAATGAATCCCTTCTTTTTCACTTTCCGCATGTAGTCCGTCGCTTCGTTTGCGATCAACACACCATCGAGTATGTATTTCCCTTTTATAAATGCCGCTTGCGTATCTCCAATAATTTTGCCATTGCCTTTGATAGGACTTTGTAGTAGACCCCAATCAAGCTTATCGGTCTATACTCGTTCAACCTCGTTGGGTTAGAGTTCTTTGGAATAAGAGTAATAAAAGATGTGTTGCATCCTCCATTAATTCTTTCTTCTTCCCAAAAACTACTGACAGCCTTCATAAAGTCATTTTTTATGACCGACCAAAACCTTTTCACAAACGTGAAGGTGATCCCGTCCGGACCCGGTGCTTATTCTCCGCATTTCTTGACCGCTTCCCATATCTCTTCTTCTATGAATGGCCTTTCTAAGCTTTCTGCATCCTCCGGTGCCAATTTTTTTAATTTTATCACTCCTTAGTTTCGGTCCAACCTTCTCTTGAGCCGCAAATTTCTTCTTGAAAAAATCCATGACAAAATCTTTTAGTCCAAACCGCATTGATGTTTAACCCTCGAATTCCGTTTTTCCTTTCTTTTTTCTAATTACCGCATGGAATAACTTTGTGTTTTCGTCCCCTTCTTCAATCCACTTAATTTTGGCTTTTTGGCTAGCCATCTCTAATTTCTTCCTTTCCGCCTCTAGCCATTTTTCCGCACTTCCATCCATCTCAATCATTCATTCTCGTCCAAACTTCTCGTTTCAGCTTCATTTTCCCATCTCTTCACCTCTTCTTTGTCTTTTTCCATTTCTTCATTTAAAATTTTAAAGTTCTCGTTGCATATTTTTTTCAAGGCCCCTTTCACATTTTTGAGTTTATCTTTAAACACACAATCCGGATTTCTTGACCCCACTTCTTTAATCCACTCCCCTTTTGCCACATCTTCTAAATCATCCCCGGTCAACCACGTGTCGAATAGCTTGAAAGCTTTGGGCCGAAGTCATGATTCGACACTCTTAACAAGATCGGACAATGATCCGACCACCTTCTTTCGAGGGCTTTGACCCCCAAGTTCCTCCACGTTAGGCTAAACTCGTTGGACACAAGGAACCGATCCAACTTGCTAAGCTTTCTCCCATCTTCGCTTACTCTTGTAAACTTTTGACCTCCCATCACGATCTCTACCAATTGGCCATTTCTTATGAAAGTGTTAAATTCCTCTACACCCCTTTCGTTGGTCACCGAATTTAGTCTTTCGTGAGTCCCCCTCACCTCGTTGAAATCCCCGAAAACGCGCCACTTTACCCCTTCTTTGTTGCATAAAATTTCAAGACACTTCCACAAATCCACCATCGCCTTCAAATCTCTCGGGTCGTAGACATTTACGCACCCTATCAAGCCCTCTATCCCGTTCCAATTTTCGATTGCTAATAAATAACTCTTCTCTTTTATAAAAAAACTTGCAATCGAACTCTCTCCTATCCCACATCATCAATAATCCCCCTGAGTTTCCCACTGCCTTTGACTGGATGAAATCGACCTCGTCCGATCCCCACATTCTTACAATTTGAGTCACTTCCCAGTTTTTATGTTTTGTCTCTTGCACTCCGATCATTTCAATTTTTTTGTTTTGTGCCAAGTTCTCTAATCCATTTTTCGTTTTTCCATCGTGCCTATACCTCTTATATTTATAGATAAAATTTCATCTTTTTATTGACAATACGACTGTCTGAGACACATACCTGATGTTACTTGCTGCCTTCTCCCCTTTGCTTCCCCACCTGCGTCTTACCATCCCAAATCAGACCTGTTTTCTCTCTAAATTCCTCCAAATTGCGGCACCATCAGTGCTTTTTAGTTCGTTTGAGACTGAAACCTGATTTTCTGCTAAGCTTCCTACCCGAGACTTCTTCCCTGTTTTTTCTGTCTTGTTCAATTTGGTTGACTTTCCTGTCTTCTTTTGCGAAATCGTCCTCGCTTTTTGTTTGAGAAGGTGGAAGCTAACTCCCCCCCCCCTTCCAAATCCTATCGTTTCTCCTTTCCTCGACTTAGATCCTTCTCCAAATTTCATTTTCTTCTCCCTGTCGATTTCTCCTCCTCCCTCTGTATTCCTCTCGCGATTTTTTTCTTGATCGCTGATTCTCCCTTCTTTGCTGTCGTAACCAATAGCTCCATCGTTTGACGACAACCTACTTGGGATTGGGTTGTCCACTTTTTTCTTCTTATGTGGGTCTGTCGCTTGAATTTTAAATTGGGCCGAGAGTACCTCTATTTTTCCTTTAATCGGTTGGGTCTGTTGACTTAATATTGGGCAACTATTTGAAGTCAGCCCAATGTCCAGGCCTTCTTCACATAACCGACCTGGTTCACTAACGTTTTTTTCAGCCGCCTTTTGGACGAATTCTTGCCCTGCCACGTTTTTGCCGACCTCATCATGGTTATGTCGGCTCTCCCCTTCCTCACTACTAGTACTTCCCTCGTAAATCTTGCCGAGAGACCCTTGGTCTCCCTCCCTCTGATCTTTCCTGTCTGCCACGTTTCCGGTAAGGTTGGTTGTCGGCGACGACTCCTTGAAGATTTGTCCGTTATCCTTCTCCATTGCACCACTGATATTGTTCCTTGAATCGTGCCCTTCTTCCTCCGGATTTTTATCGTCTTTTCCATCCTCTCACCTCTCGAAAATGCTCTTTTCTACCACCCAATCTTCCTCGCCACCCTCTTCTTCCGACCCCTCTGATGGCTCTGAAGAATCCACATCCTCCGGTTCGCTATCGCTCTCCTCCTCTTCCCAGAACTCCACCGTCCTGGCCCCTTCTTCCACTACTCTCACCCTATAAAACAGGTTTTCTACCTTGATGCTTCGTAATTCGTCAATGTTTGACCGTAAAGATGTCGATATGAGAACTTTGGCGAACTTCAGGTTGTTTCCCAACTCCCACTCACAGTTCAGGAATATGATTGTATGCCCCCACTTCCTTGCTATTGCGTTGAAAACTCCCTGCTTCCGTGCGTGTAGAGGGACTCCGAATATTCTTAACCAAACTAGTCTTTCCGCAGAACAAAAGCCCACCGACCACTTTCTCAATCCCTTTACCCAGTGATGCATTCCATGAATTTTGTTGTATAGTATATTCATCATCTTTTTTTCCTGTTCGAAGGATAACAGCACATTCCGCCCCCCCAGATATTTCAGCCGACATTCCGATAGGTTTTCCGATTTACATAATGCTTGGATGGCTTCTATGTTCTCTACCGCACCGACTGTTCCAATTAAACAATTGTTTAGTTTCTTTAGTGCATTTTTTTCCGCCGCCCAAGTCTCTAGTATTTCTTTTGGTTGTGATTCGAGTTCTTTCTCCATCTCTCCCCCTACTAGCGATCTCCCGTGCTACCTCGCAATAAGTCCTCTTCCTCGCGTAGTCTGCTGTTTTGGGCGCATGCCTATGATCATCTGAGTTCTCCAGCTTAATTCTTGTGTCTTCCTCCCTACTAAACATATCTTTCTTAGTGAGGAACACCCTCATCTTGTAAGACCCAATCCAAATGTCGTTTAGTCTTCGTTCCATTTATGTTTCGTTGAATACATTCTTAAACCTCACGAACCCAAATCTTTTCCCGTTTCTCATTCTCCGGCTAGCCATATACATATCTCCTACGTCGCCAAAACGTTTGAAAGATCTCCATAATTGCGTGACTCCCCACTCTTCCGGGAAGTTAAAGAATAATTACGATGTCATTTTCCGGTCACTGAAAAACTGTTGATAACTCCGATTACCGGTTGTCCTATTGTCTCTATTCTCGCTTATTCTTGCCCTTTCTCTCACCCTCTCCATTGATCTCTCTGACCCTCTCGCTCTCCTGCTCACTCTCTCCCACCCCCTCTCGCTCACGCGTTCTCTCTCCTCACCTCTCTCATTCTCTCTCTTTTTTGTCTCACCCATACATAAAATGATAGTCTTAGATGGGAAAAACCATTTGAAACAATACCATAAGGTAAAAGTTCTCATAGTTATCACAATATATATATAGTTCTCATTTGATTACACCCTTCACATGTGAACATTCATGTGAAATTTTGCAAACGTGTATCCCTATTCAAATACACAACTACTGTTGATATTCACATGTGAATGTACAAATGGTTTGGTTAGGGATGTTCTGTATGATGTTCTTAAACGGGCTGGAATTTCTTCTAAAAAGGAGGCCCCGGTGAACTTTCTGACGGATCCGCTTGAAGGGAGATCTACCTTACGGCCAGCTGATATACTTGTGTTTGGGTGGGCTGGGGGGAAACATGCGTGTGTGGATCTTACTGGAGTGTCCCCTCTTGTTGGGCTTAGGGAAAATGGGTTTGTGGCGGGCCAAGCTGCGTTGAGAGCGGAATCGAGCAAAGTTGCTAAACACGAGAAAGCCTGTGTAGAGAATCAACACGTGTTTATCCCTTTTGCTTTCGATACTTTTGGTTTCCTAGCTCCGGAAGCAGGGGAGTTTTTTACTAGGGTTCAACGGGTTGTGCAAAGTAATTTTTCGACCCCTAAGTCACAGAATTTCATTTTTAGTAGGATCGGTTTTGCCATCCAAAAGGGGGTTGCGGCACAGCTTGTTGCTCGTTTGCCTGCCATCTTATTGTAATTGGAGACTTTATCAGTGAAAGACGTTTCTTAATGTACAACCATATTTGTACACTTAAATCAATTATGTAAATTTAAACATATGAAATCTTTTTAACACACATCCCTTAACTTATAGGTTGGTTACTCACAGGTGTATTGCAGTGTACACTCCCATTCATATATCCAAATCTATTGTGTTTAAAAATACTATGTGTGAAATGACCCATACTTCCAATAATTGAGTATTGAAGCATATTTTCCATGCTTAAGACACATTAAGCATAAAACGACTCAACCCCTCCCCCACCCCCATAAAAAAACTCAAAAAAGAAAATAAAATTTAGCGTACCTAATTAGTTTGCTATATCTTATACGTAATATTGATCTAGCAAATTTATTTGCCTACCTAATTAATCTATAGGCGTTAGTTAATGAAATTACCAAATACAAAGTAACGAATAACTTAAAAAGTACGTTGTAGAAGACATAAACAATTAAAATCGATACTTATCTAAATTAAACAACATTAACTTTATAGAAAGTAATTATCCGAATCCATGACCAAAAGTGTATGTATGCATATACGGCGATGCAAAACCACCGAGGGCTATGTTTGGCAAACTAGCTGATAAGCTAGTTGGTAGCTTATAAGCTAGCTGTTGACTGATAAGCTAGCTTGTAGTTGATAAGCTAGCTGATGAAAAAGTCACGTTTGACAAAAAGTAGCTTATAAGCATTTAAATGACCGAAAATGACATATTAAAAAAATAGTTAATAAATAATAATTAATATTAATGAGGGCATAATTGAAATATTTACAAAAAGCTACTCATAAGCTACTCCAAGTAGCCTTTCAAAAAGTTAGCTTATGGTCATCCAAACATGTACCACAAAAATAAGCTAGCTTTTTTTTTTGCCAAACAATGCCCAACTCCCCCCTTCCATGGTCCATACATCATCACCCTCTTGCACACTTTCTTTATTCATTAGTATATATTTCCTCTTTTTCAAGATTTAATATTATACATAGACGAAGGATCGTACGAGAAGTTGAGTTAACGTGAGAAACATGAGAAGTGTATCTAAACTCTTGATCACTTTTAATCTCAAATATATCCATAAATCGAGCTTGATACGAGGATTGATCTGGTACATCTCAATGCATTTTATCTCGATGTATCTCATTATAATGTGCATTTAACAGTTAATAATCACTTCTCATGCTTTTAACGTCAACTCAACTTCAACTACAACCAAACCCTATATATATGATCAAAATAAATCAAATTGATGATAACACCATATCCAAACAATGGATTCGTGTTTCATAAATTCACCATTTTATTATTAATTAATTCTAGAGTAAATTACGGATTTGGTCCCTGTGGTTTCAAAAACATAACGAAAAATGGTCCCTACAATTTTTTTATTCCAGATTAGGCCCTGTAGTTTGTGTTTTCGTAACGATTTGGTCCCTGTCACGGACGGCTGTTAAATCTCATCCGTTAAGTGAGGGGCATTTTGGTCTTTTCCAACATTTTCTCCTTTGCTCACTTAAAAAATAAAAAAATAAAAAAATAAAAAATATAGTCATCTTCTTCAAACATCTTCTACGTCCATTAATCCTCAGACCATTAAGCTAGTAAAAAACAAATCCAAACCTCAAATAAAAAACAAATTCAACCCTCCAAATCAAAATCGAAATTAAACCCCAAATCCAAACCTCAAAATCAAGATCAAAATATAAACCAAAAATTAAACCTCAAAATCATACTCAAACCTCAAAATCAAAATCCAACCTAAATCTCACAATCAAAAATCAAAGGCAAACACAAACCCATATTGTTGTATGGATGATGATGATGATGATGAACATATCAGACGTTGTTACTAGAAAATATTTAAGGTTGTGATGGAATCCCCTTTATCTATTCCAAATCTGCAAATCCCAAACCCAACCCCTCATGGCCTCACATCCCCTTTACCTATTCCATTCGGTTTTGTACTACAAAACCTCTTGAAGGTGTCCAGTTGAACATGACAAACATTTGCATTTAATCAGTAGTTTTTGTTTCTAATTTTGAAGGTGTCCAGTTGAATCGAGGGTGGGGAAGAGAGGTGGGTTTTTTTTTGTCTTAGCGATGGCGATGGCCGGAGTTGCAGGGAAGGGAGGGGGCCGACGATGGGTGGAGGCCGACAATGGCCGGAGTTATAGGGAAGGGATGGGTTTTTTTTTGTTCTCGAAATGGCGATTGGAGATGCGTGGTTCGGTGAATGTGGGTCACGGAATAGGAGTGCAAGTGTGGGTTAGAAGGGGAGATGGTGGTGGCGGAGGTGAAAAAGGTGGAGGTGATGAGGGAGACGGTGGAGATGGTGAGGAGGGAGACGGTGGGGATGGAGTTCCTGAACTCCTGTGCAACTATATGTATATATGTATAAATATATACATATATACATATACGGATTTGGTCCCTGTGGTTTGTATAATTTAATTGAAAAAGGTAAACATATCGAAAGGACTAAAATGCCCTTCACTTCACTTAACGGTTGAAGTTAACGCTCGTTAGCGTCAGGGACCAAATCGTTACGAAAACACGAATCACAGGGCCTAATTTGGAATAAAAAAATTGTAGGGACCATTTTCGTTATGTTTTTTAAACCACAGGGACCAAATCCGTAATTTACTCTTAATTCTATTTCTAAAGTCGTCTCTCATTATCTTCAAGAAACCAATAATTCCAATCCTACCCCCGTTTTATTAACTTATTTAAATATAGACGACCATAGGTGTGTCGTCATTTATGAATAATCCAGTTTTACACTCAATCTTTTGCTTCAATCAACACATCCTATTTCTTAACCTACTCCAATTGGTTTTAAAGAAGGGAAACTCCCAATTTCCTGAATACCCATCTGAAAATATTGAAAATTTGTGTGTTACAAGTTGAAGAAAATGGTGGTAACCGCAACGGCGGCAGCGGTGGCGGAGGAGAGGTCTAATTCTAACTCTAAGAAGAGGTATAATAATTGTGGTGGGTTTGTGGATGAGATGAGATCTGTGGCTATGAAATTGCACACCAGAGATCAAGCAAGGGAAGGAGAAAAAGAAAGTCAAGGAAAACCATGGCCAAAATGGGAACCCACCATTGATGGGTATTTGAAGTTCTTGGTGGATAGTAAGATGGTTTATGATACTATTGATACCATTCTTCATAAGGCTGCTTTCCCTGAATGTGAGTTTTAGTTTCTTCATCTTTTTCAGGGCAGTTTCTCCACATGTACACAAAGTTACTGTAAACACTGATTGTGTCAGAAATCAGAATATGTTTTGCCCTTTTTAAACAGGTTCTTTACATGATTGTCTCATACATCAATCAATCATAAGCCTAGGGTGCTTTTGTTAGGCTGATGTGACCCATAGAATTCGAACACTGTTTAGAGGTCCATGAGAAATCAGAAGATTTTAGGGTTTTTTTTACATGGATAATTTAATAATTTTATTCAATTTCCTTATTTTTGTTCCATCTATTTTGATGGTACAGATTTGTCTTTGGGACAAAAATCATATTTTAGGTTGTGTTTGGTATTCAACACAATAGACCACAGAACAAAAACTTACTGTCCCATATTTTGTCGACAATTAAAGACTAGATATAACATAGTTATTAAAAATATAAAATAGAAATAGATGGATCAAAAATCTGGTAAATTATTAAAATACTAACTAAATTTTTTTCACTTGCCCACCTACTAGATTTCACTTCCGTTTGGTTTGCGAAATTTGATGGAATTGGAATGTCAAATTCTTTTGACCAAATTCCTTTCTATTGTTTGGTTCAATTCTTTGACGTAATGGAAGGAATTGAATTTCATCATTTTGCTTTCATTTTAACCAACACCGACCATCCCCTGTCCAACCACGACCATGCAACTATTATCACTGTCACGCTCCCATTCCCACCCCGTCCACCCACCCTGTCCTTACTACCCACCTTCCACCCCTGCCCATGCCCACCGTCCTCATCCTGCCCCCATCCTTGCCACACCCACCCCTTTTGCCACCGCCCTCTCCCTCCAAACAAAGATGAAGATTCCAATTAGTTTTAGAGATTTCATTCCAATTCCATCCAACCAAACACAATCAAAGTGCGTGGTCAAATTCTATCAAATTCCATTCCAATTCCTTTAATGGATTCAAATTCCACCAAATTCCATTCTGCAAACCAAATGCCCCCTTAGATCTCCATCACTAGTGTGTATTCATGTTATTTGACAAATTTTTGTGGTGCAGATGCTGAGTTTAGGAACACAGGGTTGGAAAGAGCTGAAAATTTGGCAAAAGATTTGGAATGGTTCAAAGAGCAAGGTCATTCTGTTCCTGAACCTTCAACACCAGGGGTCAACTACTCTCTTTATATCGAAGAATTATCAAAGGAAGACCCGCAATCGTTCATCTGCCACTTCTATAATACCTACTTTGCACACACTGCAGGTGGTCGGATGATTGGAAAAAAGGTTAATTAGTTAACAATTAAATAGGTTCAAAATCAAGCATTTTGTTAAACATTTAACCATTGTTTTCTACATTTTAATGCAGGTTGCTGCAAAGATCTTGAATAACAAAGAACTAGAGTTCTACAAATGGGATGGTGACCTTTCCCAACTATTGCAGAATGTTAGGGAGAAGTTGAATGGAGTTGCTGAGGTAATTTTCAAGTCAAAATGAATAATTTTCAACTTAGAAATTCACATCAAATGCTACACATTTTTGTTCAACTTTGTCGTCTGCTAATCAAATTTATACAAATTACTTCGAACCGGAAATTACAGATGTTAGATTCATTAAAGATTTGATGTTGATTTTCGAATCCCAAACTTACCAAGTTTGACCTTTAAAAGTCAAAAATGTGTTTCTACTGTGATCTAATACAGTTTTTATGATTTAATCAGAGCTGGACCAGAGACGAGAAGAACCGTTGTCTTGAAGAAACTGAGAAATCGTTCAAATTCAATGGCGATATTCTTCATTTGATGTTGACATGATCATGAAAGAAGCCTTAAGAAACCGCAGCTTTCGATGATCTTCAATTCCTCTTGTAAAAAGAATGCTTACTTTAATGTTTTCTTTGTGCATAATCTTTATTTTCTTGTATCAAAGCTTTGAAAAACTCAAGTCACTGAAATGTTTATGCTTTAACTTGTGATAACCAGAATTACAGAAACACAAAGTTTCACCAGAATATGATTTCATATGGAACAAAACTGTTTCAAATGATTAAAACAACAAAAGAAATTGTTTCTTGAAACTCTATAACAAGGATTACGAGACACGCTATTTATTCGTCGAAGGAGCTCATGAACCCGCCCCTAAAACCCGCTCCATTGCAGCCACCACAAAGGATCTCCTTCTTACCCCTGCATAAATTTAAGCAGTACTGAAATTATTGGCAAATTAAAAAAGATCAAATTTTGGGAAGTAAGTTTACAACTATGATGGATTTTCTAGAACCCAATTGCATACTCTACAAGAATATGAAATCTGATGAATTGGGATAGGAATTCTTTTTCCAGAGCAGTAATGGTTTAATCCAAAGCAAGGTACAACTCCACAAGCATGGAGTACTAGTTGATATAGAGCAATAGCTCTAGATTTAGTTGTTTCTGCTCTGGAAAAAGTTTTACTTTAAGCTTGGTTAGATGCAATTATACCTGCAGAGCCAACACAAGCCACCAGCTTTAAATTGTCCATTGAAGTGATCTTGAGAGTTGACTCCATTCCCTTTGCATTGTGTACACTGTATAGCACCTGATTTACAAATGAAGGATAAATCTTGAATCTTGAAGGTTACCCCAAAAATGAAACAAAAAGATTCAGTTTGACTAAATCTCAAAAGTCAAACCGCATCTCCTTCCAAAAACGGAAAAACTTGCGGATCATAGGCTTACCATTTCCTTCACAATCGGCACAAACTATGCTATTCGTCTTGGTTACGCTTTTTGTGCCATCAGTAGCCTGCAAAAAACATGAGGAGAATCCATTCTAAAGACCAAATTAAGCTCAAAAAAGAACTCAAAATGTATGATGAAGCTTTAAACTTTTAAATTGATTTAAAACCCCTGTTTGTACCACATTATGAATCAATCAAAAGAAATCTGCAAAGATAATGAAACTATTTGGCAAATTCTTGTGCTATACATGTCTTCAAGTTCCAAGAAATCTTTAAAAAAATTCAGTTAACAATTTAAGCCCTGTTATTTTTCGGATAATTTAAACAATTCCCTATTGTTATTTGCTAATTCTTATTCCTTTTGACTTTGAAAGGTCAAACCTAGTGGCTTCCATATTCAAAATTAGCATAGATATTAGTTTTTTATCTCCAAAATGAATCTATTCAGACACTTTTCATATACCTTAATGCAATAATCAGTTTTTTCAGCTTGAATCAGACTAATTATTCATTCAATTTTGCAAAGAAAGCAAATTATTTGACCACCAAAATGTCAAATGCTAAGTACATTTTGATGTGAGGGAGTATTAATCAACCAACAATCCATTTGGTTCCGAATGAACATACTGATTCTTTTTAGTTCCTATCAGTTCTTCAGGGTCCTGCACTCCTGCTGATGATTAATTAAATACCTAAAATACCCTTAAGAAATTTCTATTGACCAAAATCAATATCCTTTCCTGGAAAAAAGGTATTTGTTTGATCACCCTTCCATTACTTCAAACATTATTTGAACACTCCATAGTAAACCTTAGAGCCTGTTTGGTTTGGCGGAGTGTTTTTGAGTGTTTTGGATTTCGTGAAAAGATTTAGAATTGGAAGCAATTGAAAGGTTTAGAATTTTTGGTTTGTAGGATTTGGAATAGAATAGAATATCGTTATTTATAGATATATTACAAAAAACAAACTACAAAAGATTATAAAAATAATCGGGTTTACCTTTATTATTTATTATTACAAAGCAACTGTTTTTAACATATCTGAAAATATTTTTACAACAAATACTATGAAATAGCAACTACCCATGGGATTTCTAAATCCAATATTTGTGAGATTTCATTGAAATCCCAGTATTTCAATTATGAATTTCCTTTAAACAAACATGGGATTGGAATGGAATTCAATTCCAAATTCCTCCAAATCCCGCAAACCAACCATTATACTCCAATTGCCAACCACATTTTGCCCACCAAATTTTCAAGACAATAATCCAAGTTAACTGAACTAAACTAGCAAGGAACAGAGGGTCATAACCTTCAATTTTCTTTTTGTTTGAAATGGGTTAATATGGCTGGGAGTAGGGGCAAAATGGGTCATATAAAACCTATGGTGATCAAACAATATTTTAGGTGAACATATAATTTAGTATTGAAATCTTGAAAACAAAAAGAAAAATAATTGTTAGTAAATTGTGCATATAATTAAGGGAAATGTGAGCATGATTTGGTTTCTCACCTGAACTTCCAAACCTTGAAATCTTTGAAATTTCAAATTTTTATTAGTCACCCAACTGAGCTTTGGAGAAGTAGTAGGGTTTCCACCAATTAATCCTAATAGTTTACCATAAATTCATCAGTACCAACATGAAACAATCATTGAACATGAAAATGAAGGGATGAGAGAGTGAAGAATACCTGGCTTGCTAACGCTTGGTGGCTTGAAGGAAGAAAGAGGAGCAAAACACAAAGAATTAGTCATATTTTGGGGTTTAATTATGTGGATATTTTGATGGGTATGAAGAAAAGATAAAATCTTTGGGGTCTGCAACTACAAATAGATGTAGAACGACTGGTGTGTCTAAGAATGGGGGGCTTATTTAGGGACCCTAGAATACAAGAAGATAAGCCCTCTCTCTTTAATAGAGGGATATTATTTTAGTTGTATGCCAAAATCGCCCCTTAAAAGGTCCTTATCTTTCTTGGGTATGGTGGAAGTTGGAAGTAGACTAATGGAGGGTGTTTCTGTCACTTCACATTCAAAATGATACTCATGAATCCATATTAACCAGTTTACGATTGGGTTTTAGAATACTGTGAATCTAAAAAAAATCCCTATAAAATTGGTAGTTACCAAAATTAAGGGACTAAAAAAACAGGATTACCCTTGGGCGTGTTTATAAAAAAATAAAATGAAAATCATAATTTAAATTAAATGGATGGTCTATATCAAAGTTTGTTAGAATCGCCGGGATTGCATATTAAACCACCTCTATCTTATTAGGGATTTGTAATTTTTGTTTAAATATATTACGAAACGTTAAAATTGACTAATTCTTTAACATGTTATTTTTCATAAATATACATTTTTCAACTATCGCTTGCCAAACGTAAATAATTCATCAACTAGCTTATAAGCTAGTTTGCCATAAGTAGCCTAAAGAACAAATTTGGACTTGGTTGAAACTGAACTATGATTCATTTGTATAAATATTCAATACAATCTTTCAACATTACCTCCAATCTACTTCTAAAATCCGACAGAAGCATCTAACCCTCAATTACTACCATTTTACAATCAACCAAACCTCAAACAAAACCATCGAACGCAACCAACATCGTACAAAGATCAAACTCCAAACTCCAAACCCCAACGTCGATCATCTGTCCACAGCCATCCTACAAAGATCGAACTTGCCCACCCCAAATGAATCAATGCAATCAACAGCTACGCTTCGTTTCTTGGACGGTAAAAGTGTCATAATAATTGTGTATCGTTTTTATAACGAATCATTATTTAGTGCAATGAGCGTCAGTACCTTGTAGCACACAGTGAGTGTAACCAAGGCCATGAAGGAATTTCCGAATCTCTTTTGAAGTGCTGTTGCTGGCTTGTAAAAGTCTTTCGTCTTCCTCATAGATCAAATACGGAGCTTCACCTTTCTTTCTTGATAACAACTTTTTCGCACCTTTTAAAACGTGATACTCCCAACCCTGTACATCTATTTTCAGAAGCAACACGGGTTCTTCCTCGGGGATCACTTCATCAAGCGGAATGGATCTTACTTGAAGTTCGATTTCTTCGTTCGATTTGAATGCTAACTTTGCACCAGTGGCTGAAACTGCACTGTTGTCTAGCCGTCCAACCAACTGGTAACGAATCCAAAGAACCCACGTTAATAAGGTACAGCCAGTTTAACATATCGTTAACCCTTAAGGGTGGTTCAACCAATAAAACCAGTTTAACTGGGTTCTGGTGAGAAGGGAAGTTATGGTGAGAAGGGATCTCCACCCTTGGATCAATCATAGTTGAAGATCAAAAAAGTTAAGGTTGCACCGAGTTGCACTGAATAAATTCCCGTGAAAAGCACAATTCATGGGTGAGGTGAGATTCAAAGTAATCAAGGGTCCAGATCCCTTCGTACACTTCTCACCTGACTCTTTTTTTCTCACACAATCCTTCATCTGTTGGCATGCGGGTTATTGTAAACAATAAGCTTCTTTTAAAAGATTATTTATAAATGCATGACCTTATGATAGATTTAAGAATGCCTCAAAATCTGTAAGAAAGTCTCATATTAAAAATATATGTCAAAAGATTATTTGCCTAAATAACCCAAGGGCGTAACAACTCCTGAACGAACTCCCAAAGGAGATATCCGGAATGTGAAGAAAGACACTTTTTAATCCATAAAAAAACTAACACAAGATATAATAATGTTTTAAGGCTATGTTCGGCAAACTAGTTGAAAAGCTAGATGACAATGTTGATGGCCTAAAAGAACATGTTAAAATATTACTTAGAAAAAAACAAAGGGCGTAATTGGGAAAAAAACAAACCATAAGAGCTCTACTTGAAGTAGTTCTAGGTCAAAAAATAGGATCGCTTATGGTTGCCATACATGGCCCAACACTTTCTTGCTAGACATGCATAGGATCTCTATAAACTAGACTTGTTTTCTTTCACATGGAAATTATTTTATAGCGAAAAACAAATCGCAAGATCCAAGTATCCAAATACCTTCACTTTCGTTGCATTTTATGTAGTTTTGACCAGTAGGGACTGTATGAGAACTATCGCAGATATACTAAGGGGCCGTTTACCAAATGCTTACCTGGGTAAGCAGTAAATTCAACACTATAATTTACTTACCGGGTAAGATTTTAGTCCACCAAAACAGTATCCTACGCATCAATTTTTCCGGTAAGCGCTAACCATGGTAAGAGTCTTCACCATCACTTACCGGGTAAGACTCAGTCCTGCCTTAACTCTTATCGGGCAAGATTTTTGGTCCTTGTCATATTGATTTGGTAAGGTAATGTGACTTGGTAAGCGCTTACCCGAGTAAGCGTTTGGTAAACGGACCCTAAAAAAAATATGCTTGACCACATCATGTTTCTTATACAAGTAACAATCATGAAACCATTAGCATACAAATATCAGGACTAAAATTCAAACGTATGTTCTTAAGTGAATAAACTTTTAAAAATACATCAATACACTAAACATATCATACCAAATGCACCGTTTTTAAATATTTTGAATGTTAAAATAGTAAGGGGCCGTTTACAAAATGCTTACCGAGTAAGCGCTTACCGAAACCGCCTAACAGTTGCCACTTACCGGGTGAGCCTGGCAAGGACCAAGAATCTTACCCGGTAAGAGGCGTAGCAAGGGCGAGAATCTTACCCAATAAGTGATGAAGAAGACGCTTACCCAATAAGTGCTTACTGGGTAAGAGACGTTTACCAACAATCCATTTTGGTGATCGAGAATGTCACCAGATAAGATACGTGAAGATGATGACTCTTGTCAATAAGCATTTGGTAAACGGCTCCTAACATCATTAAATCATGGAAAGGCAAAGTGGGTTTTTACACGGAAGTGGCTATGATTATCCAGTTGCAAATATAGATTATAACCAGTGTTTTAAAAGGCGATTGAGGCGTGCGCCTCAAGGCGCGCCTCAGGGCGAATTGATGAAAAATATCACCAAAACGCACGCCTCACAGTCCTGGGTCTGAACGTGCGCCTTGTATGGTGAGGCGGGGCGTGAGGCGTAGGGGCGATGGGGCGTTCTTGAGGCGTCCGTCCCCTGAACTATTCCCTATTCCAGTCTTTTCCTATTCCTAATCGATCTCTTCTCCTCCAGTCTTTTCCTATTCCTAATTGATATCATATCTTCTCCTAATTCCTAATTGATATCTCTTATATTATATGTTAATCTGTATTCTGTACTATTATATATTTATATGTTACTGTCTTACACTCTTACTGACTTACTGTTAATCTGTATTCTGTATCTAAAGTTCTGTACTATTATATATTTATATGTTTCTTTCCTGTGCATGCATATTTGGTTTCTTACTGTAGTATGATGAATAATGCAGTTTGTTTTCACCATCTTTGTGCTCAAACTTTAACTGTTTATGTATGTCTTTAATCAAGTTCATAAGAGTAATGGGACTAACACTAATTACTTTCGTGATTTTGGGACTAACACTAATTACTTTCGTAACTTTGCCACTTCGGTTGATGTTTTGTTGAATTATGGGGTTTATAATTTGAAGATTTGCTATTGAAATATTAAATTATGTTTTTTTTGTTCAAGGGTTATGGATTTATGAATTTTATTGATTTATTTTTTGAGGCTTACGCCTCACGTACCAAACTGGAAAACGCCTCGAGGCTCGATTCCGCCTTTTAAAACCTTGATTATAACCATTTTTATTATCCTAAAAACATCAAATGTCTACTGATAAATACCTCTAATCTACCTTCAAGAACATTAAAAGGTAAGCCACTACAGATCACTGATCTGTGTTAAATCACACATACCCATAAAGAATCATAGATGCATTTTAGTTCCCGTAATCAAATTCGCAATCTTTGAACTTACATTAAAGATTTAGATAAAAAATCATCAAGAACATACCTTGTGAAATGTAATATTCCCAACCCGATCCGAAGTAGCAGCTTCAAAAACAGTAACCAAATCGCCAACCCGATTGAAATAAATCCCATTACAAATACTCTGTAAATTCTCAAGAACCGGTTCAAATGCGAAAACCCTAAACCCCATCACCGCAGCTGCGAATGTCGCCATCCCTACATTCGCTCCAACGTCAACAAAAATTCCCGTTTTGCCCTCACCCTTCATCTTCTCCAGCAGTTCCTGAACCGTCGCAGAAATGTCGGGTCGCCGGAATAACTTTCCCTTGAGGATCCGAACGATGTTCTTGTGGGGTTTATCAGGAAGTGATCCGAAATCCGATAGAGAGTAGAGAAATGGGTGTTTGACACCTTCGACGAGGTTTGCGATAATTGGATGAGATTGAGGTGATTTGTAGCAATCGAATGGTTGGATTAAGGAGTTGGGGAGATTTATTAGGGATTTGAAATTAGGGTTAGGGTTTGAGGAGGTGGTGGTGAGGTAGAAGAAGGTGAGGAGGAGGAGAGAGGTGGAGAAGAGGAGGAAGAGGGCTTTTGGGGTGGCGATTTTAATGGATCGATCTTTCTTCCAAGCATTTGCCATGGAATTTGAAAAAGGAAAGAAGGGTTGATTGTTGAATTTCAAGAATTCAATGTTGAAGGTGGGAAGATCGGATCTTGAGAGTGAAGTGAATGAAGTTGAGATGTATGCTAATTGCGTACGGGTGCGTTTGGTAGGGTGGGTAGGATAGAATAGAATAGAACAACCTTGTCTCATGTTTGGCGTGACTTTACGTGGAACAAATAAGAACTAACTTGGACAAATGTGGAACACGCTTGTTCCATACTACCCCCTGGAACTAAGGGGAACTAGGCATGGCAACCAGGCGGGGTTTCCCTGGCCCTGGCCTGGTTTTTGTAAACGACCCCCGGCCCCGGGCGGGTACGGAGATTCCAGCCCCTTTCCCGGTCAACTTTTGGTCAAGACCCGATCAAGATCCGGTCAACACCTGTCCCCGGTTTGTATCCGGTTCCCCGACCCGTTTTTTTTTTGCTTTTTAACAGCTATTTTTGTTGCTGTTTCGACTAAAGTGCGTGGGTTGTAGTTCGTTGGCAATTGTCTGTTTCATTAAGCAGTGCTGAAGTATGTTTGCTACTCGCAAACAATCCTTTCCTGTTCTCTTTAACTGCTTCTTTGTCTATTTTTCTGTTGCTGCTCGCTGTTTGATTGCCTATATTTTGGCAATGGTGTCTTGAACTTTGTAATTGGCTTGTTGGGTTTTTAATATATTGCAGTTTCAGAAAAAAAAAGAACTCCTCACATGTATTAATAAAATTTATTATATATTATATATTTAATAAATATATGAAATATATAATTTTTTTAATAATATATATACCGGGTCCGGGGCGGGTCCGGGGCGGGTCCGGGGATGGTCAACCCGGCCCCGGTTTTCAAAAGGCAGGTTTCCCCGGCCCCGGCCCCGGTAGGGTCGGGTGAACCGGGTTCCCCATCGGATAAGGCCAAATTGCCATGCCTAAGTGGAACAAGATATTATATACAATTATACCCCTCAACCCTCTCTTCTCCTTCACGCCTCTCATGCTGAAATCAGTTCACGCCTCTCATACTAAAATCGATGGCTTTGAAATCGAAGTCCCAAATCGAATCGACTACTTCTTTCACGCCTCCTCGAATCGACTACTTCTTTCACGCCTCCCTCTTCAGGTAAACTCTAGATCGGTCGATTTCTCTCTAAACCCTAGATCGATCGAATTATGTGATATGTTCGCATAAATCGATTTCTGCTTCTCTGATCTTTGTTTCTCTGGTTGGTCTGTGGGGTTTACATAAATCGATTTTTGATTCTCTGATCTGTTAGGCCTTGGCGATTCGTTAGAGAAACTGATTATCCTGAAGCAAAACCATTGTCAGTAACCTGTGAATATTGATCAACTCACATATTGTAGTTTTTTTTATTTTATTTTTGTGATTCCATCTTCCATTTGATTTGGGGTCTCACAACCCAATCCATCTTCCATTTCATTTTTGTTGTTTTACTTCAAGTTCATTTTGTTGTGATTTTTTATTTTTGTTTGGTTCTTGATGTGTTAAAACTGTGATTTTTATTAAGATTGATTAGTTGGTAAAAATAAAACTAAACAACTTATCAGGGTTAATTTGGTCATTTAACCATTCCTGTTCTGTCCGGTCTAGTTTTGTTATGTCTTACCAAACGTTGAACAGCTCAGCTGTTCTGTCCTGTCATGTTCTGTTCTGTCCAGTCCTGTTCAGTCCTGTCCCATCTGTCCTGCGCACCAAACACACCTAACAAGAGATTATGCACAAAGGATAATAAACTCACACATTAACACCGTGAAATTGTCTCAAATAGCCATTTCATACCCCTTGCGTCTTCAAATAACTAATTTACTAACCCTATTTCACAAATACCCAAAGTTACACAGAGAATACTCTCTGCGTAACTTTATTTTTCCTCCCAAAAAATAAAAATAAATGATTTTTAAAAAAGTTTACGCAGAGAAAACTTTATGCGTAAGTTTTTCCATCACACGTGTCTGCGTAAAGTCCACATGTGCACCACGTATACTCCACGTTGGAAAAAAAAGTTTACGCAGAGAGTTCAAAAACATACGCAGAAAGAAGTCTCTTTGTAAGTTTTAATTTTTTTCTGATTTTTACTAAGAAGGGAATCAGATTTTTTAATGTAAACTTTGTATTCAAATTACACCATTTTCATTTTTAGGATCCATCGGCCTATCATGCAGCGTCTCCCTTCCTGGTGGATCAGGTTTCATAATTTACTTAAATTTAAATAAATTTACTTTTTTTCTTCAAAAAAAATGTATTCAGATTACACCATTTTCAGTTCCAGGATCCACCGTCTCATTTTCTGACGGAACCGGTATCTCAATTTACCGAAAGCGTACAAAAAATCGTATAAAACACCCATTGAACGGGTACAAAAAAAGTCTATGTGGATTAAGTTCTCGGGCTCTTCCAAAAAGTCACGATATATGGAGCCCCCATCGTCTTCAAAACCAGCGAAGGAGGTCAGGGAAGAGTATAGTGTGCGTCAGTTATATGGGATGTGTCGCATTCCAGCATCTATGTACTCAATGGGAAATTAATACAAAGTTTACATTAAAGAATCTGATTCCCTTCTTACTAAAAATCAGAAAAAAATAAAAAAATAATAATTAAAACTTACGCAGAGACTTCTCTCTGCGTAAGTTTTTGAACTCCCCGCGTAAACTTTTTTTTCCAATGTGGAGTACACGTGGTGCACATGTAGACTTTACGCAGGCACGTGGGATGGAAAAACTTACGCATAGAGTTTTCTCTGCGTAAACTTTTTTAAAAATCATTTTTTTTAATTTTTGGGAGGAAAAATAAAGTTACGCTGAGAGTTTTCTCTGCGTAAGTTTTGGGTATTTATGGAATATGGTTAGTAAAGTGGTTATTTGAAGACGCAAGGGGTATGGAATGGCTATTTGAGGCAATTTCCCCATTAACACCCTAACCATTGAACAAAAGTCATGTTACACGTTGAAATTGGTCTTTTATTCATTTTTCGGATTATTCAAAATTTCATTACATTCACACTATCCAGATTCACAATTTGCGAACCTAGCTAAAAAACTCAAAAGAACGAATCTGGTCGATTTTCCTTAAAAACTACGACTAGATCCGCAATTGCAACCCCGGGTAAAATTGATCACATTTGTTTTTTTCTTAGCAGCTAGGTCCACAAGTTACGAACATGGCTATTGTGAAAATGACATTTTGATAAAAATACGAGAGAAATGACTAAAAGACAAATTTACTTGATAAAATGGTTGTTTGAGTCAATTTTCCTTACACAAATCACCTATGCAGAATTGATGCTTCCCTATTAACATTTGATCCATCATTTTGTTGAAAGAAAATGCATGAGTAGAGTTCCGGTTTGTTCCCTAACATTTGACTACTTCAATGGATCTTGTACTTGAACTTCATTTACTCGGTTTTGATCATTCATGTTTTGTCCATCTTAACGAATTTCATTCTTCTGTATAATGATGTTTAACTTTATCTGTTAAGTCCAATTACATGAAGGGTATTTTAGTTATTTTGCATATTTTCTTGTTTTTCTTTTAAAACTAAAAAAGAGCATGTCATATTTAAGAGTAAATTACAAATTTCTTCTATGTGGTTTGATGTTGATTACGATGAAGGTCATGAAACCTAAAGTTCATGACTAGGGTTCTTATGGTTTTAGTTTCATATGGATCACGTCCTCCTTATGGTTTCAGTTTCGTTATAGATTGGGTCCCTTGCACTAACTTTCGTTTAAAAAAAACTCCGCTAAGTTAGGGGTTAGCCCACTCGCACCCCACCGGGAAGAAAACCAAAACCATGTTGTAGGTTTTGGATTTTTTATTATTTTTTTTTGTTTTTAAAAACACATATAAATTCAATATAGAGGAAGGTTTATATATGTGGTTTGTTCAAAATTTAGACATGCTTCCTTAAATGCATTATGTATATTGTTTGTCTCTAATTTTTCATTTTCATAACATTTACGGTCCTTTAAGTCAATATCGTTAACTAAAGTCCATTAACTTGAGGCATGTGCCTTTTACAAGAGGACAATTTAGTCATTTTATCTATTTTTTCTTTAAAAATAACTTAGTATTAAAAATTAAAATAAACTAATCATTAGATATGTCTCTCTCTTCTCAAAAATGTTTTCCCCACCCTTCTGCAAATCGACAAGGACGGTGAAAATCCTCCCTCCTATTTGTTCTCCGACGATGAAAACACACTGAATCAAGATAAAGTTCCCTCATGATATGTATGTAGTGTGCATAGTGCATCCACATCTTTAGGTTTGGTATCAACGACTAGACCGCCATCTCTATGTTAGGTCACATCTCTAGGTTTGGTATCAACGTCTAGATTACCACTAGCAATTTGTTTTGGATTTGGAGGTTGTATGATTATATTTAGGGATTTTGATTCAAGGGTTATTCTTGATTTTATTGATGAAAAACATGAAATTTAATAATGAATTATCTTGACGAACTTAAAGAAAGATGAACAAGATGACCTTTATCAAGTTAAATCATGACAAAAATTCCCCTTACGTGAGAGCCACATGGGTGGCTAATGAATCTCAAGTTAATGGTACTGTAAACTTGAGGAACCACCAATATTATTGAAACACCCTAAAAATTCGAATAAATTTAAATCTTAAATAGACCAAGGTTTACAACAAAATCTTCCAAACATTCAATCATAAATGGAGAAGTTAGTAACGAAGGTTCGTAATTACAAACATTCAATCTCTTGTTGTTGAGTCAATGCAGCATTCATGACTCTCATCATGTTTTCCATCATGCGTGACTCCATAGTAGATTCCGTCGTCACCGGATTAGAAGTACCGACATTGGGTCGATGAGTTTGACTCCCTCCTTCCCCCAGGATAGGTGGCATTGGTGGAATCGTATTAGCCTCACCACTTTCCGGTTGATTTAGTGCAGATTCATTTGCCACTCGTCCCTCTGAAGAGGTAGAGGTCTACTTGGTGTATTAACCATTATATTCTTATAAACACATAAAGATAACCATAAGGAAGAGCTATATATAACTCGAACACAAGGAAACGTACTTTAACGTTCGTTAATCGCCATAACAATCAGAAACAAGTATGATTACTTAACAATATATTCATAATAACAGTAGCTAAATGATATTATGAACATACTGCACATAAGAATTCTCATTACCATCATCACAGTTCTTAATTCACGTATTTCCGTCAACTCTAAGACCATCATGTCTTAGTATTTCTACCCAATCTCACTAATCATAACTTACTCATCTCAGCTTAAGTCTATGTATCTTACGATCATACTTAGTTCACTTAAACTACAGCTCTGATACCAAACTGAAACACCCTAAAAAATTCGAATAAATTTAAACCTTAAATAGACAAGGTTTACAACATCTTCCAAAAACTTTCATTTATAAATGGAGAATTAGTGACGAAGATTCATAATTACAATACGAAGTGTCATAAACAACCTACTAATCTAATCCATAATTAAACGAGATCAGATTATAAAGTTGTCTACGAGATCTCCCAAAAATCTTCGATTTATACTAATCTCTCCATCACATCTTCAATTTCTTGCCCGTGCTAGCACCTGGTAAGAAAATTAGTTTTGGAAACATTAGGCTTGTGCCTAGTGAGAACATCCAGTTTAAAATCAAAACATTTATAAGCTTTGAAAATTAAATCTGTAAGCAAAGCATATAACATTAACATTTCCTTCAATTCCATAACATACACATAACATCTTTCGATGACGGGAATCATACCCGATTCCATGAGTATGGCGAACAACAAGTAAGTCATAGTATCATGTTTAAGAGCGTCATTACGAATCATTGAGGATCCTAGATTTCAGCTCGTGCCCAAGAAATTACAATTAATCCATGCCTATTTCTTGGTGTGGAAATAGGGATTACAATTAAAGCATGCCTATCCCTTATCTCCCAATACAAAACGGGAATTACAACTAAACCATGCCTATTCCACGTTTTCACGTCAATGGGAATTACAATTAAACCATGCCTATTCCACGTTTTCACGTCAACAATATAAAACGGGAATTACAATTAAACCATGCATATTCCACGTTTTTCACGACCACTCTAGTGCCTATGGATCCATTACACATATGTAGACTTTCGTGCGAATATTATAAACATAAAATTTCAGACTTACATTAATATCATTTTCAATTCTCAAGCATTCAGAATACATCTAAAAATATGAGTTCCGTGAAATTGGAAATATCCGGACAATACCGGAAATTGAAACATCCGGAAGTTACAGGAAAATTTGAAATTATCCGGATGGTGTCAGAAACTACCAAATTCGGACATTACCGGAATTCCAGAGAATTCGGATATTACCGGAAACCATCAAGTCCGGATCTTACCGGATAAGTCGATGGGCATTATCGGAAAGTCGAGGTTTTACCGGACAATACCGGAAATTTGAGATTTTCCAGACAATACCGGAAACTTAATTATTTATCGGACAATTCCGGTAAAGTGAGGATTACCGAAAAACGTTCTACCCAAGCGACGACTTCTCAAACTCATCCACAAATAATTCAATTTAAATTTCTTACACATGCATCTAAGGTTAACAATACCTTTATACAATCAAATCAATCAAAATTTTGATATAGGAACTTATGAATTTAACAGGGAGGATGAACTCACCTGCTCGAAGAGCCTAGAGTCAGGAAACTTTGAAATCAATCAAATTTGTTTATCTTGGTTCACCAAAACTAACTCAGCGCTTGATTTGAATTACAAATAAACCTGATCAATGGATTCTAAAGAAGTAAATCAAGAAGATGATCAAAACTCTTACCCACTGAATCAAAATCCCGATTTCTTTCTCTTAGGCACAAACCGACTTCAAAATCCCAAATCCAGATATTTTCAAATACAACCACAACTCTTAATTTATACTTCAATTTTTCTTTTAACAAAATTTAACTTTATACCCTTCCATTTACAACTAACACCACTTCTGGTCCTTCCACATCAACTAATAACGTAACCTCTAAACTTACACAACTTCACTAGATAAACGTTTTTCCACAATAAACGTACAATAACTATGGAAAATTCGAGGTGTTACATACGGGGATCTCCCAAAATCTTCGATTTAACTAATCTCTCCATTTAATCTTCAAAAGTTATGATCCATGTGCCACTCTTCGCTCATCACCTCAATTCCCTGCCTGTGCTAGCATCTGGTAAGGAAATTAGTTTTGGAAACATTAGGCTTACGCCTAGTGAGAACATCCAGTTTAAAATCAAAACATTTATAAGCTTTGAAAATTAAATATGTAAACAATGCATATAAAATAACCTTTCCTTCTTCTCATACGTACACGTCCCATCTTTCGAAAACGAGAAAAAAATACCCGATTCCATGAGTATGACAAACACTAAGTAAGTCACATTGTCATGTTTGAGAGCGCCACTACGAATCACTGAGGGTTCTAGATTTCAACTCACGTCCAAGAAATTACAATTAATCCATGCCTATTTCTTGGTATAGAAATAGGGATTACAATTAAACCACGTCTATCCCTTATTTCCCAATACAAAACGGGAATTGCAATTAACCCATGCCTATTCCACGTTTTCACGACAATTCTTGTGCCTATGGATCCATTACACATATATAGATTTTAGTGCGACTATTATAAAGATACAATTTTATGCTTACAATAATATCATCTCATAGCAAAAATGAAATCGAGCAAAACCATTAAATTTAATATAATGAAATCCCGCCTATGCCGTTTTCATCAGAATATTCAAAGGTGTTTTCTCCATATATTATTTTCAATTCTCAAACATTTGGAATATATATATATATATATATATATATATATATATATATATATATATATATATATATATATATATATATATCCGGAAAACACGAGTTCCGGAAAACCAAATCCGGAGACTAACCGGAAAACATATTCGCAACCCAAGTCTGGGAACAATCCGGAAAACGTACCCGGAAATCTAGTCCGGGAACCATCCGGAAATCAAGTCTGGAACTATCCGGATAACATATCCGGAACCCAAGTCTGGAACTATCCGGAAAACACTCATTTCCGGATTCAGTCGGAAAAACATACCTGTTTTCAACAATTCACTCCCCATCTTAATCAAAGCTTTAATATCACATCTCTTAAATAATAACTGAGTCTAAGAACTATTAAAATCCAAATACTCAATTTTAGAGATGTATAAACATGGAATTTAGTGGAGGAGATGAACTCACCTGATGAAGAACTCGAACTCAATATCTGATAGGATTTAAAAGAACTCTAACTTCAATCCTATTTTACCAAATACTAAATCAATAATCAATTAAAACACCAATTTGATTTGTGATTTCTTAAACTTAAAGAGATTGATTCGAGAAACAGCTAAAACCTTACCGAACGAACCCAGAACTCGGTCTTTCACTCTCTTGGAAACCGACTTCAATCCAGTACCCAACATCCGATAATGACTAAAAATCCAAATCTCATAATTTATACATCAAGTTCCCAATTTAACACAAACTAACCCAAAACATTTAACTTTTAACTATTTACACTTCTGGTCCTTCAACATCAATTTAAATCACATCTTCTAAAATTACACCACTCATAATTATAAACGTTTTCCAAAATAACCTTACTATAGTTTCAGTAAAATTCGAGGTGTTACAAATCTCCCCAACTTGAAAATGATTTCGTCCTCGAAATCAAAGTTGAGTAAATAAGTGAGGATATCTATTTTTTATATCCTCTTCTGCTTCCCAAGTCACGTTGGTTCCTATATGGTGTTTCCATTGTACTTTGAGCATAACAACTTCCTTATGTCGTAATTTCTTAGTCGTTCTTTCCAAAATTGCTCCAGGTTCTTCCACGCAACGTTTTTTCTTGTCTACTTTTATTTCAGACATTGGTATGACATTCTCTTCTTCAGCTAAACAGTTTCGAAGATAACAGACGTGGAAAGTATTATGAATCCCTTCCAATTCTGGTGGAAGTTCTAACTGGTAATCTTGAAGTCCTACTCGTTTAATTATAGTAAAGGGTCCAAGAAAATGAGGACCCAGTTTTCCACGCTTCCCAAATCTTATTATACCTTTCCAATGGGATACTTTTAACATCACTTGCTCCCCAACTTGAAATTCTATAGGTCTCCTCTTCTGGTCGGCGTAACTCTTCTGTCGGTCTTGTGTCGCCTTTAAATGTTTTCGAATCTTTTTAACCTTATCCGCCGTTTGCTGAACAATTTCTGGACCGGAAAATTGTTTTTTTCCAGCTTCCAACCAACGTATCGGAGTCCTACACTTTCGTCCATATAGAGCTTCAAAAGGTGCTCTCCCGATGCTTGAGTGATAGCTATTGTTATAAGCAAACTCCACTAAGGGTAAATGCGTATCCCAATTGCCTCCGAAATCAATTACACAAGATCTTAGCATGTCTTCCAAGGTCTGAATTGTCGCTTTAATATCACATCTCTTAAATAATAACTGAGTCTAAGAACTATTAAAATCCAAATACTCAATTTTAGAGATGTATAAACATGGAATTTAGTGGAGGAGATGAACTCAACTAATGAAGAACTCGAACTCAATATCTGATAGGATTTAAAAGAACTCTAACTTCAATCCTATTTTACCAAATACTAAATCAATAATCAATTAAAACACCAATTTGATTTGTGATTTCTTAAACTTAAAGAGATTTATTCGAGAAACAGCTAAAACCTTACCGAACGAACCCAGAACTCGATCTTTCACTCTCTTGGAAACCGACTTCAATCCAGTACCCAACATCCGATAATGACTAAAAATCCAAATCTCATAATTGATACATCAAGTTCCCAATTTAACACAAACTAACCCAAAACATTTAACTTTTAACTATTTACACTTCTGGTCCTTCAACATCAATTTAAACCACATCTTCTAAAATTACACCACTCATAATTATAAACGTTTTCCAAAATAACCTTACTGTATTTTCAGTAAAATTCGAGGTGTTACAAATCTCCCCAACTTGAAAATGATTTCGTCCTCGAAATCAAAGTTGAGTAAATAAGTGAGGATATCTATTTTTTATATCCGCTTCTGCTTCCCAAGTCACGTTGGTTCCTATATGGTGTTTCCATTGTACTTTGAGCATAACAACTTCCTTATGTCGTAATTTCTTAGTCGTTCTTTCCAAAATTGCTCCAGGTTCTTCTACGCAACGTTTTTTCTTGTCTACTTTTATTTCAGACATTGGTATGACATTCTCTTCTTCAGCTAAACAGTTTCGAAGATAACAGACGTGGAAAGTATTATGAATCCCTACCAATTCTGGTGGAAGTTCTAACTGGTAATCTTGAAGTCCTACTCGTTTAATTATAGTAAAAGGTCCAAGAAAATGAGAACTCAGTTTTCCATACTTCCCAAATCTTATTATACCTTTCCAATGGGATACTTTTAACATCACTTGCTCCCCAACTTGAAATTCTATAGGTCTCCTCTTCTGGTCGGCGTAACTCTTCTGTCGGTCTTGTGTCGCCTTTAAATGTTTTCGAATCTTTTTAACCTTATCCGCTGTTTGCTGAACAATTTATGGACCGGCAAATTGTTTTTTCCCAGCTTCCAACCAACGTATCGGAGTCCTACACTTTCGTCCATATAGAGCTTCAAAAGGTGCTCTCCCGATGCTTGAGTGATAGCTATTGTTATAAGCAAACTCCACTAAGGGTAAATGCGTATCCCAATTGCCTCCGAAATCAATTACACAAGATCTTAGCATGTCTTCCAAGGTCTGAATTGTTGCTTTAATATCACATCTCTTAAATAATAACTGAGTCTAAGAACTATTAAAATCCAAATACTCAATTTTAGAGATGTATAAACATGGAATTTAGTGGAGGAGATGAACTCACCTGATGAAGAACTCGAACTCAATATCTGATAGGATTTAAAAGAACTCTAACTTCAATCCTATTTTACCAAATACTAAATCAATAATCAATTAAAACACCAATTTGATTTGTGATTTCTTAAACTTAAAGAGATTGATTCGAGAAACAGCTAAAACCTTACCGAACGAACCAAGAACTCGGTCTTTCTCTCTCTTGGAAACCGACTTCAATCCAGTACCCAACATCCGATAATGACTAAAAATCCAAATCTCATAATTTATACATCAAGTTCCCAATTTAACACAAACTAACCCAAAACATTTAACTTTTAACTATTTACACTTCTGGTCCTTCAACATCAATTTAAATCACATCTTCTAAAATTACACCACTCATAATTATAAACGTTTTCCAAAATAACCTTACTATAGTTTCAGTAAAATTCGAGGTGTTACAAATCTCCCCAACTTGAAAATGATTTCGTCCTCGAAATCAAAGTTAAGTAAATACGTGAGGATATCTATTTTTTATATCCTCTTCTGCTTCCTAAGTCACGTTGGTTCCTATATGGTGTTTCCATTGTACTTTGAGCATAACAACTTCCTTATGTCGTAATTTCTTAGTCGTTCTTTCCAAAATTGCTCCAGGTTCTTCCACGCAACGTTTTTTCTTGTCTACTTTTATTTCAGACATTGGTATGACATTCTATTCTTCAGCTAAACAGTTTCGAAGATAACAGACGTGGAAAGTATTATGAATCCCTTCCAATTCTGGTGGAAGTTCTAACTGGTAATCTTGAAGTCCTACTCGTTTAATTATAGTAAAGGGTCCAAGAAAATGAGGACTCAGTTTTCCACGCTTCCCAAATCTTATTATACCTTTCCAATGGGATACTTTTATCATCACTCGCTCCCCAACTTGAAACTCTATAGGTCTCCTCTTCTGGTCGGCGTAACTCTTCTCTCGGTCTTGTGTCGCCTTTAAATGTTTTTGAATCTTTTTAACCTTATCCGCCATTTCCTGAACAAAATCTGTACCGACAAATTGTTTTTTTCCAGCTTCCAACCAACGTATCGGAGTCCTACACTTTCGTCCATGTAGAGCTTCAAAAGGTGCTCTCCCGATGCTTGAGTGATAGCTATTGTTATAAGCAAACTCCACTAAGGGTAAATGCGTATCCCAATTGCCTCCGAAATCAATTACACAAGATCTTAGCATGTCTTCCAAGGTCTGAATTGTCGCTTTAATATCACATCTCTTAAATAATAACTGAGTCTAAGAACTATTAAAATCCAAATACTCAATTTTAGAGATGTATAAACATGGAATTTAGTGGAGGAGATGAACTCACCTGATGAAGAACTCGAACTCAATATCTGATAGGATTTAAAAGAACTCTAACTTCAATCCTATTTTACCAAATACTATATCAATAATCAATTAAAACACCAATTTGATTTGTGATTTCTTAAACTTAAAGAGATTGATTCGAGAAACAGCTAAAACCTTACCGAACGAACCAAGAACTCGGTCTTTCTCTCTCTTGGAAACCGACTTCAATCCAGTACCCAACATCCGATAATGACTAAAAATCCAAATCTCATAATTTATACATCAAGTTCCCAATTTAACACAAACTAACCCAAAACATTTAACTTTTAACTATTTACACTTCTGGTCCTTCAACATCAATTTAAACCACATCTTCTAAAATTACACCACTCATAATTATAAACGTTTTCCAAAATAACCTTACTGTATTTTCAGTAAAATTCGAGGTGTTACAAATCTCCCCAACTTGAAAATGATTTCGTCCTCGAAATCAAAGTTGAGTAAATAAGTGAGGATATCTATTTTTTATATCCGCTTCTGCTTCCCAAGTCACGTTGGTTCCTATATGGTGTTTCCATTGTACTTTGAGCATAACAACTTCCTTATGTCGTAATTTCTTAGTCGTTCTTTCCAAAATTGCTCCAGGTTCTTCTACGCAACGTTTTTTCTTGTCTACTTTTATTTCAGACATTGGTATGACATTCTCTTCTTCAGCTAAACAGTTTCGAAGATAACAGACGTGGAAAGTATTATGAATCCCTACCAATTCCGGTGGAAGTTCTAATTGGTAATCTTGAAGTCCTACTCGTTTAATTATAGTAAAAGGTCCAAGAAAATGAGAACTCAGTTTTCCACACTTCCCAAATCTTATTATACCTTTCCAATGGGATACTTTTAACATCACTTGCTCCCCAACTTGAAATTCTATAGGTCTCCTCTTCTGGTCGGCGTAACTCTTCTGTCGGTCTTGTGTCGCCTTTAAATGTTTTCGAATCTTTTTAACCTTATCCGCCGTTTGCTGAACAATTTCTGGACCGACAAATTGTTTTTTTCCAGCTTCCAACCAACGTATCGGAGTCCTACACTTTCGTCCATATAGAGCTTCAAAGGGTGCTCTCCCGATGCTTGAGTGATAGCTATTGTTATAAGCAAACTCCACTAAGGGTAAATGCGTATCCCAATTGCCTCCGAAATCAATTACACAAGATCTTAGCATGTCTTCCAAGGTCTGAATTGTCCTTTCACTTTGCCCATTCGTCTGTGGATGGTATGCCGTGCTCAAATTTACTCTCGTACCCAACTCTTCTTGTAGAGTTTGCCAAAATCTTGAAGTAAATCGACTATTACGGTCAGAGACGATAGACACAAGTATGCCATGTCTTGACACTACTTCATCAATGTATAATTTGGCTAACTTATCAATTGGTGAAGCTTCTCGCATTGGTAAGAAGTGAGCGCTCTTGGTCAAACGATCTACTATTACCTAAATGGTATCGTTACCTCTCGACGTCTTTGGTAACTTAGTCACGAAATCCATGGTAATCTTATCCCACTTCCATTCAGGAATTTCCAAAGAATGTCGACTCCCATAAGGTCGTTGATGTGCAGCTTTTACAAACGAACATGTCACACATTTTTCTACACATCGTGCCACATCCAACTTCATAGACGGCCACCAATATAGTAACTTTAAGTCTCTATACATTTTAGTACTTCCAGGGTGCATGGAATATTTAGACTTGTGGGCGTCTTCAAGAAGTAATTCTCGATTTCCCCCAATCTTTGGCACCCATACACGTCCCTGAAAAAGTTTAACTCCTCGACCATCTTCAGTCAGTTGAAGATGTTGCTTAACCATAACTTCACTCTTAAGATTTCCTTCCAATAATGCCTCCGTTTGAGCCGCCTTGATCTTTTCAATCAGACTTGACATTACATCAATTATGGCGTTAGTCACTTTCAAACACCCATTATATTATTTTCTACTTAAGGCACCAGCTACTACATTTTATTTACCAGGATGGTAATGCAATTCACAATCATAATCCTTAAGTAATTCTAACCAACGCCGTTGTCTCATATTCAGTTCTTTCTGATCAAAGACATGTTTTAAGCTTTTATGGTTAGTAAAGAGTGTGCACTTTGTTCCGTACAAATAATGCCGCCATAACTTCAAAGCAAACACTACTACTTGCCAATTCTAAATCGTGGGTAGGATAATTTAGTTCGTGCTCTTTAAGCTGTCTTGATGCATAAGCAATCACTTTGCCGCGTTGCATCAATACACACCCCAAACCCATCTTGGATGCATCACTATATACTACCAAATCTTCTGGTCCTTCTGGTAGTGCAAGAACAGGGGCTTCACATAATTTCTTTTGTAAAGTTCTAAAAGTTGACTCTTGCTTTTCAGTCCATACAAACATTACATTCTTCTGTGTTAGAACTGTCAGGGAAGAGGCAATCTTGGAAAAGTATTTTATAAATCTCCGGTAATAGCCTGCTAGGCCCAAAAAGCTTCGAATCTCCGATGAGTTCTTCGGTGTTTCCCAATTCATAATTTCTTCTATTTTCGCTGGATCCACCTTGACTCCTTCAGAAGTGATTACATGACCGAGAAATTGCACCCCCTTTAACCAAAATTCACATTTTGAGAATTTGGCGTACAATTTCTCTTTTCTTAGAACATTTAAGACTTCACGAAGGTGACATTCATGATCGACTTCATTCTTTGAATAAACAAGTATGTCATCTATGAACACGATGACCGACTTGTCTAAGAAAGGTCGACACACCCTATTCATTAAATCCATGAACACGGCAGGAGCATTTGTCAACCCAAAAGGCATTACAAGAAATTCATAATGTCCATACCGCGTTCTAAATGCCGTCTTGGGAACATCTTCATTCTTCACTCTTACTTGATGATAGCCCGACCGTAGATCAATCTTTGAAAAACATCCTGCACCTTGAAGTTGATCAAATAAGTCGTCAATCATTGGGAGTGGATACTTGTTCTTAATGGTCACTTTATTCAATTCTCTATAGTCAAAGCACATCCTCATAGCGCCACTTTCTTCTTTACAAATAGTATTGGAGCTCCCTAGGGTGACGAACTTGGTCTAACAAAACCTTTTTCAAGTAATATTTGGAGTTGAGACATCATCTCCTTCATTTCAGCCGGTGCTAATCGGTACGGGGCACGTGTTATCGGTGCCGCTCCTGGAACAAGATCAATCTTAAATTCCACTTGTCGTTCTGGTGGTAAGTCTGGAAGATCATCAGGAAATACATCTGGAAATTCACATACCACCTTTATATCCTCCATCCGTTTCTTCTCTACTTTAGCATCCAGTACATATACTAGATACGATGAACACCCTTTTACTAAACACTTGCGTGCTTTGGCTATTGAAATCAATGGGACATCCCCTTTTTTCTTCTCCCCATAAATGAGTACAACATCATTTTCGGGCACAAGGATCCGAATTAGTTTCTTAGCACAAGGAATTTCTGCTTGATTGTTTACTAACCAATCCATACCAACAACTATATCAAATCTACCTATTTCCATTAGAATTAAATCAATTGGAAATTCTTTTCCTTCTATCATAACGGTACATCCCTCAAGTCTCTCACGAACTAAGACTTGACCCCCATTAGCTATTTCAACCACTAAGGCATCTTCCAAAATAGTGACCGACGTAGCTAACTTTTGATAAAAAGATTGCGATACAAAAGACAAGTTGGCACCACAATCAAATAATACACGTGCGGGTATAGAATTAACAAGAAGTGTACTAGAAACCACATCCGCCGATTCTTTCGCTTCTTCAACAGTCATATGAAACGCTCGGCCCGTTGGTCTTGGGGTATTTGGTTTCTTTTCTTGATCCCGCTACTCTTTAACTTTGGGCAATCTTTTCGAAAATGACCAGGTTTCTTACATTCAAAACATGTTGGTCCTTGGATGGGGCAGTTCCCAATAAGGTGACTACTCTTTCCACATTTGAAACATTCATTCGAAGTTACACGCCACATACCAAAATGTTTAGTTTTTCATTTCTGACACCAATTCGGTTCCCGCCGAGGCTCAAAACGAGGATTCTTGACAAAAGGCTATGATTTCTGGGAAGATTCTAATCGACCTTCCCACTTTCTTTTCTCCTCTACTTGTGCTTTCTCTGCTTTATCTCTAGCGTATACTTCTTCTATTATCTTGGCTTTTCAATCGTCTCCCTCATAGTCGAAGCTTTAGAATTTTGGACCCTGGACATCATATCAGCCGACAAGTCCTTCAGATAAGCTTTAATCTTTTCTTTTTCAGTTGGGGCCACATGCCCCACTAAGTTAAGTTTCTCCAAAAAGAGCCGAGTGTACTCCGTTACGGACGAAATCCCTTTCTTAAGTGCTTGGAATTCTTCTTCTATACGATCCATCTCATTCTCGTTACAATATTCTTCCAAAATTTTCTTTTTAAAAGGCTACCAATTCATCGCCGCCAAAACTAGAGCCGTAACAGTTGATATCACAGTGTTCCACTATGTCAGAGCATTTCCTCTTAGCATTTGGGATCCGAATCTAACTTTTGAATCTTCGTCACATTCACATGCTCTAAAGGCTTGTTCCATTTCTCTAATTCATTTCATACACACAATTGGATTATCTGACCCAGCAAACTCTGGTGGCTTGCAACTTAAGAACGTCTTGTAAGAGCAAACTTTCTCCATTCTCCTATTAGCATTCATTACGTGGAATTATATTATCAATACCCCTCTCTTGTCTCTCGGACTCAGCATTCCTATCATCCAATAGTTTCATAAACATTTCTTGTTGTTGAGTCAGTGCAACATTCATGACTATCATCATGTTTTCCATCATGCGAGACTCTAGAGTAGATTCCGTAACCACCGGATTAGAAGGGCCAACAATGGTTCGACGAGCTTGACCTTCTCCTTCCCCCAAAATAGGTGGCCTTGGTGGACTTATATTAGTCTCACCACTTTTAGGTTGATTTACTGCAACTTCATTTACTACACGGCCCTCCGAAGAGGTAGGAGGTCAACTTGGCGTGTTAACCATTGTATTCTGATATGCACATAAAGATATCCATAAGAAAGAAGCTATATACAACTCAAACACAAGAAATCGTACTTTAACGTTCATTAATCGCCATAACAATCAGAAACAAGTATGCTTACGTAACAATATATTCATAATAACAGTAGCTAATCGAAATTATGAACATACTACACATAAGAATTCTCGTTACCATCATCATAGTTCTTAATTCACGAATTTCCGTCAACTCTTAGACCTTCCTATCCTAATATGTCTACCCAAATCTCACGATCATAACTTACTCATCTTAGTTTAAGTCTAAGTATCTTACTATCATGCTTAGATCTCTTAAACTACAACTCTGATACCAAACTGAAACACCCTAAAAATTCGAATAAATTTAAATCTTAAATAGACCAAGGTTTACAACAAAATCTTCCAAACATTCAATCATAATGGAGAAGTTAGTAACTAAGGTTCGTAATTAGAAATGAAATACCATAAACAACCTACTAATCTAATTAATAACCAAACAAGTTCAGATTATAAAGGTTGTCTACGGGATCTCCCAAAATCTTCGATTTAACTAATATCTCCATTTAATCTTCAAAAGCTATGATCTATGTGCCACTCTTCGCTCATCACCTCGATTCCCTGTCCGTGCTAGCACCTGGTAAGGAAATTAGTTTTGGAAACATTAGGCTTACGCCTAGTGAGAACATCCAGTTTAAAATCAAAACATTTATAAGCTTTGAAAATTAAATCTGTAAGCAATGCATATAAAATAACCTTTCCTTTTTCTCATACGTACACATCACATCTTTCGATGATGGGAAAACATACCCGATTCCATGAGTATGACAAACACTAAGAAGGTCACATTGTCATGTTTGAGAGCGCCACTATGAATCACTGAGGATTCTAGATTTCAGCTCTCGTCCAAGAAATTACAATTAATCCATGCCTATTTCTTGGTATAGAAATAGGGATAACAATTAAACCATGCCTATCCCTTATTTCCCAATACAAAACGGGAATTACAATTAAACCATGTCTATTCCACGTTTTCACGACAATTCTTGTGCCTATGGATCCATTACACATATACAGATTTTCGTGCGACTATTATAAACATACAATTTTATGCGTACAATAATATCATCTCATAGCATAAATGAAATCGAGCAAAACCAATAAATTTAATATAAAAAATCCCGCCTATGCCATTTTCATCAGAATATTCAAAGGTGTTTTCTCCATATACTATTTTCAGTTCTCAAACATTTGGAATATATAGATATTTATCCGGAAAACATTAGTTCCAAAAAAAAATCCGGAGACTAACCGGAAAACATATCCGGAACACAAGTCCGGGAACAATCCGGAAAACGTACCCGGAAATCTAGTCCGGGAACCATCCGGAAATCAAGTCCGTAACTATCCGGATAACATATCCGGAACCCAAGTCTAGATTTATCCGGAAAACACTCATTTATGGATTCAGTCAGAAAAACATACATGTTTTCAACAATTCACTCCCCATCTCAATCGAAGCTTTAATATCACATCTCTTAAATAATAACTGAGTCTAAGAAATATTAAAATCCAAATACTCAAATTTAGAGATGTATAAACATGGAATTTAGTAGAGGAGATGAACTCATCTGATAAAGAACTCGAACTCAGTATTTGATAGGATTTAAAAAAACTCGAACTTCAATCCTATTTTACCAAATACTAAATCAGTAATCAATTAAAACACCAATTTGATTTGTGATTTCTTAACCTTAAAGAGATTGATTCGAGAAACAGCTAAAACCTTACCGAATGAACCCATAACTCGATCTTTCTCTCTCTTGGAAACCGACTTCAGTCCAGTACCCAACATCCGATAATGACTAAAAATCCAAATCTCATAATTTATACCTCAAGTTCCCAATTTAACACAAACTAACCCAAAACATTTAACATTTAACTGTTTACACTTCCGGTCCTTCAACATCAATTTAAATCACAGCTTCTAAAATTACACCACTCATAATTATAAATGTTTTTTCCAAAATAACCTTACTATAATTTCAGTAAAATTCGAGGTGTTACAATTATAAAAAGAGTAAATTACATTCCCGATCCCTATGGTTTGCTGGTATTTTGAATATGGTCCCTAAAACACGTTTATTACACTCCTGATACCTATGGTATGCAAACCCGCACACCCCAAGTCCCTCTGTCTAATGAAATAAAAAGGATTCTGTTAACTACGTTAAATCAACAAGTATTTTAGTCCTTTTAGTTTTTTTAATTCTCTCCCAAATTATTTTTGCAGGCTGGCCCCACCCGACACTCTCCTCTCCTCTCCTCCCCTCCCACTCCCCATCCCCCACAAAACACTTAACCCCGCCTACATTTTTTCTTCTTTCTCCTTGATTTCTATTTCTTTCTTATTCCTCCCTTCCCCATGAAACCTATCTCCTATCAACCTGCAATTTTTTTTCCAGTTATTTTGATTTTTTTAACAATGATGAGGTTAGAAAACAAAACATACCCACATTTAAAATCCGCTCTAGCTTGGAATCAGTTACAAAAGCATTAAAACAAAAGAATAAGTTAGTCTTGCAGAATGGTTTTGACTCACACAACTCAAGTTTCTACAACTCTACAAACAAGTGGGTTTAACATTTATGTCTCAATGTGTGTTTTAGATGTAATAGCTCATAGAAAGAGGGGGAAGAGAGAGAAGTTGCAGGTCTTCTCTGGGCAACGGTGGGTTCATGTGTGCGTTAATATAAAAAAGAGTGAGAGAAGTTGATGGTTATTGAATGAGGAAGACAAAAGTTGAAAATCGAGTTACGATGTGGACAAAAATAACGATGGTCGGAGGAGGCATGAGAGATGGTGATCGGGGAAACGTCGATGAAGGGACAACTAGAATCATGAACCGGACTCGGAACCCAATAGCTATGGTTATTGGGTAATTTTTCTGCAAAGAGAGAGAGAGAGAGAGTGTGTGTGTGTGAGAGAGAGAGAGAGGACCAGAAGAAAGGCATCGGTGTTTGGCAAAGTAGAATGGTGGAGACATGCCGGGTTGGAAAACAAAGATGAAGAGAGTGAGGTGGTGTGTTAACGGAGATGCATGAAGCAATGCATCAGGTACGTCTCTATGTGTGTAGGGGAGTCAACGGAGCATGTTAGGTGGGTTGGGGAAAGAAGAAGGTGAAGGGGTGGTTGTGAAAAAATGATTTTCGGTGACGATGGGTATAAGTCGTTGAGGGTAGAAGGGCGTCTCATCGCTCTATGTATATATATGGAGGGGGGAAGCGAAGGTTGTTGTGGTTTTTAAATGAACAAGGACGAAAAAAGAGGCAGGTTGTTCAGTGGAGAAGTAGAATGATGGAGGAGGTGGTGGCTTAGGACGTGTCTCCGATGGGAAGTTTGTGAGCTTTTTCTATATATATATATATATATATATATATATATATATAGCCTTAGGTTCATTTGAGAAGTGCTAAATATATGGAAAATAGAGAAGTGATCTTAGCCATTTATTCGGTCAAGATCGAATTTAATTGGTCAAAAGTTGCGGCTTTCACTGGTCAAAAGTTGCGGTTGTTCCAAAAATAGAAGGGCAGTTTCGTAACTTTTACAAATACACGGGACGAGTTCATATATGAACCTGTGTGATTCACATATGAACTATTTGTTCATATGTGAACCCATGTAATTCACATATGAGCTCTTTATAATTAATTCATATATGAACCTTTGTGATTCATATACAAAACTAATTAACTGTAGGTTCATATATGAATCAGTTGAACCAATTAACTGACTCATATATGAACCTTTGTGATTCATATATGAATTTTTTTTAACTAATTCTCATATTAACTAATTAACAGATTCATATATGAATCACAAAGGTTATATATGAATTAGTTAAAAAAAGTTTATTTGTGAATTACGAAGGTTCATATATGAACGTGTAACACCCGAAAATTTGGAAAATGGATTTTAGGTTCACGGACGTCCGCGGGGAACAAGGCCGGACGTCCGCGGTGTGTGGAAGTCTGCGGATCATCCGCGGAAGCAACAGAGCATTTTTGAGGAATTCGGCCATAGCAAGCCGGACGTCCGCGAAGGACCATGCGGACGTCCGCGATAGGTCTGATGAGATATTTTTGGTGTTTTAATCCCTCTTCCTCCCTCACTCCTCTCATTTCACCTCCAACCTCAAATCCTACACTCGATCTCTCTAAAATCGTTTTCTCTCAAGAATACCCTAAACCTTCCCTCTCCTCTTCATCTTCTTCCCCAAATCAACACCATCACCATTGTTGGAAACCTTAACCCATTCAAGAAACCTTCCACTTCATCCCCTTCATCAAGATTCTAGGGCTTTCACCCAACCCTTTTCACTCCATTTGAAGATTAAGAGTTTGTGGCTCATCTTGGTGGTTCTAGAGACATTTTGGTTGGTGGATTCAAGTATGGTTAAGGTAATCTTCTCTTCCCTTCATTTTTGAAGTTAGGGTTTTGATATAAGTGGGTATTTTGGTACAAAATGGTTGGTGGATGGTTTCTCATGGTTAGATCTAATTATTGTGGTTGGAAACTTATGGATCTAGGTTTTTGGAGGTCTTAGCTTGAAGATGCAAGATGCTTCAAAGGAGCTTACATTGGGGAAATTCTAGATTTAGCCTAAATCTAGCAAGGTGAGTTCAAGTTGCTTTACGAAAACGTTGTACATGCCAAAAATGTTATTTTCCAAGTATTTGCGTGTTTTACTTAAAAGTGTGAATTGTTGAGTTATTTGATAAGTTTAACCTTTTTAAGTGTTTAACCTTATAAATTGAGTAAAACACCCATATTTAGGATCTTGGGATATTTTGATATGTTGAAATCATGAAAATGTCCTTAAATGATTTATTGGTCGATTAGAGCTTATTCAATGGTTTAATCATGATTGGTATAATTGATTTTCATAAACCATTTGGGGAAAAACACACGTTTTCGTGTTATGAGTCGTTTTGAGAACTATATGAGTATGAGTTCATTTTGGGAAATCCATTTGCATTAACCCGTGATGAGTTTTGGGTAAATGACGATTTTGTGGTATATGTTTACCTAAACAATGTTTAAATGCATTTCATATTTTGAGGACCGTTATTTATGGGTTTGATGGGTTTTGAGCATTTGCTTGGTTTTAACTGTAAGGAAGTCTTGGGGACATTTTGTCCGGTTTTGATGGCTCAATGTGAGGTCTTATTTATGTTTTGCATTTATTGCAATTGACTGCATTTTATTGCATATTATTGATATTTACATGCTTGGGTGCGTTAGTCATTCCGAGATAGGCATGTTATTATAGACTGTGTTGCATTGGATCCATAGGCACGTAAGTCAGTCGTTGGTGATGGTCGATTGGGTATCTCGGGGTTGGACCTCGGAACCCATGTTTTATGACCTTAACTTTTCAAATGGACACTAGGAGGGTTGAGTCCGGAGGTGCTACCTTGGAGGTAGGCGCTAGGACCTACGCAACTTTGTAGAGGATGCCTTGGAGGTGGTCCTAAGCGTGCCGAGCCTTGTGGTGGAATCCTAGGGATATACACTAAGGTCAACTGTCTCTTGAGGTGAAACTTGTTGAGAAGTCATAGGAACCCTTGGATGTCTAGTCGTGAGGGTTGTACGATTAACGTTGTACGGGTGGTATACCTATGTGTTTCCTCCACCCTCAACGGATACGGGTCTCCCCCGTGGTTGTCAAACATTAATTTCGGATACTGTAATAATTATGCTTTATTATCGCTGGTCTTGTGCGATTGACTGCAATTGATGACTTTAATATTGGATTTCCCTCCATGTATATTAATGTTGGAATGAGGCAGGTCATTTCCATATTTATGGTATTTGGAACTTCATTACATTTTACGTTCGCGTGAGTATTGGTTCGTATTATGTTTTCGATGAAGTATTATATTTAAATGGATGGTTTATCCATGATTTTTCAGGTTGAGTATTTTGTCGTCAACCGTATTTGAAGGTTTTGCATAATATAGATTTATTCGCGTATTGAGTGAGTTTTGGATTGGTATTCATTTTGGAAAACGCTTTATACCTTTGGGAATATTTCTCATAGATTTTGGGTGCTTTGGAAAATGAGTCGTTTATATCCTTTTTGTAAACTCTTTTGGAAATCATAATCTATGTTGTAAGCTTTCATTTAAAGGATTATTTAAAACATGCTATAAACTCTTGAAATCACTAGGCGTTAGCCTAACCCTTTTTATTTGTCGGCATGTGCAACAGTTTCAGGTTGGGAGTAGTTCTAGTGACACGTGTGGAAGGTTGTGTGCTAGAAAGGTGCTCGAGAGGTGAATTAATTAAGTGATGTCTTCCGCATTTACCCTTGGGAATAGCACTTTGTGTTTGGGTTAAGTGATACCCGAAGTAAGTTAGTCTTTGTAATAAGACTTGAACTATATTTTGTAGAGGTTGTTTATAGATTGTAATTTGAGGTATTTCACCTATTGAATTATAGGAAGAAATCCTATTATTTCGGATGTAATATCGAAATTTTTATTTAGTTGCTCTTTCCCAATTCGAGGGTGTTACAAGTTGGTATCAGAGCATAAGTTTGAGAGAATTAGGTGTTGATTTTGGATGCCTAGACTCAAACTAGTGTTCTTTTAAGTAAATGAGAGCGAAATTCACCATTAGGCACTTTAAGATAGGATGTTTTGAGGTCAATGGAGTTGTTAGAAACGAGAATCATGTCGAGAGTAGCAAGGATAAGCATGTACGATGCGTTCATAATGGCACCTGGCCAGTGTCATGGTGAACCTACTAGTTACATGTGCATGCTTGAACTACTTTAATGTGATGATCGTTGGGGTAGTGAAGAAGTTTCTAAGCTATTAGTCGTTGGAATAGATGGACGATTCTAGCATTAGTCACTTAGAGTGACGATAAGCATGATATTTGCTTTAAGTAGACCGTTTCGGGTCAAGATTGATGGTTGGATTAGAACCATAGACTTATTGAACCGACTTTGATTCGAGGAAAAACCGTAAGGTTAATTGATGTAATTCCCAACTTGCCTTAAGAGGTTTGGACATCCGGATGACAATAGGGGACCAGAGGGATTTGGAGGCGTATGGGTTGAGACGTTGAGTGCCGACTAAGTTATGCACAAAAATTTATTTTAAAATAAATTGCATCAACTATTTCCTGTGTTTCAAATCCTTGTATGGATTGTGTTACAAAATCTTGGAAAATGTTTAGCACACACAAGATTTTAAATCATGGTTTTGAACCTGCATGAAATTATTTTATTACGGGAGTTGCAAACCCCGTCGGCACTTGCTTTATCTTATTACTGTCCAACGTTACTTTCGGATACCGTGATATCCATATTTTTATAAATGTTTAAGATGTTGGGCAAGTAACTACGGCTTATGACTTTAACATTGGATCTCCTCCACATATGTTAAAGTTTGGACGGAACGTTATCTTCCATGATGTCTTTGTAAAGCTATTTTGAATAATTTGTTTAATGTGAGTTTGTTAAACAATGTTGTTTATATAGTATTACAACAAGAAGGGGATTTTTGGAGTTTTGGCGTTTTAGTCATGATTTTGCTTATTGCAATTTGACTTTTGGAAGCGTAATGTTTATTGCCATTTTATTAACTTGAGGTCATTGAGCTCATTGAATTTCATGGAGTTTTGTGTTACGGCATTTTGTGTCGTGTGAGTGCGATTTCGCAATGTGCATACTCCATTTATTTATGTGAAAATTTATGAGTTAAGTCGGGCATTTTGTCCCACTCGAGCTTTGTTGAGAAATATTGATTTTATGCCATAAGGCGACCAAAGGGAACGAGTTTTGGAACTTTAGTGTCGCGTAATTTCTCTTTCAAAGATTTGTGTTAACACATTTTGTTGCAACCTGTTCAGTATGTGGATTGATTTATACATGACATAAGTAATGCATGAAAGAACACATATGGTATTTCATAACAGTTTACTTAATGCGCTTTCGGTCAGTTGATTGTTTTATTACCATTTTCATGTAAATGCATTATATCGACCTAGGGGTATGCATAGCTTGGTAACCGTTACATCTCGACACTTTGATAGACGAGTCGTGCATGAAAACGTTTTGTTAACTCATTGTATAAATGAAGGTCTTTTGGTCAAAGTATGCATTAGTGTCGTGGAGATCATGCATAGTTTACAATACGTTACATTTTGAAAACACAAATGTGTGAGTTGTCGACATTTGGTCAATTTTGGTCTGAGGAACATTTTGGAAAATTGTAAACCTTTTTTGTTTTGGAGAAAATGTGTATTTTGAGTATTTTATAACAAATAAACTTTTAGGCATTGCCGTTTTGATGTTTTATATTTCGAATGCGAAACTTTTGATGTAAATGCTCCGTAATGGAGATTTTGGAAAATCAATTGCCTAAACCTAGAGTGCGTGGGATTGTTTATGTTTTGAATATTAATGCACACTGTTTGTATGATTCAAGGTCGGAAGTTGATTTGAACCCTTTTTGGTGTCAACCATTTACTAGCACTTATTTTCTCCTAAGTTTTGGGAAAACACATTGATGTGTGCGAACCTTGTCAGAAACGTTTTACTCATGTGTCATCATATGACCGGATGAGAAAATTTTAGAAATTGATATAAAGAATTTCATCTTTTGAAATTTTGTCGTGAACCATTTGCTGCATGTTATTTCATTTCAAGAAAACCACTAGGAAGGCGTTACAAGCTTGCATGCCTACCCCAATTTAAGATTCCCTCATGATATTTTAGTCGATATTTTTAAATGATGGAAACATATTGGTTTGTCTTTAAATTTGGAACTTACACAAGTCATTTTATGTTTTGACTAAGGTGTATTTATGAATCGTTTCATCGTTTTTGTATAATAGACTGACGCGTGCAAATTTTGTTGGTGAACCTTGTTCCATGCCATTTTATGGTTAGAAAGGAATTTTAGAGTCAAAAGCCGTTTGAACTTCTTTTGAAGTACGTGCGAAACTTTTTGTTGCACACCATTTAAAGTGGACAGTTACTTTACGTGCATGTCATGAGTCAATCCATGCTAGGACCGTAGCGGTTCATTTTAAAGAATTTGTTTATTACGTTTTTGCGTTTTGTTGATAATCTGAACTGCAATGAAATAATTTTCAATATGGTTTTCATATGTGAGACGAGCGTGTCCATTTTTGCGTAACTACCGAACTGATAGTAGTAGTTTTTATGCGTACGTTTAATTTGATATGAAAATCTTTGTGTTGAAAATTTCTATGAAAAGTTTTGTTGATTGGCATATTTGTTAAATAATTCACTTGAAAACCTTGAACTCGTTAGGGCCTTGGAAAGGTTAAGTAACCCCGGTTAAGAGTAAGTTTGTATATAATCTCGACTATGAAAAGCTGGGCGTTTAGACACATGATGTGACTCTGGGCCAGATGATATCGGTGGTAGAGTCGATGTACTTGCGGTAATTGAAGGGTTAAATTTGCGGTAACATATTTTGAGGTTAGTATACCGTTTTGTCAGCAACCTTGTTTTGGGTCTTGGACAATTTTCGCATGAAAGACCCTTTAGACACCGTATTGATAACCCTAGTTTTGTGGGAATGCTCGGTGAACGGAACTCGTGTGTGGAGTTCTGCTAGACTTCAAAGCTTGGTGGTATGACTAGGTGTCAACCTTTTTGGGTTCGAGGTCGGAAACCGTTAGCGTATTCGGAGGGTGTAGTCCGATTTTAAAAGAAATGATGGTAACGGTTGTAGTACTCCTAAGATACTCAAGTGTGATGAGTGTATTTGGTATGAATGATTTCCTTGTGTGGTAAAGAACCTGCCTGTTTGATGATTAATGTTGGGATGGATTCTTGGAGTCTGTTAGGGCTCGTTGGAATTAAACGACAGTTAGTGGTAGGAACAATCGGGATTGGAGGCTCTGTTTGGTTCCTTAGTGAACAAACCTTGGATTCATTTAGAGTCTGAAACCAAAAAACGGGGAAGTATGAAACATTCTAAGGTTGGAAGACAACCGGAATCGTCTAATTGGGAATTACTCCAGTGGTTGGAGTGTTCTCCCGGACATAAGTACAGTGTACTCGAAGGGGCCTTGTTGGTAAGAATTCATTTGAGGATTTGTCTTAATAGACTATGTGGGGGAAATGTAGATTCCAGTTAGGAACTGATGAATTATGGTCGGCGTTGAGTCGGTTAGCCTTTGGTTGTAAAGGATTTAGATTTCGAGGACGAAATCATTCTAAGGTTGGGAGGATTGTAACACCCGAAAATTTGGAAAACGGATTTTGGGTTCACGGACGTCCGCGGTGTGTGGAAGTCCGCGGATCATCCGCGGAAGCAACATAGCATTTTTGAGGAATTCGGCCATAGCAAGCCGGACGTCCGCGATAGGTCTGATGAGATATTTTTGGTGTTTTAATCCCTCTTCCTCCCTCACTCCTCTCATTTCACCTCCAACCTCAAATCCTACTCTCTCTCTCTAAAATCGTTTTCTCTCAAGAATACCCTAAACCTCCCCTCTTCTCTTCATCTTCTTCCCCAAATCAACACCATCACCATTGTTGGAAACCTTAACCCATTCAAGAAACCTTCCACTTCATCCCCTTCATCAAGATTCTAGGGCTTTCACCCAACCCTTTTCACTCCATTTGAAGATTAGGAGTTTGTGGCTCATCTTGGTGGTTCTAGAGACATTTTGGTTGGTGGATTCAAGTATGGTTAAGGCAATCTTCTCTTCCCTTCATTTTTGAAGTTAGGGTTTTGATATAAGTGGGTATTTTGGTACAAAAATGGTTGGTGGATGGTTTCTCATGGTTAGATCTAATTATTGTGGTTGGAAACTTATGGATCTTGGTTTTTGGAGGTCTTAGCTTGAAGATGCAAGATGCTTTAAAGGAGCTTACATTGGGGAAATTCTAGATTTAGCCTAAATCTAGCAAGGTGAGTTCAAGTTGCTTTACGAAAACGTTGTACATGCCAAAAATGTTATTTTCCAAGTATTTGCGTGTTTTACTTAAAAGTGTGAATTGTTGAGTTATTTGATAAGTTTAACCTTTTTAAGTGTTTAACCTTATAAATTGTGTAAAAAACCCATATTTGGGATCTTGTGATATTTTGATATGTTGAAATCATGAAAATGTCCTTAAATGATTTATTGCTCGATTAGAGCTTATTCAATGGTTTAATCATGATTGGTATAATTGATTTTCATAAACCATTTGGGGAAAACACACGTTTTCGTGTTATGAGTCGTTTTGAGAACTATATGAGTATGAGTTCATTTTGGGAAACCCATTTGCATTAACCCGTGATGAGTTTTGGGTAAATGACGATTTTGTGGTATATGTTTACCTAAACAATGTTTAAATGCATTTCATATTTTGAGGACCGTTATTTATGGGTTTGATGGGTTTTGAGCATTTGCTCGGTTTTAACTGTAGGGAAGTCTTGGGGACATTTTGTCCGGTTTTTATGGCTCAATGTGAGGTCTTATTTATGGTTTGCATTTATTGCAATTGACTGCATTTTATTGCATATTATTGATATTTACATGCTTGGGTGCGTTAGTCATTCCGGGATAGGCATGTTATTATAGATTGTGTTGCATTGGATCCATAGGCACGTAAGTCAGTCGTTAGTGATGGTCGATTGGGTATCTCGGGGTTGGACCTCGGAACCCATGTTTTATGACCTTAACTTTTCAAGTGGACACTAGGAGGGTTGAGTCCGGAGGTGCTACCTTGGAGGTAGGCGCTAGGACCTACGCAGCTTTGTAGAGGATGCCTTGGAGGTGGTCCTAAGCGTGCCGAGCCTTGTGGTGGAATCCTGGGGATAGACACTAAGGTCAACTGTCTCTTGAGGTGAAACTTTTTGAGAAGTCGTAGGAACCCTTGGATGTATAGTCGCTAGGGTTGTACGATTAACGTTGTACGGCTGGTATACTTATGTGTTTCCTCCACCCTCAACGGATACGGGTCTCCCCCGTGGTTGTCAAACATTAATTTCGGATAATGTAATAATTTTGATTTATTATCGCTTGTCTTGTGCGATTGACTGCAATTGATGACTTTAATATTGGATTTCCCTCCATGTATATTAAAGTTGGAATGAGGCAGGTCATTTCCATATTTATGGTATTTGGAACTTCATTACATTTTACGTTCGCGTGAGTATTGGTTCGTATTATGTTTTCGATGAAGTATTATATTTAAATGGATGGTTTATCCATGATTTACAGGTTGAGTATTTTGTCGTCAACCGTAATTGAAGGTTTTGCATAATATAGATTTATTCGCGTATTGAGTGAGTTTTGGATTGATATTCATTTTGGAAAACGCTTTATACCTTTGGGAATATTTCTCATAGATTTTGGGTGCTTTGGAAAATGAGTCGTTTATATCCTTTTTGTAAACTCTTTTGGAAATCATAATCTATGTTGTAAGCTTTTATTTAAAGGATTATTTAAAACATGTTATAAACTCTTGAACTCACTAGGCGTTAGCCTAACCCTTTTTATTTGTCGGCATGTGTAACAGGTTCAGGTTGGGAGTAGTTCTAGTGACACGTGTGAAAGGTTGTGTGCTAGAAAGGTGCTCAAGAGGTGAATTGATTAAGTGATGTCTTTCGCATTTACCCTTGGGAATAGCACTTTGTGTTTGGGTTAAGTGATACCCGAAGTAAGTTAGTCTTTGTAATAAGACTTGAACTATATTTTGTAGAGGTTGTTTATAGATTGTAATTTGAGGTATTTCACCTATTGAATTATAGGAAGAAATCCTATTATTTCGGATGTAATATCGAAATTTTTATTTAGTTTCTATTTCCCAATTCGAGGGTGTTACAGAACGTATAGTTCATATGTGAATCACACAGATTCATATATGAACTCGTCCTGCGTATTTTACGAAACTACCCCTCTATCTTGTGCAGACCACGCGAGAAATTTTCCGCTGTTTCTCGGTTAAAGCCGCCGATCTTGACCGAATGAATGACTAAGATCACTTCTCTACTTCTCATATATTTAGCACTTCTCAAATGAACCTCTCCATATATATATATAGGACGGTTCAGGGAAAACCTCAAAAAATGGAAAATTGAGGATCATCCTCGTAGCCCTTTATTTGGATGGCATGCCTTTGTGCATACAAGTAAATTAAGTTGTTTTTTTGTTTTTATGCATGTTACAAATTATTTGTATACACAAGTGCATATCGTCCGGATGACGGGCTACCAAGGTGATTCTTAGTTTTCCCATGAACCTGACTATATATATATATATATATATATATATGTGTGTGTGTGTGTGTGTGTGTGTGTGAGAGAGAGAGAGAGAGAGAGAGAGAGAGAGAATATAAGATATAATAAAACAATGTAAGATATAAATATTCTTTTTCTAAAAAATTATATTAGGAAGAAGACAAAAGATGGTAAAAAGACAAAAAATGTCCTCTTACTTAACTAGATTAACAAGATCTGTTAGTATGAAGGACCAGAACGTGCGTTTTTACATACCACAGGTACCAAGAGTCTAATAAATGCGTTTTAGTGACCATATCCAAAATATCAGAAAACCAAAGGGACCGGGAATCAAATTACTCTTATAAAAGTTATGGACCTTCGATGTAAATAAGGTGTTTGAAGGACCGTATCTAAAGTTTGAGTAAACCACAAGGACCTTTGGTGTAAATAGTGTGTTTAAGGGACCAAATCCTAACTTTGAGCAAACCACAACGACCTTTACTATAATTCACTCTTAAATAGATCTCTTCTTTAGAGAGTGAATTACATTGGTGATCCTTATGGTTTGAACAACCGGTCCAAAAAACGAACTACATCACCAATTAGAGACTGTTATAAAAAACAAATCAGTTATTAGTCAAATCAAAGGGACCAAAAGTGTAATTTAATCTAATATTAATTGTTATTCACTTTTCTTTTTAAATTATAAATAAAATCTGCTAAATTAAAATACATATTAAATAAAAGTCTTTATATTTGTATAAAAAACTATTGAAATAAAATGGATGACGTCTACAATAGAAAATCCTAAGGGTGCGTTTGGTTCGTCGGATTCCAACGGAATTGAAATGGTCAATTCCATTGACCGAATTCCATTGTCGTGTTTGGTTGATTTTTTAAGGGAAGGAATCTCTGAATTCCACCATCCACAGATTTGTCCATTCCTTCGTGTTGAGTAGAGGTGGCCAAACTGACCCGACCCGACGGGCTGACCCGAACCGAAACCGGCCAAGAACCGGTTCTGGCCCGACCCGGTCAAGAACCGGTTTCAAGCCCGAGAGCCGGGACCGGTTCGCGTATATAGGAATTTCCTCGGCCCGACCCGGCCCGACCCGGGACCGGTTCGTGACCCGGTCCGTGGCCCGACCCGGCCTGACCCGATTTTTTTCAAAAAAATAGAGCCGTTATATAGCCGTTTGGAACCCCTTGTGACCGTTTTTTGCCTCAAAAAACACCCATATAAATACTAGGGGTGTTATGGAGGTCATCACCACCTTACATTGCTTACAAAACGCAAAAAACGCTTACAATTCTCATTTCTCGGCTCTCGTTATATTCGTTTCTCGCAAAAAACGCATACAATTCTCATTTCTCATTACTTATCCAATGATTCCAATCCAATTTTTCTTTGTTAAAGTTTAGTAATTAATTATTATACAAAGAAAGCAGTTAAAAAACAAAAAAAATCCCCGGCCCTACTCCGACCCGGTTCTTGGCCCGGCCCGACCCGGTTTTCCCGAAACCGGTTCTACATACAAGTAAACGAGTCAGGGGATTTCGGTTTAAACCCGGCCCGACCCGACCCGGTTCTCACCTGACCCGGTTCGCACGGTTACTGTGCAGAACCGGGTTGTCCCCCGACCCGACCCGGCCCGGCCCGAACCCGACTTTTGGCCACCTCTAGTGTTGAGGAAGGAATTCAAATCCATTCATTTGGAGTTTATCACAAAAGACAAAAGAACCCCTTAAACCTAACATGTTTTCTATTCCCTTCATCTCATCTGCTCGTCAAACAACAGACCACTCTTACATCAATCTTCTTCTTCATCGACCTTCTTCTTCTTTTGGAATCGATTCCAAAAAATACAGAAATACCATTAAACATAATAATTTCAACCAAAGGAGTTCACCCCATTTGCAACTGTTCTTCCCGTGCGATCTGCTTGTTCCCATTCTTCATGGTCGATCCTCATCGGTCTGTTATGTTCCTCATCGATCTCCTCCGTTCTTCATGGTCAATCGGTTATGTTCCCGTTCGATCTCCTGCGTTCTTCCTGGTCGATCCTGTTGTTCTACTTCATCGATCCCCTCCGTTCTTCCCCTTTGATCTGCTTCTCCCTTTCTTCTACTTCATCGATCTGCTTCTTCACATTCTTCTTCATTGATCGTCAGTGTTTCTGCTCAAGATCCGTTCCTGCTTCAGATCTGGTTTTGTGTTCTTTGGTTTTCTAAAACCCTTCTTTTAATGATGAATTAAAAAACAAAAAACGTCAAAAGCAAAAAAAGAGTAGCTTATGAAAGGAAAAGGGTATTTACCAAATTTAAATATTAATTTAGTTACTAAAATTAAAAATAAAAAAAACGGTATCTTTTATAATCTAATTACTAAACTTAAAAAAATATAAAAATAATAGTAATTTATATAGGGAAATTAATTAAAATGGACCAAGTTTAACTTTGAGTTACAAAAATACCCTCTCTCTTCCGGTTTGCAAAAATACCCATTTCTCCTGCAATTTGACCCTCGATTGTGGATTAAAAATAAAAAATTCAAAAACATCCGCGATTTGTTTCCTCGATCGCAGATGAAATGTTGTCATTTAACACCTCATTTTCTTCCACATATGCCCACTAAATTAAATTTATTATTTTTTAAAACTCCAAATCGAGGACCCTAATTAGGAGAGTCTTTTTCAAAACTTCAAATCGAGGACCCTAATTAGGAAAGTCCTTTTATTTTAAAACTCCAAATCGAGGACCAAATTACAGCCACAAATTTTACACACCTACTTAATAATGAAAATAAAGGGCTACACTTTATTTGTGGATGAAAATAAAGGGCTACAAATTTTCCAATCTCGACCGCGGACCCAATGATAATGTGTAGCCCTTTAATTAATATGTGTGCATCGCGGATGAAATAGGTCTCAGCCATAAATTTAGGGAAATTAATTGTGTGCATCGTGGATGAAATTAATTGTGTGCATCGTGGATGAAAATTTGTGGCTGTAATTTGCTTGGTCCGCAATCACGGGTTAAATCACGGGATCTTGGGGCATTTTTGCAAACCGGGAGAAAGATGGAGTATTTTTGTAACTCAAAGTCAAACTTGGTCCATTTTAATTAATTTTCCATTTATATATATATATATATATTACATTAAATGTTAATTTCATTATTATTTATATTTAAAAAATACATCAAAGAAAGGGTATTTTTGTCAATTTTCATTAATTTATTCCAATTTCTTTATAAACCAAATAGACAGATTCCAATTAATTTAACAGAATACATTTCATTTTCTGTCAACCAAATACTTGACCAAACTTAATAACAATTTATTCCAATTCCCTCCATATTCCTAAGTTTGTCTATAGATTGGTTTGTCCTTTATATACAAAGATTATGAGGGTTATGAAATTGAAAAATTATGAATCATGTCTCTAAATAATTGCTTTAGGGACCCAATCCAGAGACCGAATAAAGTTTTTAATGCCACGTTTAGATCCAAACACATAACATGAGGTTCTTGAGATTACACGTATCCTTCATTCACCACGTTGCACCATTTCTATCTACCTACAAGACTCTAGAGTTTGGGTCTTGAATCATTAATTTCATGGAAGTTTTTAGAACTTACACTTAACGCCCTTTGACTTTACAATTAGTTTTATTTTTAGTATTTTATAAAATTCGGATTGTTGTTACATATAAGGCTTTGCAGATCGATTTGGTGAGGCAAAAATGGAAGTGATGAAGAACAAGTTCGTCACCATAACAACACATATAGAAGACACACCACAGGAATCCATGTTTGAGATCAAAACTCAAACACTTCCTCCACTTGAATCTAATGATGTTATCGTCAAATGTTTATATATCTCCATCGACCCTTACCAGATAAACCGCATGAAGATCCAAAGTTCATCACACACTTCTGTCGCAGCCGCATCCAAAATCACCCCTGGAATGGTAATTCTTTCTTTAATTCATGCACACCTTACAATTATATATATATATATATATATATACATACATAGAGAGAGAGAGAGAGAGAGGGAAGAACGACAACACTAATTATTTAAGAAAACACGAGAACAACCGTCTATATGCAAAATCATATGTGATTTTACACTAACAACCAAAAACTGGACGCAGGCGACTGGCCACGACTTAAGTCGTGTGACAAGTCGGGTGAATCATGTATGATTTTGTACATGATCGTTCTCGTGTTTTCTTAAATAGTTAGCGTCTCGTTTGAACCCACTTCTCTCTCTATATATAGGGGTGAGAACCATGGGTATGTTACAAAACTGTAAGGAACCAATATAAAAATATTTTTTTACATGATATTTTTAAAATATCAAATGCTATGATTTAAGATATTTTTGGTTCACATATTATTTGTTTCATAGTATGATAATTTCACATGTAATCTTTTGAGAAGGTGAACACGAATATATGTGACACAATATCTTAAATATGAAAAAAATCATATAAACAAATATGTTTATATTGGTTCTAACGGGTTTGTAACATATTTGTGGTTCTCATTTGATTATCGTTCTATATATACACTCATGCATGTATATAAATATATAATTAATGTTTATAAATTGATGTTGAATTGATTGATGAAGTTTTATTTGTCAGGCAATAAATGGTGGCGGGGTGGGAAGAGTTGTAGCTTCTGAAAATGTTTGTTATGAGAAAGATGATATTGTATATGGATCACTGAATTGGGCAGAATATACGAATGTTAAAAACGGAAACACATTAAAGAAACTGGACACCATGTAATTTCCATTATCTTACCATCTTGGGATTTTCGGTATATTCGATCTCGACTTTATTTCTTAATTACTTCGATCCGGTTTAACATTTTGATGATTTCTTGAATGATAGGGACTAGTGGGCTCACATCATATGGAGGGTTCTTTCAAGTTTGTAAACCAAAGAAAGGAGAGAGGGTTTTTGTTTCAGCAGCTGCAGGATATGTTGGCAATCTGGTTGGGCAATATGCAAAGTTGTTTGGTTGCTATGTTGTTGGTTGTGCAGGAACCAAACAGAAGGTTATACAATTGTTTTTAAGCATAATGTTATATTTATATACGCTAAATGAATTCAAACATATCTCACATGATTTGGAGTGAAGTTGGAATTCTAATATCTGGGTGAGAGTAGGTGGAACCCCATGTTACTCTCCAAAAGAGTCATTTGAGGAGAAGGGTAGGTAAGTAGGTTCCAACATATATATATATATAGAGAGAGAGAGAGAGGGAGAGGGGAAGGATCATGTGAGAAGTTAAACATTATGCGAGAATGCGAGAAGTGTGATATCATATATGATTACACGGCATGTGTGTGTATTTAATCATATATCTATGTATTACGAATGTAACATGTGTTTAATCACATATGATTAAGCTTGTGTATCACCTTTGATATCACACCTCTCACCTTCTCGCATAAGGTTTAACTTCTCGTTTAATCCTGCCCCATATATATATATATAAGAAATTGTCCAAAAATAGCTGACGTGAGACTTGCAAGATCTACTAATAATCCAGATATCGCCAGGGCAAAGGCCCTTTGTTTCTACAAGTTTCTTCCTCAATCACGTTATTTTTCAAACTCGAATATTGAAGCCAACCGTTGACGTTTGAAAGTATAAAGCTTAAATTGTTGTTGGTTGTTTGATTTTAGGTGGATTTGCTCAAAGAGAAGCTTGGGTTTGATGATGCATTCAATTACAAAGAAGAAACTGATCTAAGCCCTACTCTCCAAAGGTTAGACAAGTGTAAATGGAACCCTTTCAATCACCCTTTAAAAGAGTCTTTATACACAAAAGGGAAGGTTTTAGGGGATGTTTGATTTGATGAAATGATTGTGAGATATTTTGATTTTTTTGGAAGGATTTAGAATTAGAGGGAATTGGATTTGAAATGATTCCAAACTTTTTGTGTCTTTGAGTTGAAAATTTCAATTCCTTTCTTTATAAATAATCTATTAAAAAATTATGGAAATAATTAAATTACTTTTTCATTAATTGATTATTACAAATAAATGTTTTTAATATATTTTAAAATGTTATTAAATACAAATGCTACGAAATCCCGTAAAACGACGACGTGTGGGATTTCAAAATCCTATATTTGTAGGATTTAAATGAAATTTTGGGATTTCAAATCCAAAAAATTCTTCAAACCAAACATAAGATTGAGGTGGAATGCAATTTCAAATTCCTTGAAATCCAATGCACAATTATGATTAATAAACTGATTTAATAAACAATTTTGATTCATGTCTAATGAATCTGCAAGTGTTTTAATAAACTGATTTACAAAATTTAAATTTATAAGACGAAACAATTGTGTGTCTTTTATATAAGTGTTACAATTATAGAACATATTTAGACGTTTTAACAAGTTTTTTATGACACTCTTGAAATAAAGCCTAAAAGTGTCTTATTAACTTATTGATGATATTATCGAAAAAATGTCTTATAAAATTAATTTCTTATAAGAAGATGTGTTCATAATAGGATTCTTCTCCGAATTGTATGAAAAAATTAATACATACACTTTATTTTAAAAGTGTTACAAAAAACTTGTTAAGACACCTAGGTATAAAAACATCTGACAAACTTATTGTAACATTTTTGTTTAGAATGCACAGTTGTTTGATTCTATAAGCTTAAGTATTATAAAGTAGTCTATTACAACACTTGCACACGTTTTTTATGTCCTATAAACTCGATTTTGTTGTAATGCGGTAGGACTTAATAACCATTTATTGTGTATTGATCTTGCTGTAAATAAATACTTTGACAATGTGGGAGGGGAGATCTTGAAGGTCGCAGTTGCTAATATGAATCCATTTGGAAGAGTTGCTGCTTGTGGAGTGATTTCACAAAAACAAGATGCACCAAACATGATGGATGTCATTTACAAACGTATCACGATTCAAGGGTTTTTGGTTTCGGATTTTTACACAAATGATTTCAAGGATTTCATGCCAGTGACAACAGATTATGTTCGTGCCGGAAAATTGTGTGTGCTTGAAGATGTTTCTCATGGCATCGAGAGCATTCCATCTGCTTTTCTAGGTTTGTTCCAAGGTCGGAATGTGGGAAAGAAAATTGTTCAAATCGCTCAAGAATAAAGCGACATTATCATGATCGAAACACCAAAAGTCTATATATACTTGCTTACTACCAAATGATCATAATATGGGAGATTATATATAGTTCGTCCTTATGGTTTGCACTACTAGAAAGATGGGTATCTTCGTTGAAATTATTGATGGATTCTAGATAGATTTTCGACAAATTATGAAAAAGTAATTCTAAAATCATCATCGACTTTTGACAGGTTTCCGACATAAACTGGTTCGTCGATTGTTCGTCGAAAATTTTAGACGTATTTCGACAGAACTTTCATCCAAAAAAGATTTAATGATTTAAGGTAAAACTTTTCAGATTCGTTGGAAAACCGTCAAGAATCCATCGATGATGGTCATGTCTAAAATCTGTAAAACTTCTGTCGAAAATCCGTCACAAACTATTTAACTAATTGAAATTTTGGCTACTTAATAATTAAAGTTTTATTTTATTCCAAACCATCGAAATCCCATCGATAATTTCAATCGATAAACAGTAGAAAAATATTCAAACATTTAAAAATTTATTTTTTCTATTGATAATACGTCGAATAATATTCATATAAGTAAAGCTTATGTTTTCCAACTATATGAATTAGAAAAAAATTGTTGTTTAATTGTTAAACTGATTATGTGATCTGAATAACAAAAATGACTAGTTTATCCCTCGGTTTAAAATTGTCCTAAAACATTGAATGTATGTATATGGCTTCTTTCTTCTATAAAATATATCTTTGAACAACAAAATTATAAAATGAACAAAAAAAATTAACAAAACAAAAGATATATAAAAGGGTTGAATGTATATGATTCCTTTTAGTTGGCTGACCAAATAAGCTTCTTGCCGAGCCATTAAGTTAAAACTGAACAACTATGTATTGAATAAGCTATACAACTTATTCAGTCTATTAAGCCATAATCGAACAACTCCTTTAATTAATGTGTCTAATTGTGTAATTAATGAAGTGTTATACTCACTTAGACCAAAAAATACTTATTTAGACCCGTAATGAGCCACTTAAGCTCGTTAATGATAATAAGACCTATTATACCGACATATGCCAATCAACCCATTAACGAGACACTGAGGACCACCATGACCCGGTCATTATACCTAAATTCTACCCATTAAGGTATGTTCAGTTTGATTTGTCCCTATCATAACCCATTTATGACCCACTTAGACTCGTTAAAGATAATAAGGTCCAGTATATCCATTTAAACAAAAATGACCCATTATATATACTTAGTTAAGACGCCATCATGACCCGTTATACCTCAATTAGACCTATTAAGGACCTATTCAAATTAATTATGACCACTTACACCCTTCATAATCCACTTAGACTCGTTGATGAGAATACGACTCATTGTACCAGTTTAGACCAAACTACTCATTAAGAACCATCATGACCCATTTTACCTCAATTATACCCGTTAAGACATATTCAGACTCCTTATGACTCATTAAGACACATGCTGATCCACTTAGGCTCGTAAGGACAATAAGACTCATTAAATCCATTTAAACGACAACGACCCATTAACGATAAAACTGTTCTATTATCCATCGACGGTTTGGTAAAACTCCATATGAACTGATTAATAATAGAAAACCTGTTATACACTACATTCGTGTTTTTGGATGCAGGTGTTGTGCTGAACGATAAGGACAACTTGAACAAATTCAGTCCTAAGGGTATTGAGGGTGTCTTTATCGGATACTCGCTCACGTCAAAAGCATACAGAGTCTATCTCAAGTCTTCCAGAACTGTGAAGGAAAGCATAAACGTCAGATTCGACGAAACTGAAGACATGGCTTCTGTACAAAACAGTGCAGAACCCGCAATATCTGGAATCCTAGCATCCGGACAAATCCGTCCAATGGTGACTAGGACGTCAAACAAGAATCAAGCTTCCACTTCTAACTCTAAACCTAATGATCTTGATTTATTGTTTGAATATTTTTATGATTATTATTTTGGTAATGATAAACCTTCTTCATCTATCACTAACAGGAGTAATGTTGCCACACCACCAGCTAATGCTACATTGTCAGGGCCTTCACCGGTACTGACTACTCCTACAACTGGTGCAACAACTCCTGCTTCGTCTTCAAGTAACACGCATATGGCATCTCCACAAGCAACACAACGTGAATCTACGAATGGTGCTTCTTCGTCAGGTACAACTTCTAACGCAAATGGTGTGAACTCTGCAACTCAACCTGAGTCATCTTCTGAAGCAGATCCGGAGGCAGTTCCTGTTGACTCTTCTGTCAATGAACCAGCCCCACAACCGGAACCAACCTTGACAATAGAGTTGAATTTTGATAAAGATCCTACCTTAGTGGATCCCAATGAAGGTGCTGTATCTCTCCTCCCATATTCTACAAGATGGACTAAGAGTCACCCCATTGAACAAGTCACTGGTGACGTCTCTGAACCTCTAAAGACAAGATCTGCAACGGCTAATGAAGTCCTTAACGCGCTCTTTCTAAGTCAAGTTGAGCCAACAACAGTTCGACAAGCCTTAGAAGATCCGGATTGGATCATTGCCATGCAAGATGAGCTGAATTCTTTTGAAGCATTGAACGTGTGGCGACTAGTTCCTACACCCAAGGGTAAAACGGTAATTGGTACAAAGTGGGTCCTGAAGAATAAGAAAGATAAAGATGGGATTGTTGTGAGAAACAAATCATGCCTTGTAGCAAAAGGGTACAGGCAACAAGAGGGAATCGACTACGATGAGACGTATGCACCGGTAGCTCGCTTAGAGGCAATCTGAATGTTTCTTTCGTTTGCCGCTTTCAGAAACTTCACTGTCTATCAAATGGACGTGAAGACTGCTTTCTTGAACGGTATCTTGAAGGAAGAAGTATATGTTTCTCAACCGGAGGGTTTTGTGGACAAAGATAAACCAGATCACGTCTACATTCTTGACAAAGCTCTCTACGGTCTCAAGCATGCCCCTCGAGCCTGGTATGAAAGTTTATCTACCTATCTACTTGGTGCTGGTTTTCGGAAAGGTAAAATCGACACAACTCTCTTCACTCTGCATAAAAATGGTGAGATCCTTTTGGTACAAATTTACGTTGATGATATTATATTTGGTTCAACTAACCCTGGATTGTGTACTTGATTTTCGGGCATTATGATGACTAGATTCCAGATGAGTATGATGGGAGAGATTAATTTCTTTCTTGGATTACAAGTCAAGCAATTCTCAACAGGTATCTTCATCAACCAATCCAAGTATGTGTTTGACATCTTGAAGAAATTCAAGATGGAAAACTGTACCTCAATTGGTACACCTATGGCTCCTGGATCTAAAATTGGTCCGGATCCAGATGGTGAAGATGTAGATGTTAAGAATTACAGAGGGATGATAGGCTCTTTAATGTACCTTACTGCGAGTCGTCCAGATATAATGTTTTCGACTTGTTTATGTGCAAGATTTCAGGCACAACCAAAAGAATCACATCTTGGTGCTGTTAAAAGGATCTTTCGATATTTGAAGGGGACACCGTACCTTGGTCTGTGGTACCCAAAGGGAACGGGATTCGAACTCACTGCATATTCTGATGCAGATCATGGAGGTAGTATGCTAGACCGGAAGAGCACATCTGGTCATGTGCAGTTTTTGGGTGACAAACTAGTTAGTTGGTCTTCAAGGAAACAGAACTGTGTCTCAACATCAACTGCGGAGGCAGAATATGTTGCCGCTTCCAGTTTTTGTTCACAGGTTCTGTGGATGAAAACTCAACTAATGGACTACGGCTTCAAGTATGAGAAGATCCCCATTTACTGTGATAGTAAGAGTGCAATTGCCATATCAGCTAACCCAGTCTAGGATACAAAGACCAAACACATCGACAACAGGTATCATTTTATTAAAGATCATGTCGAAAAAGGTACGATTGAATTATACTTTGTCACAACTGAGTATCAACTTGCCGATCTCTTTACGAAAGCCTTGGATGAAAAACGATTTAATTTCTTAGTATCCAAGCTCGGCATGTTGAACATGAAAGTTTAATATTCTATATTAATCATATAATGGATGGAAATATGTGAATTTCAATGTAGTTATTTCTATCTAGTTTGATACATTCAAATTTTCATCACATTCTATTCTCAATATAAGATATTTTATTTTCATGTCTTTGTTGTTTTTCATTGTTTATTCTTTTTGTCACTTTACATTCTTGTTATGATACTTGTGTCTGCATAAGGTGTTTCATAGTCTTAGAGGGAGTACATTATAAGAAGTATGCATAAGAATAGGGGGAGTGTGCATATCTGACAAAGCTTGTAAGTGTAGATTTCATGTGCTCCTTACTTGAAGATCACAAGGTATGTTCTCTAATTTGTTTTAACCACAAACTCTTAAATGATGAAAATCAATTTTTTCAAAACATACTTGCATCATTTAAGGGGGAGTGAAAATATTTCAAAAAACCTTGAGTGCTTAATCAATTGGAAGTTGGACATCTTCCAATGTGATAAAATCTTTCAAAATTTTATCTGAAAAATGTCAAATGGTCACTGTTATCGCAACCTTCACTTGCGATACATGGTGAACAGTGTTTTATCGCAACCCTCTGTTGCGATAAAACCAAGTTGATTTCTTATCGCATCCTTGCATTGCGATAAGACCTTGTGAACAGTTTCTTGTCGCAACCCTCTGTTGCGATAAGATTGTAAGGTAATCGCAACTTGTTCTTTGCGACAACCTGACACTGTGGCAGGTCAAAACTTTGGACCAATCTTGTGTTGCCACGTGTCATGTATTTTTGAAAAATCGTATAAATAGCAGAGGCTTTTCCATATCTTGTCTCGTCTCAAAACCCTTTTCTCTCACAAAACTGCTACTGCGATTTCAATTTTCAAGGTGATTTTTCGTATTTCTGTTCCGTGCATTCTACTCAGATCTACTTCGAGGTACTGATTCTAAACTCTCAGTCGATTTCAACCATTCAATCGCATGTTACAGTAATTTTAGGGTTTTAGGGTCGACTTCTTTGAATATCTGCTTAAATCTATGTGTTTGTGTTAGTCGAAATGCATATGGTTTCACTGTCGTAGGTAGTGCGAACCTAGTAGTGTGGGTTTTAACATCAAAATGTGCGAAAAAGATAAATTTGGGTTGAACACTTAGTTTTTATTTCAGTGTTCATCAATATCGCAATCAACTAACCTTCAAAACTTCAAAACTATCGCAATGGTCGTGTGTTCATCCTTATCGCAACCGTGAGTTGCGACAAGATCTTATCGCAACCAATGCGTTGCGATAACCTCTTTTCACATACTTCACACTGCGATAACTCCTTCCTTGCGATAACTTTTTCGTGTACACTGCGATAAGCCCAAGACTTAGGGATTTTTTTTTTCAAGGCAAAATCAACTTTGGCTCTGTACTAAACTGTTAAGTGGTTCAGATGGCTCAACATGATGGGAACTCTTCGGATGAGAACACCATCATCCGTTCACAACGTTCATCCCACCCGTCCGTCAACACTCGTGACCGGGATGAAGAGATTTTCCCGAGGGCGAATTTTCTGTGATTTGATGATAACAACCATCATCTAGATCTAGCGGTTCCTTTCGACTATCAGATAATCATAGAGATCATCTGCGAACATCCTCTACGAACTGCGCTTACCAGAGTCTAGCTTGTACCGGCCATATATCTTCAATAGTTCTGGGATACAATTCAGTTCAATCCGACTCATCGTACACCATATTTCACGGCCAGAGTTGATCACTTTGACGCCCGAATTACTCTACGAGGACTCCGTCGTGCACTTAACCTTCCTTACTCTGAGAACTTTGAGGATCCGGTTCCTGAAGAACAACTATTCGCCGATATCAGAAGTCTTGGATATCAACACCCAGACAACCAAGTTCTTACCGGTTCATCTCAGTTCAGACGCAACTATCTTCCAAGAGTATGGTACACACTATGCTCTATATTTAACCGATGTATGACTTCCAAACACACAGGCTTAGACAAGACAAACCTGCCTATCCTACGGATGTTCCATGCCTTTGCTTTTAACCGAAACATCGACTATGATATCCTGATCTGGAATGAGCTCATCGAGCTAGTCGAAGACAAGGCACGCCCGAAGAAGAACAAATCTTTCGTGCCATACCAGAGGTTCTTCCAGATTCTGATTCATCAGATTATGGAAGACAATCATGAGATTCCCCGACGTGCAGATGCTCCACGAGGCCCAAGCCAGTACATGCATTACATAAGGATGCCTAAGCACGTGGATTTTGCTCACATTGCCGTCATCCGAGAAGACGTACTTGCATATGTTGACCAACAGTCCTGGGTAGTTAGGCAGTATAGGCTAGAAAATGCATTAGTAGTCCAGCCAAAGCCGGAGGGACCTCCCCAATATGCAAACCTACTAGGAGGTGAGGGTCAGAATGTCGAGGGGGTTCAAGAACACGGGGTTCTTGAAGAGAGGTGAGGATACCGAAAAGAAAGAGAGTCAGAAGAAGATTAAGGACTGTTGGCCATGCATCCTCTTCACGACCAGTTCAACCACCACCTCGACCTCCTCCAGTTCGAATATTTGACGATGATGTCTCCTGGAACTCAGCCGACGCTGCTGCATCATCTTCTGATGATGATGCAGCTTCTTTTATGCCTTTTGATGATGATGACTCCGACTATGACCCTGAAGCTGATCTAATTCCAAGACACATGGATCGGAGACCACGAGTCGTAAGTTCCGATGTTGATTCCACACGGAACATCGGACTCTCTGACACTGCTACTGATGCTGCAGGCCCTTCAAACGTAAACGAAGAAGTAGAAGTAGAAGTGGAAAATGTAGTTAGTGGTGAGGATAGAGGGAGAAAAGAATTGAGCGAAGCTGTGACAGAGTCGGACAAAGTTTTAACTACCGACTCTCCCCAAACCGATCCGATCCAGGTAGCCACATCTTTTACCAACGAGCGTACGTCGCCGTTGCATATTGAACAAGCCGTGGTGCACCCAGCCATGCATAGCACAGCCCCACCAAGCCAGCCATCATTTTCCATAAGGGAATTAGCACAAAGTCTATCGGCAACACATTCGGTGTTTGCTGGTATTGAAACAGATAGGCTCCTGCCCCGGCCACCGATCTTCCTTCAACGCACATCGAGTCTAGGACCATTCGGAAGAACATCTTTTCCTAGGACACATATGATGGTACAACACCAAGTTGAGAGCTTCCGTGCTCCAACCGAAACACCCCGAGTTAGGCCGCCATTCTTTGGTGCCTCATGAGGACAGGATGTAAGTCCTGCCACTGCTAACACTATGCCAGCGGTGAACACAGGTCGTGCAGCTATAGCTTCCACGACAACCGAGAACCTATGTGGATCGGGAGTTAGACAATTTTCCCTTCTTTGACTATTTCACAGGTGGCTCAGAACCTTGGTCCGTATCCGCACTACATCACCTTGGAGGTTCTGCGATGTTCACTTGCATCGATTGACACCACCTACCGGAAACACACCGACGAGTTGAAGAAGATTGTTGGTGACTTATCTGCTGAAGTTAAGAGAGCTATAAAAGGAAAAAGCGTTGTTGAATCTTCGTCAACTACTCCGAATCAACCATCTCGCGATGAATCCGATCCACTTACACCACCATCAATACCGTTACACCAAATACCAGAAGACCAACTCAAATCAGAGTTGTTAGCCCGACTTCTTGCCAAGAGCGACTCGAGTACAGCTGAAGAGGTTGACCTAATTACATTACTTCATCAACATACCCAACCTCAAGCCCAAACCTCAACCCAACCACCTTCTAGCAACGACTTCCAGCGGCTAACCGATTCTATGAAAGATATGACGGAAGCTATGATGAATGGATTCACCTCCATCACTAACAGGCTGAAGGCTATCGAAGAGAAGTGTGGGATACAAGCTCAAGCTCCACAGAAATGAAGGAATGATGATCCGGATGATATCGATCTTCATGAGGGGGAGAAGAGAGCACGGGTCAGAGAAACAACGAGCACGAGTACAGGAAATGAAGGGGGTTCTGTCAGTGAACAGGTAACAACTACTGAAGGTGGAACGGCAACCGATGTGGTATAGGAACAAGATACTGAAATGGATGTTCTAGCTGATGTCATAACCGGGGTTGAAAAGCCTTCGGCTGTTGACAATAGAACGGCGGACGAGCGGATGACCGATGATATGTTTGTTGACATCATCTACATTGATTCAGAAGAAGAGCCGGAGACGACTGTCCTTAAAATCATAGAAGAATTGGTTGATGCTTTGGATGATGTTCTTGATACTACTGGGCATCAGGTTATGGAAGTTGAATCTGAAGATGATGCTCCTCTACAGCCAGAAATAGCAGATCCGGGTATAGGTACTTCTGCTTCACAAGCTCCGGTAATTCATGATGGAAAGATAAGAGATCCAGTACTTGAGGCAGAACTTATAATCTATCAAGTTGTCATTGATGCTGAACCGAGGTACGTGGCTACGGGAGAAAGAGTGACACTCCTGACTTCGTATCTAGAGACCCTAAGGAAAGAACTATATGTACGGGATGTTCAGGGAATCAACTTGGAGAAAGTTTATGGGATTGAGGATTGGCCATCATTGAAGAAGATCGAGTTTCTATACGTTATGAGAAATAAAGATAGAGAAATAGGTGCTGTCAGATCGGACAACATGATAATGAAGGTGCTGAAGGTTGAATCTCAAAAGTTGTTCAAAGTCTTTTATCCTGAGTTTACTGTCTTAAGATCTGATAGTTCTGAATGTGTGTTCTCTGAGGCTGACTTCAAAAGTCTGAAACTGGATGATCTTCTAACCTTTACAACCTCCTAGCCTCCCACCCAGAGAAGAAGATTGAATATGACGCTGCTTACCAGAGTGTGAAGAAATTTATGAGAAATATCCTGAAGTTCTCATACATTACCGATTTTCGGATGGCTTTGGAATCTCATCAAGCTCATGTGAACATCAGAAGACCAAACAGACGCTTGCCTGATATTCAAGGTATCCCCGCCTACACCGTACTGAAAAAGCCTGAGCTCGGGGTTGTCTACCTTGATACTGACTCAAAGAAGAGATTCATGAGAGTAATTGAAATCAACAAGTTCTGTGAGGGTACTATGAAGATAATCTTGGTTCACCTGGAAAGCAACCTACGTCTGGATGCAAATGGAGAGGTAAAGCTCTCAGATAAAGAAAAGGACCTGATCAACCAAGTGATTGAAGCCATCACCTATCGGAAGGACTACCGACATGCCTTACGAAGATTTGAGATCATCTTCGATATTCGGAAGAAATATGTGATCCCGGTAGACGTCTAAATCTTTTGCCTCTACATTGGTACAAAAGGGGAGATTGTTAGTGCTTAATTATGATTGTACCAAGTAGAGGGACCTAATATGTCATTATGTCAAACTTATCATAGGTATATATTGTTGGCTACTTTCCTCTTTAGGTTTAGGTCATTTCTCTACACACACTAGCCACACACACAAGTATTGTATTTCAATCCATATTGTGAGCTTTTGATCATTGAATGAATATAGAGATGGCTTCCTTTGATGTTATTATAGATTGATTACTTGTTTTAGGATCACAGACTCTTTAAGACCCATTGTAGCACACTTACAGCCAATAATAACGAGTATGACCCATTCCCATCCAATAAAACTTGTTAATTGAGGCATTTAACTTAAAAGATGTGTGTGGGTGGCTTCGAACCAGATCAAAACAAACAGAATCATGAAAATCAAAATGGAAAAAAAGATCGAACACATATATATTGGTTCAGTGGTGAATTTGCTCGATTAGTAAACTAGACTATTAAAGAGTATACATATTTCAATTTAAATTGCATATGCGATTAATGTTTAATTGATACAAATTGTTTATCTTGAATAAATTTAGGTATGCTGCCTCAAGGAAGAGCTTGAAAGGAGAGATGAGCAGATTGCAGAGCATCAACTAATGTTTAAACAACTGATACGACAACAAGATCAGTAGCATATTGAAAAACAAATGAGAAAAATGATGGACCAGGTCGCTTGATTCACCGTTGCTCCAATCGGCTTTATCGCACCCCACCCCCTCCTGATTTATGAAGACATTACTCTATTTGTAGTTTTATATTACTTATGTTTGGGAACATTCAGATCACTCTATACTATGGGCACTCATGGGTCATGTTCATAGGGTTGAAGACATTTGAACAAGTCAACAACCCAATGTTGTTGGTTTAAAAATTTCCAACACAACCAAAAAACAATGTGCAAACCCACCTAACCCAACCCACTCGGTTTGGTCAGGGTGTGTTAACAAAGTAAAATCAACATTGCGAACATAAAAATAAAGAAAACCTTTCTTTGAAATACGATTGATCATTCAAGAGAATATACGAGTTCATCAAATATTTAAGTATTACATATAACTTTCCAATAATGTCCTCTTATGAGTTTCATTGCTCGTTCTTGCCAAGTCTTATTTGATAACTTGTACATATCAAAGAGAAATACAAATAATTTTAGAGAACCCGCTAGAAATTTCATCGGATTATCGGGTTCGTTGGGTTACTTTGGGCCTAACACAATTTCAACCCAATAGATTCAGTGTGTCCTAGTTTTGTATTATTGTATGTCAGGTTACCTCAGGTTGATTTGTTTTCCGGGTTGGATTGTCGGGTTGGACGGTTTTTTGAGCACCCGTACTCAGGGGAAACATGAAATTATTTATTTTATTAAAAAAATGATTTGACATTTTCGACAAATTTTTGGAAAATCCGTCACAAATCTCATGCAAATCCGTCGAAAAATCCACACACGGTTGACCTAGTTTCTGTCGAGAAGTTGTCGAAATATACAACACCCATAATTTTCGGTAAGTAAAAGTCAACCCGTATTCTATTGTGGTTTTTAGACTATGGATTATGTGTTAGGAATATCTAAGTTTTAATCCCTAAGAGAGAGTTGATAATGTTTCGAGAGAGTGTTACATAATTGTAACACCAGATTACGGTAAAAAAAGTTGTGAACCTTTAATGCCTTCAGTAATCCTACTTTATTGGTCTAATAAATAAGAGATGTTTACTTTCCGTCTTTGAGTGAGTCGAGAGCGTTCAGGTGAAAAAAAAGTCAACTTTTGAGGTTCGATGGGTCTGGGGTGAGAGTGCCCAGTGAGAGTGCCCAGCGAGAGTGACATGGTCACTATCGCATGACACAATCATCGGGGCTGAGGCCCTCTCGGCACACTCTCAACAAGAATGCCCTGCGAGAGTGACATTGGTCACAATCGCTGGGCATAATCACAGGCACTATGTACACAGGCACTAGGTACCTCTCGGTGCATGTTGGGCTAGTATGCCATGCGATTGTGCCTTGGCACTTTCGCATTCGGGTGCCACTAAGTTTAAATGTTGTTTTTCCAATCTTTCCTCATTTATCACTTCACATACTTCTCCCCATTCTCTCTGAAAGTCAAACCCTCAACTTTATTTCGAAAAAAAACTTTATTTCGAACTATAAGGTATTTAGGGCTACATTTCTTGGATTTCAAGTGCTTCTTCATCATCTAAGCAATGATTGTTAATCTAGGGTTCAAGATCTAGGGTTTGCCTCTATTTTAGAAATCTCTTGGTTTCTAGGGTTTTCTCCCAAACCAAGCATTGTGAGTTCATCCTATTCTTTATAAAACTTTATACATGTCAAAACCTTGTAGTCTTCTAAACATCTCTTAAACATATTTCTCATATGAACTTATTTGATGGCAAATGATGAGATTTACCAAATTTGTGTTTTATGGAGTTTTTAATGCATTGTTTATGGTTCCTCAAGGCTTTTACTACCTAGTTCCACATTTGGACGATTTTGAAAAAGTTAGGTCAAAAACTAGGGTTTAACCATTATGGTTACTTTCTTAACAAGATGGAGGATGAATCTATACTCATAAATGACAATTAATGTTTGATTTGGATGAGTATTCGAGCTTAAAGAGATTGTGGCAAAATAATGGTCATATTGATTTAAATATGGCATTACTCACTTATGCTTTATTTGTACAAAAGCATAGTGTATTTGGTATATTAGGGCATACCTTATTATATAAATGTGTTAGATTATAATGTAATAGATCCATATGCATAGAAGTCGTCTTTTGATATTTATCTTGGGATATTGAATTCCATTATTGTAGCTCGGAATAGACATTAAATCTCTACTGGAAAGTAAGGCGTGAGCCTTTATTGTCGAGCATCGACCAAGGGTGGTAAAATGTAATTCCATAGCGATTAAGACTAAACTCGGATTTTGGACAACTCAATGTATAAATCTAGTGTGGTTGAACTTAAGACTCCACAAGCAATAGACTTGGAGTGGTTGAGCTTGATATATCATATTGATTATCATCCATGAGTGTGACTTATATAACATGAATTGTGGCTTATTTTTGTGTTCCGACACTATCTGTGGTAAATCGGGTCTCCCCCGTCATCTTTTGATATCGGTACCCTTCCAAGGGTCAATTGACTTTTAATACCAAATGTTTGAGTTAAAGTTACGTTAAACTATTCTATCATTTTGTAACTTTATCATTTAAATGTTCGTTCTCACTAGGCTTCAAGCCTAACATTTTTTCTTAAAATGACATGTATATCAGGTCATTCTAGCGGTAAGACTCCTCGGGTTTGAGCGGTGAGTTAGATTGTCGGCAAATACAATAATAACACATGATTAACAAAAAAAAACATTTACAAATATCACGTCTGATCAATACGATCATCGAACAAATTATTATTTGTGATAACAAACCTATAAGCAGACTGTTACAATTTTTTTGATGAAATCAAGACTATTAGAAATCGGTTTGGAAACAAACTCAATCCCGACTTATTAAGAATTATTCTCACAGTTACAGGTAATGTTATACATAAAATACAATCATACTTTTTAAATTTAATTTAATAATGTCATATTTAATCTAATAATTAAATAAGGTATCTGACTCATATTCCTTCTCGCCTTCTCGCAAATTAATTTGTTTCCCAGCGAATGATCGTGTGATAAGTTGAGGTTAATGTGAGAATCATGAGAAGTGGATCTAAACTGTTGATCACTTTTAATCAAATGCACGCCCTCACATGAATTGCGGCTTAGAAGAGAATTGATTTGGTGCATCTCCGTACATCTTATCTCGGTGCATCTCATTAATGTGCATCCATTTCTCTTCTCACGGTTGATAACCACTTCTCATGCCTCTCACGTTAACTTCAACTTCTCTGTGAGATCCTAAGCCACCAATTTAAGATAATTATAATTATTAATTAATAAGATATATCATTGTTTATTGAATAAAAACTAATGCGTTTTTTTTAATTTCATATATATATCTCTTTCTCTCTCTGTCTCTGTCTCTCACCTCCCTCCCCCTCTCTCTCTCTCTGTAACATACACAGATGTACAATTAAATGTGCACATAAAGGGTCCGTTTGGTACGCAGACAAGATAGGACGTGACAATGTGGGACAGAACAGAACAGGACAGGACAGAACAACTGTTCCACGTTTGGTAAGACAAAACTGGATAGAACAGAACAAATAACATTGACCAATTTACCCTTGCTAAATTTAAAGAATGAATAAAGTATGAAATAGAAGGTTTATTTGATGTTTTAGAAGAGAATTAGATTTTATTTTGAGGTTATATTAGTAAAACACAAGTCTGTTCCACCTTGTTTCCAGGGGGTGGGGTGGGGGTGGAACAGGCCTGTTCCAGTTTGTTATAAAGGTCCTGCCAAACGTGGAACAATGGACCCTGTTCTGTTCTGTTCTGTCTCATGTACCAAACGCACCCAAAATGAACATATAGTGAACACAATATAAACAAGCTTAAGAAATATTTTACTAGTGTGTTCATAATGTATTTACAATGTTAACGTGGTGTTCACAAGTGATATGTTAGTTTTATTCATGTAGTTGTATTTTCACAAGTTATGCAAAATATAGATTTATATTGTGTTCACAAACTACAATAATAGTTTTAAGAAAGTGTTCACAAACTATAATAATAATTTTAAGAAAGTGTTCACAAACTATAATAATAATTTTAAGAGTTGGAGGCCATCTTCAAGCTTGGTAATATTATACACAACGAGCAACAAATCAACAACAAGCATAGAGAAAATAACAACGAGAAACTAAGATAGGCACGTTAGCAAATTGGAAATGGAAGAAACCTTAAGTCAAATATGAAAAAGGATGATTCTTAAATCATGAATCAATAGAAAGAGACTAGGAAACAAAAAACACAAGCCAAAACGATCCTAGGGTAGTGGTGGATTGGATCCATTGATGCCCCTTGGATTGTGATGCCATGTCGGTGTGACGAGGGTCCGCCTTATTCAAGACGTGAATTAAAAAATTGTGAAAAAAGTAAGGTTCTAAATGACATGAGGCGTGGCATGGCGGCAAGGTGAAGCCTCAAGCCTTACAAGTTACGGCGACGCCACGACGTTTTTCAAGGCATGACATAAGGTGACAAATCTTTATATATAATATGATATATAGTATATATGTAATTTTATATATGTATATATAGGTGTGTGTGTGTACGCTTTCTTAACAATTTAAATTCGTATAAAACTATAAACAAAAGAAGAACCATGCATTGATAATTTGATATCATATATACAAAATTTACAAAAAATTGATATCAAGAGATCATAACAAAAGAACGATCTACACATGGCTCAATGTATGTCTAATATACAAAATTTACAAAAAATTGATATCAAAAGATCATAACAAAAGAATGATCTACACATGGCTCAATGTATGTCTAATATTCTAATATTTTAATATCATATACAAAAACATGTTATGTTAGAATAGATCCTATGGCAATTCTTCCATGAACCATTCAACATGTGGTAATTTAGTAATTATTACAAAAATTAAGATCACTAAGGGTGTGTTTGGTACGCAGACAGGACATGACAGAGCAGGATAGGACAGGACAGCTGTTCAGCATCTGGTAAGACATGGACAGGACAGGACATGACAGGACAAAAGACTAATTTACCCCTAGTGATTTGTTTAGTGTTTTATTACCAAATAATGACCATTGAGTTGGACCAAAATCAAATTTGCAAAGCACACATACATGAATCATTTGGTAATTCAAGAGTCATGTATCAACAATCATTTGGTAATTCAACAATCATGTATCAACAATCATATGGTAATTCAACAATCATAAAATGCTAATAGCAATAAGAAGAACATCTATTTTAATCATGAAACAATTTGTTAGAACAATCTGTTTTGGCAAGCATAAGGTTGTTTTCACAAAATCAATAAACCATAAAACTAAACAAGCATTTACAATAAGGAAAACAAAATCAATAAACCAAATCAGTAACCAAAACAAAGAGACGAAATCAAACAATTTGTTTCTCAAGAATTGTTGAGAAATCGAGAATCTGAAATCTCCAGGAGAGGTGGAGAATCTGAATCAAGAACTGTAGTGTAAGAAATCGTTAGGGTTATCGATTTACCTGGAGCAGTTGGAGAAGGCGCTGCAGTTGGCGAAGACGACTCAGGTGTATGGAGGCGACGATGATAGATGGAGAAAAACGCTCTTCGACTTACAGAAGAAGGTCGATTCAATGGTGGATGGTCGATTTACAGAAGAAGGTCGATTCAATGGTCGATTGCAAAAAACTATCTTCGTGAGGGAGACGATTTAGAAGGAGAAACAGGTGGAAGTGGAAGAAATCGTCGACCGGTATGAGAAATTGAGGAGTATATTGGTACATAAGGGGCTATTCTACTTAGTTCCAGGGGGTACGGTGGGACAACCGTGTCCCATGCGTGTTCTAGTTAGTCAAAGTGTGTCCCATATATGGTGACACCAAACGTAGGACAAGTGTGTTCTGTCCTGTCCTGTTCCACCCTGTCCACCATACCAAACGCACCGTAAAGCAACCCATAATCGAAGAAGTAAGTTTCAAATTTTGAACAAAATCGAACTTCATACAGGACAGAGTCGAACACAAAATCAAGTAGGATGCAACCGAACAAAGTCAAAGAAGTAAACTAAATTGAAGGAGTTAGAGACAAATCTTTGTCTGTGTGTACAAAATCAAAGAATTAGAGATTTTACTTGACCATTGTTCATTATCGTAATGGCGTATACGAGAGAGTAGAGATGAAGAGAAACAACAAGGGTTTTTACCTTTTCCCTTTTTAGTTGATTAATGCTCCGTTATTAGTTTATTACCCAAAAAATTTAAAAACTTATATTTACCATATGAAAGTTAAAATTTACCAATTTACCAAAATTCAAGTTTCTAAAAAAGAAAATTGCCTCTCTCCTGCCTTATCACATAACGGGCCGTAACGCCATAACAACTTCCATGTCTTATAGCCATGATGCCAAGGGGGGTTAACGTGGCAGCAAGGTCGTGTCTCGACGCCAGAATCTGTTAACCCCGTTAAGTCAAGGGGTATTTTGGTCTTTTTACATTTATTTTTGTCTTTATTCTAAAAGAAAAGTAAAAAACAAATAATTAAATTAAAATTAACCCCCCCTACACCCACTACCCCCCACCCACCCTCCTTCTTCCTCACGACCCCCCACCTCCGGCCACCACCTACAACCGCCCCTTCCTCACCTTTCTTCTTCCTCACTCTATACATGTAAACCCCATGTATATATACCTGTGTGTGCATGTTTTGACAAACAGCCATTGATAGATTCTTATGGGGTCGAACTCGATCTGATCAAACTCAAAACCAGCAGATGAATCAAGCTTCGATCACCCCTTCAAATCGGGGTTTTCAAATTTCCGGTTTGAATGGTGTGATCAACAACGAAAGCGGAACCCGTTTTCCACCAACTTTACCGATGGCGAAAAGCTTCGCTGTCGATGAAGACGGGTTTACTAACGATGTTGGAGAGTGTCTTAATTGGGATGAATTAAGAAACTATCCGAATTACGATCCTAATCGCGATTCTAATGAAGTAATTACACCCGATAAGGTTTCAAGAGCGAAGAAATCGAAAGGTGGTGAGACCTCTAATAAAGTTCTGATTAAGGGGCAATGGACAGATGAAGAAGATAGGTTTGATTTTGATGTTTTAATTTGATTTTTTTTCCGAATGATTGTTGCTCGTTTTTCGATTTGTTTGTGTTTACGAGTTCGGTTTGTTCTTCGAGTTAACGCGTAAATTAAACGCTATCTTTTTCGTGTTAAAAGGAAACTAATTAGGTTGGTGAACCAATATGGAATCGCAAAATGGGTTGTCATTGCGGAAAAGATGACCGGAAGAGCCGGGAAACAGTGTCGTGAGCGATGGCGTAACCTATACAGGTATATATACATGGGGTTTACATGTATAGAGTGAGGAAGAAGAAAGGTGAGGAAGGGGCGGTTGTAGGTGGTGGCCGGAGGTGGTGGGTGGAGGTGGGGGGTCGTGAGGAAGAAGAAGGAGGGTGGGTGGGGGTGTAGTGGGTGTAGGGGGGGTTAATTTTAATTTAATTATTTGTTTTTTACTTTTCTTTTAGAATAAAGACACAAATAAATGTAAAAAGACCAAAATACCCCTTGACTTAACGGGGTTAACAGATTCTGTTAGAGGGAGGGACCAATTTCGTGCGGTTTGTCTAACCTCAGGGACGATCCGTGTAATTTTTTCGAAATAGGGACCATATCCAAAAAGGGACCAAACATCAGGGACGATTTATGTAATTTACTCTAAAATTTGAAATAATATATAGAGTAAATTACACTTTTGGTCCTTGTGGTTTACACCGACTATTAAGTATAGTCCCTATTTTAAACTAATTACAGTTTTGGTCATTGTGGTTGCCAATTCTTTTTCAATGTTGGTCCCTCAGATTAACTTCTATTAAATAGGTCCTTTAACTCAAGGTTATTTTTGTCTTTTTATATTTTTATTTCATTTTCTTTTAAAAATTAAAAATTAAACTTAAAATTAAAATTTAAAATTCAAAGAATATATTATATATATATATATATATGGTTACAAACAGAGGGTCAAACAAAACCACCCCATTTCCATTTCTTCCGGTGCCCCACCCCCATTTCCCTTTCTTCCGATGCCCTTCTCTTTCCTCCATGAACACCCACAACCCCCATTTCACCTTTTTCCCTTGCTTCTACCATAGAACATATTCTCTTACTTTGTTCACTTTCTTCCCCTTGCTACTACCACGTCCCTTTCTCCATATTTGGGTTTTGAATATTTTTTCTTATGGTTCTCAAGGGATTTGGTTAATTACCTTCTAATCTTCCACTAAAACTTTCATAATATTGTTTTCGAATCTTACTTCTGGTTTTCATTTTTCTTCCCTATGGTTCAACTTTATTAGTTTTGGTTTCTAGAAATGGGTTTGACTCATGGCACAGAAAGATGAACAGTAGGGGTCACTTACCGGAGAAGAAGACCGGAAGAAGACGGAATGAGGCGTGGTCACTTACCGGAAGGGAAGAGGGAAGTGATGGGTTTTTTAATAAATTAAATAAAGTATTAAATATGTAATATATATAAATATCATTATTTAAAATTAAAATAAAACAGTTTGGTCCCTGTGGTATGTTGTTTTTCTCACTTTTGGTCCTCAGAAATTTTTTATTGCAAGAAAAACCCTGTGGTATGCAAAAGTGCTCGATTTTGGTCCCTAAGACTAACAACCGTTAGTTTTTGCTGTTAAATACCCCCATGTGCCTTGCACATGAGGGTATATATGTCATTTTACAAATATAGGCCACAGGGACCAAAATTGCAATTTACCAATTTGTTATTATATTATTTATTTAAAATATAATAATTATATTATATAATTAATAAATAAATATCACATGATTTAAAAATAACATATTTAATAAAATGAATTTTTTTTAATTAAGTAATAATTTGTTTACGTGTCGTCAACCAAAACTAATAAATTTGTTACTCTAAAATAATTAATTAAAAATTTGTTTAATCTAAAACAACTATTAACTGATTAATAATTTGTTTAATCTCAAGTAATATTAATTGATTAATTACAAATTTATTCTAAAATAATTTATATTTTATTTATTTATTAAATTTCACTTTTATTATAAAATAAATTATTCAATAAAAAAAGGGAAACTGCATGAAAATGGAACCAACTTTCATCAATTTCCTATTTTTGGGAACCAACTTTCAAAATCGTCACTCAAGGACCTAGACCAAACTTTATGTTTATTTAAGGGTCTCGTTAACTTGTTGACCTTAATAATGACATCAACCTGTTTTTTTGCCAACTAAGATTCTACATCATTATTTTATTTAAAAAATAACTCTAAAATGGTGACATGGAACATTATTTTTTTATTTGAAAAATAATTATTCCAAATCCCATTTTATTTAAATATCTTGATTTTTTATAAATCAAGTTAATTTGTTGTAGATCTCAATCCACCATGATTCAGCCTTGAAACAACAAAAGCAGTATTTAAATCCCTTGCAGAAGATGAAAAGCTTACTGTTTGCACCTTGAATGAGTAGCAAGAAGGTTAGTAATTGATAATTAATGTTAGAACACCATCACAACAGACTACTATTATATGATAGTCTAACAGAAAACAGTAACAGTAGCAGCGCCATCGAAGAAGAAGCAGCGCCGCCAGAGAAGAAGCGCCGGAGAAGGAAAGATGCGCCAGAGAATAAGCACCGGAGAAGCAACGCCAGAGAAGGAAAGACGATGGGAACGACGACTAGGGTAGGGTTGCAAATTGCAATCACGATTGAGGATAGGAGAAACCGAGCGGCGTCTGTTGGTTTCCAATTTTACAATTTGATTTCTTAATTTTTTAATTATATCTTAATGATAATGATAAATATCCACCTAATATATATTTTTAATTATTAGGTGCCATGTCATGTTAATTTACCGTACCTGCTGAATAGGTTACCAAACCCTTAAATAAACATAAATTTTGGTTCAGACCCTTGAATGACGATTTTGAAAGTTTGTTTCTCAAAATGGGAAATGGGTGAAAGTTGGTTCCATTTTCATGAACATGAAGTTTTTTATAAGAATTTTATTATAAATATTTGAGAAAGAGAATCAATAATAAAAACACAAAAATAGGTTGAAGATCCCTTATATAAATTTTTTATTATATAATTAATGTTATATTCTGATAAATACAAATTATGTTGAAATTAAAATTTGGATTATTTTAGAGTAAACAAATTATTAGTTAATTATTTAAGAGAAAAATATTTATTAGTATTAGTTAACTAAACGTAAACAAATTATTACTTAATTAAAAAAAATTCATTTTATTAAATATGTTATTTTTAAATCATGTGATATTTATTAATTATATTATATAATATAATTATTATATTTTAAATAAATAATATAATAACAAATTGATAAATTGCAATTTTGGTCCCTGTGGCCTATATTTGTAAAATGACATATATACCCTCATGTGCAAGGCACATAGGGGTATTTAACAGCTGCAACTAATGGCTGTTAGTCTTAGGGACCAAAACCGAGCACTTTTGCATACCACAGGGTTTTTCTTGCAATAAAATTTTTTTAAGGACCAAAAGTGAGAAAAACAACATACCACAGGGACCAAAATTGCAGTTTACTCAAGATTTTTTTTAATGACAGGTAGTAAGATGGACCAAAATTGAAGCATAGTGAGAACCACAGTGACCGAAATTGAAATAAAATAATAACCACAATGAGTATAAGTGTAATTATTTTGAAATAGGGACTAGGCTTGATAGTGAATGTCAACCACATGGACCAAAATTGTAATTTACTCTAATATATATATATATATATATATGTGTGTGTGTATATCATAAAAAATTTAAGAGATTCAAATAGTTTTTTGTTCTAATTCTACCAACCTTTTAACCCCATTAAAAATAATAATTATTCTAATTTACTTTTTAATTGAAAATAAAAATATATAACTTGTTGAAGAGAATCGAAACATAACAACAAAAGAAAAGAGAGAATGAATCATAATTCTCATTAATCATAAGCCCTTTAAATATGGATGATTTACAAAGAGAAAACCATGAGATACCAAGTTCTAATCTAACTCTAATGCCTCTATCTCTATCTCTATCTCTAACTTTATCATTATCGTCTTATACTTTGACGATGGCAAATTTATCTTCAACACTCCCCCTTGTGCCGAGTCAAAGGAGTGAAGGTGCACAATTGTTGCCTCGTTAAAACCTTACGCCAAAATAAAAACCCAGTGGGAAAAAATAAAAATATGGCGAAGGAAAGAGTACAACGCACTAGCTTATTTCCAATACATAGACTTTTCCTTTAGTTTAATTCTCTCTTAGATTCGTACATTAATCATGAGAGTTAAGAAAACATGATGGTATATAAACCGTTGCCTCACTAAAACCTCACACCAAGGAACAAAACCCAATGGGAAAAATAAAATCTTGGTTGAAGGAAAAAGCACAACATACCAATATTACATATATAGTAAACTCCCCCTTTTGTCTACTACTCCCCCTGATTTGTGCCTTAATCAAAGGAGGTTTAAAACATATCCATTTTAATACTTTCTACATGTTTCCCAAATATAGTTTTACGTATTGATTTGGTAAACAAACATGCCACATTTTCCTCGCATCTTATTCAGTTCACTTGAATCTTGAGGATAATTGATTATATGAAAACTTAAGCAAAGTATGCTTTGTGTTATAACCCTTGATATATTTTACTTTCATTTCTTCGATACATGATGCATTATTTCCATACATGCAAGTTGTATAGTGGTTAAACTCAAAATTACCAGCTCCTCTTATATGTGTAATGATAGTCCTTAACCATATACACTCTTGAATAGTCTCATGGAGAGTAAGATTGTTGATAATATAAGAAGATAGCTATTAAGGGTTTGCTTAGTTTACTTCCAAGCAATCGACATGTTCTATATGATAATTCCTTATTCAGTTTGGGAACAACCTTTATATCAGTCAAACATATACCTAATATCAGCAAATGTATACCAAGGCATTGTTTGGTGTTTTTCTATAAGGGCCAGTACTTTTGCCGCTCACAATCTAAGTAGGTATTGAAGTTTCATTATCAATCCACTTTTCTCCGTAGGGAAATTATAAGCCCACGTCAATGGTGCCAAAAGATTAATTTGAAATCATTCCAATGACGTTGCGTTGGCGCTGAGCTAAATCTAGCTGACAAGTTCAGTGAGAAGTACAATATACGGTCAAGTGTATTATCTTGAGTACAATAATGCGCCTATTGTACTTAGGTATGGAATTCCAGCTCCTAACACCTCTTCGTCCTCATCCTTTAGACGAAATGGATCTTTCCTTATATCCATCACTTTGACCGATCATGGGAGTGCTAATTAGATGCGCTTTGTCCATATTAGGTCGCCTGATCATATTCTAGACATATGCGGATCGGTGGATCAATATTCCACAAACTCGGTGTCGTAGCTCAAGTATCTAGACAAAACCAAGTTTTCCCACGATCTTTCATCTCAAATTCAGATTTCAAGTAGCTTGTGTTTTCTCTTATTTCATCAAGAGTGTCTATTATGTTCATAACATCGACATATAGAGCTACTATGAAAATCTGGAACTTGTTTTCATATATAAATACGCAAGGGCACAGTTCATCGTTCTTATTTATCGTTTCTCAATCAAGTATTCACTTAGGCGGGTATACCACATCCGCATAGATTGCTTTAATCTATAAAGTGAGTGTTTCAATTTTATTGTAAACGCATTTCATGGTTTAGAGTTACTTGATATTGGTATAATGCAATCAAGAACTTTTATATATCTCTGAATTTAGATCTCCATAGAGATATGTAGTAACTACATCGTCGAGCTGCAATTTCCAGTCCTTCGAAAACTACTTGGCTAATTTAATTAGCAGAACGTTGTCCATCACAAGAGAGTAAGTCTTATTGTGGTCAATCCAGTGCGTTGTGAGAAACCTTGCGCCAAAGGAGAGCCTTATATATTATGACTTAATTATTCTCATTACGCTTCCCTGACAAATGATTTATCTATGTCCTACAGGCTTTACACTTGGTCGGTTAGCACTACCGAACCAAATACCTGTTCATTTGTCAAATAATTATCCTGGATTGCTTCTTTTCATTTAGGCCAATTTGCTCTTTGTTGACATTCTTCAACTGAGCATGGTTCGATGACATCGTGCTCTATTATCTCATAAGCAACGATATATGCAAATATATCATCATTTAGTATTTATGATCTGTCCATCGACTCATATTCATTTGAGATTTCTTTGATCTCTGGAATCAGTATAACTTCGGAGCGTCCTCCAGTAATGATTCATAGACATAGATTTAATCAGAGATAATCTCATGTATTGATGATATATGGTTGTGCCTTACTCTTCTCTTCCTTTAGATGAGTATCTATCGAACCAAGTAGCTTCCCCCATTTCCTTTGGGAGCTACGACCTCAACCACACCTCCACCATGTGTGATTGCAACGTACTTCCAGCGACGTTGTGCCCTTGTTTGGGGACTTTTGACCTTGCGAGTATGTTTGCAGCTCGTATATGTGATCTTGTCACTCTAGATAATATTAAACATATCAGGTATCGAGTCTGATTCGTTTGACTTCAACTTTACGTTGTGAAGTTTTTGGGGATCAAAATGAGACACAGTTGAAATATTCAATGACACTTCCTGTCGTTCCCATGGAAAATCCTTTTTCCAATCTCCCCCTAACGACTGGAAGGTTGTCTCATCAAAGTGACAACCCGCAAATCTAGCAGTAAAGGGATCACTCGTCAAGGGTTCTAATTAGCGGATAATTGTTGGGGGTTCATATCCAACATTTGATGACTCGTCTTTAAGACCCATTTTGGTACGCTGTGGGGGCGTAATTGGCACATATACAACACAACCAAACATACGTAAATGTAAAACATCAGGCTTATATCCAGTTACCAACTGGTATGCATAAGATTCGTTGGTTGGTTGTGGGTCTAAACACGAATAATTAAAGTTTCATGTAATATTGCATAACCCCATGTAGATCTGGATAAATTGGTTCGCATAACCAATGCCCTAGCTACCATCTATATTCTTTTGATGACAACTTTTATCATACTACGAGACCGTTTTATATATACACAAGGGGTATAGGAAACTCTACATTAACCTCTATACACATGCAATAATCATCAAATCTTTATGATGTAAATTCTCCAGCATTCTAAGTCATGCAGACTTGATGAGAAAATCAGGGTGGTTAGTCCTTAAACGTATAACTAGTGCTAGGAGTGCAACATTTCATGTGGACCGTATACGACACGTGTTCATCATGTCAAAACCAGAACCATAAGTACTTTAATGGTTCGCATTCTGGATGTTTATGTCCATAAATATCACCTTGTATTCGTTGTAAGAATGAAATATTTTTATATTATGTCCTTAGCTTTAGGATGGTCTTATTCCTGTCTTGGCTAATAATCAGGGTATACAAAAGTTCGAGGTACTGGAGAGGGCATATTATGATGGTGGTGTTGCTTCTTGTGCAGTAGAAGTCAACAGTTGCAATTTGGTTAATTCCCTCGTTTTGTCTTTCACTTGAAAGAGAATGTGCCTATGTGTATTTTCCAATACATAGATCACTATGTCATGACCATGGTGTCCCACGTGGTCATGCCGAAACATATATGTGTCATTGTTCCAAAGTTCTTTATTGGTGACAATATGATTTACTAACATAGATAATCCATTAATCTGATACATTAATTTCTCTAATATATTTTTCTTTCATATCATTAGAGTTGATGTACATATACCCATTTCCATTCTTATAATATGATTTCTCATTGATACGAATATCTTAACAAGGTTCCTATTAATATAATGTTTTAGTGATTCATCTTGTGTCATTAAGCAACAAGTGACAGTCCATCGTCTAAGTGTTTGGAGGAATTAAAAATTATTAATTCAATGAATAACAATCTATTTCTTATGATTGTATGATATGTCACAAAAACAATCAAGTTCTCCTCGATACATTCCTACATGGAACGAAGAACATTGAGAGTTTTGCATTTGTTCTTTTATGTGTTCATTTACACCTCTAATGGTTATAAACGCATGTGTATATATACACAAATGCAATTAATTTGATAGTTAAAGTGTATTCAAATAAACTTATACTTAAATCAATCTTAGATATGACATAGTTAATTTGTTCCATTTTCTATTAGGAGTTCGTTCCCGACTCTTTCCATGAATTTAACCCTTTCCACAACCTTGTCCATATGGTACATATTTACCATATGTGTGTGGATTAATATGTTCAACTCACTATCCTTTGGAGTTCTTTCCACCTCCAACGCTTGCCTTATTAACCCCAAGAATTTTCTTTATCCGGGTATGTCTAGCGTTGTTAAAAAAACATTGCTACAACTCTTAACCACTTGCATTAAGTTAATGAGTTTGTTAAAGGTTATATTGCAGCTTATACTGTTTCATTAGTATGATTGGTGATATAGGAAAGGTGAAAAGATGTTATGATTCGCATAATCTTTTGTGAGTTCCTTGCCACAAGATTGCGATGCATTTTGAGATATGACATTTCTTTGTCAAAATCAGCTACCTTCTTGTAATCAAGTAAGTAGGTTTCTTTCCACTGTATGATTAGTTTGAGAGTTTTATGGTATTGAATATTCCCGAATTTCCTTTTGGGACTACCCACGGTTCTTAGGGGTTTCTAGTTATTCTCTCTGAAGGTTGTGACTGATGTATCGTCTCAAAAATTTTAAAGTATTTAATTGTGTCTTAACATCTTTTTTTTTCTTTAGGGTCAAAAATGGTTCGATGACTTTTGCGTATTTTCTTGTGTTTTTCCGAACCTATCTTATGGTAATCAAGTACTTTTGATTCAAAGATGTCGGATAACATATTATTTTCTAAAATAGTGAATTATGGTTTATACTTATTATGTTATGCATGAAATTTCATTATCATAATAATATTGGATTTTTGTATTCTTATATTTTGTTGATAATACTTCATCAATATTTCAATTTGCAACAAGAAATCACTCAATCTATTGGATTTCCAGGTAGCAGGGGAATCACATGGATTACTTGAATCCCTACAAACCTTAGGGCTATTTACACCCGTTTGACAAAATCCAAATCGATATCTTGCGATTTAATTAATTTAAATATAACATTGTTAATTATAAAGCTTTTGGCAGGAGGCCGAAAAGAATAAGGGTTTGGCATATGAAGCCAATTTCAATGTTTTAATATCTTAATAGTATTTTTAGAGATTTTTGCCGTTAGACAAATCAATATTAGTTTTGACATAAAGTCAAATTCAAACTTATAACATCTTATTGGTATTTATGGATCTTTTGGTAAGAGACCAAATATTAGGGGGGTGGAAGTGTAACATCCAAAAAATTATTTATAAGATTGAAATTAATGAGTAGGAACTCATGATCAAGATAAACATTTGATTAATATTTTAACATTTTCATGTTATTTTTAGAGCTTTTGGTAAAATACCAAAATATATGGGGATGGAAGTGTAACTTCCAAATTTAATTATAAGATTGAGAAAAATGAGTAGGAACTCATAATCAACATATACATTTGAACTGGTGCATTTAAGTATGGTCTAATATTATACATTATAAGATTTTAATAGTTTTTTTTTGGCAAGAGGCCAAAAATGTAGGATTAAAAGTATAACTTCTAAAATTATTATAAAATATTATAAGTAGAAATTTATCATTAGGATAAATATTTGAATTTATGATCACTATATTACGAGTGATTATCCCATCGTTTTCTTCAATAACAGGATATACTTTATTTAATTGGATAACACTAAAAAGAAATAATAGATATATCAAAATAAAGTGATTTAATTGGCACATTCCAACAATAAATATATAAAATTGATAAGATAAATTCGTTTGCATAATACTAATAAACATTTGAGTAAATGACAAACAATGTAAATAAATAATAATAACAAATCCAATAAGATTTAGTTAACTAGTCTAATAGTTAAATCAAATAATTATGCATGTTTTAATATATTTAATATATACATGAAATTGTTGTTGGCAGATGCAACACAGAGATAACATATATTTGCAGATAAGAAAGAGATTATAATCAAAATTTCAATTGACATGAATATCTTTATTTATATCATATTTATCATTCAAGAATATAATTGTAAGCAAATAGCTATTATAATTATTTTTAACTAGAAAGAAGAGCAAATATTGACCTAAATCATGGTCAAGGTAATTACAGGATCCACGTTACCAAACCAAAATCCAAACAAAACATATGAATATGAATTGTTTAATTTTCACAATTTATAATATTTCGTCTAAACTCATTTCAACTTTATTGTAATCTAATTTGATAAGCGTTTGAACTTAATTATAACTATTTTGAATTAAGATAAATATTTGAAATATAAGAAAGAAAATATACTCTAGATAAACATGTAAATGTTTTTTTTTATAGAAAATTAAATCAAAATAAAACTGTAATTAAACTAGATTACAATCAATAATCTTACGAAAATAGCATGTAAACACAAATCGTTCCTGATAAATAAATATTATTAACATGCATAATTAAGATGACATATTCACATATGATGCAATAAAGTGTATTTGAATTGCAATTGAAAAAAAAACTAAAGATTAGGTGGACCTTTTTAATTTATACGACATATTAAAAGAAGATTCCATATTTACTAATAAATAAACAGATCAATAATTGATTAATAACATGTTTTACGGTAAATGGTTGAATTCTTGATAGGAAGCGTATATTAAATTGAAAGAAAAAAAACTGATGGATCAAGATGCAATGATTATAAAAAGAGTGGATAACAAAAATGAGCATCAACGGGCAATGGCATAATGTTCATACGATAAGCACAAAATACATAAGGCTTCATATATGTACATAGAGATGAGGATATGAAGATGCGTACTTGTATCGAAGACGTATGATGCAAGTTGTTATTCAGCCGTAACGAACAGACCAACCACCGCATATTAGCATTCAATGAGTAATCTCCGAGCTGTCGTGCTGATAACGTGTTGAAGAGAATCGAAACAGAACAACAAAAGAAAAGAGAGAATGAATCATAATTCTCATTAATCATAAGCCCTTTAAATATGGATGATTTACAAAGAGATAACCATGAGATACCAAGTTCTAATCTAACTCTAATGCCTCTATCTCTATCTCTATCTCTAACTTTATCATTATCGTCTTATACTTTGACGATGGCAAATTTATCTTCAACATAACTAAAATTTTATGTTTAATATTACTCAATGAAAACAACCTGGTTCTAACTAATTGGCTCCACATATACTCCGACTCTACTAATTCTGACCATTCATTTAGATATGGAGATAAGCCCCACAATAACGGTGCTGACCAACGGATTGGTGGCAACCACAACCATTGTTGGCCCGCTCGTAGTAAACAGTAATAAGGTTGAGTTTCGATAAGAATAAAAGTTATGGTGAGAAAAGTATAATTATAAAGGGATCTGACTTTTGAATCAATATTAATAAGATGCATTGAGAAGTATCATATTAATTCTCATGATAATCGCAATTCATGGGTGTGTATGAGATTTAAAGTGATCAAAGATTCAGATCCCTTCTTAAGCTTCTCACCTTAGCTTATTTTCTCACACGATCCTTTGTCCGTACCAACATAGGCGTAATACACATGGGCGGACCTAGTGTTCTGGTTACGTTACGGTGGCACGTGCCACCCAGGGACGGACCTAGAAACTTTTCATACGGTGGCACCATATTTTTCATACGGTTTTTATCTATGTGTATATCTTTTTTACCAACGTTCAATATCGGCCAATGTATTTTTAGCCAAACTTCTGCTTTTCGAGTGATTTTTAAAGTTTTTGGCTTGATTTTAGGGATTTTTAAGTTTTTTTATCGATTTCGAGAGGCTTTTTCGGTATTTTTGGTTGATTTTGAGAGATTATTAACGTTTTTTGGTTGATTTCAAGAGTTTTTTGGTATTTTTGATTGATTTCAAAAGTTTTTTTTTTGTTTTTTGGTTAATTACGAGGTACGATTGCACTTCCAAAAGAATACAACATCACCTCCTAAAACGATACGGTTGCACCTTTCACGAAACCAAAAAATTTACCCTTCGTCGGAGAAATAATACGGTGGCACGTGCCACCGTGTGCCCTTGACTGGTCCGTCCATGGTGCCACCCTATTATTTCTCCGGTGAAGGGTAAAAAAATTTAGGTTCGTGAAGGGTGCAACCGTATCAATTTGTTTTGTGTCACCATATATATTTTGAAACTACAACAAGGACACAAGTTTGGTAGAGTTGGTTCGAAAGACTTTTATTCTACTTCATATCTTGGGTTCAAATCTTGTTAGAGCCATTTTTGTAGTTTTTATTTCATATTTATTATGTTTCTAAAAAAATTGACATAGTAGGACTCGAACTTGAGACCATAATTAAGTTTGAAAAACAAGGAACTAACCACCAAACCAATATTGATTTTGTGAAAAATATCTCTATATTTGTTTCTTATAGTCAAATGGTTCCACCATTTGAAAACATTTATGGGTCCACCCCTGGTAATACAAGCCTTCTATTCTAGGGGCCAACAAGTTTTGGAAAGGGGTAGTCGACAAGTTTATTTCTAAACTTTCTAATAAGAAAGCTCGAACTCTTTTGGTTGAGAGGGGGGGGGGGGGGTTACACTCCTTAAATCGGTTTTAGGTAGTCTTCCTACTTATTATTTGCCCCCTTTTTAAACTTCTAAGTTCGGTTGAAAAAATTTGGAGTATTTGGGGAATCGTTTCTTTCGGGTGGATCAAAATGCACTTTGGGAGAAAATGGTTAAATCGATTTATGGTGCGTGTGGGCTCATTGGAACGCGGATACCCAATAAAATGTCCAATTCTTCTTGGATTTGTATTGTGAAGGCGATTTAACAAATGGATAATAATGGTATTCACCTTCTCTCTTTTTGTAAGAAAAAAGTAGGTGATGGGAATTCTACTCTCTTTTGGGATGCTGTTTGGCTGGGAGATTCCTCTCTAAAAGTGCAATTTCCGAGGGTATATGTGCTTGATCGTGACAAATCGACTTTGGTGCAAGATCGATTGGTCTTGGGGGATTGGGGCTCAGTGTTGCGTAGAGAGCCGAGATGGGGTGTGGAAGAGTCACAGATGTAAGCCTTACGGGAGATTCTAGCTACGGTCAATATATCTGGCCAAAGAGATAGACAACTCTGGTCTCTTTATGGTTCGGGTGAGTTTTCGATGGCTTCTGCTTGTAATTACATTGATACTAAAACTTTGGTGGTAGATTCTTCTCATGCTAGATGGAATCGGTTTGTTCCTATTAGAATTAATGTCTTTGCTTGGAGGTTGGGTTTGAACAAAATTCCAACTCGAGACAACCTTGATAAAAGAGGAATTGATGTGCATTCCCTTTTATGTCCGGTTTGCGATTTGGAGATTGAGTCGGTGGGTCATTTATTTTTCTCTTGTCAAATGGTCGGGATGTTTGGAAGAGAATTGGTCGATGGTGGAGTTTGGATATCTCAGAATTTAGGTCCAATTTGAAGTGGATTGGTCGGTTAATTTCTTTGAGTTTGAAGAAAATGGAGTCGACTTGTTTTGAGGCGGTTGTTCTAACAACTTTATGGGTTATTTGGTCTTTTCGGAATGTGACTCTTTTTGGGAGAAAGCGGCGATGTAGGATAACATTGTGACTCATTCGTTTTTTTGGGTTACAAATAGGAGTAGGAAGTCTAACATTAATTGGGTGTGTTGGTTACAAAACCCTCTTCTTGCTATCTGTTACATGTAACTTGTTTCTTCTAGCTTCTTGCTAGTTTTCTATAATATCTCCACCGTTCAAAAAAATCTAGGGGCCGAAACGATAATTTTTATTATGTGATTCATGAACATGTAAACATGTTTCGATCGAAAAAATTAATGCTCGAATGGCTCGACTTGACTCGAAATTTTATTTAGCTTTTGAATGAGGCTAATGAAATAACAGTGTTATGGAGTTCGACTCGTTAAGTTAAACGAGTTTTTTTTTTATGTTGAAAACTGGCTCGAATTTGAAAATTATTAATTTCAAGTTTGAGTTGCTTGTTAAAAGCTTATATTGTTAACACCCCTTAAGGCGAACCAAATCTCTTATACATATGTATTACAAGCTTGTTGAATAAGCCAAAAAATGACCCCTCACATTGGTGTCCTTAGAGACGGACTCTGTGTAGGACCGGAACTAATCAACTTTTTGCTTAAAATGTTTATATAAACGACTCTAATTCACGTCAATATAAATAGATGCATATCTTTAAAATCACTAAATCACTAAAAATCGTATAACTCTAACGAGAAATTGCCTTCCAAATGTTGATTTTCATAATGTAAAATTTTAAACCAATCCAATTAAAAAAAATCGGTATCATTACTAAAAAAAGAAAACTTGTAGAGAAAATTTGGATGGAAATGGGGCAGGGAATCAATCCCCGGCCCCATCCTCGGTTCATGTACCCCACTCTGTCCTAGTCATTGGTCACGTGGTGGGTATGGGGAATTGATCGAATCCCCTTCCCGCTTTTTCTTGGGCCTATCCTCGATTAGTCCCCGACTCATCCCCAGTTAAGTTACTTTTAAGATTTAAATCAAAATTTTTAAGAATAAATTCGTGAATCATGATTAGGCATGGCAACAGGGCGGGTATGGGGCGGGGACCCCCATCCCCGGCCCCGACCCCGGTTTGTAATACCCTCCCCTGGCCTCGGCCCCGGCCCCGGCCCCGCCCCGGTTTGTGATACCCTCCCCCGGCCCCGGTCAAACCCCGGTCAACCCCCCTAAACCCTTAATAACTAATAAAATATATAATTTTTTTTAATATATATATATATTTAATAAAAATATACATTTTTTTAATATATATATACCGGGTCCGGGGCGGGTCCGGGAACCCCATCCCCGGCCCCGGCCCCGGTACCCGGTTTGGCGGGGAATCCCCGGCCCCGGTCGGGGCGGGTGGACTGGGTTTCGGGGCGGGGCGGGGCAATTTGCCATGCCTAATCATGATTACGTGCACTAAGATAATAAAATCAGTTTTTTAAATACCATTTGTGGTAGATAAATTAAAAAAAATGAAATATAATATTAAAAAGAATTAGGATTATGGAAATTAAAAAAAAATATTAGGGTTGGGTCCGGTGAGAAGTTGAGGTTAATGTGAAAAGCGTTAGAAATGATTATCAAACGTTGGATAAGAAATGAACGCACATTAGTATGAGATGCACCGAGATGCATCGTATCAATTCCTTTGTAAGACACAATTAATGAGAGGGCATGAGATCAAAAGTGATCAACGGTTTAGATCCACTTATCATGCTTATCACGTTAACCTTAACTTCTCACATGAAGACGAGACATATTGGGGAATGCATTGCTCGTCCCTGGGACTAGCCCGGTTTTAAACAATTGGGGATTCCCATCTCCGACCTCGGTACCCGGTTTTACGGGGAATCCTCGGTACCCGGTTTTACGGGGAATCCTCGGTACCGGTCGGGCAAGTGAACCGGGTTTCCTAATGGGCCAGGTACGATTACTGTGACTATAAAAAACTCAAGCATAAACAAATGAATAGAATTATGGAATGCTTGGAAGGGTAAATAAGGACTTAGGGGTTGTTTGTTTACCTCTTATTAGTTTAAAAGGCAACCTCTAAATCGTTAAGAGGTGAATCTTATTTGGCAAAAAAATGTCAACCTCTTAATGGTTCTAAAACCTTCTGAATGATTTTGTATTTTGGGTCTCTCTTAACCATTCAACAACCAAATATCATCCTAAACAATTACCAAACAACCATATTTCATTTTGCACTATATCATAGGAACCTCTTAATCATTCTGACCACTTAATCATCCTGCACCAAAACCATTCAACAACTACAAACAACCCCTTAATCAGTGAATAGAGGATGTTAGTAGGGGCCATACCAATAACTTAAAAGACAACTCCAAAAGTTTTTTCTCTAAGTTTTTTAAAATAGAGATTCATAAGTCAAAATCTTTTAAAATAATTACATTTAATTCCAACGAATTCCTATTTTAAACATTCTTTATAGTATTAAAATATTTTATAAACTAATCATTACAATACACTTTTATAAAAAAATTATAGAATATAATTATAGTTCAATTCCTTGGTGAGAATAAATAAATAAATTAATTTGTCTCCACACAATTTTTTAAAGAATTCTCTAAATTTAGAGTTTTCTATAGTTTTGTTTACTTTAGTGAACAATATAGTGAATGTATTAAAGTAACATAAAGAATAAAAAAATCATTTCCTCTATTTTAGATGATCTATTGTTTAAAAAAATAAGTAAATAGAGGATGTATGTAGGATTTTGGAATAGGTATATTAAGTAGCGTCACGTGATCTCCTTGGAACTATGATGCTCTCCGGTCGACGGGATAGATGGTATTGGTGCATTGACGGCTCAGGTGAGTTTTCGATGCCTCGGTGGCTTCCACTTGAAAGTGTTGGAATATGCTCGTGTCATAATATATAATTATATGGCTAGATACACATGAGCCTATAGGGTCACACACAATACACTGCGATACCATTTAATATATAATGTAATTATTGTATTTACATTATATTAATAGCCTAAGTAACATGGAGTAATTAAATGGGCACAAATCATTAATAGTGGATTAATGGGTTTGTATTGGATTTAAGTTAATAGCTAGCCTATTAACTTAATTAATTCAAGGCCCATGAAGATTTACTAGGGAGAACCTTTAAGAGGCCCAAGGTAGCTTTAGGATTCATTAATAAATAGAAATGTTAATGACCTAATTAAGCTAACCTAATTTTTCCTCTTTTCTCTCTAAAATCGGCGCCCCACCCTTAGCTCTCTCTTGGGTTTTTCCACTTTGATCTTCTAGCTTCGTTCTTGATTAATTGAAGCTACAAGATCCGTTACTAAGGAGGACTAGCATCCGGTGGTGATCAAGGAGGTGTAGTGTGGACTACTCTAGAGGCATTCTCCATTGAATGCTTGGTTTCAAAAGAGCACACAAGTAGATCCCGATTGGTGTACAAATCACGCTACAAAGGTATATCGTTATTTGTATTTCTAGTTTAATTATATTGGCAATACGTTGATCCTTTTGGTGATTATTCCGCTGCGTTATTATATATGTTTATTTTGTGTTTCTTTTCATAATCACCAACAGTGGTATCAAAGTCATCGTATGTGCCATATGATTAACTTGTATATGTAAAAGTGGCTAAAACTAAAGTCTTTTTTTTCTGAAAATTTCGACCATCGTTGGGTCTAAAATAATGTATTTTAAGATCATATAGCCACAAGTTACATATACTAATCGTAGATTAATTATTGTAGTTTTTCTTCGTTTTCGTTGGCTTGTTTTTTTACTTATTGTAAGTGTTTTAGATCCATGGTAAAACATGCATTTTTAGCATGGACCAAGCCAACAATCTTAATGATATTGTATTATTATGTTGATGTGCAAAACCGATGAAAACCTTGACCGTTTGTGTGCTTTGTTTAATTATTTGTCGAGTTTTTGGGTTGTAATAGTTTAGACAATTTTTTTTTCTTGATTTAGTAGTAGATAAATGTATTTTATCAAATATTGTAACCATTGCTCGGAATCGAATGGCGACAAGTTAGAGACGAGAAGCATTTTTCGGAGCTGCTGGACAGCCGACGCGAAAAATGGATTTCCCGGAGTTTGGCACATCGGATTGGGCTGATTTATGTTGCTGGAGTTCCATAAGACGTAGGGGCACAATGTTGCAGAAGGATGTTTCGATTGGGGAAGACTCCTTCCATGTCGTTTCGGACCCCGAAGCTGCTGCGTTTTTCCAGACAGTTTTGTGTTCGAATGTTCTTGTGGGTTCTACTTGCTCTTGATAGTCTTGGAGCAAGTGGGAGCCCTAAAAGGGTTTATGTTGGCCCGTCCTTAGTTGCCCTCTTGGTCCGTGTGATGGCTCACGAGATCAAGCATAGGTGTTCATCGGTTGAGGTTTTGCACATTTGGTTGTGTGTTTATTTTCTTTTATGTTGCATTGTTATCTATGTCTTTGATATTATAACTTGCAAATGGGATTTTCAAACATAAAATTAAACACATACCACTTTTAAAACTAAATCTAAATATTTAGTTAATATAAGTTTAAATTGGATTTGAAACTTAAATCTATTGTTTTATATAAATAACGCTTAAAAGAGTTTTATCGGTTATTTAATTTATGTAATGTCCAAGCTAATTAATATCTCATATAGGTTATATATTAAATGGACATCTCGACACACATAAAATAAAACAAATTAGAATCCAAGTTAAGAAATGTTTTTAACTTATGCTACGAATGAAGAATGCATGCTTCTTTCGTACATTTTTTTGACACGTTTTATCAAAATACTATACCCGTCACAATTTTAAGTCATGTCGTCCAATTAGCTTGAAATCCCTCGCCATTACCTTTTGCCTATGCGTGAGACCTAGGTTGAATTGTAATCCCGAGGTGATTATTGTCTGTGCGTGAGACCTAAATCTATTTTCACATGATTTCAAATTGGATGACTTAATCGAGTTAAGCAGGTGAGACCTTAACCCGAGGCAAGGATGGGACTAAACATGCCAGCTTGACACTAGTAGCTCGGCCACTAGATGCCATGGGTCCCATAAGGATCTAAGAATTGCACTTGTAATGCAATTGGTAAACGTCACCTACCTATTGAATCTATCATTGCTAGCAGATCAACTGATGTGATGATAGAACCTCAATGAGGATCTTAGCCTTTTTCGTAAATTAATTGTTTTAAAAGTAAAACTTGGGTAGTTAATTTATAAAAAAAGGATTAATTATTGAAATTACTAATTTTGAACTTTGTATATCTGTAGATGTCAACAACAAATCAAACCCTAAGCAACTCAACTATCAGGTCAGTTCTTGAAAAAGAGAAACTGACAGGAATCAACTTTATCGACTGGTATCGAAATCTGAGGATCGTCCTCAGAGCTGAAAATAAGTTGATCCATCTGGAAGAGGCCTTACCTGAGGCACCCCCTGCCACTGCTTCTGCTGCAGTTCGCACAGCCTACACCTGTAGGTTTAACGAACAACAAGAAGTAGATGCTCTCATGCTGGTGAGCATGACCCCCGAGATCCAAAAGAACATGGAGGAACTCACAGCATTTGAGATGTTACGAGAGTTGAAAACTATGTTTCAACAACAGGCAGAACAGGAACTGTTTGAAACAGTCAAAGCATTCCACGCTTGTAAACAGGAGGATGGCTAGTCAGTTAGCTCTTACGTCTTGAAGATGAAAGGCTATCTTGACCGTATGGAGTTTCTTGGTTACCCCATGCCACAAGTTCTTGGAGTGAGCTTGATTCTTACCTCACTATCCAAGGACTATGACCAGTTTGTTATGAATTATAACATGCATAGCATGGGGAAGACTATCTCTGAACTAATGCTATGCTGAAGCTTGCAGAGCAAAGGATGCCAAAGAAAGCTCCTGCTGTTCTAGCAATCAGGGAAGGAAAAATCCAGAAATCCAAACCGCAAGCACATGGCAAGGGTCGTGGCAAGGGTAAACATGTTTATAAACCTAAACCTAAGATCCCCCTACCTGCTAAAAAGGAGCACCCTGCAAAGGACGCCACCTGCCATCACTGTGGAGTGATAGGCCACTGGAAGAGGAACTGTCCTACTTACCTGGCAGAGTTGAAGAAGAACAAAGCTACCCCGGCTAGCACATCAGGTATCTTCACTATAGAACTCTATGCTTTCCCTAGTAAATCCTGGGTTTATGATACCGGTTATGGAACTCACACTTGTAATAATGTGCAGGGACTAAGGGGAAGTAGAAAGCTAAACGACGGAGCTTTGGACCTGTACTGTAACACCCTAAAAACAGGGCTAATTTAAACCTTAAAAATTCCACAAGTTATGATCAATTAACTTCAAACTTATATAACAAGAGGATCAACAATAAGGTTTCTATTTACAACAAACATCTAATTCAAATAACCTATTAATCAAATCATACATCATAATCAGATTAACTAGGTTATCTAATCATCTGTCCCAAAATATCAAAAGAATAACTAGATCCTCTGTCATCTCCAAGTTTGAGTCTTTCCAAAAGTCCTCATCACACATTCCCGCTTACTTCCCGGAGCTTGTACCTGGTAAGAGAATTCAACTTGAAACATTAGGCTTTCGCCTAGTGAGAATATTCAAATCAAATTAAAATTTAACAATTAAAATATCAACAGATAAATCAAACCTGTTTCCACCCATCTTACCGTACAACAACTCCTTTCACTACTGGGAATCTACCCCACTCCCAAACCTATGACTATTCATCTAGCCATAAAATCACTACCAAGAGTTTACCACGAATAATCCCATATTCAAGGCTAATACTCTTATTCAAGAAATTACAAGTCAAAACCTGCCTATTCCTTAATCCGGAAGTAGAGATTACAAATTACTTTATGCCTATCTCTAATCTTCCTTTCACAGTTGGGAAATCTCTGATCTTCCCGATAAAATGGAAATCTTCGATCTTCCATTAGAAATGGGAATTACAAATCGAAATCTGCCTATTCCACATTTCACGTCCTCTCCACCTCAGAATCAATGGTCCCAATGGGATTATAATATCGCGATACACAACCGGGACCCCCGATGATTCAAGGTACACTCAATCACTAAAAATTACATCCCTTTGGTCAATGGCTAGTAATCGGTTCCCATTACACCGTACTAAGGTGCCCCCGATGACCGGATGCCTATTTTTAGCAACCACGACATAATACATAAGTATTATAACTCTTACTATCGTATGTGCATAACATACAATATAATACATCTCAAAACATATTCTATATATACATCTATAAATAATATTAATAATCTCGACACCTCGACTTCTTAACTATCCCCTCATTGCAATTACATGCTTGGACTTATTAAAAATTAAACAAGTCCTTTCAGTTCATCATAAGAATAACTTAATATCATAAATTAATTTAAGTTAATAACAAAATTACTTAAATCAGAAAATTGCACCAACATGAGTATTGTGCAACCAACTGTGGCGCAATACTCACTTTGCACAACCCACTGTTGCGAATTCCTCACTTCTCGCAACCCACTATTGCGAGATTCTCACTTCACCCCCCACAGAGGCTAGCGAGATACTCAAAATGCGCAACCAACTGTTGCGAGATTCTCACTTCTCGCAACCCACTGTTGCGAGATTCTCACTTTGCGCAGCCAAGGCTTGCACAAAGTGTACTTTTCGCAAGACACTGTTCATTCGTCTTCTTCCTTAAGCCAGTTCACAAATTCGATTTAATAAGCCTACTTTTCTTCGATTAATCTTTACCAAAGCATTCAGACACATATTTAACACATCTATTTCAACTTTAATGGCTTAATTTTAAAGAGAGTTGAATAACTCACCTGATCAATCTTGGTGCTGTACGATTTCTTCAATAAAAACCCAAATCAGCTTTCTCCAATCAATCACAATTTCTCCCAAAAATACAATTTCTTCTTTCTGCTTCTTCTTCTTCGTTCTCTCGGTCTCGCTCTATCTTTCTCTCCACCGTACACGCACAACTTTTGGACACAAAATAAAAGTGAATATGTGTCTTCACTTTGAGTATTTTATTTTCCCACAAGTACTGAAGTGATGACACCTCTCACATACTTTTACCAAACAACCAATCAACCCCAAACTAATATTACTTGGTAAATTTGACCCCTCAAGTTAATTTCTTTTCACATTAACTTTATCTTTCAAACAAAAATACAAACTTAACCCCGGACTTAACCGTTTATAAAATAGTCCATAATCCGACTAAATTATAAATAACTCCTATTCTCATTAACATATTACAATGGAAAATTCGGGGTGTTACATGTACGTAGGCAATGGAATGTGTGCAGCTGTTAAAGCTATAGGGAGCTTTGATCTTATCCTCCCTAATGGATTGATTCTTGTTTTAGACAATTGTCATTATGCACCTACTATTACTAGGGGTATTGTTTCGCTTTCTCGTTTGAAGAAAAATGGTTTTATCCAGGTTTTTACGGATTATGGCATTTCGGTTTCTAAGGATAATATATTTTATTTTAATGCTATTCCTCATGATGATATTTTTGAAATTGACATGGATAATCTTGTTTCAAACGATAGTTCTATATACACGTGTAGCACTAAGAAATCCAAACGTAATTTGGATTCAACTTACCTATGGCACTGCCGTCTTTGCCACATAAGCAAGAAACGCATTATAAAGCTGCAACACGATGGGCTTCTAAAGTCATCCGATGATGAGTCGTTTGATAAATGCCTCTCTTGCATATCTGGGAAAATGACAAGAAAACCTTTCTCCCATGTAGGTGAAAGAGCCAAAGATCTTCTTGGACTCATACATACTGATGTATGTGGCCCATTTAGAACTGTGTCTAGGGAAGGTGCTAACTACTTCATCACTTTCACTGATGATTTCAGTCGCTATGGTTATGTTTACTTGATTAAACATAAACATGAAGCCTTTGAAACGTTCAAAGCCTTTCAAAGTGAAGTAGAAAATCAACTCGGCAAGACTATTAAGGCTCTCCGATCTGATCGAGGAGGAGAGTATATGAGTCAAGAGTTTTTAGACCATCTGACTAAGTGTGGGATTGTCTCACAATTAACTCCTCCATACACTCCACAACATAATGGTGTATCTGAAAGGAGAAATCGAACTTTGCTAGACATGGTTCGATCCATGATGAGTCTAACTACTTTGCCACTGTCCTTTTGGGGTTGTGCTCTAGAGTCTGCTGCTCGCATACTCAATATGGTTCCGGCAAAGAAGGTTGATAAGACACCATATGAAATATGGCACGGGAAAGTCCCTAATCTGTCTTACTCGAAGGTCTGGGGTTGTGAGGCTCTCGTCAAACGAGACACACCGAACAAACTTGAGCCTAGATCTATCAAGTGTATCTTCGTAGGGTACCCAAAGAAAACAATGGGTTACTATTTCTACTACCCACCCGAAAACAAAATATTTGTTGCTCGGTATTCTGAGTTTCTTGAGAACAGTCTCATTTTACAAGAAGCAAGTGGGAGCACAGTAGACCTTGACGAGATTCAAAGCGAAGATGCGCAACCCCCTGGTGACACTAGCGAACATCACGCTGAGGTTGAACATGCAGATGTTGAACCACAGAATGATGTAATTCCCATTCGTAGATCTGCAAGGACACCTCGAGCACCTAAACGATATAGTTATTATATCGATGCTGAGGAGCAGAATTTTGGGGATCATGGTGAACCCTCTAACTATCAAGCTGCATTGTTGGATCTAGAATCCGATAAATGGCTTGAAGCTATGAATGCTGAAATGCAATCCATGAAAGACAATCAAGTCTGGAACTTGGTTGATCTTCCTCCGAACAGCAAGACTGTCGGAAGCAAGTGGATCTTCAAAAAGAAGACCGACATGGATGGCAATGTACACACCTATAAAGCTCGTCTAGTAGCAAAGGGTTACACTCAAACCTACGGGGTTGACTATGAAGAAACCTTCTCGCCTGTTGCTGACGTTAAAGCTATTAGGATTCTTATAGCCATAGCAGCGTACCATGACTATGAGATTTGGCAAATGGATGTCAAAACCGCTTTCTTGAATGGTCACCTTAATGAAGATGTTTACATGGTGCAACCTGAGGGTTTTGTGAATCCGAAACATCCCGAGAAAGTATGCAAGCTTCAAAGATCCATTTATGGACTAAAGCAAGCATCCAGAAGTTGGAATAAAAGGTTCGATGAGGAAATCAAAACGTATGGTTTCACTCAAAACCTTGATGAGCCATGTGTATATATGAGAGCTAGTGGGAGCATCGTCGTTTTTCTAATCTTATATGTTGATGACATATTACTCATGGGGAACAACATTCCAATGCTACAAGATGTCAAATCCTGGCTTGGAAAATGTTTTGCCATGAAAGATTTAGGTGAAGCGGCGTACATCCTAGGAATCAAGATCTATCGAGATAGATCGAAGCGGTTAATTGGTTTAAGTCAAAGTGCGTACATTGACAAAATTCTAAAACGGTTTAGAATGGATGCTTCCAAACGTGGAAGTCTTCCAATGCAACACAATGTAAACTTGAGTAAGACTCAGGGACCCTCCACACCTGATGAGGTGAAGCGGATGAAGGGAATCCCCTATGCTTCGGCTGTGGGATCCATCATGTATGCAATGAGGTGCACTAGACCTGATGTAGCGTTCTCTCAGAACCTTACGAGTAGATACCAACAGAATCCAGGAGAAAGTCACTGGACTGCTGTTAAGAACATACTGAAGTATCTTCGAAATACCAAAGATATGTTCCTTGTTTATGGGGGTGATATAGAAAGAGAGCTCAGTGTTACTTGCTACACTGATGCTAGTTTCGAAACAGATCGAGATGATTCTCGATCTCAGACTGGCTACGTTTTCGTCATGAACGGAGGCGCTGTTGACTGGAAGAGTGCTAAGCAAAGCACTATTGCGATGTCTTCTACAGAAGCTGAATACATAGCTGCTTCCGAAGCTGCAATGAAGGCTGTTTGGATACGGAAATTCATTTATGGGCTTGGCGTTGTCCCCAGTAATGAAAGACCCATGGATATGTACTGCGATAATTCTGGTGCCATTATCATAGCCAACGAACCTGGAGTTCAAAAGGGCGCCAAACACTTTCGCCGGAAGGCTCGCTACATTCGAGAGGCTATCGAGATGGGTGATATTCGTCTTCTCAAAGTTCACACAGATGACAACTTAGATGATCCTTTTACGAAGCCAATGTCTTGTACCAAACATATCGAGCATGCTAGGAACATTGGACTTCGACCAGCTAGTAGTCTCATGTAGATCTGTTTTTAGTAATTGAATAATTGGAACGTTGAACAATTTTTATTTTCACAATGAATTGATGTACCTGGTATGATCGTTTTCATTTATATCAAATGTGTTCTATATTTTCATGTTTAATCCATGAATAAATTATTTGTTCAAAATTGTCCATTGTCAGTTGATGATACGGGAGTATCATCGAATTAAGTCAAATGTGAGCGTATTGGTGATATTCATTAGTGAATGAATATTAATGATGATGCCACCAAACTCACATGTTGTTCATTGGTGATGAACATTGGACTGACCCAACCTACGAGAGTTCACTGCATGGATCGGCGTCACCAGTGAATCTCGCAAATGGTTATGTCACTCGTCCTTAGACTTGAGATGCAAGCAGGTTTTGTATGGGTGGAATGTCGGTCTTTGATATGGTTAAACGCTGTCCTGAATAAGGCTGCTATAAAAATCATCTTCAGGAGTGACATGAAGCACATGACAGGCACGTGCAGTCAAAATAGGATTTGTTCCTCTACATGTAATGGAGTTAGATACTACTGGGCCCCTCGATGAATTGAATAGATGTTTGTACGGCCGTACCCAAATGTAATTAAGATGATGCTTGATTAATTTGGTAATCTACTTCAACAAACAGATCGAGAAACAGAATCGTTTAATAATTAGAATGACATATGATCCATGTCTAGTATTCAACAAGGTATCTGTAACAAAGGGATGACTTATTTAATAAACCATTTAAAATGAGACGCTTAAAGAAACTAGCCCCATGTGTCTCTAGGGGCATTGGCGTGTTGCTAGACGCTAACCTTTGCTTGTATAATTACTTGTTATTATTACGTGTGCAAGTGGGAGCTGTTGGAATATGCTCGTGTCATAATATATAATTATATGGCTAGATACACATGAGCCTATAGGGTCACACACAATACACTGAGATTCCATTTAATATATAATGTAATTATTGTATTTACATTATATTAATAGCCTAAGTAACATGGGGTAATTAAATGGGCACAAATCATTAATAGTGGATTAATGGGTTTGTATTGGATTTAAGTTAATAGCTAGCCTATTAACTTAATTAATTCAAGGCCCATGAAGATTTACTAGGGAGAACCTTTAAGAGGCCCAAGGTAGCTTTAGGGTTCATTAATAAATAGAAATGTTAATGACCTAATTAAGCTAACCTAATTTTTCCTCTCCTCTCTATAAAATCGGCGCCCCACCCTTAGCCCTCTCTTGGGTTTTTCCACTTTGATCTTCTAGCTTCGTTCTTGATTAATTGAAGCTACAAGATCCGTTACTAAGGAGGACTAGCATCCGGTGGTGATCAAGGAGGTGTAGTGTGGACTACTCTAGAGGCATTCTCCATTGAATGCTTGGTATCAAAAGAGCACACAAGTAGATCCCGATTGGTGTACAAATCACGCTACAAAGGTATATCGTTATTTGTATTTCTAGTTTAATTATATTGACAATACGTTGATCCTTTTGGTGATTATTCCGCTGCGTTATTATATATGTTTATTTTGTGTTTCTTTTCATAATCACCAACAGGAAGTACATAGACTCTATATTTTTGGTGATTGATCACGCTCCTACTAGATGGAACAACCTTGTGCCCATAAAGGTCAATGTCCTTGAATGGCGTTTGGGTCTAAGATCCCAACCAGGGATAATCTTGTTAAAAGAGGTATTGATGTGCCTTCCATCCTATGTCCGATTTGTGACATGGAAATCGAATATGCAGTTCATTTGTTTTTCGAATGTCATATGGCTCGTGATATTTGGAAGAAAATGGCCGGTGGTGGAGTTTAGATATCCCGACTCTCAACTCTAATTTGGTTTGGACGGACTGGTTGAGCTCGTTGAGGTTGAAGAAAGTGGAGTCAACTTGTCTAGAACCCCTAAGCCTAGGAAGGCGGTGTTGTGGGATATTATCGTGACCCATACTATACGTACTGTTGGGTTAGTAGTAGAAGTAGTAACTTTAAGATTAATTGGGTTGCTAGTTTTAATAAAATCTCCGCCATTCAAAAAAAAGTAGTAAGAAAAAGAGGGGGAGATAGGGTTTATAAACTAAATGTTTGTTTATTATTTCTCAACAAGTTTCAACTATCATGATAAAAAATTATTATTGGTAGAATAACAGTGAAACCATGACGATCGCCATTGACGCCACCCTTATCTTACCGTAATAATGAAGAATATGACACTTTTTGTTTTTTGTTTAAAGTTCATTCTTTTACATTTTGATGATCAAATAAATATAAAAAAGTATGACTTTTTTTTTCTTCTGATTATTTAAAATGTACATATTTCTATTGTGGATGCTGTTAATGTCAAAAATTACCATTCGGAATAATTTAAGGTCAGTATGGAGGTTTAACAACTAAAGACGACAAGTGCGAAAAAGTAAATAAACACAAAGGTTCGGTGACACGGAAAAACATGTCGAGGGTAAAAACCGCAGATGACAGTGAAGGTCGTTAGTGCACTATGGACGTCAGACAAGGATGTCGTCCTTTAGAAACAAGTGTCGAAAGTAGAAATGATTACAACATGATCGTAAACAAAAGAAATCATGAGTTGAGAAACTGTTGTCGTGAGATCTCTTGAGAATTAAAGTTGCTTGTATGAATGTATGCTCTGAAACTAAACTTGTGTATTGGTAATCAACTTCTTGTAGCGTTCGGTCAATTTGAGCTTGGTTTATATCGTATGAATTTTGTGTCGGTCGTGACTTTGATACCTTTTTTACCAAATCAAATAACAAACGTATATAAATCTAGAAAGTATTTGTTCTCATTGTTTTATGATCTTTTGTCGGATTTGGCGTAAAAAAAACATTATTTAAAAGTTTGATTGTCCCATTTTGAACTTTTCCTTTTGGTTCAATTCCACATGTGAATTTTTCTACATAAGTTGATGGCTACTACACTTGCTACTTGCAAGGGCTGGGTCCCTAAAACCGTCGTATCCTAAATCGAAAAGTGAAGTTTAATTTTACCCGCCTCGTTGTCCAACATAATTAGGCATTCATAAAAATGAGCTTGATATGGACACGAGGATGGAGACCGATATTTTTTATATAGTTTTTTATTTGTTAGTAATTAGATTAGTTTTAGAATGAACCCAATACCGTAGAGCATCCACATCCATCTTGCAGAAGGTCTTGCAAGATGACATGACATGTCATGTGGATTGCAAGGTTTTACAAGTTTAGCAAGATCTTTCAACTCTAAAAATGCTTTTCACAATTAAATATATATAAAACAAATACATTTTTGTTTAATTTATTACAAACTTCAATCATTTCAATTTTTTTGAAAGGAGAAAAAAGAGGTATCCAAAGTATCCATTGCCTCGAACCCAAATATACTTTTTGTTTCTGTACCTCGGTTTTCAGAATTTTACATTCAACTATATATATTTATACTATATTGTACAACAATTATAATTTGTTAATTTGAACTTTATAATTCTAGCTTATAACTAGCCATAAACATATTCAATGTAAACATGTTAGATATAAAATAAGCATTAAAGTATTCTATAAAACTAATGACCAAAAGAAGATTATATACTCTTTCAAAACGAACTGCTAAAATAAAATGTGGAGAAAAACGAAATAACGGAGTAGAGAGATAATAAATTGTAACCGCTAAATGTGTGTAACCCGTCGATTTCATAAGTTTTTTTGATGAATTTTTTTTTATGAAATTGTTTATTTTGATGAAATTAGTTCATATCATTCATTTCTTGATGATTTTTTTTATGAAATTTGTAGTTTCATAGGTGAAAACGAAAATATATGAAAAGTTTCATAAAAATGAAAAAAACCTATGAAACTACAAATTTCATTAAAAAAAAATTCATCAAGAAATGAATGATATGAAACAATTTCATCAAAATAAACAATTTCATAAAAAAAAAGTCATCAAAAAACCTATGAAATCGACGTGTTACACACATTTAGCGGTTACAATTTAGTAGGACTCTAAGGGAGTAATGATAGATCTAGTACATGACTACACGCACTTTTAGTATATATATATATATATAGAGAGAGAGAGAGAGAGAGAGAGAGAGAGAGATATAGAGAGAGGTTGAGTTCATTTGTTAACCCTATTGTTAGTGTTTGTTAGGATTTTTAGATGAGTGGGTTTTACTCACGAAGCAAATGCGAGCCTAGTAGTACTGATTTTAACATAGTTAGAGCGAAAAACGATTTTCTGGGCTTGAATACTTAGATTTTATTTGATGTTCATAGTTATCGCAGTCAACTGATATTCAAACCTTCAAAACTATCGCAACGGTCTTTCGTTCATAACTATCGCAACCTTGAGTTGCGACAAGATCTTATCGCAATCAGTGTGTTGCGATAACCTCTTGTCACATTCTTCAAGTTGCGATAACCCTTCACTTGCGATATAACTTCTGGAGTGCACTGCGATAAGCCCAACACTTAGGGTATTTTTTTCAAAACTTTTTCAAGGCAAAATCAACTTTGGCACTATACTAAACTGTTAAGTGGTTCAGATGGCTCAACAAGATGGGAACTCTTCGGATAAGAACACCATCATCCGTTCGCATCGTTCATCCCATCCATCGGTCAATGCTCGTGACCGGGATGAAGAAATCTTCCCGAGGGGCAATTTTCTGAGATTTGATGATAACAACCATCATCTGGATCTTGAGGTTCCCTTCGACCATCAAATCATCATAGAGATCATCCGTGGCCATCCTCTATGAACTGCGCTTACCAGAGCTGAACTCGTACCGGCCATCTATCTTCAACAATTCTGGGGCACACTTCAGTTCCATCCCACTGATCGTACACCACACTTCAAGGCCAAAGTTGACCATTTCGATGCCAGAATCACCCTACGAGGAATTCGCCGAGCACTTAACCTTCCATATTCCGAGAACTTTGAGGATCCGGCTTCCGAAGAACAATTATTCGCCGATATCCGCAGTCTTGGATATCAAGACCCTGACATCCCAGTTCTCACCGGCTCTTCACAATTCAGACGAAAGCATCTTCCAGGGATATGGTACACTCTATGCTCTATATTTAACCGCTGTATGACTTCCAAACACACAGGGCTAGACAAGACGAATCTGCCTATCCTTCGGATGTTTCATGCCTTCGCATTTAACCGAAATATCGACTACGCAATCATCCTTTGGAATGAACTTATTGAGCTAGTCGAGGATCAGGCTCGCCCGAGAAAGAAACGCAACTTTGTGCCCTATCAGAGATTCTTCCAGATTTTGATTCATCAAACCATGGAAGACAACGATGAAATTCCACGACGTGCGGATGCTCCACGAGGCCCGAGCTAGTGGATACATTATCTGAAGATGCCCAAGCACGACGATTTTGTTCATATTGCTGTCATCCGAGAAGACGTGCCCGCATATGCTGACCAACAGTCTTGGGTAGTTAGGCAGTATAGGCTAGAAAATGCATTGGTGGTCCAGCCAGAACCGGAGGGACCTCCCCACGATGCCAACCTACTAGGAGGTGAGGGTCAGAATGTCGAGAGGGTTCAAGAACACAGGGTTCTTGAACAACGAGAGGTGAGGAGACCTAAAAGAAAGAGAGTCGGGAGAAGATTAAGGACTGTTGGCCATGCATCTTCTTCAAGACCAACTCAACCACCACCTCGACGTCGTCCAGTTAAGATTTTTGATGACGATGTCTCCTGGAACTCAGCCGATGCCGCTGCTGCATCATCTTCTGATGATGATGTAGCTTCCTTGATACCGTTTGATGATGATGATGATGACTCCGACCATGACCCCAAAGCCGATCTAATTCCAAGACACATGGGTCGGAGACAACGTGTCGTGAGTTCCGATGCTGATTCCACACGGAACATCGGACTCTCTGACACTGCTACTGACGCCGCTGGCCCTTCAAATGTAAACGAAGAAGTAGAAGTAGAAGTAGAAGTGGAAAATGTAGTTAGTGGTGAGGAAAGAGGAGAAAAGAATTGAGTGAAGCTGTGATAGAGTCGAATAAAGTTTTAACTACCGACTCTCCCCACACCGATCCAAGCCGGGTAGCCACATCTTCTGCCAACGAGCGTTTGTCGCCGTTGCGCATTGAATCAGCCATGGTGGACCCAGCCATGCACTGCACAGCCCCACCAAGCCACTCATCGGTCTCTCAACAGACCGGTGTTTCATTTGCCACAGGGGAATTAGCAGAAAGTCTATCGGCAACACATTCGGTGTTTGCTGGTATTGAATCAGGTAGGCTCCTGCCCCGGCCACCGACCTTCCTTCAACGCACATCGAGTCTAGGACCATTCGGAAGAACATCTTTTCCTAGGACACATATGATGGTACAACACCAAGTTGAGAGCTTCCGTGCTCCAACCAGAACACCCCGAGTTAGGCCGCCATTCGTTGGTGCCTCGCGAGGACATGGTGGAAGTCATGTCACTGCTAACACTATGCCAGCGGTGAACACAGGTCGTGCAACTATAGCTTCCATGACAACCGAGAACCTATATGGCTCGGGTGTTAGATCAATTTTCCCTTCTTTGACTATTCAACAGGTGGCTCAGAATCTCGGTCCGTATCCGCACTACATCACCTTGAAGGTTCTGCGATGTTCACTTGCATCGATTGACACAACTTACCGGAAACACACCGACGAGTTGAAGAAGATTGTTGGTGACTTATCTGCTGAAGTTAAGAGAGCTATTAAAGGAAAAGGTGTTGCCGAATCTTCGTCAACTCCTCTGAATCAACCATCTCGTGATGAATCCGATCCACATACACCACCATCAGTACCGTTACACCAAATACCATAAGACCAACTCAAATCAGAGCTGTTAGCCCGACTTCTAGCCAAAAGCGACTCGAGTACAGCTGAAGAAGTTGACCTAATTGCATTACTTCGTCAACATACCCAACCTCAACCCCAAACCTCAACCCAACCACCTTCTAGCAACGACTTCCACCGTCTAACCGATTCTATGAAAGATATGACGGAAGCTATGATGAACGGATTCACCTACATCACTAACAGGCTTAAGGTTGTCGAAGAGAAGTGTGGGATACAAGCTCAAGCTCCACAGAAACGAAGGCATGATGATCCAGATGATCCTTATCTTCATGAGGGGGAGAAGAGAGCACGGGTCAGAGAAACAACGGGCACGGGTACAGGAAATGAAGGGGGTTCTGTCAGTGAACATGTAACAACTACTGAAGGTGGTATGACGACTGATGTGGTACAGGAACAAGAAACTGAAATGGATGTTCTAGTTGATGTCATAACCGGGGTTGAAAAGCCTTCGGCTGTTGACAATAGAACGGCGGATGAGCGGATGGCCGATGATATGTTTGTTGACATCATCTACATTGATTCAGAAGAATAGCTGGAGACAACTGTCATTAAAATCAAAAAAAGAATTGGTTGATGCTTTAGATGATGTTCTTGATACTACTGGGGATCAGGTTATGGAAATTGAATCTGAAGATGATGCTCCTCTACAGCCAGAAACAGCAGATCCGGGTATAGGTACTTCAGCTTCACCAGCTCCGGTAATTCATGATGGAAAGATCAGAGATCCAGTACTTGAGGCAGAACTCCGAATCTATCAAGTTGTCATTGATGCTGAACCGAGGTACATGGCTACGGGAGAAAGAGTGACACTCCTGACTCCGTATCTAGAGACCCTAAGGAAAGAACTATATGTACGGGATGTTCAGCGAATCAACTTGGAGAAAGTTTATGGTATTGAGGACTGGCCTTCATTGAAGAAGATCGAGTTTCTGTACGTTATGAGAAACAAAGACAGAGAAACAGGTGCTGTCAGATCGGACAACATGATAATGAAGGTGCTGAAGGTTGAATCTCAAAAGCTGTTCGATGTCTTTTATCCTGAGTTCACCGTCTTAAGATCTGATGGTTCCGAATGTGTGTTCTCTGAGGCTGACTTCAAGAGTCTGAAACTGGATGATCTTCTAAGCCTTTACAGCCTCCTAGCCACCCGTCCAGAGAAGAAGATTGAATATGACGCTGCTTACCAGAGTGTGAAGAAATTTATGAGAAATATCCTGAAGTTCTCATACATTACCGATTTCCAGATGGCTTTGGAATCTCATCAAGCTCATGTGAACATCAGAAGACCAAACAGACGCTTGCCTGATATTCAAGGTATCCCTGCCTATACCGTACTAAAAAAGCCTGAGCTCGGGGTTGTCTACCTTGATACTGACTCAAAGAAAAGATTCATGAGAGTAATTGAAATCAACAAGTTCTGTGAGGGTACTATGAAGATAATCTTGGTTCACCTGGAAAGCAAGCTACGTCTGGATGCAAATGGAGAGGTAAAGCTCACAGATAAAGAAAAGGACCTGATCAACCAAGTGATTGAAGCTATCACCTACCGGAAGGACTACCGACATGCCTTACGAAGATTCGAGATCATCTTCGGTATTCGGAAGAAATATGTGATCCCGGTAGACGTCTAAATCTTTTGCCTCTACATTGGTACAAAGGGGGAGATTGTTAGTGCTTAATTATGGTTGTACCAAGTAGAGGGACTTAATATGTCATTGTGTCAAACTTATCATAGGTATATATAGTTTGCTACTTTCCTCTTTAGGTTTAGGTCATTTCTCTACACACACTAGCCACACACACAAGTATTGTATTCCAATCCATATTGTGAGCTTTTGATCATTGAATGAATATAGAGATGGCTTCCTTTGATGTTATTATAGATTGATTACTTGTTCTGGGATCACACCTATATTTCATACTAACTTTGTTAACCAAAATCTTAGCCATTGATGTTAAAATTGACGGATGAGATCAAAAATAATGAGCACATTAATTATAAATTGGGCTATGTGTAATATTTAATGAAATGAACATTAGTGTTAGGGGTATTTGTGAAAATTGGGCATGTGTAATATTTAATGAGTTCATTTGATGTTAACACATTGGTTAACATCGGTTAACGATGAACAACACATGTTCAAATGTTTAATTTATCCACACATGAACATACATGAACTATAACCCATACGACCAGATTACATGAAAATATGATAAATTTGTTTATATGAACTATAAACCCACACATGAACACACATGAACTATAAACTTATACAACCAAATTAGATGAAGATCTGATAAATTTTTTCAACACATGTTCATAATCAAATTGTTCATAAATGTTCAACTTCAAGTTCATAATCACGATGATCATATACACACATACAACAGTCCTTTTGGTTAGCATTCATGTAACAAATGAACTCACATGAACAATTTATCCACACATGAACACACGTGAACTATTAACCCATACGACCCGATTACATGAAGATCTGATAAATTTGTTTACATGAACTATAAACCCACACATGAACACACATGAACACTCTCCTCAACATCGTTAAAAACACCGTGATTCATAAAGTTGTTATCTATGTTCATGATGCAACAATATGGATTCATACACTAATTTGATATTAAAAACTTACAAAATATTTAAGAATTAATAATATAGCTAGAATCAATGAAGATTTGATGTTTGTAACTCCCTCAATAAATGAATGTCATAATACAAATACATGGATTTCCATTCATACCCCTATTTAATGGTTGGGTACACATTTATAACCACCATGTAAAATGACTTCCTATTGGTTGATTGGAGTTAACAAAGTTAACACAAAAAGTAAGGTTAACAAATGAACCTAACCCTATATATATATATAGGGTACAAATCAAATACAAACTATGTATTTGTTGCACCTCTTACAAACCACAGTCTGCATATGTGCAGACTGGTTCTGCATATATACATTGTCCCATATGAGTGTATGTTCATTATATGTATATTCTTGCACGTATTCATATGCATATATGCAGAACCAGTCTGCACATATGCAGACTGTGGTTTGTAAGTGGTGCAACAAATGCAAGGTTTGCATTTTACGAAGCCTCTCTCTCTCTCTCTATATATATATATATAAAATATTGTATATATATTATATATACAATTTTGCCGGTGACTAGAAATGCGAACCCAATAGAGGAGTGGATGAACGGCGGACCCATTTTGCCGTAGAAAGCTGAGGAGAGTAGGTGAAAAGTGGAAGGAGACGGTGGATGTAATTTGAATTTATTAATCCAATGTCCATTGTACCCTTGAAATGTTTTTCAAATTCTCAAAACTACCCTTGTTGTTTGCTTTAATTACAAAAAGACTTTTTTTAATAACTGTTTGGGTAAAATTTCACCAGTCTCGACCACGACCAAAGTAAGGAAAACACTTATCACTCTTTTTCATAACAAGGTAAAATCATAGTACTCTATCTCCTGATTAAAGTTGAAATCGAAAGTTATTTACCACACGACACTCGACCATGATGTCGCCTCGTTCACACGACCGACGCGTAAGACCATGCGACCTCGACTAGCTAACATGCAATATGACTGTTACGTTTGTTCAGTGTTTAATGCAGGAATCAATATCATTGATGATCAACGGCTATAACCGACAAAGGCCATTAACAGCATTAAAGTCGACGTCCGTTACGTCTGTTACACAAAGCATTCAATGAACCAATTAAAGCAGCCGAAGACTATAAAAGTGAAGGTTACATCATCATTTGAGGAGAGGGGAACACAACGCACAAAGAGGCAATCAGCTGAACTAAGAAGAACACTTGAAGCAAATAATTCTCTCTCGCGGAATCGCTCTCGACGCACGACGTCTATACACAACACTTCGTTTTTACACACGACGCACATTGTTTACACATTAAAAACACTTGTTACTTTACATTTAAAGTATTTCTTTCATTTGTACTGTAATCTCTGTACGATCAACACCCGAAAACATAAGGACATCGCCCCTGTTTGGCGACCGTAGTGCAGCGACGACTTCCACAGTCGTCCGCGGGTTTTTTCCTCGTTGAGGTTTTTCCCGCGTCACCAAATTCTTTGTCTCATTTATATTTCTATCTTTAACGCATTGTTTTGTCGAACGATTCCTTTCTTTAGTTGTTAAGCTCCACAATCAACCTTAAGTTATCCTTCTGGACGATTTTTGGCATTAACAGTTTGGCGCCCACCGTGGGGCCCCATCTAGAGAAAATCTTCGACAAACGTGCGTCCTACTAACGGTTTCTTGTAGTCTCCTCTGTTTTCTGTTTCATAAAAATGGCAGCCCCTGGAAATCCAGAGCAAGTCATTGCCCAGATGTACCAGGAGTTGGAGGTCGCGCGAAATCGAATCAATGCCATGGCTGAGCATAGTCGAAGAGCGGCTGAGGAAATCGCGCGACTGAGGAACCCCTTCGGACCGCAGAACGGTCCAAGACCATTCGCCCATAATCCAGGTCAAGGATCGTTCGTTCAAAATCCAGGATCCGCTCCGTTCGTGCATAACCCTGGATCAGTTCCGTTCGTCCGTAATCCAGGACCAGGTCCATTCATCCAGAATCAGCAGCCGGGTCCGTTCGCGCAAAACCAGCAACCAGGATTATTCAACCCAAATCCACAGTCTGGGCATATCCCTCCTCAGTATATTAGGCCTCCACCCATGCTGAACGAGTCGCAGCCATTTCAGCACGGGTCGCAGCCGTTTTAGAACGTGTCGCAGCCGTTTCAGAACGGGTCGCAACCATTTCAGCACGGGTCGCAGCCGTTTCAGAATGGGTCGCAACCATTTCAGCAGGGGTCGCAGCCGTATTTTATCCCTTTCAACGGGGACGCCAATGGCTCATCGTATGGCAATGGCACCAGTTCGGGAGTTGATCCATTGGCAGGGGCGAATCCCGATCCTAATGACCCCATCGCCCAACGGTTGAAAATGTTAGATGACCAGAACGAGCGCGTCCTGTCCCTGCTTGCTAAGCTACCGGGGGCAGCCGTGCCCGTCGATGTCGAGCCTCGCTCGGGATTCCAGGCATCTCCTTTAATTGACAAGATCGCGATGGTCGAAGAAATTCAACATCCCGACCTTCACGCCCAAGTATTCGGGGGTGACTGATCCGACGGAGCATATCGCGCAGTATAAACAGCTAATGTGGACGATCTCGATCCCTCAAATGTATCAAGAAGTCTGCATGTGCAAACGTTTCGGGGCGACCCTCACAGGTCCTGCCCTCCAATGGCTGATCAACCTCAAACCCAAATTGTAACGTCCCAAAATTTATATGCAAATTTAAATTTTTAAATAAACAATTCATTTATAACAACTCATTAAATGAATCCCAACGTTTCGTTTGCAAACTCATAATTAATATCTTTATAATAAAAACCAGCGGAATAAACGTTTAATTAATAAAACCATAAAACAACCAGCTCTCCTCGCGCGCCAGTGTGTACTTGTCACGCCTTGAAGCCGCTCGGACCTTAAACCACAGTTTATTGGGAAAGGGTAAGCACGAAGCTTAGTGAATTCCAACACATGCGCAGATAGGAATTATATACACATCACCCCTATCCGCACATAAGCAACAACATCACAGTTACATAAAACGAGTAAACGCCTACAAGTAATTATGTATCCAACACCTCAGTACCATCGAGGCCTCGGTCCCACCGAATTGTAATGTATCCAACACCTCAGTACCATCGAGGCCTCGGTCCCACCGAATTGTAATGTAACCAACACCTCAGTACCATCGAGGCCTCGGTCCCACCGAATTGTAATGTAACCAACACCTCAGTACCATCGAGGCCTCGGTCCCACCGAATTGTAATGTAACCAACACCTCAGTACCATCGAGGCCTCGGTCCCACCGAATTGTAATGTAACCAACACCTCAGTACCATCGAGGCCTCGGTCCCACCGAATTGTAATGTAACACATTTATACCAAGCATTCAACCCAATCAAATATTACACACCACAAACAACTAGTTCACACCACAAAGACAGTAGTACATACAAACTATTATGACATGCATACAACCCCTAACTACACAGTGAGAGAACTCACCTCGAATGCGCGCCCAGCTTAACAACACAATTCAAGCTCCACAATTACGGACACTTCCCAGCACCTAAACGCATGTTAAAAAACGTGTCAATACGAGACCCGGACCCTATGGCACGACACATGCTTAAACCGTCACTAAAACTAACTTCCGTTCACCCAAAACAGGTCTGTTCGGGACCTGTTTCGACCCCTTTAAACCCAGAAAATTCCCAATATTATTTCATGACCAGAAAGTACTCTGAGTTAGGGTTCCAAGGACATATTATACGCCTCCTAACGATTTTTCTACAATTTACTACGGATTTTACAAAAACAGATTCCGGAACAGCGAAAATTCAGCACCCTTCAGTATAAAACGACAAATCGACCCAAGCTACGTCCCGAACTGGGTTTTGCACAAAACACAGAAAAGTTTCTAGACTCAAAAAGGGAACTTTTGACACCGATTTCACCCCAAACCGAGTTACGAGCAGAAAGTTATGGTTTTCGCGAGATTAAGGCAGATTCCAGAATTTTCACATGAAATGACGAACCGCAGAACTTGCGACCACTTTTTCTCCCAACTCGAGGCCGAACCAGTTTTCCGCTAAAACACAGAAAACGTGCCCGGTCCCGAGCTCGAAGCGTGGGCGCCAGTTTCGGCTCAATCGGAGTTACGACGGAAAAGTTATTGCCGTCACAAAACAGGGGCTGAACCATATTTTCGCATAAAAAGATAACTTTTAACAACGATTTGAACGATTCGACTTAATTGATTAAGTCAAGGCTTAAAAGTTCAATGGTGAAACAGGTCAGGCCACGCACCATCCACTGCCACCTCCGGCAGTGGTGGTTGCCGGTGGCGGCGGCCGGTGGTAACCCTCCGGCGAAAATCCTGCACGCACACACACCGCACCCCCTTTCACAACTTCGATCTCTCTCTTTCTCGATCGACTTACAGCAACCTCACAACGCTCACCACCACATCACCATCTCCGGTGGTGATACCGCCGATTACCGCCTACAGCAGCCAAGGCCGCCGCGACGCGGCTGTCACGGGAGGAGGCCGACGCGAGACAAGGAAAACAAGAAAAGACGAGAGAATGGAACTTACCTTCGACGAGAAACGGTGGCGGCAGTGGCTGCGCTCCTCCTCCGGCGTCCTTCCCTCCGGCAATCAGCCTCCCGACTCCCTTCTTCTCGCCGCCGATCTATCTCTCTAACCCTCTCTCGGTTTCTTCTCTATCTCTCTCTCTCTCGTTCCTCACTTCCAGCCGAACAACACAAAACTAAGGCAAATAGGGTTAGGAATGTTTTGGGTTTTGCTTGGCTATCAAGGAAAGAAGAGCGAGAATGGGATTCCGGCCATGGGCCACGACCCATGCAAAACTTTTCCAAAAAGTTTCACATTAGCCCCCCAACTACAACTATCTTACAAACTTCCCTAAAAACAAGAATTCTAACATTTTTGGTCCTTTTGACACCAAAACACTAACCGCAAACAATTAAAGGTAAACACTTTAATTAATTAAAAATTAGACAAAAACGTACCAGGACACGGGCTTTACACAAATCTATCGGGTCGTTCGCTGAGTTGGTCAATCAGTTCTCACAGTAGTTCACCAGTAGTCGCAAGATGGAGAAGCAAACCAGCGATTTGTACTATGTCGTGCAAAAAGCTGGGGAGTTGATCCGAAGTTATTTCAATAGATTTAATGCAGGGATGATCAGTGTCCGCAACTGTGACGTCAAGACCGCGATCGAAGCTTACAAACGTGGTCTGGATGACAGTTCGGGCTTATACACTGATTTGACCAAGTATCCTCCAGAAAATTTTGAAGACGTCCGAGCCCGAACCCTGGCATATATGAGGGTAGAGGACGATGCTGCTTTTCGTCGCAAGAACACCGATGACAAGAGGTCGTTAGGTGTAAAGAAACCAGAGTTCAAGACAAAGGCAATTTCCAAGGTAGAACCCGTGCGCCAAATCTCAAACGTTCGATTCAAGACCAAAGCAGAAGCCAAGACCGCGACCAAATTTCCTCAGTACCCCAAGATATCCTCATATGGATTCAAAGGGACCACTAAGGATTTGGTCGAGGCTCTGAAGACCGTCCAAGCAACCATCCAATGGACAAAGAAATCCGATCAGGATGACGCCAAGAAAGATAAGTCAAAGTGGTGCAACTTCCATGTCGACCATGGTCATGCGACAGATGATTGCATAGCTCTCAAAAAAGAGTTAGCATACCATGTCCCGAAAGGAAATCTCAAGAGCATCATCGATGACGTCGTCACTCCAACTACCGACGATCGACCGCCAACCCCCGAACATTCGAAGGTCGTCAATTGCATCACTGGTGGTTCCGACGTATGCGGTTTAACGTATTCCGCAGCCAAACGTCATGCCAGTCAAGCACCCGACGATCGACCTATCCCTCGTTCGTCAAGACCCAAAGGAGATCTAGAGTTGGAAGCTTTGAAGATTTCGTTCGACCAGGATGACCTCGGAGATTCGTATCACAAGCATCATGACAGGTTGATCATTCAAGTCACGATTGGTAATTGTTTAACCCGGCGAGTCTTGGTCGATGGAGGCAGCTCAGCAAACGTCATCTTCCTTGACACCATCAAAGCCATGGGAATCGATCGGTCGGAAATCACCCGACGCTCGACAACCTTGGTCGGTTTCAATGGAGACGCGACAAGTACCTTTGGAGAGATCATCTTGCCCGTCTATGCCGGAGGAGTCAACAAGCAAACCAAGTTCAGTGTCATCGAATGTGTGTCGGCCAATAACATCATCTTAGGCCGACCATGGATCTACGAGATGAAATCCGTTCCCTCGACGTATCATCAGACCATGAAGTTCCCTACGCCGTGGGGGGTCCAAGAAATCAAAAGTGAGCCGAAAGTCGCTCGTGACTGCTATAAGACCACCCTGAAGCCACAGAAATAAGCCGTATGGCAGTCATGGGTCGAAGAAATCATCCTGGATCAGGGCAAGCCTGATCAGAAGGTCTTGATAGGTTCGTATTTCTATCCCTAAAACATTAGAGACAAACTAATGCCTTTCCTGTAGGAACATGTCGACTATTTTTGCCATGTCGCACGAAAACATAGTCGACATAAACCCTGGCGTTAATTCTCAAAAACTCAGTATCGACCCGTCATTTAAACCTATTTGCTCTTAAGAGGAATAAGATAATAAATGACGAGGGGCAAATAGTCCATCGAACAAGAAGAATCTGTGAAGGTATTTTTCCTAATTCCTTCTTTCTAATTTCGTACGATTTTTTACCACGAATGATTACTCACTTAAGCATCGGAGGGTCGTTGGCTAGCCAACGACCAACCTCTAACATCGTTTCATCGCAGGATCGCACGACATAAGTTACTAAATCAGTCATATGATATCAGTACACTTTCGCAGGATCGCACGACATAAGTGATCGGGTCCATAACTCGATCATTTCGTCATAGGAACGCGTGACTCAAGTTAATCATATGGTCTAATCGTACGGCCATAAAGTCTATCGACCGCACGATTTCGATTCTCTAACTAAGGAGACTTTTATGTTCTGAATGAAGGTTGTGATCGCACGTGCTTATGTTTGCCAACACGACTTAAAAATCTTATGACTTATGTTCTATTTGTTGTGTTGCGATAGATGCCTAAGTCGCATGATTTCTTATTTCATTCTATACTTAATGAATCTCACAATTGACGTTGTATTCATTCACAAAACGTATAAGACACAAGTTCAAAAGAAATCTAAGTTTCATTCACTGAATAAACTGTCATTTACATCCACAAAAGTCGACCACTGATGGTCAAACAGCAGGAAACAAAGATATTGTCTAAAGCTGGAGAGGGGCGTCGGTCGCATCGGTCGCTTCCTTGCCCGACACCTCGCCCTGGAGATCTTCCGCCTCCTCAATGTAACACCCTCAAATTTGGAACGAGCAACTAACTTTAAAATTCAATAAAATAACCAAAATAGATATAATCACTTCTACAATTCATTCCTTAAAATACCTCGGAATTTAAAACATCATAAGTCTACAATAAAATGACTTAATCGGGTGTTACTTATCACAACACAAGTTGCTAGTCCAAACAATTTGCGGAAGACTTCGCTAAACAAGTCACCTCTCGTGCACTCTACTAGCACTCATCACTTCGCAGTGTTACTAAAGCTATTCCCAACCTGAACCTGTTGCACATGCCGACAAATAAAAAGGTTAGTCTAACGCCTGGTGAGTTCAGTTTACATCATGAGCAAATCATTTGATAAACCAAAAGCTTCAACTTAATAAATGATTTTCTAAAAGGGTTTGTATAAAAGACATCGACAACCCATTCTCCAAACACACACAATTTCTGAGAGGAAAGCTCCCAATGAAAATCATTTCTCTGCAAAGGACTCAAATCCAAAACTCACATCAAGAGTCAATTAATAATAATTTCTCAAATAATCGCCAATGCGAATAAAACTCCAATAGTTAAAACATCCAATAAGGATGTAACATAAATCCGTCCATCAATCATGGAAAACAATCCATATGCATATAATATAACCTCAACAATGCAAATAAATAAAATACCCGAAGTCAACACCCTTCGGTGACGGGGGAGACCCGATCTCATCGAATGTGGCAAACACATAAATTAAACCACAATTAATAAACGCAAGTAAGCTTCTTGGATGTGGAAAGCAGATGACATCAACCATACTAGGTCTTTAGTCAATCTTCGGCATCAACCATACTAGGTCTTTAGCCCGTCTTAGACATCAACCATACTAGGTTTTTAGTCCATCTCCGGCATCAATCATACAAGATCTTTAGCCCATCTTTGACATCAACCATACTAGGTCTTTAGTCAATCTTCGGCATCAACCATACTAGGTCTTTAGCCCATCTTAGACATCAACCATACTAGGTCTTTAGTCCATTTAAAACTACCAAGTTCAACCATACTAGGTCTTTACCTTGGAAACCCACCATCCAAAACAAGCTTACTTGACGTAAATATATACATGACCCCAAAAGAACAACTAATGCATTCAAATCATGTAAACATCAAATATAATGCAATTCATGCAACTCAGATCCCAAGCCCACGTCGAGCTTATTAAAAATCGGGCGAATGCCCTCGAGACTCAACCGAGTCCAAAACCGAGCCCTCTGCTCAAAAGATCTAATGATCATTTATCAATATCAATTCATGCAAATGAAATGCATCTGACCCACATCATGCAAACACGTGCTCTGAGGCATGATAATCTCACAACCCCTTCATTGCCACCTTCCCAATGAAGTCAAATCATATATGCATCTACATGTACACGTATATGTAACTCTTTCATAACTCAACAATGCATATAACTCACCAAGGTTCATTAGTCCCAAAGGTACTAAGAATACAAAATCATCAAACGGTCTTCACACACAAGACCAACACTTAAACCGACACGTATTCAAATAAAATGCAATTAAGCATGTAACACACCCAAGACTCCACCTCGAGTCACCAAAACCGGCAAATACTCAGAAGACTCATTTGAGTAATAATCAAGCCTTTAAAGGCCAAAATAATCGTTTAGTTAAATACATGTCACTCACACGGTTACGTGAAGCAAAATACATCGTTACTCAAACTCTTTACTCTTTTACTCCCTCAATTGGCCATCGACCCCAAAATGAAAGGTTTATAACTCTCAAAACATTCATATGATCGGATTGACCAAATTCCCCAACCCACACGTTCACACTTTAAAATGTAACACATCATAGTTATCGCATAATCACAAAAACACTAAAAGTGAATTTTGACCAAATCCTCTTCACTTATGCAATAATTTAACAAAACCTCTTTAACTCGTGATTTATTCCTCAATCACCCAAAATCCCAAATGTGGGTGTTTTACAAGATATGTAAAGTTCAACACTTTGATTAAAACAAAAACCACCAAATAACTCAACAAGGGATAATTTCACATAAAGCACACAAATACTTTAAAACACACATTTTGGCATGTACAACGTTTTCACAAATCAACTTGAACTCACCTTGTTAGATTTAGGCTAAATCTAGATTTTCCCCAAACGTAAGCTCCTTTGATGCAACCCGAATCCTTAGGTCAACTCTTCCAAAACCTAGATCCACAAGTTTCCAACCATAAATAATCATTCTCAAACACTTATATACACTTCCCCCAACATAAATCATCCAAAACCACCAAAAGTACCAAAACCCTAACTTCTTAGATGAAGAAAAGTGAGAAGCTTACCTCAACCACCACCAAATACTCTTGGATCATTCATCATACTTCAAAACTCTTTCTAGATCCTTTAAGAGCTCTCAAAAACGAAACCGTAGCAACTTGAATCATCAAAATCGGAGTTAGGAGGCAAAAGTTATGAAGGTTTGAAGTTTGAGCTGAAAATTCGCGACTTAATACGGACTCAGTGTGTTACGCGGTTTAGGCCGCGGCCTAAAAGTCGCGCACCAAGCCGCGCGGTTCCGCGGCCCCATTTTAGGTTGGATACTGTTTCGGTCGTAACTTCTTCGTTATAGCTCCGTTTTCGCTCCGGAAAGAACCGTTGGACTCGTATTCGAATTCCTCATCCAACAAGACCATAAAATCTAATATTTAAACCAAAATCCTATTTTTCATATTTTTCTTCAAAGACCGGTTTCACACTGATTCAAAATTGTACTTATCCGAAAATTACGGGTGTTACACTCAACCTCCTTCTCATCGTCTGAATCAAGATCTCTCTCATTCCTGTCTTCCTTGTAGAAGAGATCCAGCTCGTCCGCCGCCGAAGCCAAGGGATTCTTGCCCGCAAGGTGACGTCGCATGATCGCAGCACGCGTAGTGAGTCGACCTAAAGAAAAAATGGACTTAACCTCGTCCTTCAGTTCCTCGACTTCTTTCTCCAGGCTCACAACCTTGGATTGGGACTCCTCGACTTCTTTTTCCTTCATAGCCAAGGATTCCTTCATCCCCTCCAGCTCCTCCCTTTGGTCGTACATCAAAGATAAGGATTGCTTTAAACGCGAGTTCACCTCGTCCCGCGCATGGCCGACAGCTTCCAAATCATTTAGGGCATCGTCGAGTCGCACCGACATTGCCTCTTCGCGTTCCAGAGCGGATCTTTCCCTCTCTAACGTCGCATCTTCTTTCTTGATAGCAGAAGCCATCATTCCTTCTACCTTCGTCGTCTCAACGTGCAATGCTAAAGAAGACTGAAACGTCTGAAACATACGAAAACGCGTTAGTAAAATACACGACAAACGACAACGACAAACGAAAAATAAAGTCTTGAAAGATAGACTTACCATGAATGCTAGTCCAGCGACATGGGACTCCGCGTCTTCGAGAGATACCCCATTGAAACGCTCTCTGAAAGAGGGGAGCAAATACTTTCCCAAGTGAGGGAACAGTTTCGTCTCATCCAAGAAGTTATCCACCAGGAAGTCTGACGGCAACGTAAAGTTTACCGTCGTTTCCTCCCGAAGCCCGTTTGCGCACCCTTGCCCTTGTCGGCCGACGAGGGGGCCTAACGTGGCGGTAGGAGACACCGTCGATTTCGCCGGTTGCGCAGTATCGACGGATGTCGCGCCAATCGTGTCAGAAGTCTTCCCGACAGACACGGTCGACGCCTTCGCCTTCTCAGGCGTGACGACTCTCGACGAGCCACCCGTCATCAAAGATGGTTCCTTCAGGATGGACGTCCTCGTCCTCTTTAGGACTCTCGACCTAGTTGTCGGGGCCTCCTTTCTCTTCAGAACTCCTGACCCAGTTATCGGGGTATCCTTCTCCCTGTTTTCCTTCGCCTTGCGAGCCAGTTCAATTTGAGCCGCCTTCTTGGCAGCTACATGCGTCATCTTCGCCTGAGGCTCTCTTGTATGGCAAAAGAAAGAATTATTAGACGATTGAAAGAAGGAAAAGACCAGGTCGACAAAAAGAATACGAAGGGACACTTGCCAGTCGTCTTTTCCTTCTTTCTCCTCAATTCTTCTTTCTCATCCTCCTCTTTCTCTTCTTTCTCCTCTTCCTCCTCGGTCTCTTCTCCCTCCTCTTCGTCCTCTCCTTCTCCACGTCTCGCCCGTAAGCGTTCGCACAAGAACATCAAGTCGTCATCCTCATCAACCAGATGACGTGTGACGAACGATCGCTCGTCAGCGCTAAACTCCAGGAACTTCTCGACCTTAGCCTTGGAGTCATCGTCGGGCTTTACCTTGTCGAAATTAATATCTATATATAAGGGAGAATGTTAGTCGAAAAAACAACCGAATAGAAAAAGTAACATACGACGTACGACAAGAAGCCAGAAAAAACTCACCCGTCATATTCCAACCGGACCTGATTCAGTCACTATCGGTGTCTAGTGTCGCCACCCGCACAAGTACGTATTTGGTATTCCATTTGCGGTCGTTGACCGAAGTATTTAAAACCAAAGTGCGCTCGCCCTTGTATCTCGAGAACAGACTGTAACGACGGTATGTATCCTTCTTGACCTGATACGCCATCAGTAGATCCCTCACGTTCATTGGCGACTCCCAATTTAAGGTAAGACGCTCGATGACCTGGATGACTCGCCAAAACTGGGGCATCAGTTACCCCGGCGAAAGGTCGAATTCACACATGAATGCCTTGGCCAGAGGCGAATATGGCAAGTGGAAACCTATCTTGAACGGGTACTCATATATCACGACGTACCCTTCGGGGCACATCTCCGGTCGGATCTTGCCAGCCTTGCTCACAGTAATCCCCGCACGGATTCTTGCTAAACTTCTAAAGTCGTCAAGATCCTCTTCGTTTTGAATGGTACTTCTAGGTTCTGTCGACATTGCTAACCCTGTCAACCAAGTCTGTCTCTCCGAAAGGCCCCAGATATCCCAGTTTTTCCTAGGCTTTCTAGCTATGTACTTTCGACGCATACAAAGACTGGAGGATCGTACCTTATATAGGCGCTCTAGGCCTCGAAAAAATCTTAACCAACTCGGAGATTCTTACAGGTTTAGAAAAGATCAAACGAAGAAAGGCAAGGAAATCAAGAAGAAATCTCTGCTTAAAACTCTCTGAAATCGTAAACAGGAAAAGATCCATCGTGGTCTCTATTTATGTAAACGATCGTGTCAGGTCGAGTCCCTCGATGATCGACACGCTCCCTTGTCTTTTCGTATGACCACACGGATCGCCGACACCTGGCAATGACAGCTGCTAAGCATAATCGTGCGTCAGTATGACGTCACGATCCTATCCTCTTTTCGACTTCCCTTTTAGTTAGAATTGGACCGATCCAGTTCCAAGACAACCAAGGTAACCTTCGACACGTGTCACAATCCTAGGCGTCCGACTAGCAAAATTTAAAATTTGAATTTGCCATTCTATTTTCAAAATTTGGGGGCAAACTGTTTGGGTAAAAGTTCACCAGTCTCGACCACGACCAAAGTAAGGAAAACACTTATCTCTCTTTTTCATAACAATGTAAATTCATAGTACTCTATCCCCTGATTAAAGTTGAAATCGAAAGTTATTTACCACACGACACTCGACCATGATGTCGCCTCGTTCACACGACCGACGCGTAAGACCATGCGACCTCGACTAGCTAACATGCAATATGACTGTTACGTTTGTTCAGTGTTTAATTCCGAAATCAATATCATTGATGATCAACGGCTATAACCGACAAAGGCCATTAACAGCATTAAAGTCGAAGTCCGTTACGTCTGTTACACAAAGCATTCAAGGAACCAATTAAAGCATCCGAAGACTATAAAAGTGAAGGTTCCATCATCATTTGAGGAGAGGGGAACACAACGCACAAAGAGGAAATCAGCTGAACTAAGAAGAACACTCGAAGCAAATAATTCTCTCTCGCGGAATCGCTCTCGACGCACGACGTCTATACACGACACTTCGTTTTTACACACGACGCACATTGTTTACACATTAAAAACACTTGTTACTTTACATTTAAAATATTTCTTTCATTTGTATTGTAATCTCTGTACGATCGACACCCGAAAACATAAGGACATCGCCCCTGTTTGGCGACCGTAGTGCAGCGACGACTTCCACAGTCGTCCGCGGGTTTTTTCCTCGTTGAGGTTTTTCCCGCGTCACCAAATTTTTTGTCTCATTTACATTTCTGTCTTTAACGCATTGTTTTGTCGAACGATTCCTTTCTTTAGTTGTTAAGCTCCACAATCATATGTGATTTTACACTAACAACCAAAAACTGGACGCAGGCGACTGGCCGCGACTTAAGTCGTGTGACAAGTCGGGTGAATCATGTATGATTTTGTACGTGAATCTTGTATGATTTTGTACATGATCGTTCTCGTGTTTTCTTAAATAGTTAGCGTCTCGTTTGAACCCACTTCTCTCTCTATATATATAGGGGTGAGAACCACGGGTATGTTACAAACCTATAAGGAACCAATATAAAAATATTTTTTTACATGATATTTTTAAAATATCAAATGCTATGATTTAAGATATTTTTGGTTCACATATTATTTGTTTCATAGTATGATAATTTCACATGTAATCTTTTGAGAAGGTGAACACGAATATATGTGACACAATATCTTAAATATGAAAAAAATCATATAAACAAATATGTTTATATTGGTTCTAACGGGTTTGTAACATATTTGTGGTTCTCATTTGATTATCGTTCTATATATACACTCATGCATGTATATAAATATATAATTAATGTTTATAAATTGATGTTGAATTGATTGATGAAGTTTTATTTGTCAGGCAATAAATGGTGGCGGGGTGGGAAGAGTTGTAGCTTCTGAAAATGTTTGTTATGAGAAAGATGATATTGTATATGGATCACTGAATTGGGCAGAATATACGAATGTTAAAAACGGAAACACATTAAAGAAACTGGACACCATGTAATTTCCATTATCTTACCATCTTGGGATTTTCGGTATATTCGATCTCGACTTTATTTCTTAATTACTTCGATCCGGTTTAACATTTTGATGATTTCTTGAATGATAGGGACTAGTGGGCTCACATCATATGGAGGGTTCTTTCAAGTTTGTAAACCAAAGAAAGGAGAGAGGGTTTTTGTTTCAGCAGCTGCAGGATATGTTGGCAATCTGGTTGGGCAATATGCAAAGTTGTTTGGTTGCTATGTTGTTGGTTGTGCAGGAACCAAACAGAAGGTTATACAATTGTTTTTAAGCATAATGTTATATTTATATACGCTAAATGAATTCAAACATATCTCACATGATTTGGAGTGAAGTTGGAATTCTAATATCTGGGTGAGAGTAGGTGGAACCCCATGTTACTCTCCAAAAGAGTCATTTGAGGAGAAGGGTAGGTAAGTAGGTTCCAACATATATATATATATATATATATATATATATATATATATAGAGAGAGAGAGAGAGAGGGGGAGAGGGGAAGGATCATGTGAGAAGTTAAACATTATGCGAGAATGCGAGAAGTGTGATATCATATATGATTACACGGCATGTGTGTGTATTTAATCATATATCTATGTATTGCGAATGTAACATGTGTTTAATCACATATGATTAAGCTTGTGTATCACCTTTGATATCACACCTCTCACCTTCTCGCATAAGGTTTAACTTCTCGTTTAATCCTGCCCCATATATATATATATATAAGAAATTGTCCAAAAATAGCTGACGTGAGACTTGCAAGATCTACTAATAATCCAGATATCGCCAGGGCAAAGGCCCTTTGTTTCTACAAGTTTCTTCCTCAATCACGTTATTTTTCAAACTCGAATATTGAAGCCAACCGTTGACGTTTTTAAGTATAAAGCTTAAATTGTTGTTGGTTGTTTGATTTTAGGTGGATTTGCTCAAAGAGAAGCTTGGGTTTGATGATGCATTCAATTACAAAGAAGAAACTGATCTAAGCCCTACTCTCCAAAGGTTAGACAAGTGTAAATGGAACCCTTTCAATCACCCTTTAAAAGAGTCTTTATACACAAAAGGGAAGGTTTTAGGGGATGTTTGATTTGATGAAATGATTGTGAGATATTTTGATTTTTTTGGAAGGATTTAGAATTAGAGGGAATTGGATTTGAAATGATTCCAAACTTTTTGTGTCTTTGAGTTGAAAATTTCAATTCCTTTCTTTATAAATAATCTATTAAAAAATTATGGAAATAATTAAATTACTTTTTCATTAATTGATTATTACAAATAAATGTTTTTAATATATTTTAAAATGTTATTAAATACAAATTCTACGAAATCCCGTTGCTTGTATGAATGTATGCTCTGAAACTAAACTTGTGTATTGGTAATCAACTTCTTGTAGCGTTCAGGCAATTTGAGCTTGGTTTATATCGTATGAATTTTGTGTCGGTCGTGACTTTGATACTTTTTTACCAAATCAAATAACAAACGAATATAAATCTAGAAAATATTTGTTCTCATTGTTTTATGATCTTTTGTCGGATTTGGCGTAAACAAACATTATTTAAAAGTTTGATTCTCCCATTTTGAACTTTTCCTTTTGGTTCAATTTCACATGTGAATTTTTCTACATAAGTTGATGGCTACTACACTTGCTACTTGCAAGGGCGGGGTCTCTAAAACCGCTGTATCCTAAATCGAAAAGTGAAGTTTAATTTTACCCAAGCCTCGTTGTCCAACAGAATTAGGCATTCACAAAAATGAGCTTGATATGGACACGAGGATGGAGACCGATCTTTTTTATATAGTTTTTTATTTGTTAGTAATTAGATTAGTTTTAGAATGAACCCAATACCGTAGAGCATCCACATCCATCTTGCAGAAGGTCTTGTAAGATGACATGACATGTCATGTGAATTGCAAGATTCACAATTAAATGTATATAAAACAAATACATTTTTGTTTAATTTAATTTATTTATTAGTTTGTTTAAACATTAACTATTAATATGTTTATTAAATTTAATTCATTTATTAATTTATTTGAACAATATTTTCTTTTATTTTTATTAAAATTTCTACCCACAATTTATTTTAAATAAATGATATTTTTAATGCGATGTTTTTTTATTTAAACTACTAAAATAAAAATACATTGATATAAAAAAGTTACGAAAATACAAATACTAAAATATATTAATTAAATTATAATTACACAAAATATAATAAAAGAAAACAAAAAGTAAAATTTTAGTTATCTATATTTTATAATTAATTTATTACAAACTTCAATCAAAGGAGAAAAAAAGAGGTATCCAAAGTATCCATTGCCTCAAATTCAAATTTGAATTATCTATATTATTTATATTATAATTTATTACTTTAGAAAAGAGTTTGGTCTTGCATTAATGTGAAAAGCTGATGTGGCACTTTAGAAAGGAGTTTGGAGTTTGGTCTTGTAGGGATGCAGATGAACCATCATATATAGTCTTGAATAAAGCTTTGGAGATCGATTTGGTGAGGCAAAAATGGAAGTGATGAAGAACAAGTTCATCACCATAACAACACATATAGAAGGCACACCACATGAATCCATGTTTGAGATCAAAACTCAACCACTTCCTCCACTTGAATCTAATGATGTTATCGTCAAATGTTTATATCTCCATCGACCCTTACCAGATAAACCGCATGAAGCATGAAACTTCATCACACACTTCTTTTGCAACAACATAGAAAATAACCCCTGGAATGACAATTCTTTCTTTAATTCATGCACACCTTATATATATACATATATATATATATATAGGGCCAGGTTCAGAGAAAAACCCTCAAAAAACGGAAAACTGAATGAACACCCAGATAGCCCCTTCATCTGGAGGGTATGCACTTGTGCATATGTTGAAGTCTTACTTCTGGTTGATAAGAGGTCGTGCAGATATTTGAAATTTGAATCAATAAAACTGTTTGTTTTTACAAATTTATAAATGTCTGAATTTGTTTAAATTATGTATTTGACCCATTAGAATATTATAGTGTTGAATTTATATATATATAAATTTATACAATTTCACATGTTTATGCATCATCATTAAGAAATTGACATCTAAATTTATAAAATTAGCATTTATTTAAACGAATACGTTTAATTGATAATAATATATCCAAACTATATAACTATAAATTTGAATGTCACCTCATTATAGTAAATTGAGTTTTATTATAATTCAAGTGAATCGATTGAGAGAAATGATCTATTAAGGTTAATTCGTTGAGAACAATAAGAGGAAAATAAGAGTTGGTTTACCTCATACCAGATAAGAGGACGATAAGACATAAGTGGCTCTGAAAATTTGGAAAAAACAAACAGTCTGAATGACTTTACCTCTTAACGAATCAGACATAAGAGACTAATAAGAGTTTTTTGTAAAAAAACAAACAAGGCCTAAATGTCTGTTTATTATTTATCAACAAGTTTCAACTACAATAACAGTGAAACCACGACGAAGAATTTTTATTCAAAGTTCGTTCTTTTACATTTTGATGATCAATTAAATATAAAAAGTATGAGTTCTTATTTTCCTTTTGAGTATTTAAAATGTACATTTTTCTGTTGTGGATACTGTTAATGTTAAAAATTATCATTTGAAATAATTTAAGGTTGGTGTGGATGTTTAACAACTAAAGACGGTATTCTTTAATTAACACACGACAAGGGCAAAAAAAGTAAATAAACACAGAGATTCGGTAACGCGAAAAAGCCCTGTTGAGGGTGAAAACCGCGGAGGACAGTGAAGGTCGTCAGTGCACTATGGACGTCAAACAGAGACGTCGAACCTTAGAAACAAGTGTCGAAAGTAGAAATTATTACAACATGATCGTAAACAAAAAAATTGTGAGTTTGGAACTGTTGTCGTGAGATCTCTTGAGAAAGTTGCTTGTATGCTATTGTATACTCTGAGACTAAACTTGTGTATTGATAATCAACTTCTTGTGGCGTTCAAGCGAGCTGAGCTTGGTTTATATAGGTTCTTGGTCATTAAATGAGTCTTTTATGATCATTAATGTCAGCAACGGTCTTCGTATTGAAAGTGCTTGATTGTGGTTTTCAGTTATGACCGTTGATCATTAATGAGTGATGACTTGCCTTAAAGAAAAACATAAAAAACACGGTTTCATTGTGAGTTAGTAACGGTAAACGCGCGTCACTAGATACTGACGATTGTCGTTTACTTATAATCGATCGATGGTACAAGTGTCTTTAGTCATAAGTTATACGTCGAAAATAACTTACGGTTGTCGTCAGAAGCGACGGCCGTTAGTTTTACAGTCTAGTCTTTGGTGGTTAAGACTTGTTGTTGAGATGTGTCTGATCATATGAATCTTGCGTCGTTCGTGTCTTTGATATTTTTTTACCAAAACAAACACCAGACAAATATATTCTAGAAAATATTCGTTCTCATTGTTTTATGATCTTTTGTCGGATTTGGCATAACAAACATTATTTAAAAGTTTGATGGACCCATTTTGAATTTTTCCTTTTGGTTCAATTTCACATGTGAATTTTTCTACATAAGTTGATGGCTACTAGATTGCAAGGGCTGGGTCCCTAAAACCGCTGTATCCTAAATCGAAAAGTAAAGTTTAATTTTAGCCAAGCCTCATTGTCCAACAGAATTAGGCATTCACAAAAATGACCTTGATATGGACACGAGGATGGAGACCGATCCTTTTTACATAGTTTTTTATTTGTTAGTAAATAGAAATAGTTTCAGAATGAACCTAATACTTAGGGATGTAAAAGAATCGAACGAATACGAACGGAGGCTTGTTCATGTTCGTTCGTTTAAGTTAACCGAACAAACGAACGAAAGAACGAAATTTTTTGTGTTCATGTTCGTTCGTTAAGAAAAATTGGTTGTTCGTGTTCGTTTATGTTCGTTCATTAAGAGCTAAACGAACGAACTTAAATGAACATAAACAAACGAACTTAAATGAAAATAAACGAACGTAAACGATCGAAACTTAAATGAACATAGACGAACGTAAACCAACGAACTTAATTAACATAAACGAACGAACTTAAGTCGATAAAAAACAACCACCGTACTCATCGTTTCGTTCACAAAATACCTTAACAAAATGAAAAACCAGGTTAACTTAGGAGGTATAGAAAACGAATTCTAAATGATCAATTTACTTAATGATGTTACATATTAATTTCATATTATATAAATATGTTTATATGATATATATATATATATATATATATATATATATATATATATATATATATATATATATAGGGAAGGGTTCAATTGAGAAGTCTAAATATTTTGAGAAATAGAGAAGTGATCATATCCATTGGATTAAATAATCCACGGTCAAGAAATTCGCGTTACACCTGATTAATGCGCGCGTCCACATTAATTAATAAACGACGCTCAGGGGTATTTAGGGTAGTTTCGTAAAAAATACGCGGGACATGTTCATATATGAATTTGTGTGATTCATATATGAACCTTTGTGTTCATATATGAACCTTTGTAGTTCACATATAAAATATTTTTAACTAATTCATATATGAACCTTTGTGATTCATATATGAATTAGTTAAAAATATTTTATATGTGATTCATATATGAATCAGTTAATTTGTTCATATGAGAATTAGTTAAAAAAATTCATATATAAATCATTAAGGTTCATATATGAATTAGTTAAAAAAGTTTATATGTAAATTACAAAGGTTCATATATGAACACAAAGATTCATATATGAATCAGTTAATTGGTTCAACTGATTCATATATGAACCTACAATTAATTAGTTTCATATATGAAACACAAAGGTTCATAGATGAATCACAAGATTCATATATGAATTAGTTATAAAGAGTTCATATGTGAATTAATTTCTGTCACACCCCGCTAAAGCGGAAACACGAGATGTAACAGATAGAGTTTCATAGCATTAGGAAATAAACAACACCAACCATACAATTACACAAAGTATACATTACAAAGTCCCAAAAATTTAAAGTTAAGGGTTTACAATCCCAAAGATTACATGTAACCCAAAATAATGTTTTTATCAAGATATGACAAAAGACGAGTCTCGGTTGATGTCGACATGCATGCTAAATTAAACCTTGTCAGTTACCTTCTTAGCCCCTGAAAAGCGTGTTTAAAACAAAAGGTCAACTACAAAGAGTTGGTGAGTTCACAGGTTTTTCCATACACAACAATTTTTCTTCCAATGGTTACTCTCATGAAACGTTCGTTCATGACAAGCTCCAAAGTTAAAAGGTTTATGAGTACAATTTACAATGAGTGATTTTTGTAAGATATAACAGTGTTGAGCCACTACTAAGCCTCCGACAATCTACGCCCCGCGAACTACCTCAGAGGTGGTATACTAACCCACGTGAGAAGAACATTATTACCAGATAAAGTGCACCCCTACTCGTCAGTTAAGGTGGGTTTGTCAAACCAAATAGCGCTATCCACAAGTATCACCGGCTCGTTACGAGTTAATAAGTAGTGTATTTACTGGGGACTTACCATTTTCATTATCACTCAACATATCTTTATCACTTATGTACAATTGTCCATTCATTAGTACTCATTCTTCAAAGCATAAATATCCACAATTTAATATCATGAATCATTTAGCATTTTAAAAACATAACATGCTTTTCACCCCAAACATTTAAACAAGTAAAAACGGGGCTGTGATTACTCACCTTATCGTGTAGACGCGGAGTTGCGCAAGCTTGATTGCTTAATGCCTTACGGTTCTCCTATAAAGTCAAATAAGCTCTATAAGTCCTTCATAGCTACTCAAGGTTGAACTTAGCTAATTTAGTCCACCTCTTGTGAAATGCCATTGTTTTAGTTTTTAATTTGACATGATGAATTTAATATTTTCCCAATGTTTTAATCATGTATAGGTACCTATAAGGTTAAAATAGTAAAATCCCACACTTTTTCCAAAATACATAATCTGGCAGAAACTTTGTTCCTCAAAAATGGTTATTGAAATACACTTTCTGGAATGACAAATTTGCCCATCTTTTTATATGTGGTACTACACTGAGCTAAGAAGGTTTTGACCAAATTTCATAAATTTTGAAGGTGTTTAAGGGGTTCAAATAATTTTTACAAAATAATGCAACACAGAACCTAAAACAGTTTACACCCTTCTGCCATAACCGGCTTTTGGAGGGTCAAAACATAGTATTTTTCAGAGATTTTGCATGGTTTGGAAACCTAACACATAAAGGTGTCTTATGGAAAAAGATTCACAAGTTTTTGATGAGTTTTGAGTGAGTTATGGTCAAAAGAAGTTGCATGTACCAATCTGCCATTTCTGGACAGCTTGACATACTTGGTTTGCACAAAATCTTTAAATGACCAAAACATCGTATATTGTTATGAAATTTTAGCATGTGAAACCTAACTCATAAGAGTAGCTTCCAGAAGAAAAATGAGAAAGTTTTATGCATTTTTCAAAGAGTTATATACAAAATAAACTGACACAAAAATCTGTCAGACTAACTGCTGCACACCAATTTTGTTCTAAGGAGTTTAAGGCTCAAAACTCAATGTTTTTGCATGAGACCAGTGGGGTTCGACTCCCAACTCATTAAACCTTACTCCAGAAGAAAAATGGAGGAATTTGGACATGATTTGACCAAGATAGGGTCGTCCAAAGTGCATGCAATAAATCTGGCAGAATCTGGAACTTACATAAACTCCATAAAAATCACATTTTTAACATTTTAACATCCATAGATATGGATTTCTTTGGTAAGGGTTTAGTTCCCACATCAAATAACATGTTTTTAAAAGAAAATGCTTTGAACTTACAAGAAACATGTGCATGCAAAAACCCCAAAACTCAGATTCTAAAATAAGAACAAAAACCCACATTTTGATGATTTTGCTCATTTCTCTTGAGTTCATGATGGAAGCTCATAGATTATCACCATTTTATGGACATTTATCATGTCATGGGTGTTTAATCTCACTTCTAGAACATCAAGAAGAGTTCATCCATTTGAACAATACGAAAAGTGTAGAAATGCAAGGAAATAGCATAAAAAGATGTTAAAAACTTATGAAGAACACTAGTTAGAGTTCTTACCTTGAGAGATGATTTCTAACACTTTAAGTTTTCTGGAAATTTGGTTTTGGATGCTTGAATAAGGCTGGAATTTTGAAGTATCTTTGGTTGAAGAAAAGTGAAGAAGAAGAGAAGGAGAAGGTAGAGAGAAAGTAGAGGAAGTTGGATGGTCTTTGGATGAGAGTTTGAAAAATGAAGTAGCAAAAAAAAAAAAAAAAAGAGAAGGTAATAGAGGGGGGGGAGGGGCCGGCCAAACATGGGCCCCCAAACCCTTTGCATAATATTTTTTTTTTTTAAAAATAAGCCCATAACTATTTCTTAAAAAAATCATTTTTTATCTAGAATTTTCATTGCAACATAAGCTTCTAAAATACATTCTTGTTTTATTATTAAATCTTATAAAAAGAAAGATTTATGTTTAAGGTAAAACCCTATATTTTATATAGGTTATATGTTATTTAAGGTATTTTGGCATTTCACAAGGTGTTCCGGTTAGTCTTGGGTCAAAACCGGGTCTTTTAAGCTACTACCGGGAATTTTAGCGATTTTTCGCTTTAATATTTTCTGGATGAGTCCTATTAGGGTATATTCTCTTTATTAACATTAGTGAGGGCTTAACAGATGCTAACCTGGAAGTTTCGATTTTTTTGCCGAATGTTACAGTTTTCCCCCGTTAGAGAAATTTCGTCCCGAAATTTAATGACTGGCATTCCCAGCTAGTTCCTTGACGAACAGCTGAGGATATTTACTTTTCATAAAATCCTCCCGCTCCCAAGTGTATTCTGGTCCATGCCTTGCACTCCATCGAACTTTTACGATCGGGATTTTGCTACGTCTTGACCGCTTAACATCTCGGTCAAGTATCTCCACGGGTTCTTCTATAATGCGTAACTGCTCGCTCACTTGAATATCTTCCAACGGTAGCACCAATGATTTATCCGATAGGCATTTCTTCAGATTCGACACATGAAATGTGTCGTGAATAGCGCTTAACTCTTGTGGTAGTTTGAGTCTGTAAGCAACTGGTCCAATCTTTTCCAGTATCTCAAACGGACCGATATATCTTGGGCTCAACTTGCCCTTCTTCCCAAATCGTACCAATCCTTTCCATGGTGATACCTTTAATAGTACCTTATCGCCCACCTGAAATTCCAATGGCTTCCTGCGATTATCTGCATAACTCTTCTGACGAGTTCTGGCAACTTTCAGTCTTTTCTGAATGGTTACGATCTTGTCCGTGGTCTCCTGTATTATGTCGGGTCTTATCAGCTGCCTGTCACCAACCTCCAACCAGCTGAGTGGGGATCTACATTTGCGTCCATATAAGGCTTCGTATGGTGCGCACTTTAAGCTGGTATGGTAGCTATTGTTGTATGAGAATTCGACTAGCGGTAAATGAGTATCCCAACTTCCACCAAAATCCATTACACAGGCTCGTAACATGTCTTCCAGTGTTTGTATAGTCCTTTCCGTCTGACCGTCCGTCTGCGGGTGGTAGGCAGTGCTCAAGTCCAAACGTGTGCCCAACGCTTTCTGGACTGACCGCCAAAGGCGTGACGTAAAACGGCTATCTCTGTCTGAGATTATAGCAGTGGGTACTCCATGACGCATAACGATTTCGTTGACGTAAATTTGAGCGAGTTTTTCTACCTTGAAATCTTCCCGAATAGGCAGAAAATGTGCAGATTTCGTCAGTCGGTCCACTATAACCCAGATTGAATCATGTCCTTTCCCAGTTCTGGGTAACTTGGTTATGAAATCCATGCTTATCTGTTCCCATTTCCATTCGGGAATCTCCGGTTGCTGAAGAAGACCTGATGGTTTCTGATGTTCAGCCTTAACCAGGGCACAAGTTTGGCACTTGCTTACATACATAGCCACATCTTTCTTCATTCCTGGCCACCAATAATATTCCTTCAGATCCTTATACATTTTATCGGCTCCGGGGTGAATTGAATATGTTATTTGATGTGGGAACTAAACCCTTACCAAAGAAATCCATATCTATGGATGTTAAAATGTTAAAAATGTGATTTTTATGGAGTTTATGTAAGTTCCAGATTCTGCCAGATTTATTGCATGCACTTTGGACGACCCTATCTTGGTCAAATCATGTCCAAATTCCTCCATTTTTCTTCTGGAGTAAGGTTTAATGAGTTGGGAGTCGAACCCCACTGGTCTCATGCAAAAACATTGAGTTTTGAGCCTTAAACTCCTTAGAACAAAATTGGTGTGCAGCAGTTAGTCTGACAGATTTTTGTGTCAGTTTATTTTGTATATAACTCTTTGAAAAATGCATAAAACTTTCTCATTTTTCTTCTGGAAGCTACTCTTATGAGTTAGGTTTCACATGCTAAAATTTCATAACAATATACGATGTTTTGGTCATTTAAAGATTTTGTGCAAACCAAGTATGTCAAGCTGTCCAGAAATGGCAGATTGGTACATGCAACTTCTTTTGACCATAACTCACTCAAAACTCATCAAAAACTTGTGAATCTTTTTCCATAAGACACCTTTATGTGTTAGGTTTCCAAACCATTCAAAATCTCTGAAAAATACTATGTTTTGACCCTCCAAAAGCCGGTTATGGCAGAAGGGTGTAAACTGTTTTAGGTTCTGTGTTGCATTATTTTGTAAAAATTATTTGAACCCCTTAAACACCTTCAAAATTTATGAAATTTGGTCAAAACCTTCTTAGCTCAGTGTAGTACCACATATAAGACCTTTAGGGGCTGCAACCCTAAAGAATTCCATGGAACTGAAGGACAAATTATTACTATTATTAAGGACTATATCTAATCCCATTTCATCATTTTATGATGAAATAGTGAAATATATAAGTATATCTTATATTATTTATGCAATTTATTTATGTCTTTTATTTATGCATTTTATTTATTCTTTATCCCTTTTCATCTTTTATGATGAAATTGTGAAATGTTCATATATATAATATATTTATATACATTGATGCATTTTATTCTTGATCCCATTTCATCATTTTATGATGAAGTAGTGGAGTATAAATATATGTTATGTTTATATATTTATACGTTTAAATATTTGTCATTTCGTTTACGACCCCTAATTTTATCGTCGTTACGATAAAATTTCGGTTTATACATATATATGTACTATATATGTTTATGTTCTTTAAAACCCTTTTCGTTACGTATTGGGACGAAATTGTAGAAACTTTAATCTAAGAGAACAATGTATACGTTTATTACGTTATAATATTAAAACACAACAAGGCATTTTATGATGATTTGGATAATTAGTACCGAACCTTCGAGATTGAGAACTCACTAGTGACCTTACGTTCATAGGTTTGAAGTAGGATCATCTCAGAGTATTTGTGGGAGATCCCTGGATTCTATCACGTATCAAGTGAGTATTCACAGCCCCTTTTTACTATTTATACGTTTTGGGGTGAAAAGAATGTTACTATTATTTCAACGCAGTGAGTTTCCGCAGCCCCTTTTTACTGTTTTATACGTTTTGGGGTGAAAAGCATGTCACTATTATTTCAACGCCGTGAGTAATCACAGCCCCGTTTTTACATTCAATTCACCCCGGAGCCGATAAAATGTATAAGGATCTGAAGGAATATTATTGGTGGCCAGGAATGAAGAAAGATGTGGCTATGTATGTAAGCAAGTGCCAAACTTGTGCCCTGGTTAAGGCTGAACATCAGAAACCATCAGGTCTTCTTCAGCAACCGGAGATTCCCGAATGGAAATGGGAACAAATAAGCATGGATTTCATAACCAAGTTACCCAGAACTGGGAAAGGACATGATTCAATCTGGGTTATAGTGGACCGACTGACGAAATCTGCACATTTTCTGCCTATTCGGGAAGATTTCAAGGTAGAAAAACTCGCTCAAATTTACGTCAACGAAATCGTTATGCGTCATGGAGTACCCACTGCTATAATCTCAGACAGAGATAGCCGTTTTACGTCACGCCTTTGGCGGTCAGTCCAGAAAGCGTTGGACACACGTTTGGACTTGAGCACTGCCTACCACCCGCAGACGGACGGTCAGACGGAAAGGACTATACAAACACTGGAAGACATGTTACGAGCCTGTGTAATGGATTTTGGTGGAAGTTGGGATACTCATTTACCGCTAGTCGAATTCTCATACAACAATAGCTACCATACCAGCTTAAAGTGCGCACCATACGAAGCCTTATATGGACGCAAATGTAGATCCCCACTCAGCTGGTTGGAGGTTGGTGACAGGCAGCTGATAAGACCCGACATAATACAGGAGACCACGGACAAGATCGTAACCATTCAGGAAAGACTGAAAGTTGCCAGAACTCGTCAGAAGAGTTATGCAGATAATCGCAGGAAGCCATTGGAATTTCAGGTGGGCGATAAGGTACTATTAAAGGTATCACCATGGAAAGGATTGGTACGATTTGGGAAGAAGGGCAAGTTGAGCCCAAGATATATCGGTCCGTTTGAGATACTGGAAAAGATTGGACCAGTTGCTTACAGACTCAAACTACCACAAGAGTTAAGCGCTATTCACGACACATTTCATGTGTCGAATCTGAAGAAATGCCTATCGGATGAATCATTGGTGCTACCGTTGGAAGATATTCAAGTGAGCGAGCAGTTACGCATTATAGAAGAACCCGTGGAGATACTTGACCGAGATGTTAAGCGGTCAAGACGTAGCAAAATCCCGATCGTAAAAGTTCGATGGAGTGCAAGGCATGGACCAGAATACACTTGGGAGCGGGAGGATTTTATGAAAAGTAAATATCCTCAGCTGTTCGTCAAGGAACTAGCTGGGAATGCCAGTCATTAAATTTCGGGACGAAATTTCTCTAACGGGGGAAAACTGTAACATTCGGCAAAAAAATCGAAACTTCCAGGTTAGCATCTGTTAAGCCCTCACTAATGTTAATAAAGAGAATATACCCTAATAGGACTCATCCAGAAAATATTAAAGCGAAAAATCGCTAAAATTCCCGGTAGTAGCTTAAAAGACCCGGTTTTGACCCAAGACTAACCGGAACACCTTGTGAAATGCCAAAATACCTTAAATAACATATAACCTATATAAAATATAGGGTTTTACCTTAAACATAAATCTTTCTTTTTATAAGATTTAATAATAAAACAAGAATGTATTTTAGAAGCTTATGTTGCAATGAAAATTCTAGATAAAAAATGATTTTTTTTAAGAAATAGTTATGGGCTTATTTTTAAAAAAAAAATATTATGCAAAGGGTTTGGGGGCCCATGTTTGGCCGGCCCCTCCCCCCCCCCCCCTCTATTACCTTCTCTTTTTTTTGTTTTGCTACTTCATTTTTCAAACTCTCATCCAAAGACCATCCAACTTCCTCTACTTTCTCTCTACCTTCTCCTTCTCTTCTTCTTCACTTTTCTTCAACCAAAGATACTTCAAAATTCCAGCCTTATTCAAGCATCCAAAACCAAATTTCCAGAAAACTTAAAGTGTTAGAAATCATCTCTCAAGGTAAGAACTCTAACTAGTGTTCTTCATAAGTTTTTAACATCTTTTTATGCTATTTCCTTGCATTTCTACACTTTTCGTATTGTTCAAATGGATGAACTCTTCTTGATGTTCTAGAAGTGAGATTAAACACCCATGACATGATAAATGTCCATAAAATGGTGATAATCTATGAGCTTCCATCATGAACTCAAGAGAAATGAGCAAAATCATCAAAATGTGGGTTTTTGTTCTTATTTTAGAATCTGAGTTTTGGGGTTTTTGCATGCACATGTTTCTTGTAAGTTCAAAGCATTTTCTTTTAAAAACATGTTATTTGATGTGGGAACTAAACCCTTACCAAAGAAATCCATATCTATGGATGTTAAAATGTTAAAAATGTGATTTTTATGGAGTTTATGTAAGTTCCAGATTCTGCCAGATTTATTGCATGCACTTTGGACGACCCTATCTTGGTCAAATCATGTCCAAATTCCTCCATTTTTCTTCTGGAGTAAGGTTTAATGAGTTGGGAGTCGAACCCCACTGGTCTCATGCAAAAACATTGAGTTTTGAGCCTTAAACTCCTTAGAACAAAATTGGTGTGCAGCAGTTAGTCTGACAGATTTTTGTGTCAGTTTATTTTGTATATAACTCTTTGAAAAATGCATAAAACTTTCTCATTTTTCTTCTGGAAGCTACTCTTATGAGTTAGGTTTCACATGCTAAAATTTCATAACAATATACGATGTTTTGGTCATTTAAAGATTTTGTGCAAACCAAGTATGTCAAGCTGTCCAGAAATGGCAGATTGGTACATGCAACTTCTTTTGACCATAACTCACTCAAAACTCATCAAAAACTTGTGAATCTTTTTCCATAAGACACCTTTATGTGTTAGGTTTCCAAACCATGCAAAATCTCTGAAAAATACTATGTTTTGACCCTCCAAAAGCCGGTTATGGCAGAAGGGTGTAAACTGTTTTAGGTTCTGTGTTGCATTATTTTGTAAAAATTATTTGAACCCCTTAAACACCTTCAAAATTTATGAAATTTGGTCAAAACCTTCTTAGCTCAGTGTAGTACCACATATAAAAAGATGGGCAAATTTGTCATTCCAGAAAGTGTATTTCAATAACCATTTTTGAGGAACAAAGTTTCTGCCAGATTATGTATTTTGGAAAAAGTGTGGGATTTTACTATTTTAACCTTATAGGTACCTATACATGATTAAAACATTGGGAAAATATTAAATTCATCATGTCAAATTAAAAACTAAAACAATGGCATTTCACAAGAGGTGGACTAAATTAGCTAAGTTCAACCTTGAGTAGCTATGAAGGACTTATAGAGCTTATTTGACTTTATAGGAGAACCGTAAGGCATTAAGCAATCAAGCTTGCGCAACTCCGCGTCTACACGATAAGGTGAGTAATCACAGCCCCGTTTTTACTTGTTTAAATGTTTGGGGTGAAAAGCATGTTATGTTTTTAAAATGCTAAATGATTCATGATATTAAATTGTGGATATTTATGCTTTGAAGAATGAGTACTAATGAATGGACAATTGTACATAAGTGTTGGGAACTAAAGATATGCCAAGTATGGTTAGTACTGCTAAGTCTTCATTACTACTGCCAGTTCTTTGTTACTACTGCTGGGCAAGGTTACTGCTGCTAGATGAAGTTAATGCTGCTAGATGAAGTTAGTGCTGCTAGACCAAATTACTACTGCTAGACATGGTTAGTACTGCTGAGCTGAGTTACTACTGCTTGAAGACTGTGAAGATTAATACTGCTGAAGGTTGTTAATGCTGCTGAGCCAAATCATCATTAATACTGCTGAGTTGATAAGTTTGGTATGCGATGCTTTTGGAGATAAAGAAGGAATTGATCAAGATATGTTTAACGAAGATTCAGAAGATCAATTTACTTTTTATGGTTATCTTGTAATTACTTTTGTATAAATAGTATTGATAGATAGCTATTAGAGAATACGAAAAACAAGATAGATAGTATACAGAATTCGATATTCATTCAAGAGTGAATTAACCTCAAGATCATAGATCCTATTTCTAGAGAAGTAGAAATCGTCTTGTTGAGTCTGTTCAACAAGATTGAGGTTTTGGTGTAAAACTTGTGAGTTATAACTGTTTGATATATATACAGTTTATTGAATTTCTATTGATTGTTATTTAATTGATTTAGAGTTCTATTCCGCAAGATTCTCTAAATTCTGTTTCTAAGAAGTTTAATTCTTGTTAAGAATCGATCCTGCCAAGTGGTATCAGAGCATTGGTATCTTAGAAATTATGGACAACTCAATGGATTCTCACAGTACTCTTGTTTCAAAGGTTCCCATGCTCAAACCCAATGAATTTGACATGTGGAAACTAAGAATCAAGCAGTACATTCTTCTTACTGATTATGCAATATGGGACATTATAGAAAATGGCCCATGTAATGAAGGAAAGATTGGAGCAGATGGAAAGAGATTGAGCAACTTAAGACTGTGGTCACCTACCAACAGTCTCAAATTGAGAAGCTCAAAAAGATGGTCACCAAGTTGCTGAACAAAAAGAAAAAGGCAAGGTTTGTGCTAAGAAGGAGAACCTCAACTGATGATGCTCCCAAAAAGGGGGAGTCAGAGTCAGAAGCAGAACTGAAACTGAAGGGTCCACAAATTGAGGGGGAGACTGCTCACATAGAGACTGAGATGGAAATGGACTATGCACAGTTTAAGGGGGAGTCCAGTGAGACAGAAAAGGGGGAAGAGTGTGTTAAAGAAACCAAAGCAGCAGAAACCACAGCAGCAGAAACCAAAGCAGCAGAAACCACAGCAGCAGAAACTGTTAATGCTGCTGAGTTTGAACAAGCAGCAGAAACAGTTAATGCTGCTGAAGGCCAAACAGTCAAAGCAGCAGAAACTGAGCAGGAAGCAGTAACTACATCTCAAGCTGAAATAGATGAAGAAATTTACTGGATTGTAAAGAACTGTATTGAAGCAGCATCACTACATGTACTAAGAGAAGCAGTAACAGCCATAGCAGCAGAAATGGTTATTGCTGCTGAAAAACTTAAAGCAGCTGAACCAACTCCTGAGGCTGTCAAAACTCTTAAAAGAACCAAGATGATGTCCAAGAAAAGACCAAGAACCCAGCCCATAACTTCAAAGAAGAAAAATGAAAAGAATCCAAGGGTGGAGTCATCTGCAGAAGAGGCCCAGGAGGAAACAGTGAAATCTGATGGAAAAGTTGCTGAAGAAGAAGTGGCAACTCCATCAGGGCAATCAGGCAATGTGCAATCACAAACGGATGCCCAATGTGACTTGTACATTACTAGTGTTGACTCTAACCCAATTCCACTTCAGGCTGAACCAATATCATCTAAGGCTCCTGAAATCATCTTTTGGGACACTTTGAAAGATGGTAGAAAGGAGTTCATTAGGATAAAAAGAGCTGATGGAAAATTTGAAGTATTTTCTACTTGGGGAAAAATTGTCAGAACTTGCTCAAGATCAGACTTAGAAGATATGTTCAAAGTTGGGATGAAGATATATGGAAACATGCTGACTGAGCCAGGGATGTCAATTTCTAAAATGGTACTTGAATTCTTGTGCCAAATGTTCAAACCTGAAGCAGTTCAGCATAGGTTAAACACACAGTTTCAAGTCATTACCAACTGGATGCTCTATGAAAACTGTGGAGTATATGTCATCTCCCTTGACTCTGCAACTCAAGAATACTATCTTGTAGATGAAATATACAATCACAGCATGAAGAGGCTGCAAGGAATGTTACACACTAAGCTGACCTGCAACAAGGATTCAGCAATGGGTAGATTCTTGGTAAAGAGGATTCTCAATCAGAGTCTAGGCCTAAGTCCTAATCTGTGTGTACATGATGACTAAGTTTTGGAAGCATCATCTGAAGAACTTGACTTCTTTTCCTAAAAGTCAAGTTAGGGGGAGATTGTTGGGAACTAAAGATATGCCAAGTATGGTTAGTACTGCTAAGTCTTCATTACTACTGCCAGTTCTTTGTTACTACTGCTGGGCAAGGTTACTGCTGCTAGATGAAGTTAATGCTGCTAGATGAAGTTAGTGCTGCTAGACCAAATTACTACTGCTAGACATGGTTAGTACTGCTGAGCTGAGTTACTACTGCTTGAAGACTGTGAAGATTAATACTGCTGAAGGTTGTTAATGCTGCTGAGCCAAATCATCATTAATACTGCTGAGTTGATAAGTTTGGTATGCGATGCTTTTGGAGATAAAGAAGGAATTGATCAAGATATGTTTAACGAAGATTCAGAAGATCAATTTACTTTTTATGGTTATCTTGTAATTACTTTTGTATAAATAGTATTGATAGATAGCTATTAGAGAATACGAAAAACAAGATAGATAGTATACAGAATTCGATATTCATTCAAGAGTGAATTAACCTCAAGATCATAGATCCTATTTCTAGAGAAGTAGAAATCGTCTTGTTGAGTCTGTTCAACAAGATTGAGGTTTTGGTGTAAAACTTGTGAGTTATAACTGTTTGATATATATACAGTTTATTGAATTTCTATTGATTGTTATTTAATTGATTTAGAGTTCTATTCCGCAAGATTCTCTAAATTCTGTTTCTAAGAAGTTTAATTCTTGTTAAGAATCGATCCTGACAATAAGTGATAAAGATATGTTGAGTGATAATGAAAATGGTAAGTCCCCAGTAAATACACTACTTATTAACTCGTAACGAGCCGGTGATACTTGTGGATAGCGCTATTTGGTTTGACAAACCCACCTTAACTGACGAGTAGGGGTGCACTTTATCTGGTAATAATGTTCTTCTCACGTGGGTTAGTATACCACCTCTGAGGTAGTTCGCGGGGCGTAGATTGTCAGAGGCTTAGTAGTGGCTCAACACTGTTATATCTTACAAAAATCACTCATTGTAAATTGTACTCATAAACCTTTTAACTTTGGAGCTTGTCATGAACGAACGTTTCATGAGAGTAACCATTGGAAGAAAAATTGTTGTGTATGGAAAAACCTGTGAACTCACCAACTCTTTGTAGTTGACCTTTTGTTTTAAACACGCTTTTCAGGGGCTAAGAAGGTAACTGACAAGGTTTAATTTAGCATGCATGTCGACATCAACCGAGACTCGTCTTTTGTCATATCTTGATAAAAACATTATTTTGGGTTACATGTAATCTTTGGGATTGTAAACCCTTAACTTTAAATTTTTGGGACTTTGTAATGTATACTTTGTGTAATTGTATGGTTGGTGTTGTTTATTTCCTAATGCTATGAAACTCTATCTGTTACATCTCGTGTTTCCGCTTTAGCGGGGTGTGACAGAAATTGGTATTACAAAGGTTCATATATGAACGTATAGTTCATATGTGAATCACACAGATTCATATATGAACTCAGCCCGTGTTTTTTGTAAACGAGATGACTAATTACCAAAATACCCTTCCGTGTTCAAAATTAGCGCATTTAATGGAAGAGTCACGATCACTTCTCTATTTCTCAAAATATTTAGACTTCTCAAATGAACCTAACACTATATATATATATATAACAAACGTAAACGAACGAACATGAACGAACGTAAACGAACATTAACAAACATAAATGAACGAACGAGACCATTGTTCATGTTCGTTCATTTAACTAAATGAACAAAAAAATGTGTTCATGTTCGTTCATTTATTAAATAAATGAACGGTTCACGAACTTCCCGCCGAACGGTTCACGAACTTCTTGTACCGTGGAATCCATAAGTACCGGCGGAGGCCCAATAAACCACCCGACCCCTTACATTGTAACAGTCACAATGGTATTGTTGAAGCTTGCTTGAACATGAATAAGTTGTTGGGATTAAATCTGATTGAATGGAAGTTCAAGGAAATAAAATGTAAATTGTATTTGGGCGTGGATCATGTAATGGGCCATGGGCCTGGTTAGAATAGCCTGGATATAAATAGTTTTGTTAACATTAGTTTTAGGTTAATCGTCATTATCAAATTGCAAAATACATTTTAAACACTCTAAAAGGTTTATGAATGTTATATGGATGACGAATGGAAATCATATTGATTGTTGATTTATTCTTTTGATTTCATACGGTTTGCACTAATCTAGGATCCACAATTGGTATCAAAGCGGAGAGAATGGAGATCGAAAAAGAATAACGAGAGAGTGAGTCTCCTCAATAGAGCGAAGAATGAGCGAAACCGAACCAGTGTCGCCCAGGTAACCACATCTGCTGCCTCGTCTCATCCGTTGGGACGAGACATTGAAGAAGACGTCGTGGACCTAGCGACGCAAATGCACAACCTCCCTAGCCACTCAACTAGCTCTCAACAGCTAGTTGTTTCAATTTCTCATGGGGACATGGCACAAAGTCTATCGTTCTCTCACTCAGAGAGTTTCGATATTGAAACAAGAGAATCGCCTCCCCCGTTCTCGACTTCTTTCTGTGCACCATTGAGTCTAGAGCACCCTTGATATTATCACATCTTTGGATAGGACACAAGACATTACAACTGCTAACATCGGTGCTCTTAGTGACCCGATCGGAACATCCGTAGTAAGTCTGCCCTTGAGCGGATTACGAGGATCGGATCGAAATCCTACCATAGTCAACATCATGCCAGCTATGAACGTAGGTGGTACTTCTGTTGAATCAACATTCGTAACCTCAACGGGTAATCTAAGTGATCCCGGTGGTGATTTACCTGACTTTGTGTCAAGGAAATATCTGGACGACGCCTTAAAGGTTGTCCGCGAAGCAATGGAAAAGGAGTTCAGAACGGAGCTCGATAAAGTCAAGAGTCTACTCAAAGGGAAGGAGAAAGTGGTAGAAGCCGAAACCGCACCAACACCTCCACCGGTACCTACTCAGCAATTATATCCGGTGGATGATCTAAAGACCATGCTCCTAGCCCAACTGCTCCAACACACCAACACTGACTCCTCGACTGAAGCATATCTCATCTCAGTACTCATATCGCAAGCATCTGCTCAGCCGTCATCCGTCACAACCCGATTGGACCAGCTTGACACGACCCTGAAGGACGTTCAGAACGCCCTTACAACTCTGTCCGACAGGGTCGCCTCTCTCGAGGACACCTGCAAGAGTCAAGCTGGCGGACTCAAACGCCGACACGATGACCACGATGATACTGATCACCGTAAGGGGGAGAACAAACGTCAAAGACTGACAGAGTTCGAACCAATCAACCCTGAAACAACTCCAACGGTTCAACCGGAACCATCAGCTGGGATACAATCCGACGATCAACACCAAGCCCAGTTGAGTCTAGCCGAGATGGTCATCGATATGGACATCTCAGATGATGAAGACCCAACGGTTGAAAAGCCAGAGGGAGAATCTCAAGCACTGATCGTCTACATCGCACCGGAAAGGCCAGAATTTGAATTGATAGATCTCGACTCGGAGATTGACCCGGAAACAGAAAACGCATGGTATGAAAAAGTTGCCAATGCCATAAACTCCGAGGTAAACCTGATCTTCCCTACCGATGCCGAAGATGATTTTGATTACGATCAGTTCTTGCTGGAATCTATTCAGAGTACACCTGCTTACACTAATCTGATTCCCGAGACTTCTACGCCAACACATCCGACATCTCCTCAGCAACAAACCGCTTCTGATCAACCACCACAACCTGTCCGATGGGAGAAAATTATTATCCTCATCCCCTTCCTAGAGGATTCCGTGAAGAGGTTGTTTTTACACAAACTGCGTGTGCTTGACCCAACTGTTTGCCTCGGATTAGCAAATTTCGACGACACTTACAGGAAACAATATCTAGGGGTAATGAAAAGATGTCTACCAGTCAGTCAGGTCAGAACAAAGCACAAGATCACCGAAGTTGTGAACATCCAATCTAGCCTCTTGAAGGTCTGGTACCCAGTCTTTACCGTCAAAAGAGAAGATGGGAAAGAATGGAAATTCTCCGAAGCCGACTTCAAGAATCTCAGACAGAACGACTTTCACCCAATCCTCAAAGACCTCCGAACTCGAACGATCCGACCCCTCCACATCACCAAAGCGCTTGAAGCTGTAAAGCGATTCCTGAAACACAAGGTAATGATGTCATACATATTTGATTTTCACATGGGAGTCGAGCACCGAACGAAAAAGGTCAACATGCTGAAACCCGATCAAAAAGCTCTTGAATTGAAGATGTATCCAGTCAACAGTTTGCTGCTACAACCAGAATTTGGAATCGTATATCTCAACGAACAGAATGAGAAGAAGTTTCTTCGATTTAGTCAAGTAGAAAGATTCTGCGACGGAACTCTGCTAAAGGTCAGAGATGCTCTAAGAGACATAATCACCAAGGAAAAAGAACTCCGGATTTCGTTTGCTGCAAGTTTAAACGAAATAAACGCCCGAGACGCCTTGAAAATCATTGAAGACCGCATTGAGTTTCGTAAAGCCATCCGAAGCTTCGAGATTATGTTTGCACTCCGAAAGAGATACGGTTCGAACTGGCACGAGATTGAACTTCGATTCAAAGGGGGAGATTGTTGGGATTAAATCTGATTGAATGGAAGTTCAAGGGAATAAAATGTAAATTGTATTTGGGCTTGAATCATGTAATGGGCCTGGTTAGAATAGCCTAGATATAAATAGGTTTGTTAACATTAGTTTTAGGTTAATCGTCATTATCAAATTTCAAAATACATTGTAAACACTCTGAAAAGGTTTATGAATGTTATATGGATGAAGAATGGAAATCATATTGATTGTTGATTTATTCTATTGATTTCATATTGTTTGCACTAATCTGGGATCCATATAAGTCCTTTTGGTATTCTACGTGCACTCTTGCGTGAACCAAGACGAATCTCTTCACCACCGGTAGCAATAAATTCTAAAAAGAAGCTTCCTTCGCATTGAGTTATCTTAGCCCCCAGCCATGCTATTCAGTAATATTATAAAAATGACAGCTCTTCCAAATCATTCCCGCAGGAGATCCGGACCCTTTTTTTGATAGCCTAGCTCGACTGAAAGGAGAGGAAGCGCCTAAAAGAAAGCCTTTTTCCGATATTTCTTATAGGCCGTAGTACTTTTAGTGCCATATCTTCCAAAACCAAGTCGTGTACCGTCCGGTTTGCAACCCCTACTACATCTGCCTTTACGATATTTACTATTTTTCGTATGTTTCGGATATAGCACGTCCCTTTTCTTTTTGACTATATGAAATCCACACTTTGACACCTGAGATTCTGTAACAAGTAGATACTTCCAAGAGTATTAGTTTATAGAAAACCCTAAAGTAAGATGCAAGCTTAGTTGAGTAAATTAGTAGGTAGGGCAGACTACTCAAGTACCTGTGCAGGTGAGGCGTCGGTCGGTCCTAGAAACGGCGGCAACAGTTGCGTTCCCTCCCTTGTGAAGAATTTTCCCTTTTTCTCCATTCTTATTTCTTCCTTTCTAGCCTACCTCTAAAGTTCTCAGTTGTCATTGAAGCCTTTGGAGGGGAAGGAGTTAGTCTTCTAGTTTATCCCAGACTTACTGGAAATGGAAAGCCACGGGAATGCTAATCTTAAGTAGGAAATTACTACATCTCAGATGATGTGGGTAAGGAACATTTTAACCAAGTAGGCCTTTTTATAACTAATTAGAGTTGACATGAAATGGATCGCGGAAGAAGATATAAAATATGAATGAATGATTTAATCCCTTTCCACTCACACGGAGCCTGCTCAAGCTGCTGAGGATGATGAATGATCCTAGAGGCTCTTTCACTAGCTTTCAGATTCTTAGAACATATCAATGAACCCTATCACACAAGGAAACTTCGTTCGTGACCACACCGAGGGACACGCCCTGAAGCAAAGGACGGGAATGAGCGGAATCAATATGTTCCAATTTCTGGCCTTGCACCGACCATCCAATGTTGAACGTTCGGTTCGGTTACAGCCCTACTAATACCTTATTAAAATTTATATTTATATTATTTTATTATAAAATATTTAGGTGTTACTTTTGAAAGGTTGTGTTCACGTGAGACTGACCTGTTTTCGTGAGACCTAGTTTTTACACTTGAAAATTCACAGTAAAACACTATGAAAGTAAAAAAAGATATGAACCTTCACAGCAAAAACACTGTGAAGGTTACCTTTATTTTGCTGTGAAGTTTCAAGTATAAAAACTTGGTCTCACCGGTCTCATGAAAACATGCTGGTCTCACATGATCCCATGTCTACTTTTGAAAACTCTTAAATTTTTAGAAATATAATTGTTAGAACATTATGTATAATGCTTACAAGATCTTTAATTTCTATAATTAATATATTGTAACACCCTATAATTTAGATAATAAAATAGGGAATTTCCGGAAAATGGGTAAAATAAAAACTTCATAATATAGGCCAGCTAAAACTCTTAATGTAACGGGATAGTTTGGACAAAGTTTAATGTAACGAGTATCGAAACATAATACACAACAACCTACTAATCTAGAAATAAAGTAAACTAGATTAACAAGGGTGTCGCTATATCTCCAAAAATCTCTCATCTCGAATTCCCAAAAAGCCCGACCGTCCAAGCTCTTAAAGCTCGCCCGGCAAAATTAATGCGTCAAAGACGCACCGCTAGTGGACCTAAAATCCACAATCGCAATACCACCAATGTTAGACCGAAAGTCTAGAGAGAATGCATAACTTCATACGATTTATAAGGGTAAGTGATATTGTAAATCAATACAAAGTTACCGGATCCGTGCGATAGTAATTACCACAATTCATTTCTTGTCAAAGTATTCCAACCTGAACATAAACGTACAAGAGAAAGACTATTGAAATACGGGGGAGACCCGTTACCATTGGGGGTGACGAGAACACATGAATGGAGTCACCCATAATGTTATTGGATTGCACCTCAAGTCCCGGTTTTAGTTCCCATTCCATTAAGACATCTCAACCACAAGGCATCATTTAATGCCTTTATTGCCTACTCCGTCGAGTTACACCTCAAGGACTTATGGAACCACATTGCATATCCAAGCTAGTCGAGTTACACCTCAATGACCTCAATGTCCCTTATTGCCTACTCGCTAGAAGCCCAAAATGGCCAACAATTTATAACATGTAATTCATACAAATCTAATCCTCGTGCACAAGGAATTAGACACCAACAACGCACCATATAGAATCACATACAAGCTTAGCATGCCTTTCTAGTTACTCATGTCAATTTTCCACATTATAGTTGTACATCATACCATAAATCTTCATTATGCTTTGCACCAAGTAGGATTTACATTGTATCATAAGGTTAATAAAGATTATCCATTTTTAAAACAAAAACATGAAGATCTTAGCTTCTAGGTCAAACCATAAATACCTTGGTTTTTATTATTTTGACATATCAAAGACCTTTAGAGGAGGTAACCATGTTCAAATCCACCTTTAAACCATAAATCCATAAAACCCTAATTTTTGGTTCAAGCTCAAATAGTAGCAAGTTCACATTTAAAGCACATAACAATATTTAGGCAAGATTTACAAGTTAGAAACTCACCACAAGGTTTGTAGTAAGAAAACCCTAGGTTCTTGAAGAAAACCTAGAAATGGAGGACGAAGGCTTGAAGCTTTTGACTCTTGAACCTTGCTTAAACTTCTTAAATACTTGAGATGTGAGGTAGGTGAAGATGATTCCATGATCCAAGAATCATAAATGTGATGGAATCTTGAAATAAATGGGGAAGGAGCTTAAGTGTGTGAAAATCGCACCTAGTGGGAGGGAGAAATCGGATTTTGGATGAAAGAGTAAAGTGAGGGAGAAAGGTAGCTTAAAAAGTAAAAAATAGCAATTTTTCCCGTCAGACATAACGCGGACGTCAGGCTAGACACAAGCGGACGTCCGGCCTTCGATTTTTACAATTCCTACCAGTGATCGTTGTTGCTTCCACGGACGAATTGCGGACTTCCGTATGACACGGACGTCCGACTTGAGCTCCAAGCGGACGTCCACTTATACCCAACTTCGACTTTTTCACCCGAATACCACACGTGACCGAGAGTGCACCGCGTAAGACCCAAATGTTACGATAGAGACATTTACCACAACTATTACTCAGTCTTAGCTCGCAAACATACCGAAACAAAAGAAGAAAGGCTTAAATACAAAAAGATTAAAGTGCAATTCACCGACATAGAGTTGGAGTGTTTACCGCTTAAATTCGAGGTGTTACATATATATTCTTATTTTATTTATTTTGTAAATAATAAGAATGAAAGTTTGTAGGATTTTTTGAAACTCATATTATCATTTTTTGAAGAATCAAGTTATGAAAACACATAAATTTATCTCCATTTAGAAAAGTCTAAATAATCCACTAAACATAACTAGTTTTTTAATTACTTTAAAAAACGAGTATTTATTTCCTTTAATTTGATACCTAAATATATTTTTTGTTTTTTTAACTCTGTTTTCAGAATTTTACATTCAACTATATATATTTATACTATACTGTACAACAATTACAATTTGTTATTAGTATATTTGAACTCTATAATTCTAGCTTTTAACCAACTATAAACATATTCAATGCAAGTATGTTATATATAAAATAACCATTGAATCCTACTAATACATTAAAGTATTCTATAAAACTAATGACCAAAAGAAGATGTAATGATAGAGTACTACACGCACTTTTAGGGTGCGTTTGGTACGCAGAACAGGGTGGAACAGGACAGGACAGAACAGACTTGTCCTATGTTTGGTGTCACTTTATGGGATAAGAACAGGGACTAACTAGAACAAGCATGGGACACACTTGTTCACCTCTTACCCCTGGAACAGACTTGTCCCATGTGTATTGTACCAATATTGCCCTTGATTTATCATCTCCAAACTCACGCCTCTCTCTCTCTCTCACTATCACACAAATTGTCTTCTTCCTCAGATCGATCAATAGGTTCGTCTTCTTCCTCACCTTCAATCGACGATGACAATTACACCTTCGGAACCCTGACATCTCTCCCTCTCGATTCTGACTTTGAAGACTGCCTGACCTCCGATATTCAACAACTCATACACGAAGAGGCGAAAGGTAATTCATCAATCATCATGCTTTCTTTGTCAATTCAATCGGATTTTGTTTTAATTTATACACCTTCAACAACATCTGCTACTGCTAGGGTTTAAAAACTTCACTCATTTTTTTCTTCTTATATTCTTCAGTAAAAATCTCTTCTTTTTAATGTTCGAGAGTTCAAAACTTTTCTCCTAATCAAGTTGGGAATCAGAATTGAACCCACTTTGTTCATATTAGAGTACTTCCACTGTTTTGAAGTAAATAGCCCAAATTGATTTTTATTTATTTATTTACTAGTCTTTTGCTCGCTCGTTGCGCGACGATCAAATTTGTGTTTCAAGTTAATTATTTGATGTTTAATAGTTGTTGAATAATTTTGTGACACATACAATAATTGATAAAAAGAAAACAAAAATTCCACAAATAGAGAATATTATCTTGAAGATAAAAATACGTCTACTAAGTTTGATACCTATTATAAATGTCGTTACTAAATGAATTTATCAAACGAATACACAATAATTGCATATTTATATTTTTGAAAAATGTTCGAACTCATAATCCAAAAGTCAGTTGATAAGTGATATCTTTTTTTTCAAGTAATTAAATCTCTTATGATAATTCTAAGGGTGTTTCGTTGACAGAATGAAACTTGATAGAATTGTAATTCGTCGAAGGAATTCGACTTTGAATTAAAAATTGATATGAAATTGCAAAAAGAAAATCACGACAATTTAGTGATTATTTGTATCAAATCTCATACTAATTTCAACAAATCCCATACTAATCACGACACATTAATTCGTATATATTTATGATATTTAATAATATAATTAAATCCAAAAATATTCAATTGTGTGTCCCATTTAACCAAGCAACGATTCATATAATGATGGAGATTGTAACAAGAAGAGATCTAATGGAATATGGTGTTTTATTGAAGATGAAAGCAACCTTGAGAGAGAATGGATCTCTCTCTAGAACACACACAAACACCTTGGAGGCTACATTGCAATGATCACACACCTAACCCTAATTACACACGCATATTCTATAAATACCCCCTTGTTACACTATTAAGCCCAAGCCCATATTACTATACCCAAACCCATATAACAATTAATACACCTTTACAAAACTATCTTATAATTAGGACATTTTGTGTCCTAACATCAATATTGGACTCATTTCAAAGGTATTGACGAAGCGATTACAATGGTATAATTTGTAAAAAATAGAATGTTTTTAATGCATTTTAGTTCATATACATTATTTATGTTTATATGATAAGAGTTTAAAATGAAAAATAAAAAAGTAAGGGATTAAAAGTAAACTACATACCTAATTATAAGGGTAGTAAATGTAACGTATAAATAAAAAAAATTGAATTAAGGAGAGATTTAAGGAGGAGTGAACGTGGGTGTGCTAATTGAACTTATAATGTAAACTGCGTCCAGATACATGTTTAGGGGAAAATATTGAAGTCGGCTCACCAGAAGACGACACGTGGCATGCTAGTTACTTATTTATTATATCTATAGATTTTGCTGTTGTGTGTGTGCATCAGATGGCTACTTGATAGTACGTTTATTTGATGATTTACGTATGTAGTGATCTAGGTAATACACAGTCTTATTTGTCATTCATTCCTATGATTCTTCGGATTTCACAGCGATTCGGGTTCTGTGAATATATATATATATATATATATATATATATATATGTGTGTGTGTGTGTGTGTGTGTGTGTATTGTTTTCTTCATTCACTTAGAATTTTGTGGTTGAATCGAATTGTGTGATCCCAGAACAAGTAATCAATCTATCATAACATCAAAGGAAGCCATCTCTATATTCATTCAATGATCAAAAGCTCACAATATGGATTGGAATACAATACTTGTGTGTGTGGCTAGTGTGTGTAGAGAGAATGACCTAAACCTAAAGAGGAAAGTAGCCAACAATATATACCTAAGATAAGTTTGACACAAATACATATTTGGTCCCTCTACTTGGTACAATCAATTAAGCACTAACAATCTCCCCCTTTGTACCAATGTAGAGGCAAAAGATTTAGATGTCTACCGGGGTCACATACTTCTTTCGAATACCAAAGATGATCTCGAAACTTCGTAAGGCATGTCGGTAATCCTTTCGGTAGTTGATGGCTTCAATCACTTGGTTGATCAGGTCCTTTTCTTTGTCTTTGAGCTTCACCTCTCCATTTGCATCCAGACGTAGCTTGCTCTCCAGATGTACCAAAATCATCTTTAATGTACCATCGCTGAACTTGTTTACTTCAAGGACTCTCATAAATCTCTTTTTTGAGTCTTGATTGAGGTAGACAACTCCGAGCTCTGGTTTCTTCAGTACAGTGTAAGCAGGAATACCTTGGATATCAGCCTAATTTCGGTTTGGTCCTCTCCGATTTACATTTGTTTGGTGAGACTCAAGAGCCATCTGAAAGTCAGTAAGGTAGGAGAACTTCAGAATATTTCTCATAAACCTCTTCACACTCTGGTAAGCGGCGTCGTATTCAATATTCTTCTCTGGTCGAGTGGCTAGGAGGTTGTAAAGGCTTAGAAGATCATCCAGTTTTAGACTCTTGAAGTCAGCCTCGGAGAACACACTTTCAGAACCATCAGATCTCAAGACAGTGAACTCAGGATAAAAGACGTTGAACATCTTTTGAGATTCAACCTTTAGAACTTTCACAATCATGTTGTCTGATCTGACAGCACCTGTTTCTCTGTCTTTATTTCTCATAACGTACAGAAACTCGATCTTCTTCAGTGATGGCCAGTCCTCTACCCCGTAAACTTTCTCCAAGTTAATTCTCTGAACGTCTTTAACGAACAAATCTTTCCTTAAGCTTTCTTGGAAGGGAATCATGATACTTACCCTCTCTCCTGTGGCCACGTACCTTGGCTCAGCATCAATAACCTCTTGATAAAATCTAAGTTCATCCTCGAGTACTGGATCTCTGATCTTTCCATCATGAATTACCGAAGATTGTGGAGCTGAAGTACCTATACCCAGATCTGCTGTTTCTGGCTGTGGAGGAGCATCATCTTCAGATTCAACTTCTATAACCTGATCCCCAGTAGTATCAAACTCATCATCCAGAGCATCAACCATTTCTACTTTGATCTTGTGGCTCAACTACTCTAGCTCTTCCTCTAAATCAATGTATATGATATCAATAAGCATATCATCGGCCATCCGCACATCCGCCGTTCTATTGTCAACAGCCGAAGGCTTTTCAACCCCGGTTATGACATCAGCTAGAACTTCCATTTCAGTATCTTGTTCCTGTACCACATCAGTCGCCGTTCCAGCTTCAGTTGTTCCCGGTTCACTAATTGAACCCCTCTCATTTCCTGTACCCGTACCACTTGTTTCTCTGACCCGTGCTCTCTTCTCCCCCTCATGAAGATCAGGATCATCCGGATCATCATGCCTTCGTTTCTATGGAGCTTGAACTTGTATCCCACACTTCTCTTCGACAACCTTAAGCCGGTTGGTGATGGAGGTGAATCCGTTCATCATAGCTTCCGTCATATCTTTCATAGAATCGGTTAGACGCTGGAAGTCATTTCTAGAAGGTGGTTGGGATGAGGTTTGGGCTTGAGGTTAGGTATGTTGACGAAGTAATGCAATTAAGTCAACCTCTTCAGCTGTGCTAGAATCGCTTTTGGCTAGAAGACGGGCTAACAACTCTGATTTGGGCTGGTCTTCAGGTATTTGGTGTAACGGTACTGGTGGTGTTGTATGTGGATCGGATTCATCGCGGGATGGTTGATTCAGAGGAGTTGACGAAGATTCGGCAACGCCTTTTCCTTTTATAGCTCTCTTAACTTCAGCAGATAAGTCACCAACAATCTTCTTCAACTCGTCGGTGTGTTTTCGGTAGGTTGTGTCAATAGATGCAAGTGAACATCACAGAACCTCCAAGGTGATGTAATGCGGATACGGACCAAGGTTCTGAGCCACCTGCAAAATAGTTAACGATGGGAAAATAGATCTAACTCCCGAGCCACATAGGTTCTCGGTTGGCGTGGTAGCTATAGCTATACGGCCTGTGTTCCCCGCTGGCATAGTGTTAGCAGTGACACGACTTCTACCCGGTCCTCGCGAGGCACCAACAAATGGCGGCCTAACTCGGGGTGTTCCGGTTGGAGTACGAAAGCTCTCAACTTGGTGTGTACCATCATATGTGTCCTAAGAAAATATGTTCTTCCGAATGGTCCTAGACTCGATGTGCGTTGAAGAAAGGTCGGTGGCCGGGGCGGGAGCCTACCTGTTTCAATACCAGCAAACACCGAATGTGTTGCCGATAGACTTTGTGCTAATTCCCCTGTGGCAAATGAAACACCGGTCTGTTGAGAGATCGATGAGTGGCTTGGTGGGGCTGTGCTATGTGTGGCTGGGCGCACCACGACTTGTTCAATACGCAACGGCGACGTACGCTCGTTAGTAAAAGATGTGGGTACCCGGCTTAGATCGGTGTGGGGAGAGTCGGCAGTTAAAACTTTATCCGACTCTATCACAGCTTCACTCAATTCTCTTGTATTAAGATGAGAATAATCAGGTAACTAGATTAAATCAATAAAACTCTTGTATTAAGATGAGAAATGTAGAAGATTAGAATGAATAACAATTTCTCTCTTGGAGGCCACTCTCTAAAACACACACACACACACACACTTGGTAGTTATTCTCAAATGACCTCAATTCTTTTCTCCCTCGTTCCTCGCCATTAACTACATTTTCCACTTCTACTTCTACTCCTTCGTTTACATTAGAAGGCCCCACGGCATCAGTAGCAGTGTCAGAGAATGCGATATTCCGTGTGGAATCAGCATCGGAACTCACGGCTTGTGGTCTCTGACCCATGTGTCTTGGAATTAGATGGGCCAGTGGGTCATGATCGGAGTCATCGTCGTTGTTATCATCATCAAAAGGTGGAAAGACTGGTGCTTCCTCATCATCAGAAGATGAGGCAGCAGCATCGGCTGAGTTCCATGAGACATCGTCGTCAAAGATCTGTACCGGAGGACGTCGAGGTGGTGGTTGAGCTGGTCTTGAAGAAGATGCATGGCCAACAGTCCGTAATCTTCTCCCGACTCTCTTTCTTTTTGGTCTCCTCACCTCTCGTTGTTCAAGAACCCCGTGTTCTTAAATCCCCTCGACATTCTGACCCTCACCTCCTAGTAGGTTTGCATCTTGGCGAGGTCCCTCCGGCTCTTGCTGGACCACTAATGCATTTTCTAGCCTATACTGCCTAACTACCCAGGACTGTTGGTCAGCATATGCGAGTACGTCTTCTCGGATGACAGCAATATGAACAAAATCGTCGTGGATTGGCATCTTCAGATAATGCATCCACTGGCTCGGGCCTCGTGGAGCATCCGCACTTCGTGGATTTTCGTCGTTGTCTTCCATGGTTTGATGAATCAAAATCTGGAAGAATCTCTGATAGGGTACAAAGTTGCGTTTCTTTTTCGGGCGAGCCTGATCCTCGACTAGCTCAATAAGTTCATTCCAAAGGATGATCGCGTAGTCGATATTTCGGTTAAATGCGAATGCATGAAACATCCGAAGGATAGGCAGATTCGTCTTGTCTAGCCCTGTGTGTTTGGAAGTCATACAGCGGTTAAATATAGAGCATAGAGTGTACCGTATCCCTGGAATATGCTTTCGTCTGAATTGTGAAGAGCCAGTGAGAACTGGGATGTCAGGGTCTTGATATCCAAGACTGCGGATATCGGCGAATAATTGTTCTTCGGGAGTCGGATCCTCAAAGTTCTCGGAATATGGAAGGTTTAGTGCTCGGCGAATTCCTCGTAGGGTGATTCTGGCATCGAAATGGTCAACTTTGGCCTTGAAGTGTGGTGTACGATCAGTGGGATGGAACTGAAGTGTGCCCCAGAATTGTTGAAGATAGATGGTCGGTACGAGATCAACTCTGGTAAGCGCAGTTCGTAGAGCATTGACCGATGGGTGGGATGAACGATGCGAACGGATGATGGTGTTGTCATCCGAAGCGTTGCCATCATGTTGATCCATCTGAACCACTTAACAGTTTAGAACAGTGCCAAAATTGATTTTGCCTTGAAAAACTTTTTGAAAAATACCCTAAGTGTTGGGCTTATCGCAGTGTACAACAAAATGATATCGCAAGTAAAGGTTATCGCAACTTGAAGAATGTGACAAGAGGTTATCGCAACACATTGATTGCGATAAGATCTTGTCGCAACTCAAGGTTGCGATAAGTATGAACATCTGACCATTGCGATAGTTATGACGATTTGAAGGCATGTTGGTTGCGATATGAAAGAACACTGAAGTAAAACCTAAGTGTTCAACCCAGATTATCTATTTTTCGCATGAAACATGTTAAAACCTATATCACTAGATTCGCAATGACTTCGTGAGTAAAACCCTATCATCTAAACACCCTAACAAACACTAACACATGGATTTATCGCAGAAAACAAAGAAAACGAACTTAAAACCCTAAATCGACTGTAACATGCGATTAAATGAATGAGATTTTGTAGGATGTACCTCGAGAGTAGTCTGAATCGAATGTATGGAACGAAATCTCGAAAAACGTCTTGAAAATCGAATGCACCAGAAGCAGTTTAGAGAGAGAGTTTGAGGGTTTGTGAGTTGAGACAAGTTGGAAAACCCTCTATTTATTCGAAATTTGAATTCTAGTGACACATGGCAACACGAGATTGGTCCAAAGTTTGACCTGCCACGTGTCAGCTTATCGCAAGGAAAAAGTTGCGATAAACCTCCAATCTTATCGCAGCTGAAGGTTGCGACAAGATCTGTTCACGCCTTCTTATCGCAATATAAGGGTGCGATAAGAATGGAACTTGGTTTCATCGCAACAGAAGGTTGCGACAAAACATTGTGCACAATGTTATCTCAGTAGTAGGTTGCGATAACAGTAACACTTGGATATTTTTCAGATAAAAATTTGAAAGATTTTATCACATTGGAAGATGTCCAACTTCCAATTGATTAAGCACTCAAGGTTTTTGAAATATTTTCACTCCCCCTTAAATGATGCAAGAATGTTTGAAAAATTGATTTTCATCATTTAAGGGTTTGTGGTTAAAACAAATTAGAGAACATACCTTGTAGTCATCAAGTAGTGAGCACATGATATCAACACTTACAACTTTGTCAGATATGCATACTCCCCCTATTCTTGTGCATACTTCTTATAATGTACTCCCCCTGAGACTATGAACACACCTCATGCAGACACAAATATCATAACAAGAATGTAAAGTGACAAAAAGAATAAACAATGAAAAACAACAAAGACATGAAAATAAAATATCTTATATTGAGAATAGAATGTGATGAAAATTTGAATGTATCAATCCAGATAGAAATAACTAGATTGAAATACACATATTTCCATCCATTATATGATCAATATAGAATATTAAACTTTCATGTTCAACATGCCGAGCTTGGATACTAAGAAATTAAAGTGTTTTTCATCCAAGGATTTCGTAAAGAGATCGGCAAGTTGATACTCAGTTGTGACAAAGTATAATTCAATCGTACCTTTTTCGACATGATCTTTAATAAAATGATACCTGATGTCGATGTGTTTGGTCTTTGTATGTTGGATCGGGTTAGCTGATATGGCAATTGCACTCTTGCTATCACAGTAAATGGGGATCTTCTCATATACTTGAAGCCGTAGTCCATCAGTTGAGTCTTCATCCACAAAACCTGTGAACAACAACTGGCAGCGACAACATATTCTGCCTCCGCAGTTGATGTAGAAACACAGTTCTGTTTCCTCGAAGACCAACTTACCAGTTTGTCACCCAAAAACTGCACATGACCAGATGTGCTCTTCTGGTCTAGCATACTACCTCCATGATCCGCATCAGAATATGCAGTGAGTTCGAATCCCGTTCCCTTTGGGTACCATAGACCAAGATACGGTGTCCCCTTCAGATATCGAATAATCCTTTTAACAGCACCAAGATGTGATTCTTTTGGTTGTGCCTGAAATCTTGAACATAGACATGTCGAAAACATTATACCTGGACGACTTGCCGTAAGGTACATTAATGAGCCTATCATCCCTCTGTAATTCTTAACATCTACATCTACACCATGTGGATCCGGACCAATTTTAGATCCAGGAGCCATAGGTGTACCAATTGAGGTACAGTTTTCCATCTTGAATTTCTTCAAGATGTCAAACACATACTTGGATTGGTTGATGAAGATACCTGTTGAGAATTGCTTGACTTGTAATCCAAGAAAGAAATTAATCTCTCCCATCATACTCATCTGGAATCTAGTCATCATAATGCCCGAAAACCAAGTACACAATCTAGGGTCAGTTGAACCAAATATAATATCATCAACGTAAATTTGTACCAGAAGGATCTCACCATTTTTATGCAGAGTGAAGAGAGTTGTGTCAATTGTACCTTTCCGAAAGCCAGCACCAAGTAGGTAGGTAGATAAGATTTCATACCAGGCGTGAGGGGCTTGCTTGAGACCGTAGAGAGCTTTGTCAAAAATGTAGACGTGATCTGGTTTATCTTTGTCCACAAAACCCTCCGGTTGAGAAACATATACTTCTTCCTTCAAGATACCGTTCAAGAAAGCAGTCTTCACGTCCATTTGATAGACAGTGAAGTTTCTGAAAGCGGCAAATGAAAGGAACATCCAGATTGCCTCTAGGCGAGCTCCCGGTGCATACGTCTCATCGTAGTCGATTCCCTCTTGTTGCCTATACCCTTTCGCTACAAGGCGTGCTTTGTTTCTCACAACAATCCCATCTTTATTTTCTTATTCTTCAGGACCCACTTTGTACCAATTACCGTTTTGCCCTTGGGTCTAGGAACTAGTCTCCACACATTTAATGCTTCAAAAGAATTCATCTCATCTTGCATGGCAATGATCCAATCCAGATCTTCCAAGGCTTGTCGAACTGTTGTGGGCTCAACTTGACTTAGAAGAGCGAGTAAAGGACTTCGTTAGCCGTAGCAGATCTTATCTTTATAGGTTCGGAGACGTCACCAATGACTTGTTCTATGGGGTGACTCTTAGTCCATCTTGTAGAATGTGGGAGGAGAGATACAACACCTTCATTGGGATCCACTAAGGTGGGATCTTTATCAAAATTCAACTCTATTGTCAAGGTTGGTTCCGGTTGTGGGGCTGGTTCATTGACAGAGGAGTCAACAGGAACTGCCTCTGGATCTACTTCAGAAGATGACTCAGGTATGTTAGCAGAATCATCATCATTGACATTAGAAGTTGTACCCGACGAAGAAGCACCATTCGTGGATTCACGTTGTATTGCTTGTGGAGATGCCATATGCGTGTTACTTGAAGACGAAGCAGGAGTTGTTGCACCAGTTGTAGGAGTAGTCAGTACCGGTGAAGGCCCTAACAATGTAGCATTAGCTGGTGGTGTGGCAACATTGCTCCTGTTATTGATAGATGAAGAAGGTTTATCATTACCAAAATAATCATCATAAAAGTATTCAAACAACAAATCAAGATCATTAGGTTTAGAGTTAGAAGTGGAAGCTTGATCCTTGTTTGAAGATCTAGTCATTATTGGACGGATTTGTCCAGATGCTAGAATTCCTGATATTGCGGGTTCTGTACTATTTTGCACAGAAGCCAAGTCTTCAGTTTCGTCGAATCTGACGTTTATGCTTTCCTTCACAGTTCTGGACGACTTGAGATAGACTCTGTATGCTTTTGACGTGAGCGAGTATCCGATAAAAACGCCCTCAATACCCTTTGGACTGAATTTGTTCAAGTTGTCCTTGTCGTTCAGCATAACACACCTGCATCCAAAAACACGAAAGTAGTGTATTACAGGTTTTCTATTATTAATCAGTTCATATGGAGTTTTACCAAACCGACGATGGATAATAGAACGGTTTTGTGTATAGCATGCCGTTGAAACAGCTTTAGCCCACAGAAACAGAGGTAGATCAGCATAAGACATCATCATTCTGGCGGCTTCAACAAGTGTGCGATTCCGTCTTTCAACGACTCCGTTTTGCTGAGGTGTTCTAGCCGCAGAATACTGATGAGATATTCCTAATGATTTAAAGAAAGCATTAAGAGTCTTGTTCTTGAACTCTGTCCCGTTATCTGACCTAACAATCTGAACTATTTATTGACGATTCACTTGAAGCTGTTTGATTAACGAGATGATCAAGTCAGGTGTTTCATCTTTTGATCGAAGAAACTTGACCCAAGTATATCTCGAATAATCATCGACAATGACTAACACGTATCGTTTGGCACTGATGCTCTGAGTCTTCATCGGACCACAGAGATCCATATGAAGGATTTCCAAAGGTTTGTGTGTGCTGGGTTCGGGTTTTGGTGGGTGAGGAGCTCGCTTTATCTTCCCCTTCTCACAAGCAGTACAGAAGTTGTTTGTCACAGAACTGACCTATGCTAAACAAGTTATGTCCTAAGCCTTCAACATAATTAACTTTGGTGATCCTGACGTTGTCTGTTACTATATCTCCATAACCCAACATTGGAGAGTACTGATCATTCCCAAACTTAACTTTCCCTCCATCTTTTTCCACAAAGTTTCTAAACAACTCCTTTCTACCTGTCATGTGTTTTGAGCAACCAGAATCCAAATACCACACATGACGGAGCTGCAAAATGGAATTTAAACAGTTTTAGGTACCCACTGCCAATTGGGTCCTTTCGGGTTAGGAGAATTAACAGGTTTCTTTGAAGTGTTGTGGTTATAATATCTATTTGTATAAAAACGATTGGAACCATAGAAATTATAACCAAACCATGAAGAATAGTCAGACCTGCAGATAAAATCATCTACACCACATGAAGAACAACAAATTTGATCATGTGCTAAATTAATCAGTTGTTGCATTGAAGAAATCTTGTACGGAATAACAAGTTTTTGTTTGTTTGAAGAAACACGATTACTAACAGTAGAAACAAAACTGTTTTTTTTTGGAATGAAAAGCGACACTAGATGATTTTCTCTGGGCCACATCCTGTGTGGACTCCTTTATTCTCCACTCTAACCGCGAGTTGTTTCTTAAATAACGATCTGAAACGGAATCAAAATAAGAATCGTAAGCGTAGGAATTTTGAGCTCGAGAAGATTTAGATTTTCTCTTATTTTTCTTCTTTTTCTTTTTCTCAACGGTTTTAGAAGATTCCCCTTCGAAGAAATTCTTCTTAGGTTCCTCTTCCTTGATCAAAAAGTCAGAATGATCCGGAAGTTTAGCACCAAAATCAAATTGAACATCTTTTTGTTGTGCTTTCTTACCTTTCCCATCACAAGAAATGTCAATAACACAATCAACCTTAATGTCATCGGAAGAAGAAGTGTGGAAGATATCACAAGAGTTTTCATTAACCGGTTGTTTCTCAAGATCAAAAGGTTCAAAATCATCAAAGTCATCCACAATCATGCTTCTAAAAAGAGTATTGCCCATGAAGGCTTTGCATGAAGAAGCATCTGAATCAGAGGAACGTTTGCTCACAAACTTTGTCATAGCTTCAGTGGATAAGGTTGACAATCTTCCTATAAGTCTTGAGATTTCATTTTGAAAGTACTCTTTATTAGTCTCAAAACCTTTTCTTTCTTTGATCAAAATGTTTTCTAAATCAGATATTTTCTTTGTAAATATAACATTTTCAGATTCAAAAGATTTTCTTTCGAACTTAAACCTCTCTTTCTTTCTCAATATTTTTTTTTCAAGAAATAACATTTTCTGAAAATCAGAGACTTGTTTTGAGAGATTCAAACATCTAAATTCAAGAGATTTCTTTTCTTCAAAGATTTTTGTTGACGAAACAGAAACAACCTTTTCAGACTTATCTCTCTTGCTATTTATCAAAACAGTTAACATAACTTCCTTTTCAATATCAAAAATAAGTTGATCATCATTTCTGATTTCCTCAATTTTGCTTTTAATATTCAACTCAAGATCAACAACCTTATGTTCGAGTACCAAAGGAGGGTAATATGTTTTTCCTTCAAAAATAGGTTTTAATACAGTTTCCTTTGGTGGCTCAACAACATAGCTTTGAAAATAGTCATTAGACAAGGTTTGTTTCCAATTCCAAACCAGTGCCTTCCTATTTTCATTTTCGTATACAAAAGGAAGTTGCATTGTCACAGTTGTTTTTCTCTTAATCTCTTCCTCGACTCCATGTTATTCCTCATTAAGCCAGTTGATTCTGTATTTAGGTTTCAAGGACGGAAGGGGAAGCCATTCAAACTTGTAAAGACATGGTGCCTTTTTCAAAGCATTTTCCAAGTAATGAGGATTGCCGTATCCCAATCCCCATTTCGAATTGTAATATCTAAAATTATTTGAAGTGTTTAGGAAAATGGTTTGTTCAGATTGACCAAATTTGTACAGCTTCGCTTCTAGATCACTTGCCTTTTCGGTCAATTGGTTGTTAATATCTTTATAAGATTGCAACAATTTTTCAAGCTCAATCTTCCTATCTTCAGAAACTTTTACTTTTTCTTCCATTTCATCCATTCTATTCCGGAAATAAGTTCGAGATTTTTCGATCTCAAGTCGTTCCTCTTTCAACTCATCACTTAACTTGTTATGGTCAATAATTGCTTTTCTTTGAGATTCTATTATTTTATGCACGTTTTTTAGTTTCTCATTTAAGTCATCAAATTTTAATTGGAAGACTTTAAACTGATTAACATAGTGATTAACAGTGCATGAATCTACCTCATTTGTCTCAGGCGCCGCATCAGCCTCTGAATCCTCACCATCCTTGCTCATCAAGCACATCTTTGCCATCGCAGATGTATCCTCTTCTCTTTCATCATCAGTTTGGTCCAACCAGTACTCTTCCTCCACCAGCAGTGCTATTCCATACTCCTTTTGCTCTACCAACAACGCTTTCTTCTTGTAGTAGTCGTGTTAGTCCCAGATGGCTTAACAAGTATTGTAGAAGGGGGGGTTGAATACAATACTCAAAATTTTCACAATTTTAATTCTTTATATTGAAAATCTTTCAACTAGAATTACACAAAGAAACTTAAAGACTGTTGCGGAAAAGAACAGATAAACTATTCTAACAATCTTTCACAAAGTAAACTAAACAATACAGCAGAGAACACTAAGAGCAAGGCTATAAGGTTATCAAGCAATATGAAAATCTTGCACTGAGAGAAATCCAGAAAGCGTGATTTGTATGGAGTCTTCATCTTCCTTTTATAGTGAGGACAAGGTACTGAGCATTAAATGCATGGTACTATTATCCTCAAGTCACTTGCAACGAACCAATGGTCTTTGGAAAAGTACCAGTGGACTTCTAAAAAGCTGATACATCACTATCACCTTTTTCTTGAAACAAGGAATAGAAGCCATGCTGAAGGGACATCTTCCAAAAGGATAATAAGACAAAAGGTTGCTTTTGCCTGTAAGAAGATTTTGTCCCGAAGTAAATGATCTTCTTGATGTGGATTCCAAGACAATCATACCGATGATGTTTCACCGATACAATTGTCATTGGTCTTTGAAAACATCTGCAAGGAAACCAATTTCACATAGATCCCACCGATTTAAGTATCCTCATCAGTGGGAAGTGTTCCACCGATTTCTGAAGACCACATCGGTGGAAGATGTCCACCGATTTCTGAAGACCACATCGGTGGAAGATGTCCACCGAATAATGCAAGCATTATCGGTGGAGATGTTGACCACCGATTTGTGAGAACAAAATCGGTGGACATGTTGTTCACCGAATTGTGAGGAAAACTTCGGTGAATGATGACTTGTTTGTTTGTTGAGAAGAGTCTTCTATTTTCCACAAGTAGAGAGTCTTCAAGCTTGGTTTCGGTTGATCTTCGACTTCACCGAACAGTTGCTATAATGTACAAGTCATATGAAGAACCAAACTGAAATATTCTAAGTAGGATTTTAGGGAAAACATCGGTGAGTCAATTTCAAATCTTTGGTGACCCAACAATCTCCCCCTATTTGAATTTGAGCTCCTTTCTTAGAATATTTAGGAGTATGAAAGATTAAAATGCATTTTGACCCTTTTTACTCTTTTTGGGTTCTTTTCACATAGACCATTCTTTTTGTTCTTTTTGATCTTTTTCTTTTGTATGAGTATGTATACTATGTACAGTATATATAAGTAAATGAAAGTAAAGTTATGTACCAAAAAAAATTCAAATAGAAAGGTACTTGTATTTAGATAAGTTTTCTCGTACAAATGTAAGAAGAGAAACAGACTATTACAAGCACCATTGAAAGAGAGAACCTACTTCTTGGAAAATTGCCTGCGCTTGATTTCTTCCAACACATTTCTGAAGAAAGGTTGAGCTTCGGGAATGTTTGGAAATAGGTTGGTGATGCCTTGAAGAAACAGGGTGTCGGCTATGGCAATTTGAGCAAATCTGAAGAAAGCACGACGACCGTAACCATCATTGAAGAACAGCCCGGGAATCGGTGAGAGGCTCAATGTCGTAGTAGGATATGGCACCGAAGTAGGGAGGGAAAGATTTAAGTTGCTTACATTTGGGATCTTTCCTTCCGTTGCCATTTCTTTGAACACTTTGTCGGTAGGATTCTTGACTAAGGGAAGACGGATTTCTTCTTTCATCGATTGAAGTTTTGCCCTTTCATCAGAGGAAAGGATGATGTTGTGTTTTCTTTTGATCTCCTACATCCTTTCCATCAAACCTTCAATGCATTTGATAAAAGTGTCTTTCTTCGGGTTTGCACTTTTGACTAGATGTTTAGAGATCTCATACCATTCGGTGAGGCCGAGATTTTTGAGATGAGCATCTGTTAAACTTTTCAGCGAACCATCATCTCTGTTGACGATCAGCCTGATATCCTTCGGGTTGACTTTGGAAGTAGCAATTTTAACATTTGAGATTTGGGCTCTGCTACTTCGGTGGTGCATGGTCTTCTTATACCAACTTATTTCTTCATTCTTTTCTTCTTCAATGGCACTTAGTACCGATTTCTGGATTTCGATGGCATCGGTGGATTTTGCTTTAGCGGCTTCTTCTTCGGCAGCTTTCATAGAAAGGGCTTTAGATTTATCTAAAGCAATTTGAGCAAGTTTAGCTTCCTCAAGTTCCTGAGGAGAAAGACCGAGATCGGTGGTGGTTTCTTGGGATTGAGGCTCGAGTTTAAGAGTTTCAGCACCTTCAGGTCGAGCCCCATACTTAGCCAAATCCTTTTTCTTCTTTTCTTCTTTTGCCAAGTCTTCGGCCGAAATAACTTTCTTCCCTTTGTCTTTGGGAGCTTTGCTGGATTGCTCCCCCTCAGTTGATGCATCAATTTCCACGGCCGATGGGGACTTGATCGGTGAAGCGACTGATTCGGTGGTCCCTGTATGAGTCGGTGAAGAATTAGGTGATTTCGGTGATGGCGGAGAGGTTTTCGGTGGAGACTTGTTGCTGGTAAATCTCTTGATGTAAGGCAATTTCGGTCGAGTAGTGGTTTTCTCCCCCTCAGCAACAGCCGGAAGCTTAAAACCCAATTCATGAAACACCTTGTCAAACTTTGAGTGCAGAGAAGCCAAGCTTTTAGTGGTGGTATCGGGAACCAAGGAGAAATCCCCCAAGTCCATCTCCCATTGGGATTGCTCGGTGTTGGTAGTGTCGGTGGAGGTTTTCGAGAAGGACTCCACTTTTGAAGATAGGGAAGAGACTGTATCATTTATCGGTCGCAGGGCATCGGTAATGGCATCGAGAAGAATTCGTGGCAACTGAGACTCGAGCATGGTTATTCTGGAGTTTGCTTGGGAGAGCAACGAAATGGTGGATTGAAGAAAAGCAGAGGGGCGGCCAATGTTTGAAGAGGTCTGACCACCGATTTCTGGAAAAGAAAATCGGAGGCGTTGGGGATCTGCTTCGGTGATGAGATTTGGGAGGTAAGTTGACATGTCATCGGTATAGAGGATTCTCGGTGGTGGAGGTGATCGGGGTGGGTGATCGGTGTGGGGTGGGTGATCGGTGTGGGGAAACGATCGGTGGTGTGGATTGGTTCTTCGGCGAGGGAGACTCGGTGGGATTCTCTTCGGTGGACGGGATGGTTCGGGGAGAACCAGTGTCCGCTAAAAGAAAATCAAAGAAATCATGTGGGGGTGGAGGTAATGGGGGGGAACTCAAGGCGAGTTGTGCTTCATCATCGATCTCATAGAGATCGGGTGGAAAGTCGTGAAGTGAAAAATCAGTACCTTCGAGGGGAGAGACCTCGAGGTCATCTCCACCACCCAAAGAATCGAGTGGGGAGGTAGGTTGAGGTTCCTCCAATTGTACAACTGAAACCTTTTGAGAGGCAACAGAGGAGTCGGTGGGGTTAAAGGCGGATTCCCTTGGCCTGGAGGGTTGAAGTTCAACAACTGGCGATTTTCGAGAATCGACAGTTGGATTAGACGATGGGGCCGATAGTTTCCGAGACCTCTTTGAAAGAGATCTCGAAGGGGAAGACGAGTGCCTCCTCTTATGAGAAGGGGATTGAACCGGGGAAGCCTCCGAGGGATCTCTCGGTGGCATAGTTCTAGAAGCGGGTGCGGAGGTGTCGGGGGCCGTACGTTGTTTCTTTTTCGCGCCGCCCGACTTTACTCGAGTAAGGGAGGATGGGGCCACTACATCATGGGGTGCTTCGGGAACTTCCGGGTGTTTAAATCCGGGAATTTCCGCATCGCCCCAATGTAGATCGGGAGAGAGAGCGAGAGAAATCATACCTTGTCTTAACGGGTTGTCGGTGGCGAGAGGTCCTACATTTAGTGTTTTGAGACCGACAACTGGGGAAGACCAATCATACTTGAATCGGGGCGCTTGAGATTTTCGATCCGTCTCTAATACCTTGTTGAGTTTGTGCTGAATGATCATCGAGATGAATCGCGGATAGGCAACGTAACACTTCTTGGGATGCTTGATTACCTCGACAAGTTCAGAAAAGAAGTATTGGGTGAAGTCGACTTTTCTTTGAAAGATGAGGGCATGGGCGAGCTTTGTGATGTATGACGGTGATTGATCATGGCCACTAGTTTTGCGAGAGAGGCAGTGAATAACATGGGCAAAGAAGAAGTTCCATATGCCTCCCATTTTGCTACAGAGAAGAGTACCGGGGCCTTTAGAACTTTTGGAGGAATCGTCGATCACATAGCCGGTTGTTTGAATAACATCTTCATGTATGGTTTCCACAAACATGTCTTCGTAGGTTGGAAAAGCGTCAATTTTTAGGGCGAGGCGAACATCGTCGACCCCAAACATAAGGTCGTGATCACCTTCTTCATTGGTAAGAATGGAGGCGTGAATGGCTTTGTTTGAGGGATCGTACACACAGGTTAACCAAAAGTTCCCAATGAGCATTTTGCTCATCTTGGGGTTGCAAGAAAAAGCATGAAGAAGAGGGGAGCGAGTGAGAAACTTAGCTATCGTGGAGAACTCGGGATGAGATGGATCTGATTCGAAACGAGCGACATGATTGCATGGGTTGAACTTGAGGTCTTCAAACCGTGTGGGAGTTGCATTTCTGGAAGATGCCATTGAGTGAGATGAGGTCGAGAGAGAGATCAAGTGTGGGAAGTAACATAATGGAGAAGAAGGGTTGAGGGATGAAAGGGGTTCGAGAGATTTGCAGGTTTGAGAGAATCGGAGGTGTTGAGGAAGATGGGTTTTTATAAGGGTGAGAGGGAACGGTTTTTTAAAAGAAATTATGAAAAGTCATGATGAGGTTTTGGGATGCGTGAAAGAATACGGCTTGGAATGGGAATGGTCACATCTCATCCTGACACTTAGGGTTTTTCGGCTTATGGAAGCATGGGGAAGTGTATTCGATAAGATTTGGGAATTGGTTGATTTTGGTGTACAGAGATTTGTATTTCGGTGTAAACACGTCGGTGTTATACTTTTCTACCGAAGTTCAAGAAAGATGTCGGTGTAGCTGGTTTTTGAACACCGAAAAGACTTCGGTGTTAAGGCTTGAGAGGCGTCGGTGGACTTTAGGATATTAACAAGAGATTGAGTCCACCGATATGTGATTTCGGTGGAGGCTTCGGAGTTGAATCGGGGGTGGGTTTCGGTGTAGAAAGCACACAGATTTGAACACTCAGAATTGGAACCACCGAAATGTTATTTCGGTGAAGGAAAGAGAATCGGTGAAGAGAAAGTGTCCACCGATGTGAGATCGGTGGAGGAAGCACACAGATTTGAACACTCAGAATTGGAACCACCGAAATGTTATTTCGGTGAAGGAAAGAGAATCGGTGAAGAGAAAGTGTCCACCGATGTGAGATCGGTGAAAAGGAGAAACTGAGAGATTGTCCACCGATTATTGAAAGTTACACATACCAAGTTCACTTATTAGGAAGTTGAACCTGGCTTCATCTAGAGGTTTGGTGAACAGATCAGCAAGCTGTAGATCGGTGGGAATGAAATGTAACTCAACATCTCCTTTGGATATGTGATCCCTAATGAAATGATATCTGATATCTATGTGCTTGGATCTGGAATGAAGAACAGGATTGTTTGCAATAGCTATTGCACTTGAATTATCACACAGAATTGGGACTTTGGAGCATATTTGAGCATAGTCCCTTAGTTGGTTTCTCATCCATAGGATCTGAGCACAACAGCTTCCAACAGCTACATATTCAGCCTCAGCAGTAGAGGTTGACACAGAGTTTTGTTTCTTGCTGGACCAACTTACCAATTTACCACCAAAAAGTTGGCAGCTTCCTGTAGTACTCTTTCTATCAATCTGGGAACCTGCAAAGTCTGAATCTGAATACCCAATTAGTTCAAAACCTGAGTCTTTGGGATACCAAAGACCCAAGTGCAGGGTACCCTTGAGATACCGAAAAATCCGTTTTACAGCCTTTAAATGTGAGTCTTTAGGATTGGCCTGATAACGGGCACATAGACAAGTAGCAAACATAATATCCGGTCTGCTAGCGGTTAGGTACAGAAGAGAACCAATCATTCCTCGATAAAGGGTAATGTCCACAGATTCACCTTTAAGATCAGCATTGAGTTTCAAAGGTGGTGCCATGGGAGTTTTCATAGGAGAGCTATCTAGAAAGTTGAATTTCTTCAGAAGGTCACGAATATATTTACTTTGGTTTATAAATATTCCTTCTGAAGTTTGTTTGACCTGAAGGCCCAAAAAGAATGTAAGCTCTCCCATCATGCTCATCTCATATTCACTCATCATGAGAGAAGCAAACTCATCACAAAGTGATTCATCAGTGGCACCAAAGATGATGTCATCAACATAGATTTGGACAAGAATGAGATTACCTGAGGTTTCCTTGATGAAGAGAGTGTTGTCGATTTTACCTCTGGAATATCCATGCTTTAGAAGGAAGTTGGCAAGAGTGTCATACCAAGCACGAGGAGCTTGCTTGAGACCATACAGAGCCTTGTCAAGTCTGTACACATAGTCTGGATGAGCTGAGTCTTCAAAGCCAGGAGGTTGTTTCACATACACTTCCTCTGCAAGTTCCCCATTGAGGAAGGCACTTTTAACATCCATTTGAAAGACCCTAAAATTTCTGTAGGCAGCATGAGCCAGAAAGATTCTTATAGCTTCAAGTCTTGCAACAGGGGCAAATGTTTCATCATAGTCAATGCCCTCTTCCTGTCTGTATCCTTGAGCTACTAGTCTGGCCTTATTTCTGATAACTGTACCATCTTCATCCATCTTGTTTCTGAATATCCATTTGGTTCCAATGATTGTCTTCTTTCGGGGTCTGGGAACCAATCTCCAAACTTTGTTTCTCTTAAACTGAGAAAGTTCTTCTTGCATGGCAGTGATCCAACAAGGATCTGAGAGAGCTTCATCAATATTTTTGGGTTCAATAAGAGAGAGAAAATTCACATAGAGACAAATATTTCCAACTCCTCTACGAGTTTGGACACCTGCTTGCTGATCACCTATGATTTGGTCTATGGGGTGATCTTTGGTCCATTTGGTTGCAGGAGGTAAAGGTGGTGGAATGTTTTGTGTTTGGGGTGAAGAAGTAGTGGGATCAGAGGTTCGGTGTGAGGCAATGGGATCGGTGGAGGGATGAGCGTCGGTGGGAAAAGGTACATCGGTGGTGACATGGTCAATTTCGGTGGGAGATATAGAGGGTGACCCAACTTGATTATTTTCGGTAGAAGGAATTGGTGGGTTCAATGTAATGGGAGAAGCATCGGTGGAGTTGGTTTGGGGAGCATTACCGATGCATGAGGAGATCCATCTGTGTAGTTCTTCATCATCATCATTGGGAAGAGATGAGGATCTCAAATCATCAAACTTGACATGAATAGATTCATCAATGCATTTTCTCCTTAGGTTGAACACACGATATGCTTTGGAGGAAAGAGAGTATCCAACAAAAATTCCTTCATCACCTTTGGGATCAAACTTCCCAAGGTTGTCACGATCATTTAGAATAAAACACACACAGCCGAACACATGAAGAAAGCCAATATTTGGTTTTCTGCCATGGAAAATTTCATATGGGGTTTTATCATGCCTTTTAGAGATTACCGACCTGTTTTGGGTAAAACAAGCAGTATTAACAGCTTCAGCCCAAAAATAGGTAGGTAGATTTGATTCACTTAGCTTGGATCTGGCAGCCTCACACAGAGTTCTATTTTTCCTTTCCACTACTCCATTTTGCTGTGGAGTTCGTACTGCAGAAAAGTTCTGAGAAATTCCTTTCTCAGTAAAGAAGTTTTCAAGAGCACTGTTTCTGAATTCAGTGCCATTATCACTTCTTACTGATCGAACAAGTTGGCCATTCAGGACTTCATTTTTCTTGACAAAATTGATGATTTCTTCAGTAGCATCACTTTTGTACCTGAGAAAAAAGACCCAAGTATATCTGGTAAATTCATCAACAATTACAAGAATGTACCTTTTTCCTCCTAGACTAAGAGTGCTGACAGGTCCACATAGGTCCATGTGCAGCATCTGTAGTGGAAGGGTGATGGAAGAGCATTGCTTTGTCTTGAAGGATGTTTTGGTGAGCTTCCCTTTTTCACATGCATCACACAGCTTTTCTTTGACAAAATTCAGCTTTGGCATACCAGTCACCAACTCTTTATTTGAAATTTTATGGAGAGTTTTGAAATTAAGATGAGAGAGACGTTTATGCCACAACCAGTTCCTTTTGGATGAGTCATCTGACACAAAGCAGACATTGGATGAATTGTTGCTCAGTCCCATGTCAATGACATAGACATTTTCCATCCTTTTTCCAGATAACACCACCTTGAAGTTTTTGTCCACAACAGTACAAATACAAAGTTCAAAGATAACTTTATATCCAAGATCACACAGTTGGCTAATGCTGAGAAGATTATGCATGAGACCTTCAACAAATGCCACTTTATTGAAAGTGACAGATCCATTTGTGAGAGTTCCATAACCTTTGGTGTAGCCTTTAGAGTTGTCACCAAAAGTGACAGATGGACCCTTTCCAGACACATAGTTGATGAGAAGAGATTTGTTTCCGGTCATGTGGCGTGAGCACCCACTATCCAGATACCATATTTGATGGTGCTCAGAAACCTGCATGCACACACAGATTAGTTCTTTGGTACCCATTTTGTAATGGGTCCTTTGGGGTTAGAAGAAACTGAGTCCTTTGAATTGGTTCTATCTATTCTTTCCTTGGGACAATCCTTAGCCAAGTGAAACGTGTTACCACAGTTATAGCATTTTCTATAGATAAAAATCTTTTTAACACTATGACCACTTTTCCTGTTTTGGCTTTTAACATTAGGTTTTATTACCATGTTAGAAGAGAACAAAGCAGAAGGTTTGGACCCAGGAATTCCTTTGTCAGAGTTGTGGATTGGAGAGTTGGATGATTCTTTGGGGTTTGACTTTTTCAAAAGAACAGATCTTGGAATAGGAAGACTAGAAGTGTTACCAGAAAAATTCTTTGGGGTGAATCTTTTGGGATGGGAAATGGCCACTGATTCGACCACCGATTTCCCTTTGTCAGAAGATGAAAAACCTTTTGTGGTGAGGTTCTCTTTTGGGAAACTTTGAGGGCTTAGGTTCAGAGTATTCATCTATGTGAATAGACTTTAATAACTCATGGAGAGGTATGGGAGGATCATCGGTGTTGACATCGGTGTGGTTTGATTTTTTCAGCAAGGAGACTTTTGAGGAGTTTGAGGATGAGGCTTCATCAAAGGTTGATCTTTTTGAGAGATCAGGGATGAGTTTTGAAATTTCATCAGAGTCAAGTTCCTCAATGAATTGAGTTGAGGAAGCCTCTTTTGCTTTTATAAATATTCCATATTTTCGAGCTTCACCCAGATCTAAAGAATTTAAGGAGATGGAATCACAAGAACTTGAATCAGATGCATCATCCCACACACTGGAGATAGGAATAGGTGCATGGGAAGAAACTTCAGGATAGACTTTGCCGAATCCTAGACCGAATTTGCTCTTTCCACTGATTTGACTTTGAAAGAGCTGTTCAAGATTTTTTGAAGAATCTGTCCATTTTCTTACAACCTCTTGCTCCTTTTTAAGTTCCTTAAAAAGCGGGTTCTTTTCTTTTGAAATCACATGATTTATAGTTTTCAAGTCCTCAAGCTCAGCTTTGGTTTCCTCAAACTTTTTAAGCTTAGACATGCAAATTTCAAGTTCAGATTTGAGTTCTTTCACTTGAGCAGATTTTCTATTCTTGCTATCTTTGACAGAATAAAAGTCTTTAGTTAAGGATTCATACGCATCTATCTTTTCACTATCACTCATATCATTAAAAGGATGTACCTGAGCATAAGCTGTCGAGCACCCAGTCGACACAAGAGCCATTGGAGAGATAGCTTTGTCAGAATCCTCCATCTCTTCAGAAATGGCCATGAAGCACATATTGTTAGAATCACTGTCAGAGGTGTCTTCTTCATCCCAGTTATGAGTTTCTGCCATTAGACCTTTTCCTTTTCTTTCAAGACCCTCACTCCTTTCTTTTTCTTTCTTGTACTTGGCTTTATACTTCTCAGCGCGCTCCTGATGGTCTAAGGAAGAGGATTAGGAATCCTTTTTGGAAAAGGTTGATTTGAAAGGATTATTTCTGGGTTTCTCATTCTTTGAAGAATATTTGTCAGAGGATGGGTTCCTAGACTTAGTAACACGCTTACTCCTACACTAAGATGCAAAGTGTCCTTTCTTGCCACAGTTAAAGCACTCTTCATTTGACTTATCAGATGAAGTCTTGGAAGCAGAAGATTTTCTAAAGTTTCTGGATTTGATGAAAGGACGAAATTTGTTCTTAGAGCCAGCCATCATTGCCATTTCTTCAGACAAATGTTCAACCATAATTTCCTCACTTTCATCATCAGCATCACTAAGATATGCCTCCGTTTGGTGGGTAGAGTTATTTTGGCTGTCATTTTCAGAGTCTGATGACGGATAGGTGATTCTAGGAACATTTTGAGATTTCTTGGAGCTTTCACTGACAAGAGCTATAGAAGAGCTCTTTATCTCTTTGATGAAAGATTTCCTTTGTAACTTTGTTTGCTCAAAATTGAAGAGAGTTCCATAAAGGACAGTTAAGGGCATGAACTCAAGGTCCTTGGTAGTTTTAATGCAAGTACATATATTCTCCCAAAAATCTGGAAGACAATCCATGAACTTGCTTAAGACTTCCTCATTATCATAGACTCTGCCCAATAACTTCAGATCATTTAAGAGAGAGTTGAAACGATTATAATAGCTAGGAAGAGATTCTCCTTTTTCAAAAGCAAAGAGTTCATATTTTCTAATGAGACCAATCTTTTTACATTTCTTTACTTCCTCGGTACCTTCGTACAGTACACACAGTGTGGTCCACATCTCTTTGGCAGTTTCAAAGTTAACCAGAGAGTGATAGACCTCATCAGGAAGAGAGAGTGCAATAATTGTTCTTAGCTTAGAGTCGAGAGAGACCAAACGTTTTTCCTCATCAGTAAATTTCTTAGGATTTTTGAGGATGTAACGACCAGTAGCACTGTATTTTTCTTCATCAGAATCACTAGATATTTCTTTTTCCAAATTTTCTTTACCAGGCCTCTGCGTTTCATAGCGAGCCCAAACTCTGGGGATGATAGGTCCCTCTTTGATAATGGTTGGATATCTAGTATCCACTCCCTCCATGAATAGCATCATGCCGCTCTTCCACAAAGAGAAGTTGTTAGCATTAAACTTAGGAGGTTTGGTTATGGAGCCATTCTTAGAAAAGTTGTTTTGAAAAGAGTTTTCAATTGTAGAAGAAGAAGAGGCAGCCATCGCAGATCAAGTTTATGGGATTAAACTTTCTGCTCTGATACCACTTGTTAGTCCCAGATGGCTTAACAAGTATTGTAGAATGGGGGGTTGAATACAATACTCAAAATTTTCACAATTTTAATTCTTTATATTGAAAATCTTTCAACTAGAATTACACAAAGAAACTTACAGACTGTTGCGGAAAAGAACAGATAAACTATTCTAACAATCTTTCACAAAGTAAACTAAACAATACAGCAGAGAACACTAAGAGCAAGGCTATAAGGTTATCAAGCAATATGAAAATCTTGCACTGAGAGAAATCCAGAAAGCGTGATTTGTATGGAGTCTTCATCTTCCTTTTATAGTGAGGACAAGGTACTGAGCATTAAATGCATGGTACTATTATCCTCAAGTCACTTGCAACGAACCAATGGTCTTTGGAAAAGTACCAGTGGACTTCTAAAAAGCTGATACGTCACTATCACCTTTTTCTTGAAACAAGGAATAGAAGCCATGCTGAAGGGACATCTTCCAAAAGGATAATAAGACAAAAGGTTGCTTTTGCCTGTAAGAAGATTTTGTCCCGAAGTAAATGATCTTCTTGATGTGGATTCCAAGACATTCATACCGATGATGTTTCACCGATACAATTGTCATTGGTCTTTGAAAACATCTGCAAGGAAACCAATTTCACATAGATCCCACCGATTTATGTATCCTCATCAGTGGGAAGTGTTCCACCGATTTCTGAAGACCACATCGGTGGAAGATGTCCACCGATTTCTGAAGACCACATCGGTGGAAGATGTCCACCGAATAATGCAAGCATTATCGGTGGAGATGTTGACCACCGATTTGTGAGAACAAAATCGATGGACATGTTGTTCACCGAATTGTGAGGACAACTTCGGTGAATGATGACTTGTTTGTTTGTTGAGAAGAGTCTTCTATTTTCCACAAGTAGAGTCTTCAAGCTTGGTTTCGGTTGATCTTCGACATCACCGAACAGTTGCTATAATGTACAAGTCATATGAAGAACCAAACTGAAATATTCTAAGTAGGATTTTAGGGAAAACATCGGTGAGTCAATTTCAAATCTTTGGTGACCCAACAAGTCGGAATTCCTTACTTTCGGTTTCCAGCACTCTTTGGAGAAATGGTCGGACTTCCCACAATTGTAGCACTTTTGCTCTTCATCCTTTCTATCACCAAACTTCTTCACCTCCAACCTTTTATCGTCTTCCTTGTGATCATCAAACTGTTTCTTTGACTCAATCTGATTCTTGTGCTCAAAGTTTTTAGAACCAAATGAGTAACGTTGGTTGTTTGATCCAAGTGTTTTTACAAATCTGTGCTGAAAGGCCTTAGAGAGAAGTATCATTGTCTGCCTTAAGCTTTCCGCCTCATCCAAATCATCCTGATCTAACCCATAATCCTCTTGCTAAATACCCTTACCTTTTTCAGCATACTTTCTTGACATCAACGCTATCGGTTCACTCTCAAACTCATCCTCCTCTTCTTTCTTCTCAGATATCTCTGCCTTCTTCTCCTTCTTACCCTTCTTCTCCTTTTTCATCAACTTCTTCTTTTTCAGATCAACATCATACTCATCTTGCTTTAATGTTTCAAACATCTGCTGTAGCGGAAGAGAATCCAGCTTAGAATTATGTTTCATTCTATGAGCATACTTCTTCCATTCGGGCTGAAGCACGTTCAAGAATTTCACATTCAGCTCGATGATGTCTTTCTTGATCTTGTACCTGCTGAGTTCATTTAAGATGATTGTGAAACGATCATATGCATCGTCTAGATTCTCACCATCTTTTTGCCTGAAATTTTCATAGTTGTTGATGACATTTGAAACTTTCATTTGAGTTTCCACTTCTGAACCTTGATACAACTTGATCAACTCATCAAACATTCCTTTCCCGGTATCACTTAAACTGTCAACCTTCTGATAAATGTTATTGGTTAAGGCTTGCATAACTAATGACCTAGCCGCTTTATCTGCTTTGTGTCTTATCAGCTCATTACCCGTATAATCTCTTGGATTAAGTGTTATAACACTTCCATCCAGGTCTGTTCGAAAAACAGCAGGTTGTATCCCGATCATTAAAGAGTCATAAATTAGAGCACCGTTTTCTTGTCGTTCCACATAGTCAAGAAATCTATCTTTCCATATTTTGAAATCTTTTGGGAATAGAACAGGCGGTTTATCTTTTGAACCTATGGTCAAAATATCTCTAGCAGTCATTTTAGATTACTTGTCGATGATCTTTAAATATCGTTCTGATTTGATTAGGAAATAACAATTACACAATCTTTTGTCTCAACACATTGTCTTGTCGCAGCCCAAACTTGTCGCAGCCCAAACAAATGAAGTCGCAACACACTGATATCGCAACCAAGGACTTGTCGCAATTGGAAAAACTTGTCGCAAAAAGAAAATCTTGTCGCAATAAGAAAAACTTGTCGCAAAAGGAAAATCTTGTCGCAATAAGAAAAATAGGGTCTTATCGCAACAGGAGGTTGCGATAAGTTACTGTTCAAACTCTGAAGATTGCGATAAGAATCTTGTCGCAAGTGACACTTGCGATATGGTACTGTTCACACTTGCGATAGTTATGAAACTTTGAGGGTTGCGATAGTTATGAAGATTCAAGGTGTTCTTGAGTCGAATCTTCAAAACAAATCGGATTTGGCTGAAATTTGGTATGCGGGTTCGTGACACTATTCTGGGCAACTTTAATGCTTCGTGTTTTGTCCAAAAACCAACAGAAAGTGGTGTTTCGATGCAAAACAGAGTGCAGAAATACAAAAGTCCGAAAATGGGAAAATGCACAATCTGAGCTACAATCCTAGTGATTTTACGGAATAAAAACACTCAGGACAAGTCTACTAACAAACCTTGATCGATTCTAATCCATTAGAAGAACTCTAATAGCTAAAATCAACCAAAAGATGAAGAAATACGAAGAACACTCAAATTTTGCAAAAAACTCTCACAATCCTAATCTGATCAATGTGATATACATGCTCTGATACCAATTGTGATCCCAGAACAAGTAATCAATCTATCATAACATCAAAGGAATCCATCTCTATATTCATTCAATGATCAAAAGCTCACAATATGGATTGGAATACAATACTTGTGTGTGTGGCTAGTGAGTGTAGAGAGAATGACCTAAACCTAAAGAGGAAAGTAGGCAACAATATATACCTAAGATAAGTTTGACACAAATACATATTTGATCCCTCTACTTGGTACAATCAATTAAGCACTAACAAATTGCCATATTTGGATTTAATGTTCAAATGGATTTCTTGATATATATACAGGTGATTATGTGATTTTTTCTTCCAGATGATTTTTGCTTCATGTAATTGTTAAGGTGTTCAGTGTTTAATTAGGGGTAAATCGGTCATTTTAACCAGTCATGTCCTGTTCTGTCCCGTTATATAATGTCTTACCAAACATTGGACATCTGTTCTGTCCTGTCATGTTATGTCCTGTTCTATCATGTCCTGTCTGCGTACCAAACGCACCCTTAGTATATATAATATTGTATATAGTATTATACTCTACCACATATTATTACATGATAATAATCATATAAAAACCATAAAAAGGTTGAAAACCGTAAGAACCGATCTGAGCCCTTATTTAGTTTTGATCCTAAGATTTTAATTGAAAGTTGTTTCACCACATGAAAAGGGTATAATGGTCATTTTGATAACAAAGATTCACCATACGAAACACATATTCACCATCCTGTTTCACCTCATGAAGTAAAATACAATTTCGTTTATTTGCTATTTCACATGAATCTAACATAATCATATTTCACCACATGAATCTAACATAACTTTCATATTTCACCATATGAATCCAACATAATTTTTATATTTTACCACATGAATCCATCATAATTTTCATATTTCATCACATGAATCCAACACAATTTTTTCCATGTGTTATTTCACCACATGAAATCAAACACAAATCTGGAAAACAAAAAAAACCCTAAATTTGTTAATTTACTATGGAATCGACTATGGGTTCAATTTCACCCTATGAAATCAAACACAACTTTGGGAAACAAAAAGGATATGAACAAACCCTAGATTAAAATTAAGATCAACTCAAACACAACATCCTGTTACTTCATTCTATCAAAATCACTAAACAAAATAAAAAACACTTAAACCAAACCGTCTCCGAAACTTAAATCTGTGAAACCAGACCTCGGCTAGGGTGAAATCGATGATTAGTCGGAAGAAACAGAACAATGTCGAAAAGCTTCGATAATAACTCGTCGTCGTTTAGATCACCGTCGACGATGAAGATCTTGCGTTGTTTCAAAACCTTTTGTCGAGCTTGTTTTAATGACGGATCGTAAACAATAATTGAAATTATCGAGACCTAAAACGCCATCATCATGTTTCTTCAAAGCAGGTGAGAAGCGAGTTCCGACGAATCCTCCGGCACCGGTGACTAGAACTGAGAATCCGGTAGACGAGGAGTGGATGAACGACGGACCTATTTTGTCGTAGAAAGCTGAGGAGAGTAGGTGAAAATGGAAGGAGACGGTGGATGTAATTTGAAGTTATTAATCTAATGTCTATTATACCCTTGAAATGTTTTTCAAATTCTCAAAACTACCCAGAGCCGTGCCTAGAAGTGGGCGGGCTGGGCACACACCCAGGGCCCATAAAAATCAGGGGCCCAAATTTATATATATTAGTTATATAAAAAAATTGGGCTAAATATTTATTTGTAAACAGGCCTATAAGACTTTAATATTTAAAAAGCGCCCAATCATTAAACAATTCTAAATGGCCCAATGTTAACCTAATTACTATTCGGACTTTGTGAGCGTGAGTATCAGACCGCCAAGGCGCCAAGAATGGAAGCTAATTTCATATTTGATATTTTCATCGAGTTCTTCTTTTCTATTGGTGTCGTTTCAGATTCTAACGGTTATAGGTGAATCACGAAGAGACAATGAAAAAATCGATGCTGATACCCGTTAATGGAGATTTCGGTACTGTTTTTTTCATTATTTATACAAATTCGATCTCGTTATTTATACAAAAAGACTTTTTTAATAATCCTTGATTTATTCTAATCAATGGATTAGATTAGTCCTCAAGTCCTTCATCTTTTTTTGTCCTCACTAGATTTAACCCCTATTACTATATTGTAAAATATTTTATACACACACTCGCTTGCATTGAACCATCATATATATATAGTCTTGAATAAAGCTTTGGAGATCGATTTGGTGAGGCAAAAATGGAAGTGATGAAGAACAAGTTCATCACCATAACAACACATATAGAAGGCACACCACATGAATCCATGTTTGAGATCAAAACTCAACCACTTCCTCCACTTGAATCTAATGATGTTATCGTCAAATGTTTATATCTCCATCGACCCTTACCAGATAAACCGCATGAAGCATGAAACTTCATCACACACTTCTTTTGCAACAACATCGAAAATTACCCCTGGAATGACAATTCTTTCTTTAATTCATGCACACCTTATATATATATATATATATATATATATATATATATAGGGTCAGGTTCAGAGAAAAACCCTCAAAAAACGGAAAACTGAATGAACACCCAGGTAGCCCCTTCATCTGGAGGGTATGCACTTGTGCATATGTTGAAGTCTTACTTCTGGTTGATAAGAGGTCGTGCAAAAATTTGAAATTTGAATCAATAAAACTGTTTGTTTTTACAAATTTATAAATGTCTGAATTTGTTTAAATTATGTATTTGACCCATTAGAATATTATAGTGTTGAATTTATATATATATAAATTTATACAATTTCACATGTTTATGCATCATCATTAAGAAATTGACATCTAAATTTATAAAATTAGCATTTATTTAAACGAATACGTTTAATTGATAATAATATATCCAAATTATATAACTATAAATTTGAATGTCACCTCATTATAGTAAATTGAGTTTTATTATAATTCAAGTGAATCGATTGAGAGAAATGATCTATTAAGGTTAATTCGTTGAGAACAATAAGAGGCAAATAAGAGTTGGTTTACCTCATACCAGATAAGAGGACGATAAGACATAAGTGGCTCTGAAAATTTGGAAAAAACAAACAGTCTGAATGACTTTACCTCTTAACGAATCAGACATAAGAGACTAATAAGAGTTTTTTTGAATGACTTTACCTCTTAACGAATCAGACACGTTGGAAGTCTCGGGTGTGAGGTTTCCCATCGATTTGATTCCGATAGCTATGCGAGAGCTTTGTGTGATTGTGGGCATGGATTGGATGGACGCGTTTGATGCGGAAATTGTTTGTCGCCACAAACAAGTGCGGGTTCGAACCCCAAGCGGGGGAGAATTGTTGATTCAGGGAGACTCGCCCAGACGGACTACGGCAATATGTTCCGCGGCGAGGGCTCGGAGACACCTTCAGCATAGTGGTCAGGGGTACTTAGCGTATGTGATAGATACGCGTGTTGACGAGGCGAAGAAGACTGCCGAAGATGTGCCAGTCGTGAGGGAGTTTGCCGATGTGTTTCCCGACGAGTTACCGGGGATACCTCCTGAACGACAGGTAGAGTTTCGAATCGATCTGATTCCGGGTGCTGCTCCGGTGGCCAAGGCACCCTATCGCCTGGCTCCACCGGAAATGAAGGAGCTGTATGATCAGTTGCAAGAACTTCTCGAGAAAGAGTTCATTAAGCCGAGTTGTTCACCGTGGGGAGCTCCGATTTTGTTTGTAAAGAAGAAGGATGGGTCTCAGCGGATGTGTATTGATTACCGGGAGCTGAATAAGCTTACGGTAAAGAATCGTTATCCTCTGCCAAGGATTGACGACTTGTTTGATCAGTTATAGGGAGCCTCGTGGTTCTCTAAGATTGACCTGAGATCTGGGTATCATCAGATGCGGGTACGAAGTGAGGATACGGAGAAGACGGCCTTCCGTACGCGATATGGCCATTACGAGTTCGTGGTGATGCCTTTCGGGCTCACCAACGCACCAGCAGCGTTCATGGACCTCATGAACAGGGTATGTAGCCCGATGTTGGATCGCTCGGTGATCGTGTTCATCGACGATATCCTCGTATATTCGAAGACGAAAGAAGAGCACGAGGTGCATTTGCGAGAAGTTTTGGATGTTTTGAGGCGGGAGAAGCTTTACGCTAAGTTCTCCAAGTGTGAATTCTGGTTACGAGAGGTCCAATTCCTAGGACATGTCGTGAATCAGAACGGTATCATGGTCGATCCGGCCAAGATCTCAGCGGTAATGCGGTGGGAGGTGCCGAAAACTCCTACCGAGGTGCGGAGTTTTCTCGGGTTAGCAGGATACTATCGGAGATTTATCCAAGATTTCTCCAAGATTGCCTTGCCTATGACTCGACTGACGAAGAAAACTGCAGCTTTCAGTTGGGGTGAAGAGCAGCAAAAGGCATTTGAGGAGCTACGCAGACGTTTATGCGAGGCTCCTGTGTTAACTTTGCCCGAGGGTATGGAGGATTTGGTGGTTTATTGTGATGCTTCATATCAGGGGTTGGGTGTCGTGCTTATGCAATGCAGCAAGGTCATAGCTTACGCTTCGAGGCAGCTGAAGCCTCACGAAGCGAACTACCCGACTCATGACTTGGAGTTGGGAGCAGTGGTGTTTGCTCTAAAAATTTGGAGACACTATCTTTATGGTGTCAAGTGTACGATCTACACTGATCATAAGAGCCTTAAATACTTGATGGATCAGCAAAATCTTAATATGCGTCAGCGAAGATGGCTTGATGTGGTCAAGGATTACGACTGCGAGATACTTTACCACCCGGGTAAAGCAAATGTAGTCGTGGACGCACTTAGCCGACATCCGGTTGGGGGACCGCTGAAGGGTCTGTGTCAGCGGTTGACAGTAGTTGCACCTCTTTTGGAGTCGATAGGTGTCGCTCAGGAGGTGGCCGTGTTGGCGGAAAATGCAAAACGTGAGAGGGTTTCGGGAGAAATTCCGAAATTTGTACGGGATAGTCGAGGATTATTGACCCGATATGGTAGAGTTTGGGTCCCATTCACCGGTGGGAACCGACAGATACTATTGGACGAGGCGCATAAGTCCAAGTTTTTGATTCATCCGGGGGCTACCAAAATGTACAGAGACTTACGGGAAGGCTATTGGTGGCCCGGCATGAAGCGGGATGTAGCCAAATGCGTGGAGGTATGTTTGACCTGTCGGAAGGTCAAGGCGGAGCACCAGCGACCGCACGGGAAATTGCAGCCTTTGGAGATTCCGGTGTGGAAGTGGGAGCAGATTACGATGGATTTCATCACTAAGCTTCCCAAAACTCAGCGAGGAAATGATACCATCTGGGTAATTGTGGACCGTCTGACTAAGAGCGCTCACTTCTTGGCGATTAAAGAGAGCTTCTCGGCGGATAAGCTCGCGGAGGTTTTTATCCGAGAGATTGTAACTAGGCACGGGGTGCCAGTCTCGATTGTCTCGGATCGGGATACTCGCTTCACCTCCCGGTTTTGGGAGAAGTTTCAGAATGAAATGGGTACGCGGTTGCATTTCAGTACAGCATTTCATCCTCAGACCGACGGGCAGAGTGAGCGTACTATTCAGACACTTGAGGACATGCTGCGAGCTTGTGTTATTGACTTCGGTGGTAGTTGGGATCAGTATCTTCCACTAGCTGAGTTCTCCTATAATAACAGCTATCACGCTAGCATCGGTAGAGCGCCGTACGAAGTGTTGTATGGCAGGAAGTGTCGGACGCCCATTTGCTGGGGCGAGGTTGGTCACAGAGTGTTGGGGAGCACCGACGTTGTGCTAAAGACGACGGAGATGATTCAAATGGTGCGAGATCGGTTAGTCACTGCTCAGAGTCGACAAAAGAGTTACGCCGATAAGAGACGATCGGACTTGGAGTTCCAAGTCGGGGATTACGTTCTTTTGAAAGTGTCACCCTGGAAAGGGGTAATCCGTTTTCGCAAGCGGGGAAAGTTGGGTCCCCGATATATCGGACCATACAAGGTCATCGCGCGTGTGGGGAAAGTAGCTTACCGATTGGAGCTACCGGAGGAACTGAGCCTGATCCACAACACTTTCCACGTCTCTCAATTGCGGAAATGTGTGATGGATGAGTCTGCGGTAGTTCCCCTCGAAGATATTCAGATTGACGAGCGACTCAACTATGTGGAGAAGCCAATAGCCATCGTCGAGAGGAAGACGAAGACTCTGCGGAACAAAGTCATTGGATTGGTGAAGGTCCAGTGGCAGCACCGGAAAGGTTCAGAATGGACGTGGGAACCACAAGCCGAGATGCGGGAGAATTACCCGGAGCTGTTTGCGGGCGTGGACTTCGGGGACGAAGTCTAATCCAAGCGGGGGAGAGTTGTAAAGCCCACATCTCGGTATGTATTTTCTTTTTATATAAAATCCTCTCCTGTCGCTTTTATAAGCTTTTGTTTTATTTACCGAATTGTCGAGGTTGACCAAGTGTGTAATAAGCTTTAAAATTTTTTACTTTGTGCCAAGTGTTGAATCTAGAGGGGCTAATCTTGGCTTTTAAGTAAAATGGACATGGGTTTCGGCCCATGCAAAGAAAAGAGCCGAACCCCTCATCTCCCTTATTTCCTTCTCGTTGATCTTCTACGGCCACGACCCATTTGACCTAAACCCTAATTCCTCCCTCCCCTTTGTAGCCGCGATCACCTCCCCTTGTGTGTAGTTCGGCGCCGGAGAAAAAGAAAAGGCAGAGAGAGAAAGACAAGAAAGAAAGGGGCGCCGGAGCCACCTGCTGTTTGCCGGAGCCTGCTGTTCTCCGGAGTTCGTGAGGGAGAGAATCGGTCGCAACTACGTGGCATCATCGAAGGTAAGTTCCGTTCTTTCGTTTTTGTTTTCCTTGTCTCTCGTCGGTCTCCTCCCGTGACAGCCGCGACGCGGCGGCCTTGGCCGCTGTAGGCGGTGGCTACTGTACGACCACCGGAGATGGTGGTGTGGTGGTGAGCCTTGTGGGGTTGCAGTAAGACGATCGAGAAAGAGAGAGGTCTGAGGTGCGAGAGGGGTGCGGGGTGTGTGTGTGTGCGTGCGGGATTTTCGCCGGAGGGCTGCCGCCGGCCGCCGCCACCGGCAACCACCACTACCGGAGGTGGCAGTGGGTGGTGCGTGGCCATGGCCTGACCTGAATCACCGTTGAACCCTTAAACCATGACTTAATCGATTAAGCCGAATCGTGCAAACCGTTTTTATAAATCGTGATTTTATGAAAATTCTAAGTGTACTGTCCAGTTTTCGCGTGATCATAACTTTTCTGTCGTAACTCCGTTTGAGCCGAAACTGGCGCCCACTGTTCAAGTTCAGGGTCGGGCACGTTTTCTGTGTTTTAGCGGAAAACTGGTTCGGTCTCTAGCTGGGCGAAAAAGTGGTCGCAAGTTCGGTGATTCGTCATTTTATGTGTAAAATTCTGGAATCTGCCACTGTTTTGTGTAGACCATAACTTTCTGCTCGTAACTCGTTTTGAGGTGAAATTAGTGCCCAAAGTTCTCCAATCGAATTGGGAAGGTTTTTCGTGTTTTGCCGAAAGTCTGATTAAGCCCGTAGCTAGGCTGTATTGAGCTGTTTGTTCAGGCTGGACCGAAAACTGGCAGTTTTGGTAATCGTTCGTATTTAATTCATATTTAATTGTAGAAAAATCGTTAGGAGGCGTATAATATGTACTTGGAACCCTAACTCAGAGGACTTTCTGGTTATGATATAATATTGGGGATTTTCTGGGTTTAAAGGGGTCGAAACAGGTCCCGAACAGACCTGTTTTGTGAGAACGGAAATTAGTTTTAGTGACGGTTTAAGCGTGTGTCGTGTCATAGGGTCCGAGTCTCGTATTGACACATTTTAACATGCGTTTAGGTGCTGGGAAGTGACCGTAATTGTGAAGCTTGAATTGTGTTGTTAAGCTAGGCGCGCATTTGAGGTGAGTTCTCTCACTATACTTAATATCGGTTGTTTTATCATTGCTGTAGCACGTGTGTGGTAGCTTTATGTGATTTTGTTGTGAACTAGATAGCGAGGTGCCTAGTTGAGTTTATGATGTCATGTTAACTCGGTGGGACCGAGGGTTCGGCGGGGCCGGAGGTTTTATACGCGGGGCGTAGAGACTCGGTGGGACCGAGGATTCGGCGGGGCCGAGGATGTTATCATGTGGTCGGTGGGACCGACTTGTGCCTTTTAGGTGGGTGGTTGTGGATATACATGTTTATGATTTGTTCGTAGACCTGTATGATTGTTTATGTGTCGCTATCTATTTTAGGGGTAGTGTGGAATAACTGTATTATTTATGGTGTTTGAATTCACTAAGCTTCGTGCTTACCCTTTCCCAATAAACTGTGGTTTCAGGTACGAGTGGCTCTAAGGCGTGACGGGTACACACTGGCGCGCGGGATGAGCTGGCTATTATTAGTTTTAATTATTAACATTATTTCCGCTGGTTTCTGGTTACATGAACAATATTTATGATTTTGCAACTAATATGTTGGGATTATTTAATGGGTTTTATATACGAAATGTTTAATTAAAAATTTTAAATTTCTCGTAATTTTTGGGACGTTACAACTCGGTATCAGAGCACAGCTTGAGTGAATCAAACGCATCTCGGTGTGTTTGGTCTCAAGTTGCGGCTGGGAAAATTTTCAAATTCTTTATTAAACCTTTTTGGGAATAAAAGAAAAGGGTAAAAACCCGTTCGAGGAACGGTGATCGAGGGCGCAGTGTGTACAAGTCAGCCGGAGCCGAAGGGAAAGGTACAATGCTTAGTGTTTTATTGCTTTCTAGATCATAGAGTATGCATGCTAGATTGCCTGTTGTTGACACTATGCGGTATGTTGGACTGCTTGCTATTAGGAATTTATGCTAATTATGATAGGTTACTAAGTGGATACCCTCTAGGTTGTATGCAGTAAGAGACTTATAGCCTTAGAATATTCGATTTAGTTCTATTGCGCAGCTCTTGTTTGGGTCCAACCGTTCTAGGATAGAATCTTGTATTCGAATGTCTATTTGTTTTGCACTGCATGTAATCGGGTATTCGCGAGGCCACTCTTTATGATTAGTGGGGATTCGGTAGTAGCAAGGGTAGCGGTTGGGATGGAATTCCTAGGGAGCTAGGAAGAGTGAGTATATATGCCGGTGCGGGCATATGTGTGCAGTTGCGGCGAGAAGCTACTTGGACCCCTCGGGATGGGACTCGGAACGAACGATGATAGGTGTGGAAGGTAGTAGTAGAGCTCCTACTACCGGAAGCACAGGATCAGTGCTCGAGTCGGGAAAGTCGCGAGGAATCCAAGGAGCTGAGCGTGAGTGTTGTCGATGTGAGTTATTAGGTACTAATAACTCGTTGTATGTTTTCTTCTTTCTAGAATGGCCATCACTAGGAGGAACAACGCGACTGAGCCGCGAACTGAGGCGGGGATCACGGAGGAGCAGATCCGAGAGATGATTGCATCGGAGGTAGCGCATGCGGTCGGGGAGGCAATCCCCGAGATTATCACCGCCATCCAAGATCAGGTGACGGTTCTGTTGGAGGAGCTCATTGCAGCGATTCCGCCGCCTGCTGGGGGACAGCCCCGTAATCGAGAGTTCCAGTATCGGGATCTCTCTGCCTGTTCTCCACCGGAGTTCAAGGGAGACCTGAACCCAATCGTTAGCATGCGTTGGATTTCTGATATGGAGTGTGCTTTCTTGACTAGCGGCTGCCCGGATAATCTGAAGGTCCGTTTTGCTGTAAACTTGCTTCGCGATGGGGCGAAGGATTGGTGCGCCTCAGCGCTGACTCTTGCCGAGCGTACTACCCTTACTTGGGAGGAGTTCGTTACTCGGTTCCGTGCCGAGTACGTGCCTCCGGTAGAGATGGAACGGATAGCGAAGGAGTTCTTGGAACTAACCCAGACCACGGAGACTGTTAAAGAAATGAACAAGAAATTTACTGAGATGGCGCTGTTTTGTCCTCAGTATGCCGCCTCGGAGGAAATGAAGATGGCTCGGTATAAGGATATGCTACGTACCGAGATCAGGGAATTCGTGAGCACGGTGTCGTACGCTTCTTTGTCAGCAATGATGGATGCAGCCTGGAGAAGGGAGCTAGAGTTAGAGACCCAAGCCAAGAAGAGAAAGGCGACACAGGCGGTGACGCCAATCTCTACGGTGCAAAAGAAGTCAAAGTTTGCTGATTTGCGTGGGAGTTCGAGGAGTGGTGGGTTTAAACCCAGGGATACTAGTGGAAAGAGGACTGATGTGTGCTTCAAATGTGGGCAGTCCGGTCATTTCAGCCGGGATTGCAAATCGCCGATGATGGTCTGCTTTAGCTGCAAGCAGACGGGCCATGTGAAGGCCAACTGTCCGAATGCGAGGGCAACTGATGGGGGTGGTGCACAGAGGGCTCCTGCAAATGCCCCACTGCGCATCACTGACGGTCGTACGGGTCAGTCGGGAACGGAGGCAGTGCGAGGTAGAGTCCACCAACTGAAGGTGGAAGAGGCGCAGGCGACGCCAAAGGTGGTGACAGGTATGTTTTATCACCCTCTTTCTTTTCGTCCTTCCTTTTCATGCCTTGTTTTTATATGTTGTTAATTGTATGTTAGGTACGTTTCTAGTTAACTCGGTGCCTGCGGTTGTAATGTTTGATAGCAGGGCTACTCATTCATTTGTGTCTCGCACTTTTAGCGAGAGTTTGGGCCGAGCGGTGGGACGGTTAGGATGTCCTTTGGTAGTCGAGGTTGCCGATGATAGGACCCTGACGGTTACGGATGTGTATCGGGGATGCACGTTGGAAGTCTCGGGTGTGAGGTTTCCCATCGATTTGATTCCGATAGCTATGCGAGAGCTTTGTGTGATTGTGGGCATGGATTGGATGGACGCGTTTGATGCGGAAATTGTTTGTCGCCACAAACAAGTGCGGGTTCGAACCCCAAGCGGGGGAGAGTTGTTGATTCAGGGAGACTCGCCCAGACGGACTACGGCAATATGTTCTGCGGCGAGGGCTCGGAGACACCTTCAGCATAGTGGTCAGGGGTACTTAGCGTATGTGATAGATACGCGTGTTGACGAGGCGAAGAAGACTGCCAAAGATGTGCCAGTCGTGAGGGAGTTTGCCGATGTGTTTCCCGACGAGTTACCGGGGATACCTCCTGAACGACAGGTAGAGTTTCGAATCGATCTGATTCCGGGTGCTGCTCCGGTGGCCAAGGCACCCTATCGCCTGGCTCCACCGGAAATGAAGGAGCTGTATGATCAGTTGCAAGAACTTCTCGAGAAAGAGTTCATTAAGCTGAGTTGTTAACCGTGGGGAGCTCCGATTTTGTTTGTAAAGAAGAAGGATGGGTCTCAGCGGATGTGTATTGATTACCGGGAGCTGAATAAGCTTACGGTAAAGAATCGTTATCCTCTGCCAAGGATTGACGACTTGTTTGATCAGTTATAGGGAGCCTCGTGGTTCTCTAAGATTGACCTGAGATCTGGGTATCATCAGATGCGGGTACGAAGTGAGGATACGGAGAAGACGGCCTTCCGTACGCGATATGGCCATTACGAGTTCGTGGTGATGCCTTTCGGGCTCACCAACGCACCAGCAGCGTTCATGGACCTCATGAACAGGGTATGTAGCCCGATGTTGGATCGCTCGGTGATCGTGTTCATCGACGATATCCTCGTATATTCGAAGACGAAAGAAGAGCACGAGGTGCATTTGCGAGAAGTTTTGGATGTTTTGAGGCGGGAGAAGCTTTACGCTAAGTTCTCCAAGTGTGAATTCTGGTTACGAGAGGTCCAATTCCTAGGACATGTCGTGAATCAGAACGGTATCATGGTCGATCCGGCCAAGATCTCAGCGGTAATGCGGTGGGAGGTGCCGAAAACTCCTACCGAGGTGCGGAGTTTTCTCGGGTTAGCAGGATACTATCGGAGATTTATCCAAGATTTCTCCAAGATTGCCTTGCCTATGACTCGACTGACGAAGAAAACTGCAGCTTTCAGTTGGGGTGAAGAGCAGCAAAAGGCATTTGAGGAGCTACGCAGACGTTTATGCGAGGCTCCTGTGTTAACTTTGCCCGAGGGTATGGAGGATTTGGTGGTTTATTGTGATGCTTCATATCAGGGGTTGGGTGCTGTGCTTATGCAACGCGGCAAGGTCATAGCTTACGCTTCGAGGCAGCTGAAGCCTCACGAAGCGAACTACCCGACTCATGACTTGGAGTTGGAAGCAGTGGTGTTTGCTCTAAAAATTTGGAGACACTATCTTTATGGTGTCAAGTGTACGATTTACACTGATCATAAGAGCCTTAAATACTTGATGGATCAGCAAAATCTTAATATGCGTCAGCGAAGATGGCTTGATGTGGTCAAGGATTACGACTGCGAGATACTTTACCACCCGGGTAAAGCAAATGTAGTCGTGGACGCACTTAGCCGACATCCGGTTGGGGGACCGCTGAAGGGTCTGTGTCAGCGGTTGACAGTAGTTGCACCTCTTTTGGAGTCGATAGGTGTCGCTCAGGAGGTGGCCGTGTTGGCGGAAAATGCAAAACGTGAGAGGGTTTCGGGAGAAATTCCGAAATTTGTACGGGATAGTCGAGGATTATTGACCCGATATGGTAGAGTTTGGGTCCCATTCACCGGTGGGAACCGACAGATACTATTGGACGAGGCGCATAAGTCCAAGTTTTCGATTCATCCGGGGGCTACCAAAATGTACAGAGACTTACGGGAAGGCTATTGGTGGCCCGGCATGAAGCGGGATGTAGCCAAATGCGTGGAGGTATGTTTGACCTGTCGGAAGGTCAAGGCGGAGCACCAGCGACCGCACGGGAAATTGCAGCCTTTGGAGATTCCGGTGTGGAAGTGGGAGCAGATTACGATGGATTTCATCACTAAGCTTCCCAAAACTCAGCGAGGAAATGATACCATCTGGGTAATTGTGGACCGTCTGACTAAGAGCGCTCACTTCTTGGCGATTAAAGAGAGCTTCTCGGCGGATAAGCTCGCGGAGGTTTTTATCCGAGAGATTGTAACTAGGCACGGGGTGCCAGTCTCGATTGTCTCGGATCGGGATACTCGCTTCACCTCCCGGTTTTGGGAGAAGTTTCAGAATGAAATGGGTACGCGGTTGCATTTCAGTACAACATTTCATCCTCAGACCGACGGGCAGAGTGAGCGTACTATTCAGACACTTGAGGACATGCTGCGAGCTTGTGTTATTGACTTCGGTGGTAGTTGGGATCAGTATCTTCCACTAGCTGAGTTCTCCTATAATAACAGCTATCACGCTAGCATCGGTAGAGCGCCGTACGAAGTGTTGTATGGCAGGAAGTGTCGGACGCCCATTTGCTGGGGCGAGGTTGGTCACAGAGTGTTGGGGAGCACCGACGTTGTGCTAAAGACGACGGAGATGATTCAAATGGTGCGGGATCGGTTAGTCACTGCTCAGAGTCGACAAAAGAGTTACGCCGATAAGAGACGATCGGATTTGGAGTTCCAAGTCGGGGATTACGTTCTTTTGAAAGTGTCACCCTGGAAAGGGGTAATCCGTTTTCGCAAGCGGGGAAAGTTGGGTCCCCGATATATCGGACCGTACAAGGTCATCGCGCGTGTGGGGAAAGTAGCTTACCGATTGGAGCTACCGGAGGAACTGAGCCTGATCCACAACACTTTCCACGTCTCTCAATTGCGGAAGTGTGTGATGGCTGAGTCTGCGGTAGTTCCCCTCGAAGATATTCAGATTGACGAGCGACTCAACTATGTGGAGAAGCCAATAGCCATCGTCGAGAGGAAGACGAAGACTCTGCGGAACAAAGTCATTGGATTGGTGAAGGTCCAGTGGCAGCACCGGAAAGGTTCAGAATGGACGTGGGAACCACAAGCCGAGATGCGGGAGAATTACCCGGAGCTGTTTGCGGGCGTGGACTTCGGGGACGAAGTCTAATCCAAGCGGGGGAGAGTTGTAAAGCCCACATCTCGGTATGTATTTTCTTTTTATATAAAATCCTCTCCTGTCGCTTTTATAAGCTTTTGTTTTATTTACCGAATTGTCGAGGTTGACCAAGTGTGTAATAAGCTTTAAAATTTTTTACTTTGTGCCAAGTGTTGAATCTAGAGGGGCTAATCTTGGCTTTTAAGTAAAATGGACATGGGTTTCGGCCCATGCAAAGAAAAGAGCCGAACCCCTCCTCTCCCTTATTTCCTTCTCGTTGATCTTCTACGACCACGACCCATTTGACCTAAACCCTAATTCCTCCCTCCCCTTGGTAGCCGCGATCACCTCCCCTTGTGTGTAGTTCGGCGCCGGAGAAAAAGAAAAGGCAGAGAGAGAAAGACAAGAAAGAAAGGGGCGCCGGAGCCACCTGCTGTTTGCCGGAGCCTGCTGTTCTCCGGAGTTCGTGAGGGAGAGAATCGGGCGCAACTACGTGGCATCATCGAAGGTAAGTTCCGTTCTTTCGTTTTTGTTTTCCTTGTCTCTCGTCGGTCTCCTCCCGTGACAGCCGCGACGCGGCGGCCTTGGCCGCTGTAGGCGGTGGCTACTGTACCACCACCGGAGATGGTGGTGTGGTGGTGAGCCTTGTGGGGTTGCAGTAAGACGATCGAGAAAGAGAGAGGTCTGAGGTGCGAGAGGGGTGCGGGGTGTGTGTGTGTGCGTGCGGGATTTTCGCCGGAGGGCTGCCGCCGGCCGCCGCCACCGGCAACCACCACTACCGGAGGTGGCAGTGGGTGGTGCATGGCCATGGCCAGACCTGAATCACCGTTGAACCCTTAAACCGTGACTTAATCGATTAAGCCGAATCGTGCAAACCGTTTTTATAAATCGTGATTTTATGAAAATTCTAAGTGTACTGTCCAGTTTTCGCGTGATCATAACTTTTCTGTCGTAACTCCGTTTGAGCCGAAACTGGCGCCCACTGTTCAAGTTCAGGGTCGGGCACGTTTTCTGTGTTTTAGCGGAAAACTGGTTCGGTCTCTAGCTGGGCGAAAAAGTGGTCGCAAGTTCGGTGATTCGTCATTTTATGTGTAAAATTCTGGAATCTGCCACTGTTTTGTGTAGACCATAACTTTCTGCTCGTAACTCGTTTTGAGGTGAAATTGGTGCCCAAAGTTCCCCAATCGAATTGGAAAGGTTTTTCGTGTTTTGCCGAAAGTCTGATTAAGCCCGTAGCTAGGCTGTATTGAGCTGTTTGTTCAGGCTGGACCGAAAACTGGCAGTTTTGGTAATCGTTCGTATTTAATTCATATTTAATTGTAGAAAAATCGTTAGGAGGCGTATAATATGTCCTTGGAACCCTAACTCAGAGGTCTTTCTGGTCATGATATAATATTGGGGATTTTCTGGGTTTAAAGGGGTCGAAACAGGTCCCGAACAGACCTATTTTGTGAGAACGGAAATTAGTTTTAGTGACGGTTTAAGCGTGTGTCGTGTCATAGGGTCCGAGTCTCGTATTGACACATTTTAACATGCGTTTAGGTGCTGGGAAGTGACCGTAATTGTGAAGCTTGAATTGTGTTGTTAAGCTAGGCGCGCATTTGAGGTGAGTTCTCTCACTATACTTAATATCGGTTGTTTTATCATTGCTGTAGCACGTGTGTGGTAGCTTTATGTGATTTTGTTGTGAACTAGATAGCGGGGTGCCTAGTTGAGTTTATGATGTCATGTTAACTCGGTGGGACCGAGGGTCCGGCGGGGTCGGAGGTTTTATACGCGGGGCGTAGAGACTCGGTGGGACCGAGGATTCGGCGGGGCCGAGGATGTTATCATGTGGTCAGTGGGACCGACTTGTGCCTTTTAGGTGGGTGGTTGTGGATATACATGTTTATGATTTGTTCGTAGACCTGTATGATCGTTTATGTGTCGCTATCTATTTTAGGGGTAGTGTGGAATAACTGTATTATTTATGGTGTTTGAATTCACTAAGCTTCGTGCTTACCCTTTCCCAATAAACTGTGGTTTCAGGTACGAGTGGCTCTAAGGCGTGACGGGTACACACTGGCGCGCGGGATGAGCTGGCTATTATTAGTTTTAATTATTAACATTATTTCCGCTGGTTTCTGGTTACATGAACAATATTTATGATTTTGCAACTAATATGTTGGGATTATTTAATGGGTTTTATATACGAAATGTTTAATTAAAAATTTTAAATTTCTCGTAATTTTTGGGACGTTACACGAGTCTTATCCAATAAGTGAGAGTGACGAATCTTACCCGATAAGCGTTTACCGGATAAGAATGTTGCATACAATGTCATTTTAATGGACTAATATCTTACCCGGTAAGTTAAGTAAGCCCTTACCGGTAACCGTTGGGTAAACAGCCCCTTAATCTCACTCCACCCATGAATTGGAGTTCTCACGGGTCACATTAATCCTGATCCGAGGGTCCAGATCCCTTCTTACGCTTTTCACCCTAACTTAACCCAACTCTTCTCTTATACATACATACATACATATAGGCATAGGATCATGTGAGAAGTGTCATTTTTGTTAAGAAATGTGAGAAGTACTTTTAAACTGTTTATCACTTTTAATCAAATACTCTCCCATGAATTGCAGCTTAAAAAGGAATTGATTTAACGGTTCAGAACCAATTCTCACGCTTCTCACGTTCACCTCAATTTCTCACATGATCCTTCGCCTATATATATATAGGGTTGGGTTCACGTGAGACCAACCTGTTTTCGTGAGACCACAAAATAACACTAAAACTTCACAGCGATTCATTGTGAAGGTAAGAAAATCAACGAACCTTCACAACAAAAACACTGTGAAGGTTTACCTTCACAACACCTTCACGGTCTTTTGCTGTGAAGGTTTAGTATTATTTTTGTGGTCTCATGGGTCTCACGGAAATAGCTTGGTCTCACAGGATCTCAAGTATATATATAGGGTTGGGTTCACGTGAGACCAACGTGTTTTCGTGAGACCGATGAGACCAAGTTTTTACACTTGAAACTTCACAGCAAAACACTGTTAAGGTAAAAAAAGATCCGAACTTTCACAGCAAAAACACTGTAAAGGTAGGTAACCTTCACAGTGTTTTGCTGTGAAGTTTCAAGTGTAAAAACTTGATCTCACGAAAACAGGTTGGTCTCACATGATCTCAAGTCTATATATATATATATATATATATATATATATATTATTTATCATTTAGAGTTTTAGATATTTTCTTAAGACCCAATTTTCTCAGTTCATTATACCTGCACCAAGACCTAGGAAATTCACAAACACATATATATTTCATTGGATTTTTACCAGCTGATTCGTAATCTAACAATTACTCATTTGAAGCCATCTTTTACAGTGACATCAATGGTTAGTTTTGTGGCTTTTTGGAAAGCATAAGAGAATTGGAAAAATAACTGATTATTTGGTTATATCATAAAACTTAAAAAATACATCTCTAAAAGCATTTCATAGACCATAGGCATCTCTAAAAATATATAAAATTTTTAAAATAACTTATAAGCCCATAAAAGGCCCAAACCGCATAAACCGGTCAGACCAAACCACCTAAACCGTGGTCCGGTTTGACCGGTCTGGGTACTTGATGTCAAACCGCTCGGTTTAAAAATTTACCAAACCACCACTTGTGATTTAATTAGTTTATGGTTTGAGGGGTTAGACCGTCCAAACTGAACCGCAAACAGCCCTATTATTATGGAACATAAAAATCGTATTTTTGTTGGAACCATCTCGGCCTTTAAGTTAAGGCATTGCCTAAATCCACTTTATGACATAAAAGAAAAACCCATTTTGATGATGCAATTGATATATTAATTGTAATTATAATGGCGTATTAATAAAGTTCTTCTAAAAGATAAGTCTTTGGTTGTATTAATTATAGTTACAAAGATGTATATTTTGCTCTAAATAGTTATTATTTGTAAGCACAAAATACGTTTTATAAAAAATATAAACATGGTCATGAAAAACTTAAAAGAAGAGAGAGAACAAAAAAATATAAAGGAAATTAATTAAAATACCCCAAGTTTGAAAGTGAGTTACCAAAATACCCCAAAAAATTAATTTTTACCAAAATGTCTTTTTTTCCGCGGAGGGAGCCCTCTATAGCGGGCAGAGACTGAAAGTGTAAAATTTTGCAAAATTATTTACACTTTCAGTCCCCATAGCGGGCCATCGCGGGCCTCGATCGCGGGGGCCAGGGACTGAAAGTGTAAATATATCTTGCAAAAAATTTCACAATTGGTTCCTGCCCGCGATCGTTGGATCTTATCGCGGAGGAAAAGGGCATTTTGGTAAGAAATTAATTTTTTAGGGTATTTTGGTAAGTCAACTTCAAACTTGGGGTATTTTAATTAATTTCCCAAAATATAAACCTATTTAACTTTTTCGCCTAAGGCGTATTTTAAGTTGAGACGGCATGCTAGGGCCTAGGAACCTCTCTTCCGACTACATAATGACATAGAGATTAAAGACGTCTCACATATGGTATAAGGATTAGGGTCTTTCATGTTTAGAGATTTGACACCTTCATTTTACAAAGGGTACCCGGTGGTTGTGGACGATTTGGCCCATGACGTAAAGTCGCATCAAAGATTGTTTGCTCACTGATATATATAGTATCACATGTGTACATATGTGCTGGATTACAATATCATATCGAGAATACCCTTATCGCATGTGATAATACACGTGAGGGGGACTAATGGTGTGTGGGTGACTTGGCCTGGTCACGCCAAATGTCGTCCGCATCTCTGATTAATTAGCATCACACATTTATCATATGTGATGAAATATACTATCACATGTGATTGAGTATAATAAAAGGGTGTTCTCGTGTTCTCATAAATGAAGGTGTTTTCACGTTCTCATAAACCGAAGGTGTTCTTGTTTGACCCATTCCCTGTATATGTGGAGGTTCAGACGATAATACCTCCATTTTGCGAAAATGTGAGAACACTTTTATCACATGTGATAATACATGTAAGAGCACTTGGTGGTTGCCGACGATTTGGCCCATGACCTAAAGTCGCACCAAAGGTCGTTTGCATCACTGATATAGTATTACATGTGTACATATATAGGTTATGGATCGCAATACCATATCGAGAATACCCTTATCACATGGGATAATAGACGTGAGGGGGACTAGTGGTGTGCGGGCGACTTGGCTCTAGGTCGCACTAAACGTCGTCCACGTCTCCGATTTAGTATCACACATTATCATATGTGATGAAATATTATTACATATGAATGACTAAGTAAAAGGGTGTTCTTGTTCTCTTTTGAATTGAACCCTTCCCTATATATATAGGGTCAGGTTCAGGTTCAGGTTCAGGGGAAAACCTCAAAAAAAACGGAAAACTAAGGAACACTTTGGTAGTCTTCCATCTGGACGGTATGTATATATATATATATATATATAGGGTCAAGTTCAGGTTCAGGGGAAAACCTCAAAAAAACGGAAAACTAAGGAACACTTTGGTAGTCTTCCATCTGGACGGTATGCATTTGTGCATACAAGTAATTTGAAACATGCACACGTGCATATATGCACAAATGCATGATGCACTTGTGTATAAAACCAAAAAAAACAACTTAACTTACTTGTATGCACAAGTACATACCGTGTAGATGAAGGGCTATTAGGGTGTTCTTCAGTTTTTCATTTTTTTGAGATTTTTCCTTGAACCTCCATCTCTCTCTCTCTCTCTCTCTCTATATATATATATATATATATATATATATATATATATATATATATATATGGCGGTCGGTTAATTTGGTCCAAACCGCCCAAAAAAACCTTCAAACCGCAGACCGACCCGACCGCCCGATTTGACAAATTTTCGAACCACTCAAACCGCCAAAAACGGTCCGGTTTGATTTGGTTTGAGCGGTCCAACGGTTTTTTTGAACACCCCAACATAACAATGTGAAATTTCGATATCATTGATGGTTTATTGATTCTGTTGTAAATTAATGTTTTTGAATAGATATTTTCCAAACGGGATAGACATATACTTTGACAATGTGGGAGGAGAGATGTTGGAGGCTGCAGTTGCAAGTATGAACCCTTTCGGTAGAGTTGCTGCATGTGGAGCGATTTCGCACTACACAAATTCACGAAAACAAGCTGCACCAAACATGATAGATATCGTCTACAAACGCATCAGAATCCAAGGGTTTTTGTCTCCGGATTTTTGCATGAATGATCTCAAGGACTTCATGCCAGTAATGACTGATTATGTTCGTGCCGGAAAATTGTGTGTGCTTGAAGACGTTTCTCATGGCATTGAGAGCATTCCATCTGCATTTGTAGGCTTGTTCCAAGGTAAAAATGTGGGAAAGAAAGTTGTTCAAATCGCTCAAGAATGAAGTGATATTATCATTATTGAAACACCAAATAATTATGTACAAGATACCATTTTTTGCACCTTTATTAAGGCTATGTTTGGCAAACTAGCTGATAAGCTAGCTGGTGGCTGATAAGCTAGCTGATGGCTGATAAGCTAGCTGATGAAAAAATCACGTTTGGCAAAAGTAGTTTATAAGCATGTAAAACACTAATAATTTAATGTTGAAGGTTACATCCTTGTGTATTATAATATTCTTTAGGTATAAATATTTTTTTTTTGGAAGGACAACAATTTATTTGACCAAAAGAGATACAAGGCTTCTACAAGAGGCAAAACCAACACAAACCAAAACAACCAACAAGGACGTACGAGAAAGAAACCAAAGCTAAAAAAGCAACCAAAATGGGAAGAAACAACGAAACCGAACATAAGCCCCGAGACCAAGAGCTACCAAAACAACGAGAAGCAACACTCGAAAGGAAAAGAGAGACCTAACCATCAAGCCCTTGACCCTCACACCATTCCGTCCACGATATATTGAAGACCTTAGCACGCTTGGAGATCCAATTGAAGGAAATATGCTTAACCACGAAAAGGCGAACAATTTGGTCGCACAGCCCGCTCGAAAAGACCCGATTATTTCGATAGCTCCAAATCGAATAAAGAGTGGTCTAAAGGACAACCTTCCTCGAGCCAAGGCCTGCCTAGAGAAGGGCGGGCCGAGCGTACGTCTAGGGCCCATGAGAATTAGGGGCCCAATTTTTTTTACTATATAGTACTATAGTAGTAGTAAAAAACTACTAGTAAATAATTAGTCAAATTATTTTAGTATCTAATATGACCCAAAGAATTTCGTATTATATTAATGGCCAAACATGTATTAGTTAATTACATTGAAAAATAAAATATATAAAAAGTTACTTGGTCATTCATTTAAAAGTATTGATTGTAGTTTCTCTAAGGTTTTTTTTTAATCTAGTACCAAAGTCTAAACGACTTACCCAGTAAACCTTGATATATTATATTATCCATCATTCATTTTCTACCGGATCTTTTTATTATTCCATCCGCATTAATTATATATTTATATAAGAATATAATATATTTTTTGTTATTAACTAAGAGAATTTCTGTCATTTGAAAAAAAAAACCAACCAAATGAGACGGTCCAACTAATATTTTTACATTTGTTTTTTCAAACATTATTGAGTGCATTAATCTTAAGTACTCTCCTATCTCAAAAACAATAAAAATCTCAAGCTATAACCAACATGACATTTTGATTCTAAAATTGATAATTCTAAAAAAGGTTTGTTCAAACCCTAATAGTTTAAAACGGTGATGAAAAACATTTTCCTGAGATGAGATGGAAATCCAACAGATTTATATTGATTTACATAGAGTCGTACTCCGAATAGTCATATTATGACCCCATATAATGTGAACCTATATATTATATATATATATATATATATATATATATATATATATATATATATATCCTAAGGATGTTTTTGCAGCGGAACAAATTGACGATGCCATCTACAAATGATATGGTAGATAATACATTATTAATTAAAATTAATTGTTGGTTGCTTTTGCGTCTAAGAATACTCGAAAAAATCAGTTTTATGAATTACTAATATTTCTTGAATTCAATGTTATTTCCTATGATAAAAACACTATATTAAAGATTTTTTTGTACTTATCGAGGGCCCTATTTTACATCTCACTCAGGGCCTATAAATAATCAGGAACGGGCCTGCCTCGAGCTCGGCATGACATGGGAGACCCTACCCGACATCAAATCGTCGAACGAAAAGGACGATGATAAGCTAAAGCCCCACCAATTGAAGATATACGTCCACAATTTGAAACTCCGTGCGCATTTTAAGAAACAATGCTCTAAAGTTTCAACGTCATTACCGCAACACGGACATAGAGTAGAATGCATATCCAAGCCTCTAGAATGGAGGATCGCCCGAACCGTAATTCTTCCCCATCTAAGCCGCCAAATAAAGATGCAAACTTTCCTTGGTGTAAGCACATTAGCATTGTGTTTGGATAGTATTCATCGGTACCTGCAAAAGTTTGTCATCAATTAAGCACCTCAAAGCCTTAACCGAGAAGGTCACATCCTCACTAAGTCGCCATACCCAACAATCCTCCTCCCCCGGCCGAAAATAAATGTTACCGAGAGAAGAATTCAATTCCTCCAAATCTCCTATCGATCCTCCCTAGGATTATGAACCCAATCCCACGCCCCACACCATCGGTCGTCAACCCTCACGACACGGTCAAGGATCGAGACATGTCTTTAAAGGAAAAATAAAGGAAAAATAATGACATGTCTTATACATATTAAATATTTTAACAAAACAAAATAAATTTAAACACGAGTGTTGTTTTTACGTTGATACACAATGATACTTTTTAGCGGTATTTAGTTATCGTAATGTGTTTATTTATTGATATATATATATATATATATATATATATATATATATATATATATATATATATATATATATATATATATATAGTGTTAGGTTCATTTGAGAAGTCTAAATATTTTGAGAAATAGAGAAGTGATCGTGACTCTTCGATTAAATGCGCTGATTTTGAACATGGAAGGGTATTTTGGTAATTAGTCATCCCGTTTACAAAAAACACGGGCTGAGTTCAAATATGAATCTGTGTGATTCACATATGAACTATACGTTCATATATGAACCTTTGTAATTCACATATGAACTCTTTATAACTAATTCATATATGAATCTTGTGATTCATATATGAACCTTTGTGTTTCATATATGAAACTAATTAATTGTAGGTTCATATATGAATCAGTTGAACCAATTAACTGATTCATATATGAATCTTTGTGTTCATATATGAACATTTGTAATTTACATATAAACTTTTTTTAACTAATTCATATATGAACTTTTGTGTTCATATATGAACCTTAATGATTTATATATGAATTTTTTTAACTAATTCTCATATGAACAAATTAACTGATTCATATATGAATCACAAAGATTCATATATGAATTAGTTAAAAATATTTTATATGTGAATTACAAAGGTTCATATATGAACACAAATGTTCATATATGAATCACACAAATTCATATATGAATCTGTCCCGCGTATTTTTTACGAAACTACCCTAAATACCCCTGAGCGTCGTTTATTAATTAATGTGGACGCGCGCATTAATCAGGTGTAACGCGAATTTCTTGACCGTGGATTATTTAATCCAATGGATATGATCACTTCTCTATTTCTCAAAATATTTAGACTTCTTAATTGAACCATTCCCTATATATATAGAGGGCCCTTCTTTTGTTAACCACTAAATTAGTGTTAACCTTGTTAACTAATCTGGACCATTAATCATCAAAACCAATGGCTAAGATTAAAATCAGTTTTTAATTCATAATTAAAATAAAAGCACAGGTGATTTCATTTGCAGCGTATATGCATAGGGGTATTGTTGTCATTTTACAAATCTTGGTAATTATCATATAAGGAAACAGTTCACTGAATCGCTACATTTAAGGAGCTATAACTTATCTCTAATTGATTTAGACAGAAAAATAGCAAACACGAACTCTCTCTATCCAATCTCGAATCAAAAGAAAAATCAACCAAATAAATCATTCTAATCGATTGTTGAAAAGACGAGAATGGCGATTCCCGGCTGTCAATCGAGGAGGGGCAGCGGTGGTGGTGGCGTTCGATGGTCGAACGAGAGAGAAGAGAGAAGAAGTAGCGGCCGGCGGTTTCGCTTGGTTTAGATTGAGAGATGCAGAGAAATCGAGATGGCGACTGCGGTTGACGGAGATGGCGGCGAAGGGCGGTCGTGCGACGGGAAATCGAGAAGAGGGAGCGCAACGAGAAGATGAAGGTTAGGCAGCCGACAGTTACTGACGGTTGATGTTCTAGACGGAAAATGGTGATGTAGTGGAGGTGAGAGCGGCGACACTAGAGGTGTACGGTGGTGGTTGTGCTCGTCGCCGGCAGTAGAGTGGTGTGTGGCGGCCGGTAGTGAGTGCACGGTGAAAAGGGAGAGAAAGAAGTGAAATTACTCAAATTAGGGTTCTGCTTTTTATTGTTTTTGTATTTTTACTTTTGTTTTAAGACTCTAAAAAAAATGAAAAAGGTAAACCAAGATAATAAAAACTCAGATTGTAATTTGAAATTTGTGCATATATGCATACATGCCACTTTAATATATGCTTATATCCGGTTGTAATTTGTGCATATATGCAAGTTTGATATGTGCATATATGCATTTGTGAAGTGATGCATATATGTTTTGGGTGTAAAGTATGCATATATGCAATTTTTGATATGTGCATATATGATGCATGTGTAAAATTTACATATATGCAGTTTTAATAAGTGCATATATGCAATTCTCTAACGTGCATATATGCTATTCTCTGGTATGCATGTTGTGGGTGAAAAAATATGCATATATGCAATTTTGATATGTGCATATATGCTGCAGGTGTAAAGTGTAAGTATATGCAATTGTAATATGTGCATATATGCAATTGTCTGATGTGCATATATGCAATTCTCTGATGTGTATGTTGTAGGTGTAAAATATGCATATATGCAATTTTGATATGTGATACTGAAAGTAAAAATTAATATATCAAGTAATACTGGAATTAAAAATTAATACTGGAAATAATACTAGAATTAATATGGCTGACGTGAAATTAATACTGGAATTAAAATTAATAAGTAATTAAAAATTAAAAATTAATATAATATAACTACCTAATTTAACTAGGCGTGATATTAGGAAAGTGTAGTTACTGCATATAACAAAATATTTAAATTCCAATAATACCCTTGAGGCCTTGAATGAAACGTCCAAGTAATGTTAAAACCATCCATGTATCTTGCTTTCTATTGGTCCAAAATAAGTTAACAAGGTTAACACTAATTGAGTGGTTAACAAAAGAAGGGACCACATATATATATATATATATATAGGGGCTTAATCAAATGAGAACTAGTTAGTTTGTGGTAACCGTGAGATCCAATGTGAACCAATCATTTAAGATAATTAATGTTATTTACAAAAATAAAGTAAAGGGTAAATTAGTAAATTGAATTGAATATTTAATTTATTTTAATTTTCTAATTTTACATTTCTCTCTCCTCTCTAAGTTCACACATCACTCTCTCTCTCCCTCTCTCTCTCTCTCTCTCTCTCTCTCTTGTTAACCCTAAAAATATATTTCTTATCAGATTTACATGTGCTGCCGCTTTCCTTCTTCCTCAATTCCGGCAACCACAACATGTGCGGCATGGCCACCACCGTGATATTTTTGACTCCATCTCCTTTGAACCCAGTGAAGACAACATCCAGGAAAAAATGAGCAGCATGGCGACGACGACGACGACGACGACGTGGAAGAAAGAAAGGGGTTGTGATGGAGGCGGTGAAACACCATGGCGGCGACGACGTCGTGGCTGTGATGGAGGCGGTGGAACACCATGGCGGCGACGACAGCATGGCTTCTCCCTTTTCTCTGGTTTGGGCTTATCGTGGACAACTGCTGTTTAGATCTGCTTCCTTTAGCTGATTCTGTTAAGATGGTTTGGGATGATAGTTTTGGCTTTGGTTTGGTCTTGTTAGTTTTGGTTTTGGTGTGGTCTTTCTGGTTCCTTGTACATTTGTATATTTTTTGTTCATAAAGTTGCTTGCCTTTAAAAAAATGGTAATCACAGTGGTATGTTGTAACACCCCGCTTACCACGACACAATATTGTCCGCTTTGCCCCACTGGCTCACGGCTTTGTTCTTGGCGACCTGGCAAGGACTTCGCAAGGACTTCCCAGGAGGTCACCCATCCTGGTACTACTCCCACCCAAGCACGCTTAACCACAGAGTTTCCAAGGAACCCGCATGCTTGTGGCCCCAAAACGCGTTGTGTCTGGTAAGGCCAAGGTTTACTAATATACCCAGCATCTCTCCTGTCCACGGCCGATGTGGGATATGCCTAAGGTGTTACACACACCCCCCTTAGGGACTCATCGTCCTCGATGAGGTTTGCCCCACCATCCCGAACGGCACAGGAGTGGCTCTGATACCATTTGTAACACCCCGCTTACCACGACACAATATTGTCCGCTTTGCCCCACTGGCTCACGGCTTTGTTCTTGGCGACCTGGCAAGGACTTCGCAAGGACTTCCCAGGAGGTCACCCATCCTGGTACTACTCCCACCCAAGCACGCTTAACCACAGAGTTCCCAAGGAACCCGCATGCTTGTGGCCCCAAAACGCGTTGTGTCTGGTAAGGCCAAGGTTTACTAATATACCCAGCATCTCTCCTGTCCACGGCCGATGTGGGATATGCCTAAGGTGTTACATATGTAGTGTGGTATCACATGTTGTATCACATTTGGTATCACATTGTCCGAGAGAGGAGAGAGGAAAGAGGAGAGACGAGAGATAAAAAATTAAATACCTAAAATGCCCTTTAACTTAAATTTCAGTCAAAATTACTAAAATTAATAATTTCCTAAATTATCATTTAACATGTGGCTCACATTGGATCTCACGGTTACCACAAAATAATCGGTTCCTCCATGAAGGGCCCCCTATATATATATAGGGTCTGGTTCAAGGGAAAACCTCAAATAAACGGAAAACTAAGGAACACTCCGGTAGCCTTTCATTTGAGCGGTATGCACTTGTGCATACAAGTTATTTGTAACATGCATTTGTGCATATATGCACAAATGCATAATGCACTTGTGCATAAAACCAAAAAGTTAACTATTTACCTGTAAGCACAAGTGCATACCGTCCAGATGAAGGGCCACCAGGGTGTTCTTCAGTTTTCCGTTTTTTTAGGTTTTTTCCCTTGAACCTCCCTCTCTCTCTCTCTCTCTCTATATATATATATATGACGATAATCAAATGACAACCAGAAATATGTTACAAACTCGTGAGAACCTATGAATTAAGATATTGGTACACATATGTTCGTGTTCACCTTGTAAAAAGATTACATCTGAAAAATGAATTTTGTTTCACATGGTGAAACAACATAATGTAAAACTATCATATTATGAAATAAATATAGGTGAAGCAAAATATAATAAATCCTAGTATTTGATGAAAAAATACATGTACAAAAATATTTTTTATATCGGTTCTCACGGTTTATAACATATTTGTGGTTCTCATTTGATTTAACTCATATATATATATATATATATATATATATATATATATATATAGAGAGAGAGAGAGAGAGAGAGAGAGAGAGGAAAGTTCAAATGAAAACTCAAATTCAATTGTGAAGGTGAGGACGAATCTTGGCCCTTCTATCTCTATTGATCCAATGACTCATATTAAATAGAGTTTTTAATTGAAATTATTAATTAAGGTGATTAGGGGTAAAAAGGAAAGATAATTTAAAGGTAATTTAATTAAAATACCCAAAGTTTGACTTTGACTTACCAAAATACCCATTTTCTCTCTGGTTGTACCAAAATACCCATTTTTTCCGCGAAGGGGTCCGCGATCGCGGACAGGGACCATTTTTGAAAATATTCATCCCGCGATCGCGAAGGAGTGTCCCGCGATGGTGTGATTTTTTATTGTTTTTATTTGAAATTTACACTTTTAACCCCTAACTTATTTACTTACTTTACTTTATACCTTTTACTTTCATAATTTTAATTTTACATTTAACACATATAATCGTTTATTAACTAAAATACGTTAAAAAAATACGTTTTAATTTTAACAAGTTACACCATTATAATCGTCTCGTCGATACGTTCAAAATGAGCCCAATATTGAATATTTTTTGATTTATATATTTTAATATATATCATATACACTACATAAAAATATTTTTTATATTTAAAATTCATATTCTTATAGTTAATTATTTAATTTATGGTACTCTTATAGTTAAAATACGTTTTATTTATTTTATTATCGATGGTCCAAGTGTAAGTATTAAAAATTGGCGGAGGCTTTGTGATGGACAGACATCGATCATTTTGTGCATACTCTGTAACTGCAAATACTTCAGTTCCAAACACACATTAATCATCATTCTCCAAATACCCATTTTCACAATTCTTAAATGAGTCTAGTGATACCAACTTGTCAAAACCTCATTTCATATTCTTCTCGTCAAACCTTGTCCTATTGCCATTCACGATATCTATAAACACATACAAATAATAATAATTTAAAACGACTTAATGAATTAGTTAATATATGATTATTATGTTAATGCGATAGGAGTGAAACAAAATTGAAAAAAATAAGAGATGTACCATAAATTAAATAATTAACTATAAGGGTATGAATTGTAAATATTAAAAATATTTTTATATAGTATATATGATATATATTAAAATATATAAATAAAAAAATATTCAATATTTGGCTCATTTCGAAGGTATCGAAGAGACGATTATAATGGTGTAACTTGTTAAAATTAAAACGTATTTTTTTAACGTATTTTAGTTAATAAACGATTATATGTGTTAAATGTAAAATTAAAATTATGAAAGTAAAATGTATAAATTAAGTAAGTAAATAAGTATAGGGGTTGAAAGTGTAAATTTCAAATCAAAACAATCAAAAATCACACAATCGCGGGACGCTCCTTCGCGATCGCGGGATGAATATTTTCAAAAATGGTCCATGTCCGCAATCGCGGACCCCTTCGCGAAAAAATGGGTATTTTGGTAAAATCAGAGAGAAAATGGGTATTTTGGTAAATCAAAATCAAACTCTGGGTATTTTAATTAAATTCCCTAATTTAAACTCACGCCTACCATATTTGACTTTTTATTTTCTTTTTTAATTAAAAACTTTTACCCCCCTTAAAGTTTAAAATAAATTATCTTAAAAATTAATAATATTTTAATCAAACAAATTACATCAAAAAACGAGAATTATGTGCTCTTCGATATGACATCCATCTCGATATAGTTTGTTTTGTTGTTTTAACCGTTTTTTACGTGAAATGTCATATATGTGTTATATTCATTATGAATATTTATGTATTCAAGTGTTTATAACATCTCGACACCGTAAGTCCGTAACTCGACATCACCTTCTACAACATTTTCTTCAACGTCCTAATTAGGCATTGTGTTCTTCATTACCGTAACCCAACACCCATCGAGATGAATCGGGAACCTATCGAGTTTCGATTGTGAACCGAGGAACGAAAGAGAGTGCGTCACGTCTCCACACCTTTACGGGTCACTCATGTATTATTCTTCATGAATAATGTATCATTCAGTATGAATAATACATCATGAATAGTGAATGAACGTTCACCTTTGTTATTCATACTGAATGTGGACACCTGGAGATGTGCATACATATTCATAAAGAATAAAACCAAGTCGCGGTTGTTAATCGAAAAACAAAAGAGAGCGCATCATGTGTTCACACCTTCACGGGTCATTTATATATTATTAATCATGAATAATGCATCATTCAGGATGAATAATACAACATTCAAGGTGAATAATACATGATTCATGTTTAATAATACATGATTCATGTTTAATAATACATGAATCAGGAATTCGTGTATTATTCATCCTGAATGTTGTATTATTCATTTTGAATACTGTGTTATTCGTCATGAATAATGAATGAACGTTCCCCTTTGTTATTCATACTGAAATGGACACCAGGAAACGTGCATACATATTCATACTGAATATAACACATACATAGTATTTGACGTAAAAAAGGTTAAAATGAAGAAAAAAACTATATCGAGATGGATGTCATATCGAAGAGCACGAAATTCTCGTTTTTTTAATGTAATTTGTTCGATTAAAATATTTGTAATTTTTAAGATAATTTATTTTAAACTTTAAGGGGGTAAAAGTTTTTTAATTAAAAAAGAAAATAAAAAGTCAAAGATGGTAGACGTTGATTCAAATTTCCATATTTGTCCATAATCACTTCTCAATTGGTTTCATTAAGTTTTAACCATTGATTAATTTTCCAAATCTTGGTCAATGGTTGTCACTTGTCCTCATGTTCACAATTGAAAATGAGGTTTCATTTGAACCCACACCTATATATATATATATATATATATATATATATATATGTTTAAACGAGAATACTAACTATTTTAGTTTACCAAGTTTTATCTCAAGAGACAGTTTACCTTAGTGTCTGTCTACTCACACGAGTAACACTACAAGGCCGGCACACTTGAGGACTACCTCCAAGCCATTACCTCAAATAGTGGAGGTCTTAATACAAACCTCCAAGATGACACACAAGACTAAACCCTAATAGTGCCTACTTAAAAAGTTCAAAATGTTAAATCGATTAATAATGCACAATTACTCCAAGTAATAATGTACATACTATGATCCCAAAAAAGATAGTGGTCCAACCACGGTATTCAACATACCAAATGTGTTTTTTTTCTTCAAAATGTTCAAGGACCATACTTAGGTCAACACAACCCATACTACCATATAGAGTGTTTTCGAGGTTTATAACCAAATTCCATGAACCAGGATACAAAGTCATAAACAAGTATCATCATTTCTCATCGGTTTCATGAAAACTTGGCTAAATAAGTTTATGTAATCATATAACCCACACTAGTAGGTAAAAACCCCAAACAAGTATAACAATGTAATTAAAATATATGTCAGGATCGATTCTTAACAAGAATTAAACTTCTTAGAAACAGAATTTAGAGAATCTTGCGGAATAGAACTCTAAATCAATAAAGAACAATCAATAGAAATTCAATAAACTGTATATAGATCAAACAGTTATTACTCACAAGTTTTACACCAAACCTCAATCTTGTTGAACAGGCTCAACAAGACGATTTCTACTTCTCTAGAAATAGGATCTAAGACCTTGAGGTTAATTCACTCTTGAATATTAAATTCTGTATGCTAACTATCTTCTATTTTTCTCATGATTTTTAATAGCTATCTATCAATACTATTTATACAAAAGTAATTACAAGATAACCATAAAAAGTAACTTGATCTTCTGAATCTTCGTTAAGCATATCTTGATCAATTCCTTCTTTGTCTCCAAAAGTATCGCATACCAACTTTATCAACTCAGCAGTATTAATGATGATTTGACTCAGCAGCATTAACAACCTTCAGCAGTATTAATCTTCACAGTCTTCAAGCAGTAGTAACTCAGCTCAGCAGTACTAACCATGTCTAGCAGTAGTAACTTGGACTAGCAGCACTAACTTCAACTAGCAGCAGTAACTTTGCCCAGCAGTAGTAACGAAGAACTGGCAGTAGTAATGAAGACTTAGCAGTACTAACCATCCTTAGCATATCTTCAGTTCCCAACAATCTCCCCCTAACTTGACTTTTAGGAAAAGAAGTCAAGTTCTTCAGATGATGCTTCCAAAACTTAGTCATCATGTACACACAGATTAGGACTTAGGCCTAGACTCTGATTGAGAATCCTCTTTACCAAGAATCTACCCATTGCTGAATCCTTGTTGCAGGTCAGCTTAGTGTGTAGCATTCCCTGCAGCCTCTTCATGCTGTGATTGTATATTTCATCTACAAGATAGTATTCATGAGTTGCAGAGTCAAGGGAGATGACATATACTCCACAGTTTTCATAGAGCATCCAGTTGGTAATGACTTGAAACTGTGTGTTTAACCTATGCTGAACTGCTTCAGGTTTGAACATTTGGCACAAGAATTCAAGTACCATTTTAGAAATTGACATCCCTGGCTCAGTCAGCATGTTTCCATATATCTTCATCCCAACTTTGAACATCTCTTCTAAGTCTGATCTTGAGCAAGTTCTGACAATTTTTCCCCAAGTAGAAAATACTTCAAATTTTCCATCAGCTCTTTTTATCCTAATGAACTCCTTTCTACCATCTTTCAAAGTGTCCCAAAAGATGATTTCAGGAGCCTTAGATGATATTGGTTCAGCCTGAAGTGGAATTGGGTTAGATTCAACACTAGTAATGTACAAGTCACATTGGGCATCCGTTTGTGATTGCACATTGCCTGATTTCCCTGATGGAGTTGCCACTTCTTCTTCAGCAACTTTTCCATCAGATTTCACTGTTTCCTCCTGGGCCTTTTCTGCAGATGACTCCACCCTTGGTTTCTTTTCATTTTTCTTCTTTGTAGTTATGGGCTGGGTTCTTGGTCTTTTCTTGGACATCATCTTGGTTCTTTTAAGAGTTTTGACAGCCTCAGGAGTTGGTTCAGCTGCTTTAAGTTTTTCAGCAGCAATAACCATTTCTGCTGCTATGGCTGTTACTGCTTCTCTTAGTACCTGTAGTGATGCTGCTTCAATACAGTTCTTTACAATCCAGTAAATTTCTTCATCTATTTCAGCTTGAGTTGTAGTTACTGCTTCCTTCTCAGTTTCTGCTGCTTTAACACACTCTTCCCCCTTTTCTGTCTCACTGGTCTCCCCCTTAACCTGTGCATAGTCCATTTCCATATCAGTCTCTATGTGAGTAGTCTCCCCCTCAATTTGTGGACCCTTCAGTGTCAGTTCTGCTTCTGACTCTGACTCCCCCTTTTTGGGAGCATCATCAGTTGAGGTTCTCCTTCTTAGCACAAACCTTGCCTTTTTCCTTTTGTTCAGCAACTTGGTGACCATCTTTTTGAGCTTCTCAATTTGAGACTGTTGGTAGGTGACCACAGTCTTAAGTTGCTCAATCTCTTTCTTTTGTGCCATGACATCCAAGTTGATATTCCCTAAGGTTTCCATCAATTCCTCATAGTTATATCTATCCTCACCTTGTTTAGAAGTATTAACCTTCTTTAAAGGATCCTTGGAAGTTTCAGCAGAAGCCTTCTGCCTAGCAGAAGCACTATCTGCCCCCTTGGTTTCTTGGCACCTGGGTCCTCCTAATGATTTCTCATTTAGAGTTGCCATGGGGAAGGTCTTATTTATGTTACCACTGTCCTTCTCTGTGCTAGCAGAAGTAGTGGCAGCCTTAGCACCCATATGGTCATCCTTCTCCTTAGAGACCACCTTCTTGAGGTTGGGAGACACCCCTGTGGTTTCCCTGTTGATATTCTCAATTGGAGAATGCTCCAATTGAGGGCTTAAAGGCGTTGGGCTTTGAGTAGGTACAACAAGGGAAGGAGCCTTGTGCACCTTTCTTCTTTGAAACCTTTTGGTGATTGTGGGAGTGGGCTGTTCAAGAATGGACTGTGGGATGTCTTTTGAGATGGAAGGGTGGGATTGGTCATCAGTGGGTTGATCTAATGAGATCCTTGATCCTGATGCCATACCTTCAGAGGGGTGGGACACAACCATCATTGTAGAGAACAATGGTGTGTCAACTCCTTCCGAGTCCCTAGGAAGCCTTTTCATATTTGAAAAAACCTTCCCTTTAGGGGATTTGGGTACATATACCTCAGTGAACTGAGGTAAGTCCATCAACTCCTTGTTAAGAACTTCTTGCACAAACCTTGGATACATGAAAAAGGTCTTTTTGGATTCCAAGTTTGATACAAGATCAGTAAAGATCATTGCTGAGAAATTGTACTTTCTGGCAGTGGATAAGCAGACCAAGGCATATGCAATGGGACTGCTGAACTCACTCCATCCAGTAGTTTTCTTGGAAATACAGTGCATCAGGGTATGAACAAGAAATCTCCATTGGTTGAAAAATTTAGACTTGTAGAATTTAAAAACACCAATGGGACCTTCATACCCCATTCTTTGTAAAGTAGAAAAGAGTTCTTCATTGGGAATAGAAGTTATACCTGAAGCATCATTCAGCTGAAGGGAGATGCGAATAACCTCTTCAGTGACTTTCAAGGGTTTATCACAAACCCTTGTTCGAATGGTCTTCTGCCCTTCTTCAACACTAACAGTGGCATTCTCCCAAAATTGTTTCTGATGTTCGATATAGATTGTTGGGCTCACCGTGAGTGCATAGGAAATGTGCGAGGATTTGAGAAAATCGACTATATCGTGGAATCCCGCAGCTTGTTTCGGCTTCTGAAGCATGGCTATTTCATTGTGCTCATCCACGAACTCCATGATGCCTGAGGATTCTTGAAAGAAAAGCACAGAGATTCTGGAGAGTCTAGGTTAGAACGAGAGAGAAGAAGTAAATGCGAAGAGTCGTTATGAACATGGGCGGGCAAACAGGGGTATTTATATGCCCTAGATTATCAGAAGCAGTATTAACTACCTCGCAGTAGTAACCACCGAGCAGTATTAACTGCCAAGCAGTATTAACTGCCAAGCAGTATTAACTACCTAGCAGTATTAACTACCGAGCAGTATTAACTACCGAGCAGTATTAACTACCGAGCAGTATTAACTGCCAAGCAGTATTAACTGCCAAGCAGTATTAACTACCTAGCAGTATTAACTACCTAGCAGTATTAACTACCGAGCAGTATTAACTACCGAGCAGTATTAACTACCGAGCAGTATTAACTGCCAAGCAGTATTAACTGCCGAGCAGTATTAACTGCCAAGCAGTATTAACTGCCAAGCAGTATTAAATGCACTAGCAGTATTAACTACTGAGCAGTATTAACTACTGAGCAGTATTAACGACCAAGCAGTATTAACTACACTAGCAGTATTAACTGTACTAGCAGTATTAACCGCTGAGCAGTATTAACCACTGAGCAGTAGTAACTGCACAAGCAGTAGTAACTACTAGAACACAGACAGTAGTAACTTCTGTACTGGCAGTAGTAACCACACTTACACTTTTCTTTACTTGGTAATCTGAGGAAAACAGAGGATCCTGAGAAAGAAAGTTAGTAGCACCAAATATATGAAGAAATATAGGTATAAAAACAGAAAGTCAAGAATTTATTCTAGGTTGATCATGCCCACACTTGTTACCAAAAAGGTGAATCTACCCACATCAAAAGCTTTTGTGAATAGATCAGCAAACTGGTCATTTGTATGAACTTTAGCAACCTGAATTAATTTCTTTTCATTGCAATCTCTTATAAAGTGATACCTTATCTCTATATGCTTTGTTTTTGAGTGTTTGACTGGATTATTAACAATGCTAATAGCACTGTTGTTATCAATGAAGATTGGTGTGTGAAGAAAAGTTACCCCATAGTCCAACATCTGATTCTGAATCCATAGAACCTGAGAGCAGCAGCTTGCAGCAGCTATGTACTCAGCTTCTGTGGTAGATAAGGACACTGTGGTTTGTTTCTTACACTGCCAAGATACTAGTCTTGTACCCAAAAACTGACATCCACCTGAAGTAGACTTCCTATCCATGTTGGCTCCTCCCAAATCACTATCTGAATATGCAAGCAAGTCAAAAGAGGATTCATGAGGATACCAGAGACCTAATCTAGGTTGCCCTTTTAAGTATCTGAATATTCTCTTGACAGCATGAAGGTGTGATTGCTTAGGAGAAACCTGAAATCTGGCACAAACACAGACTGAAAACATAATGTCAGGTCTAGAGGCTGTGAGATACATGAGAGATCCAATCATTGATCTGTAATGATGGACATCCACATCCTCCCCCTCAAGATCTGCAGTGATCTGTTTATGTGTTTCCATTGGAGTGCTTGCTGACTTTGAGTCTGATAAACCAAACTTGTCCAGGATGTCTTTCACATACTTGGATTGGCTAATAAAAATTCCATCTTTCCTCTGTTTTACCTGAAGCCCAAGAAAGAATGTAAGTTCTCCCATGGAGCTCATCTTGAAGCTTTTGTGCATCAATTCTTCAAACTCTTTACACATTTGATCATTGGTGGATCCAAAGATGATATCATCCACATAGATTTGAACAAGTAAAGTACCTCTCTTTCTCCTCTTGATGAACAGGGTCTTGTCAATGACTCCTCTTTCAAAGTCATTTATCAAGAGATAGGTAGACAAAGTGTCATACCATGCTCTTGGGGCCTGATGCAAACCATAGAGAGCCTTCTTCAGCTTGTATACTCTGTCAGGGTGCAATGGATTCTCAAATCCAGGGGGTTGACAGACATATACTTCTTCCTCAATGCTTCCATACAGAAATGCACTTTTGACATCCATTTGGTACACTTTGAACTTCATGTATGAGGCATAGGCTAGAAATAACCTGATTGCTTCAATCCTTGCCACAGGAGCAAAGACTTCCTCATAATCTATTCCTTCTTCCTGAGTGTACCCTTGTGCAACCAGTCTAGCTTTGTTTCTGATTACAATCCCTCTGTCATCCTTCTTGTTTCTGAAAATCCACTTGGTGCCAATTGCTCTTTGACCTTTTGGAAGGTCTACCAAGTCCCAAACATCCTGTAATTTGAACTGTAGCAGCTCCTCTTGCATTGCCTCTATCCAGCTTGGGTCTTTCATGGCATCATAAGCCTTTTTGGGCTCAATCTGGGACAGAAAGCAAGTAAGAACAGTGTTAACTGTATTTTGCTGCTCTTGCAACTCTTGGAGTCTGCTTTGCTTTCTAGTCATCATGGGAGATGCAATATCTCCAATTACCAACTCAGGAGGATGATTTTTCTGAGTTCTTGTTTGATGACCAGCTTCCTCTTGTAAGTCCTCATCCAGATTAGACTCATTTAATTCTGGATTTGTTTCTGCTTCTTCAGTCACCTCAGATTCTCGGGAATTTGAACCTGAAGACTGATTTTCCTCTGCTCTGCTCTCTTCTTCATTCTGAATAGGTTCAGTCTCCTCATGGTGTTCACAGAATTCCACAGGATCAATGGAAGGGATTGGAAATATCACAGATTGAATTCTGTGTTCTGATGATGGTGTATCCCTTTGTCCTGCATATACATCACCACTGAAACCCAAAGAATTAGTGAGTGAATCAATGTCAAATAGCCAATTAGGACCTGAACCAATAGGATTTGGTGTGTTCTCATTGCATTTGACATTGTCACTTTCTTCAATTATTCTAGAAGAGGTATTAAAGACTCTGTAGGCCTTACTTTGAGATGAATACCCAACAAGAAAACCATCATCTGCTTTGCTATCAAACTTGCCTAAGTGAGATTTGGTATTGAGAATAGTACAAGGACATCCAAATGGCTTGAAAAATCCAATATATGGTTTCCTTTTATGGAAAAGCTCATAAGGTGTCTTGTTTTTAGGCTTTACAACTAAAACTCTGTTTTGAACATAGCAGGCAGTATTAACTGCTTCTGCCCAAAAAGTAATTGGTAACTTTGAGTCAGCTAACAGAGATCTAGCAGCCTCAATCAGTATCCTATTCCTTCTCTCAGCAACACCATTTTGTTGTGGAGTCCTAGGAGCACTGTATTGTCTCTCAATTCCTTTTTCTTCACAAAAGGTGTTTAGATCAGAATTTTTAAACTCAGTACCATTATCTGATCTAATGACTTTCACTCTTTGATTTGATTGGTTTTCAATTTTGAGAATGAAAGATTTGATCAGTCCACTTGTCTCATCTTTAGTTCTCAGAAAATATACCCAAGTAAATCTAGAATAATCATCAACAATAACTAAGCAGTATGATTTCTTGCCAATACTCATCACATTGGTAGGACCAAACAGATCCATATGTAACAGTTGAAGAGGATTTGATATAGTGTTTATCTCTTTGGACTTATGAGAAGTTTTGTGTTGTTTGCCTTTGAGACAAGCAACACAATGATCATCACATGAATATACTTTGGATGGCAGACCCCTTACAAGGTTATTCTTAACAAGTTTATTTATTGTTTTAAAGTTCATGTGACACATCCTTCTGTGCCAAAGTGATGATTCATCTAAAGAAGCTTTTGAAACTAAACAATTTAGAGATGAATCAGATGAAACACTTTCCAAATCCAAACAATAAACATTATCCTTCCTTGGAGTTCTCAGAAGTATCATGTTTTCATCAACCACTTTGTATCCAGGAGCAAGGATAATACATTCAGAGTCTGTAAACAATATACTATGCTTCTTGTCACAAACCTGTGATACACTTAACAGGTTGTATCTCAATTGTTCAACATAGTATACATCTTCAAAGGTCATCTTACCCTTTGAAACATCACCCTTACCACTTATCTTTCCACCAGCAGGATTATCCCCAAATGCAACATGTCCTCCATCAACCTTTTTGAAATTTTTGAGGCAGGACATGTTACCTGTCATGTGCCTGGAGCAACCACTATCAACATGCCAAATACTCTTCCCCTTGAGCTGTTGGTTGCCCTGCACATCAAGATAAATCAGTTAGTTTTATTTGGAACCCAAACCGAAGTGGTCTTGGGTCTCCCTTGCTCATCAAAATACTTACACTTGGTTTTGATGAGATTTTTAACTTTTGGTACTGCTGTGCTGGAATACTTTGTCAAAATTATTGGTGTAGCAGCACTTGCAGCAGTACTAATAGTGCTAGCAGTACTAACAGTGCTAGCAGTATTAACCTCAGAAGTACTAACAAAGGTAGCAGTATTAACCGAGTTAACACTGCTAGAAGCAGTATTAACAGAGTTAATACTGCTAGAAGCAGTATTAACAGAGTTAATACTGCTAGCAGCAGTACTATCTGAAGAAGAAGCACTAAAAGTATTAGCAGCACTAACATTGGACTGAATACTAGCAGTATTAACATTGGAATGATTACTAGCAGTATTAATATTGCTAGCAGTACTAACTTTGGAATGATTACTAGCAGTATTAATATTGCTAGCAGTACTAACTTTTGAAGCAGTACTAGCAGTGTTAGCAGTACTAACACTGCTAGCAGCAGTATTGTTTGTAGTGCTTTTTGGAACCCACATGTTATCACATTCCTTTTCAGTTGTTTTCTTTATGTGGTTTTTGGGTTTATCTTGTTTCTTTGCCACATTTTTCTTTGCAGATTTTTTATATCCATCATTCCTTCTGTAACCACCAGGTTTTTGAAACGATCTTTGAGCATTAAACCTTTGGTTAATAGGATTGAAATAACAGTGTTTGGCTAAGTGATTTAGCTTACCACAGATGAAACAAGGTTTTGGCCTGTTGATTCTGTTCAGGTCAACTCCTTGTCTCATAGCCCACTGGTTATTCCAGTTCCTCTGATTTCCCCTCTGATTATCATGTTTTTGGGGCTTGTTCTTTTTGAATTTCCTGCAGGAACACTGTTTACAAGTATTTGAGTTCACAACTTTGGGCTGTGTGTAATGAACTTCCTTTTTCTCTTCAGTCCTTTTGATCTCTGTGTTCTTGACACATGGACTCTCACATTCCTCATCAGAGTCTACTTTGTCAGTCTCATCCTCAACAACTATTTCTTTTTCACAAGGATCTATATCAATCTTTAATTCAGGTTCCTTACTATCCTTGGTCTCTAACAAATCAGACTTAGGAGGTATGTAGTTGTTATTGTAGGGTGGAGGTGTGGCATTGTACCCTATCCCTACTTTCATCTTGTCATGGATTTGTGCTTTAATGATGGTGTCCATGGTTTTAGAAGCACAGGTAAACTTTTCAACATCAAGTTTAACCTTTTTAAGCTCTTCCTTTAACTTTTCATTCTCCTCCCCAGATACTTTCAGCTTAATCTCATACTCATTCTTCTCCCACTTCCAATAGTTAGTATCATAGTGGTGTTGAAGTTCATTAGCTTGAAAAGCTCTAATCTGTTCCTCAAACCTTTCTACAATCCTAACATAATCTTTCACATCTTTCTCTAGCCTCTTAAGGTCATCACACATACCCTGATTGTGATCCCTATATCTTTTAACAGCATCAATGCAAGCTTGAGAACAGAGTTTAGATTGTACCTCAGTGGGGATATCAGACACTTCTGCCATAAGAGCTTGATTCTGACAGGCTTCTTCAGCTTGATCACTCCAATCAAATCCCATTCCTTGTTGAGAAACAAGGGCTTGAGAGGAGCTTCTGTTTTGGTTTCCATTTGGAGTCTGTGATCCTCCACTTCTGCATTCTCTGGCAAAGTGTCCCATCTTGTGACACTTATAGCATTCAACTTTTGACTTGTCAAAGCCTGCACCATCTTCTCTTCTTTGGGAAAAGTTGTTTCTCCCAGTCCTTTTGATGAATTTCTTCACCCTCATTGATAGCATAGCCATCTGCCACTTGATGTCCATCTCTTCCAGATCATCAGCATTGATCTGCTCTAAATCATCATTGATTAGAGAAGAGTGGACATGACTAGAAAAGAATGCTTCTAGTACAGAATCTGTGGTCTTCTCATGATTGGTTCCACTAGCAGAATTAACAGAACCTGCAGTATTAACAGAATCAGGATTAGCAGCAGTATCAGAGGATGAAGATAATAAAGCAGCATTATAAACAAATCCTGATGGCCTTTTCTTGGCTTCAACTTCAGCCTCAAATACTCTGAGATCATTGTAGAGGTCATCTAGCTCTTTGTCCTCCAATTGGTCATTCTGTCTGAATGAGACAGTGTACATGGTCCATTCTTCTCCCAATGATCTAAGGAACTTTCTGTTGACATCATCAGCATCCATGTGTACACCCACAGTTGCTAATTCTCCAATTAACTTGTTAAATCTGTCAAAAGTTTGAGTCATAGACTCATTCTTTGCAGACATAAAGTTTTCATATTGTTGCCTGAGAATAGCCTTTTGATTTCTCTTTGTGCTCTTTGTTCCAGTAAATCTTTTCTCCAGAGCATTCCACAGCATCTGTGCATCTGTGCAGTGTTGGAATTGATGTTGGTACTCATTAGGAATAGCCAAAAGCAGAGTGCTTAAGGCCTTCATCTCTGTTTGTCTTACTTTCTTTTCAGCATCTGTCTTGGGAGGAGGTCTCTTTCCATCTGCTCCAATCTTTCCTTCATTACATGGGCCATTTTCTATAATGTCCCATATTGCATAATCAGTAAGAAGAATGTACTGCTTGATTCTTAGTTTCCACATGTCAAATTCATTGGGTTTGAGCATGGGAACCTTTGAAACAAGAGTACTGTGAGAATCCATTGAGTTGTCCATAATTTCTAAGATACCAATGCTCTGATACCACTTGTCAGGATCGATTCTTAACAAGAATTAAACTTCTTAGAAACAGAATTTAGAGAATCTTGCGGAATAGAACTCTAAATCAATAAAGAACAATCAATAGAAATTCAATAAACTGTATATAGATCAAACAGTTATTACTCACAAGTTTTACACCAAACCTCAATCTTGTTGAACAGGCTCAACAAGACGATTTCTACTTCTCTAGAAATAGGATCTAAGACCTTGAGGTTAATTCACTCTTGAATATTAAATTCTGTATGCTAACTATCTTCTATTTTTCTCATGATTTTTAATAGCTATCTATCAATACTATTTATACAAAAGTAATTACAAGATAACCATAAAAAGTAACTTGATCTTCTGAATCTTCGTTAAGCATATCTTGATCAATTCCTTCTTTGTCTCCAAAAGTATCGCATACCAACTTTATCAACTCAGCAGTATTAATGATGATTTGACTCAGCAGCATTAACAACCTTCAGCAGTATTAATCTTCACAGTCTTCAAGCAGTAGTAACTCAGCTCAGCAGTACTAACCATGTCTAGCAGTAGTAACTTGGACTAGCAGCACTAACTTCAACTAGCAGCAGTAACTTTGCCCAGCAGTAGTAACGAAGAACTGGCAGTAGTAATGAAGACTTAGCAGTACTAACCATCCTTAGCATATCTTCAGTTCCCAACAATATACAATGACGTGTATCTAGTTTTACAAAGTGTTTTAAACTCACATCTTAGGTTTTTTAAGCAAAGCCTAGAAAACTTAGCAAACACTATAAATTTGGAGAATATGAAGTTTGAGACTTGATATTCGCTTGAACCTTCACACTTTATGACCCAAAAGAGCCTTTTAATGCCCAATAAATGCCCTTACTAAATCTTATGGTCGAATTTAATGAGGAGAAGGTTTGAGGTGGGAAAATCGCTCCCAAGGACTCAAAATCGGGTACAAGACTGATTTTGGTGAGAGAAATGAACAAGAAATCGGGTTAAGGGTTTTTATACCCCAAAACAAAATAGGGCGATTGTGCCCGAAGATTGTGCCAGTGGCATTCTTACCGACACTTTTGCCTAAAAAGTGAAGGCTGATCAATCCCGACGATTGTGACTCGTGATTGTCCCCAAGGGCACTCTCGCAGTCACTTTCGCCCAAAGTGTACCTACACTGGTCACTCATGAGCGATTGTGACACATGATAGTGTCCAAGGGCACTCTTGCTGTCACTTTCGCACGAGCAGTACTGAGACCCAAATTTCTTAATCGACCAACCGATTTAACCGAGTGTATAAGGTTAATGACTCAAGACAAAACTTTAACAATTCATATTCATGCCAAATATCGAAGAGCCAAACTTCGATAAACAATTCATAAACAACCTAGGCATTAACGTGAGATTTTTAACCTATCTTAAAATTCCGAGTGTTACATTCACTGTCCCACGTGAAAACATCGTGAGATAAAAAAATTGGTGTGACATGGGACAGGGACAGGGACAAGAACTGGGACAATGTGGGACAGCGTGAGACAAAAAAGGTTTTTTCTTGTTCTAGCAAAATAGGTGGAACAAGATGTGACAAGAATGAGACAGAAACTAAAATATTACTAACTAACCCTTGTTTAAGATATAACCTTAATATGGTATTCGTTTTAGTGATCACCACCGTTAGTCGCGGGTGCCGCCACCACTTGTATCGACCGTCAGCCACCTCCACCTCCTCTTCCACTACAACAATCTCCTCCTCCACCTCTACAACCACCGTCGACCACCACCATCCATAGCCACCTCCACAAACATCGTCGGTTAACCACCATTGTCCATCGCCGGTACCACCGTTGGCTACCTCTATCACAATAGCCTCCTATACCATCTCCACAACCACTAGGGATGCTCTTCAGTTGGGTTGAAGGTATTTCAACAACCCGACCCAATATTGGTGGTTTGAAATTTTTCAACCTAACTCAACCCAAACAAAAGTGAAACCCAACCCGTTCGGGTTGGTCTGTTTGATTAGGTTGTGTTTAAATAAAGTAAGAACAATTGAAAACATAAAAATAAGGAAACTTCCTTTGAAATACGATCAATCAATCAAAAGAATATACGAGTTCATCAAATATTTAGGTATTACATATAACTTTCCAATATTGTCCTCTTTTGAGTTTTCTTGCTTGTTATTTCCGAGTTTTTTTTTTGGTAAGTTATACATATTAAAGAGAAATACAAATAATTTTAGAGAAGGTCCTAGAATGTTTATTGGGTTATTGGGTTGTTCGGGTTACTTTGGGCCTAACCCAATATCAACCCAATAGATTCGGGTTGCCCTAATTTTGTATCAATTATATGTCGGGTTATTGAATTTTTTTGGGTTTTCGGGTTGGGTTGATCGGGTTGGTCGGTTTTTTAGCACCCCTAACAACCATTATCGGGCACCAACCAGTCCATCGTCACTACCACCACCGTTGGCCACCTTCACTTCACCTCCTCATCTACCACAAGAACCTTCACAACCATCGTCGGCCACCAACCACCACCATTCATCATCACAAACACTATCACCATCGGCCACCAACCGCCACCACCTATTGCCAACTCCACTTGTACTGTTGGCTATCATCACCTCCACCATAACAATCATCGCTACCTTCACCACATCAGTCACAACTACTTCCTTTACCATTGTCGACCACCACCACCGCTACTATCTTGACGTCCTCTACAACCACCGTCAGCAACCGACCACCACCATCTGCTACCACTAGTACCATTGGCCATAACCACCACCATCGGCTACCACCACCACATCGGCCACAACTACCCCATCCAGCACTATCGACCGCCGCAACCATCACCACCACCACTATCCACCATCTTCATTGTGCCTTCGTCAGTTGATAAGAATCTTCCAAAACAAAACAAAAAACATAATTTCTCCTTTGTACAAGTCGGGTTTTTCAAACAACCATCAATTATATCAAAATTTTCATTCAAGTCTGGAACTATTATACATGTATGTATTCATGTATATGAAAATTGTGTAAAAATGTTTATAAAGTAAATTATTTACTTTATTTGTGTTAATTATAACTATTATATGATATATAAAATCGTTAAATAACGTCTCGGAGAAATTGTCTAGTTATATCATGTCCAGTTCTATTCGTACCAAACATTAGACAGACTATTGTTCTGTCTCGTCAAGTCCTACTCTCTTGTCCTGTTTAGTCATGTCTAGTTATGTCTTGTCCAGTCCTGTCGAGTTATGTATGTTAGAATAATCATCATAAGAGAATATTTAACAAGACTTTTAAAGATTATAGAACCAATATATGGACGAAGTTAGAGGCTTAACTTGTGTATCTTTAAATGTTAAGACGAAGTTGGACAATCTAGGTAACTAAACCTAATAAGTAAAACTTTCTATTAGCCTCTTTACTAGACAGTTCTTAAATTATTTGCATCGTTGTATATAATTGTTCTAAAGGACGCCGTCACTGGTTCACGTCCATAGTGTATCGACGATCTCCTCTATAATCCGCGGGTTTTTCTGCGTCACCAATTTTGTTGTCTATTTGTCTTTACTTTTTCTATCGTCTTTCTTGTGTTTATTTCGAGGTGGTTGATCTTTGGTTGTTAAAGCTCCACAAACAAACCTTAGATTATACTTGGTGTAATTTTTGGCAGAAACAAATCCTATTAAGTTGTCCAACTTCGTTTTAATAACTAAGAATATAAGTTGTTAGATCGTCTTACTTTTGTTTTACAACTTATTATAATATTTTCATATTGAAAGTATTGTATTCGATATAGTTTCGTTGTGTTAGAAATCAATTTATTAAGTTTGGTGGTTGGTAAATTAACCATGTGATAAAGTGATGTTATTTTTAACCACCACCCAAAAGAAATTTGTTTGGAAGTGAGAAAATTAACGTAAAAGTATATCATTTTTGGTCTAACATATTTTTGATAATTTATTGCACAAATCTACTGGTTAAATAGATGATAATCTTATCGATCTCACCATTGTAGTCCAATATTTTCTATGTCGATAAACCTCTTGTGAAGCGTTTAACTCTCGCTACATGTTCATTTGTTTGGTACGTTTCTTATTTTTATTTCATTGCATAAAAATATTAAAACTGCAAATAATTATCATAGTTGTATGTGATTGATGGTATTGGTCTCAACACATTGTATGTGATGAGAGGCAACCAAAACAAAAGCTATCATTTACATTTACGATAAACGATTATCGTAAATGATGTGTTTAAGTTACGTAACTAGATATATATATATATATATATATATATTACGTGACATTAACATTAAATATATATTTAGTGGAACTTTGCCATAACTTTGGCAATAGATCATGGACTTGTGGTACAAGTTAATACTTGAATTGTAATATATATTAAGTTTACATTAGGGTTTTACTATCTTCTTCTAATATCCTACCAAATTTACTCATGTATTTAACACCCTTTAACTTTACTATTTTGCTCCATCTTTCTACCATATCTACCTCTATAATCTCCTTATCCATTCGTAACTCTCTCTCTCTCTCTCTCTCTCTCTCTCTCTCTCTCTATACATACATAATGTTATATATATATATATATATATATATATATGTGTGTGTGTGTGTGTGTTTCTTTTGTGTTAATAAAGCTTGTTTATGGTGATTTACAGGATATAATGTTTCCATTGATATTGATTCTTGGTTTGGTTACTAGTATCATTGCTTTTCCAATCGTCAATTTCGATGTCTTCGATTATGGAGCTACCGGCTTCGGAGAAGATGACGATTCTCAAGTATGGTTTATGTTGAAATTGTTTGGACTTGGTCACTTTCATAATCTTCTTATTTGAGTTAGTATCCTAAATAAAACATTACTTTCAAGCAAATGCAAATGCAAAAGAAATAGTATGTTTTACAAGAATAAATGAAAAAAAAATATATCAAGTATGATCTTTTTTTGCAAACAATTTGTTGAAAACCACTTGTTGTAGCAACATGTCGTTTTTGTTACGGTATTTTTGCAGTAACAATGAATATTTTATACGAAAACCAAAATTATAATTTTATTTCAGTTCAAACTGATTAACATTATGAACAATCGTTACGTCATTTTTCTTTGCGAATTGACTCCATTTTTGCTAAATAAAAAACACAAAAAAAAAATTATACTTTACAAGAAGAAATGTAACTTTTTAACTATATATGAAAATTCAAATGCAACAAAAAGCCTCAATATTTGACCAAAAAGTAAAAAAAAAAAGATGTTTAGTACACCTTCTGAGAGCATCTCCAACAACTATGCTAAAATAGAAAAAAGAGGGATTTTAATAAATTTTTTCTCCAACAACGCTATGCTATCTTGTATGCTAAAATAGAGAAAAGATGAAAGAGGAGGTAAAAATCTTCAAATTTAGAGAAACTTTCTTGTATGGTGAAATTAGAGAAAAGAGAAATAATATTTTATTCTTTCCACCAATAAGAGACATTTGAATTAAAAGGTTAAGGAGAGAGAAATAATATTTTATTAATGTATTGATTATTTTAATCAATACTACAATCTCTAAAATAGAATAGCTGTTGGAGTTGGAAGCAAGTTTTTTTTTTTATAGATTTTGACTTTTGATAAAATTAATGTGATATTTTGATATATGAATGGGATGTGGTTTACTTTTTCAGGCATTTATGAAGGCATGGAAAGATGCATGTAATGGAGAAGTAGAAGGTGAAGCAGGGGTGATTGTTCCTCAAGTGGGGACTTTCTTGTTGAATCCTATCATGTTTCATGGACCATGTAACCCTCAAATCATTCATTTCATAGTAAGCAATGCAATGCAATGCAAACTATTTTTTATAACAACCATTTAACAATCACTTTTGCTATTCTAATCACACAACACATTTTTTATCTGGTTTTCAGATTTTAGGTACGATCATCGCTCCAAGTTCACCTACATCATGGAATGGTCTTGATTCAAGCCAATGGATATCATTTAAAGACATTATGGGTCTTAACGTGTATGGATCGGGCCTTATAAACGGGCAGGGAATGCGTTGGTGGGACCAATCATGTCGATATCATCCCGACAAGGTATGTTAAATAAACCCCAAATCAAATGTCGTGTTGCAAAACTGCAAGTCTGAAAGTTTACCGAGCATAAATGACATTGATGTTTTTCATGCTTCTAGGACGGTTGCACCAAACTAGCACCAACGGTAAGATGGCTGTTTTTAAAATACAATTAATAGATAAGAATGTAGAGTTAGGACCATCTGAGAACAATTATGTTTGTTTGGTGAGAATTATGAGAACACCTTTTATTCTTTGGATGGGGTTTTTTATATGGGTTCATAAAAACACAGTGGCATTTTCATATATAAATGGAACTCAAAATCCATCTTCTCCTATTTTCACATACTTTTAATCACCTTCACATATATTAGTCTGATGAGGCTTCGGTCATAATTCAATGTAAAGGTCTCGTCTCCCTTGAAATGAAAAGACGAAACTGCCCCTCCCTTACAAAAACGCATACGATGAACTCCATCGATTCAAAAGAGATCAACTACTCCAAGGTGTTATCACTGTTCTCACCAAAACAAAAAAAACAAAAAAAAAAAATTGTTCTCACCGACATTGTTGCAGGTCTTCAAATTCTTATCATGCAAGGAGGGCACATTGAGCAACCTTCAAATTGTCAATAGCCCACAAACTCATGTGCTAATAATAGATTCCAGAGGGTTTAATGTGGATAATGTGATGATCCAATCTCCCCAAAATACCCCCAACACTGATGGCATTCACATCCATTCCTCTCATTTTGTCAATATCACCAACTCCATAATTGGCTCAGGTAGGATCTTTAGATGAGAAATATGAAGACCTTACCTCTGTTCCAAGAAACAGAAATGTTAAGATTGAGTCATTATAGCAATCAAACCAACAATGACATAAAAATTTACTGAAAATATATGTATGGGAGAAGTGAATTGACAAGTTTGCCCCTGCTACCAACAGGTGATGACTGTATTTCAATTGGAGACTTTACATCTAACATTTATGTAGTCAATATAATATGTGGACCAGGGCATGGTATAAGGTGAGCAATCCCCACCCCCACCCTACCACCAAGGGTTAAAAAGGCAAGCAAAATGATCACAAAACTCCATTTTATGTGGTTTGTTAACAGCATTGGGAGCTTAGGAAAAGATGGAGAAATGGTGCAAGTCGAAAACATACACATAAGTGATTCATCGTTCAAACAAACCACAAACGGAGCTCGAATCAAGACTTGGCAGGTCGGACAAGGAAACATTCGACACATTATTTTCGAGAATCTCCTATTTGATGATGTCGAAAACCCAATAATTATCGACCAATACTACTGCGACGTTCGTGGCACGTGCAAAGAAGAGGTAATAACTAATAACCATTAGGGTTTTTTTTAAGGGTGTCCTAGGCTATGCCTAGACTAATACCTTGGCAAATTATGACTGTAAGACATCAGTCCTGATTAAACTCAATGGCCACAATTGTTGTGCGCGCCTGGATTCGAACCTTGGGCAGATGAGATATTCCACCACATCCCCCATGGCCTTAACCACTACGCCACAACCCTTGTGGTTACCATTTGGGTTCTTGCATAAACATATATCGATTAATAAAGTCATACTGAAAAATTCCCGCTTTTTGTGTTCAATCAAGAAAACTGGCGTCAAGATAACCGATGTGGTTTACAAGAATCTTTACGGAACATCTTCTACAACCATTGCTATCAATTTAAACTGTAGCAAATCCGTACCTTGCTCCGAAATATCAATGAAAAATATAAACTTGGTGTCGACAAAGCCTGGGAAGCCAGTGAAATCTAGCTGCACAAATGCCGTTGGAACGGAAGTTGGAGTGAATCCGGCGTGTTTCAGGAACTAGATCTCATCCAAATCGCAATCACAAGGGTTCATCATGAGATTATTGAGTATTCTGAACTAATATCTATATAAATTTGAGATCTTTATAGTTATATATTCCAAGAAAAACTTATCTTGGACAACATACATCGGTAAATAAATACTATTTCTTGGTGCTTACAAGTTACACGTTAGCAACCATTTTCTCTATTTCGGATCTCGTTTCCAGAAAACCATGAAACGAAACTAGAAACTGAGGAAAACGGGATAACCAAAATTATCAGATACAATGCTTCGCATGGAAATCTTTGTCGGAGAGCATACCACCGATGAGGGTTTTGATCCTCTCGGCTCCAGGGCCTGGTTTCAGTTGAGTTGCATTCTTGACTATGCTTTCGCCAATAGTTTTAATTGTATCACTTCTATCAAACCAATTGCCTGCATATTTTACGGAAAGAATGGATAAACAGAATTTGTATCTATACTATATTATAAAACATTTGAGAAAAAAACTTAAAAACAAAATTTTATGCATTAAGTACTATTTATTGATGCATATTACTTAAAAATTAAGATTACAAGTAAATGAGCATGGATACAATTTTGTAAAGCTGGATTTTATAACTAAAATCCTTAACTAACTCATAAACATAATAAAAAATACAGGATAAACATCTCATTTTAAATATAAAAAATCTAAAATATAATTAAGATATGTTAGTGAATTCTAACATAATACTTAATTATTATTTTATAAAAAACATTGTATTATTAAACTAAAATAAATTATATCATTATTAAACTTAAATTAAATTATAATTAAAAATTAGATGAAAAAAAACTTGCAGAAAAAACATTATCGCTTTTTTCAAAACCACATAAAACCGTATTATAAATAAAACAAAACATTAAAATAGAGTTGTATCGAGTTGCATTGCATGAGTACACTTCTAGCATATTACTTAAATGGTACAATTTGATATAATTTCTTCAATTTCAAGAAATCTTTTATTTGGTATATAAAACATCGTAACCATTACTTTGAGTAGAATATATTGGCGTCAAAATCGTAAACAAAATTCATAGAATATTATGCATTTAAGTAGTAAGGTGACCTCTGAAAGTGAAATTGTACCACGATATGTCGAACAAACGAGCAAAAAAAATATAATTATAATAAAGAAAATAGTTCAGAGAATGGGATTACTTGTGACAAACCCATCGGGTTCACGTCCAAGAAGTTGCAAGTCAATTTTGTCAAGTAATTCCTTATCTTCACCGAACTTTCTGGCGAATGGCGCATGGCTCTCTACCATTCTTTCGTAATCATCAATGGAAAGAAAATGGGGGTGTTGCTTCGGGGGATTATCCCAAGAAATGAAATGAAGGTCGTGATTTACAGTCGTATTTTTAAATTCTTCGGCATTGCATATAACCGTGTGGAAATACCCTTCTGGAGACGAAAGAAAGTTGGCATAGTACATGAGAACGATTCTTGGAAGGTTATCCCAACCCCATAAACAATATTCTATGAAAGGCCGGGAAAGCATCATCCAAGCAGAACCTGCAAAGATAATTGGTATTTTTAGAGTTATATTAGACAAAAAATTATGACATTCTTGTGTGGACTTAGAAGTTGGAACAGCTACAAAAATAAGCAGATGCAAGCTCATATTCATAATAGCAAGGGGAGTAAATGGTCATTTATTGCCTTGGCTGGGGGTCTTCATGGAAACAGCCGCTCTACTCTTTGGAGTGAAGGTCGGGTCTGCGTAAAGAAGAGACCTTCACCACTAAACGGTAGACTAGAATTATTATGGCTTTCTAGCAAAAAAAGATAAAAACGAAAGTGAATATCGAGTAAAAAAGATGGTGCATGACTACAACACAAATAGTCACCCGATGTATAAGTAAAGAAGCACACGATACAACTATTTCACGCCTTTCCTAGAAAACGTGTTAAAAGGTATGACCATCCATGAGCTGAATAATAATTATAATAAACTAGAATAATTAGAAAATGCAAAATCGGGTGATTAAGGCATTGTTTGGCAAAAATAAGCTAGCTTATTTTTAGGTACATGTTTGGATGGACATAAGCTCGCATTTTGATAAGCTACTTGGAGTAGCTTTTTGTGACTTTTTCCAATTATGCCCACATTAATATTAATTGTTATTTATTAACTTTTATTTATAAATAATTTTTAATTATTTAGAATTATTGTTAATCATATCAATTATTATTATATTTTTTATATTAATCAATATATTTTAGTTATCAACCACTATTATTTTTTTGATTATTATTCGATTTTTTTCATATAATATGTAACGGTTATTTAAAATCACAAGTTAATGTAGATTTTTTCTAAAATTTATTTTAACAAATTCAAAATTTACTAGTATATATAAAATAATAAATTTTAAATTCTTTTAATTAACATATCATATTATTTAATTTTTCTTTACTACCTTGTTTGTATTAATTAACATATTATATTGCTATAAATTTGTTTTCATTATATTATTAAATATTGTAATTGATTATTTTTTCAAGATGTCCTTTTTGGTCATTTTACATGCTTATAAGCTAGTTTTTGCCAAAACGTGACTTGTTCATCGGCTACCAGCTAGCTTATCAGTCATTTTATACACGCTTATAAGCTAGTTTGCCAAACATAGCCTAAATGATCTTAGTCAATACACAAATTTTCAGCAGCAATCATCTAAGTTTTGCGTAAAATAAATTGTACCATGTGAGAAAAACGTGAATTAATTTTCAGCAGCAATCACCTAACTTTCAACAAAACATCATCCGGGACAGGGTACAATTATTTCATAGAGGATCCAGATCAATGCAACCGGAAACTTGTGTTATAATTATTCGACATCCAAGAGCTCAAGAATTATTTTAACAAATTATAAAGTGAAACAACACAAAATAAGCAAATGTAATTAATAATACGACGGCCATCAAATCAGGGCACAAATTCTTACTAGTAGACACTCGATATCTGCCACACAAAGTTTAACTGGTGGCGTATGTATGCACTTCTTTTGGGTAGATGTCGACATATTGGACGTGTTTGGTTTGGTTTGGTTTGGTTTGGTTTGGTTTTATAGTGACATGGATATTATTAATTATTTGAGTAAGGGCCAGTTTATTAGCAGCTTAATGAGACTCATAGCTTATTCTGACAGCTATACATGACTCTTTGGCAGTGGCTTAATTATATGAGAAAACTCTCCCAAGCAAAAAAAATCCCGTATGATAATACACCACAGGTAGATTAATCCACACAGACAACTTTGTCCATACAGGACTTCATGGAAAACCAACCAAACAGGTCCTAAAAGTACAGTGGTCACTCAAATCGAATCCAGCAAGAAATAGTTGTACTTGTATGCTGCAAACTTGTACAGTGGTCGTTTAACATATATTGAAACAAATTACCTGTGAAGAGTTTGTAAGCAGTAGGCAAACTCCTTTTCTGGGAGACCCAGAATACGTCTGATTTTTTAAGACTATACAGCCCTGGATCAATTATAACAGGCTTCGCTCTTTGATATCTACAAGATGCCAAAATAGAGAGGATAAAAGAACAATAAAATTCTGCACCGATAATAAATATGTAGAGTACTTTAATCATAGAAAGGGTAGACAATGCACATACTCTTTCCAACCAATGTCACTAGTATGCTCGATAAAATTTAGGTCCCGAGGAACAGTTGAAAATGTATGAAGCAGATCTGTCAAATATATAAAACGAACATTGGGTGAGATGATGAGAATGGAACCATGAATAATATATGCACGTTTCTTGGTTCATGGGCATCATAGAAAGATAATTCAGCTTTGTAATATAGGAAAAACTAGTTGCACTTTGACTTTTTAGGTTAAACGGACTTATTTCAAGAAAACTAACACATAATTCTTTATGTTTTTGAGTGAAATACAGAAAAAGAACTATATCGGTGTTAAATGTAACAAAATCCATCTCAATCTTTGGAATTTTGAAGACGATAAGTTTGCAGTCAAAACGCACTTAAAACTGTATCTTTAAGGGGTTAATATATTATGCACTCAATTAATCTTGATGTGATGTATGATTATGAGAGCTAAAATACCAATTAAGTTTCTTCGGATGATACCGATTTAGACATTACTTAAATAACTTCGGATGCTTTGTATAATATCGACCTATATATATATAAAGAGATATATGTATAGAGAGAGAGAGGTTCAGGGGAAAATCTCAAAAAAAATGGAAAACTGAGGAACACCCTGGTTCTTTCTTTTTTCAAGGTTCTCCCCCGATCTCATCCCTATATATATATATATATATAATAGCTCACGTGGCCAGCCTTTAGATAAACCGATAAGGTAAACAAATATTTCCCTCTAAAACCCTCACAAAACTGAGCAACCTTGGTGCACCAGGACCGACTAGCGGCTTTGCGGCATGGATTTTTTCCCCGCAAAGGCCAAAGACCGCTAAGATAGCAACAGATGCATATAATCAGTGCACAAGATACAATAACTAATGCAGGGTCGGAACATGAATACCAAAAGGAGCATATTAACCTAATAGCTATGCTATGCATCCTCCATACTAGATATTTCCTAGCTGATTCAATGGTCAATGAACCAATAAATTGAAGCTTTCCAAAATCCATTCAAATAAAGAGCACAAGAAAATCATCCCTACCCATTTTAGGCATCCATCTTATTGACATTTTAACGATAAATATTTTCACGTGACAACACAAAGTTAGGCAATTGCACACATTTAGCCAAACAAAATCATGCACCACATCTGTTCGACAAAATTCCAAAACGAACAAAAAAACTCAAATTATCAAACACATACCATCTTGGGTTACTAAAGGGTAATCAGAGGCACTCAAATTGATGAACCAATCCCAATCACCACCTTCCTTTAATAAAATCGCAGCAGCATGAAGCGTATTCGTAACCATAGTAGGTCCTCTATAAGTTACCAAATTAGACCTACTCACCACCCTAACATTACCCACTTCTTGAAACACAGCCTCGTTGTTCACAAAATCAACAAGCTCCAATCTCTCTTCAGCCGGTGACTCAAGGTCCAGATGCACAACATACTGATTCAATGGATGGTATAACGCCTTTAGAGTCCTCTTCAACGACTCAACATCACCACTCGAACCAGAGATCAAGTACGCAAGTTTTGGTATAGATGAAGCAGGTTTAGTGGGTGAGATGTAGAGTTTTGATTCAACAAAAACCGGGTTTTGATGGGTTTTGGATTTTAATTGGGTTTGATGAAAAGGGTTTGTGAAGAACAGAGAGAAGATGATGAGGATTGAGGAAGTGAGGAGAGATAAGATGAGAGGAAGGAACCATGCTTTCTTTTTCAATGGTTTTATGGTGGTCTCCATGGATGGAAACATTAAGAAGAATTTGGATCAAATTTGTGCATTTGGAGACGAAGGATTTGGGGGTTTTTCTTGAAGTGTGTTTTGTTGAGGATTTAATGCGATTAGGGATTTGGGAAAGTGAAAATGGGAAAAAGGTGATCTCTTTATATGCGATTGGGGGTGATGATTACTGGTAAGAGAAAGGAATCTATGGAGTTAGTGCTTGTGAATGTGAAGTTGATTATTGCAAGAAAATGGGCACATTGTGGCCTTCGATCTTAATGGGGGTCAAAGTCAACCTCTTAATTTCAAGTTAATAATTATAAATCAATTCCATTAGTCATCAAATTTGGTATTTTCATGGTCATAAAACAATATTTTTCTTAAATTCTCAAAGGTGATTCAACGGGTAATGATAATAAAACCAGTTGATAAATTATCTTAGAATAATATTGTACTGAAGAATTGTAACACCCTCAAAATTGGAAAGGGCAACTAAATAAAATTTTTAATAAAAATAACCACTTAAGGATAAAAAAAATTCTACAAACCATTCTTGAAATTATCTCAATATAAACATTATATTTTTAACAGTCAAAACCTAAGTCATTCGCCAAGACTACAAAAGGTTGGATGTTATTCAACCCCAAAATCAAGTTGTTATTCCCCAAGTGCGGAAGACTTCACCAAGCTACTTACTTCTTGAGCACACAACTAGCTCTCCACTCTTCACAGTGTCACTAGAACTACATCTCAACCGGAACCTGTTGCACATGCCGACAAATAAAAAGGTTAGGCTAACGCCTAGTGAGTTCAAGAGTTTTATCATAATTATATAATTCGTAAGACGAGAGGGGTGCAATTTAAATCATGAGTTCAAAAAGGGTTTACTTTAAATTCAAACCACCCATTTTCCAACGCACTCAATTCCCGTGATGAAAGCTCTAATATAAAATGATTCTCAAAATGGACTCGTCCCGAAATCCACTTGAAAGGTGAAATAGTATTTGACTTTTCGAAATGATTGAAATCATAAATGAATCGCTATTATTCAAAACATCCCAACTCGAATGAGGCATACATCACAACACATAAAATATGGAAAGCAAACCATATAAATAAAATACGTCATCGAAAACATGGATACAATAAATACCCAAACAACACTTTTCGGTGACGGGGGAGACCCGATTTCATTGTATGTGGCGGAAAACAAAGTTAAGTCGCATAATTTTGTTATTGAACTACACCTCTGATCGTGACTCTATTGTATGCTTTACTAAGCTCCAACTCGAGTTGGACTTTATTGCATGCTATAAAAAGCTACACCTCAAGTCCCACACCCAACAACGGGTGGCACCACCATATCCTTTATTGCATGTTGTGCCCAGCTACACCTCAAGGATACACAATCTTATTGCTTGTTCATTCTCTAGTAAGTTACACCTCAAGGTTTCTATGGAACCTTTATTGCCTACTTACTAGCATTCAAGGTTTGGAGTCTCGGCTCCTTAGTTGATAACCCAAGATGTCTAACCCTCGTGTACAAGTGTTAGAACATCAACAATAAACCAAAATCTCGGAGTACAACCCAATATGGTTCCTCTCCACAACGCCGAGACACAAAATGTCAAGACGACGTACATCCCAAAGTGAGAATACCAAGACTTTCCACCATGCAAATATGACCGACTCATACGCCTATGGATCCAATGCATTACGGTCTAATAGTACACGACTCCACTTGAATGACACACGCACTCAAAACATGTACTCTTTAAATAAAATGCAATAAATGCAACTGACGACCAAAACTCCATATTCAAATGTTAAAATCCGGACAAATGTCCTCAAGACTCATTAAAGTCATAAATGGAGCCATAAGCTCAACCAAAACCAATTAACCACTCTTGAAAATCAAATAATCCAATAAAACACTTATAACTCACGTTTATGCGAAAGATACTTCATAGACTCGAATTACTCAACACAACTCTTAATTTAAGACACGTCTTTTTCCAAAGTACACATCCAAGTGCATTTATACCCAAAGATTTACAAACGTAAAATAAATCATTTAAAATAACAATACTTAAGGTTCCTCCATCAAAATACCAAACTCACGTCTTTTCTCAAACCGAATGGTCTACAACTTTTAAAATGTTCACAAGGTCGGAAATGGCCTAAAACCCAATGACCCACACGTTCATGCTTCAAAACGTACCTCCACATAAGATTATGCATATTTCCAACAAAACACTAAAAGTGTATTTTTACTAGATAACCTTCAATTATGCATTAAATATCAAAACACTTCCATTAATGCTTACTTTATAAAAAAAATCCCCAAAATGGTTATTTTGCAAGATTTATAAAATCAAATATTCCAAGTAATCAAAATCATTCAAATAACTCAACAATGCATATTTTCTTGTAAAACACTTTAAAATGAACATTTTGGCATGTACAACGTTTTCACAAAGCAACTTGAACTCACTTTGCTAGATTTAGGCTAAATCTAGCAAAGTGAGTTCAAGTTGAATCTAGATTTTCCCCAAATTTGAGCTCCTTTGAAGAAACTTGAATCCTCAAGCCAAATCTTCCAAAAACCTAGATCCATGAGTTTACAACCATCGATAAGCATAATCAACCATTTAAAAACGTTCCCCGAACATTTTCATCAATAACCTCAACTTATACCAAAACCCTAATTTCCATTAATGAAGAAAAGAGAAGATTACCTTAACCACAACTTGAATACACCAACCAAAGCACCTCTAGGTCACCAACAAAACACCACAAGCTCCAACTCTTCAAAATGGACAAAAGGTTGGATGAAACCCTAGAAAGCTTTGGGTGAAGAAGATGAAGTGAAAGGGTTTCAAGATTTGTTTTCCCAAAACATGGTAGATGAAGAAATCACTTGCAAATCTCGAATCTTGTGGCTAAATGGCTCAAAATCGACTTTGGGGCTTAGGGTTTTCGGTTTGGAAGAGAAAGGGATGAAGGGGGAGAAGTGGGAAATGAAAAATGGGGTTGAAAGGGTGAAAATCGCATTTTTATGCTCCAGGTGCCCGACGGCTAAAGTGACGTGCGAGAGTGACACAAGTGTCACTTTCGCTGGGCACTCTCACCGTGGTCCCATGGCTCTCGGTACAAAACCGGAGAGAGTGACACAAGTGTCACTTTCGCAGGTCACTTTAGCCGAGGTCGTACCGAAAGTTATTTTGGCCATAGCTTCTTCGTTTTTGCTCCGGAAAGGCCCGTTGGGTTCGTATTTGAATTCCCCATTCAACAAGACTATAAAATCTATGATTTAATCCAAAATCCTAATTTTCATATTTATCTTAAAATGTCGATACCTTCCAAAGGTCGGGGTGTTACAATCCTCCCAACCTTAAAAGATATTTCGTCCTCGAAATCTGGTTCCCCTACACTCCAAGGTTACTGAACTCAACACTTATCATGTTCCCTCAGTTTCCAACTGAAATTCGAGTTTCATTCTTGTGTCGGTTATCTTTGGCCATAGATCTCTCTCGAATATCAATGCCAAGAGACTTTAACTTCCCACAATACACCCAAACTTAGAGGAGAAACATTCGAACAAACGTTTAATTTGCTAGAGTAGCTTCAATCCACAAGACTTCGGTTGCCTCCCAACCTTAGGTGATCCATACTTCCCTAACGGTGGATCCCAACTTTCAGTCAGTACATGTCTCCACGCTCTAAAACATTTTCTCCAATCAATCCAGTCGACAGATTCTTTTACTATTCGAGGAAGGTCATCCCACTAAATCTACTTGCCACAATTGAACTTCTTAAGACCACTACAACCGATATCACTATCCTTTAAAATTTGGGCTACAACCGTCCAAATACACTAACGATTCTTGACCTCGAAACCCAAAAGTTGACACCTAGTCATACCACCAAGCTTTGAACCACAGTAGAACTCCACACACGAGTTTCATTTGCCGAGCATCCCCACACAACCAAGGTTATCCACATGGTGTCTGAAGGGTCCTACACGTCCTTTATGCGAAAACTGACAAATCCAAAACAAGGTTGTTGAAGAAAACGGTTACCATAAGCATTAATAAAAGATACCACGAGTCTAACCCTCCAGTTACAAAGGTACACTGACCCTGCAAACGACACTACTTGGCATACGGTACTATCACACGTCGAAATACCCAACCTTCCACTGTCGAAGTTCTATACGCATTTACTCTTAACCGGGGTTACTTAACCTTTCCAAGGTTCTAATGAGTTCAAGGTTTTCAAGTGAGATACTCAACAAATATGCCAATCGAAAACTTTTATAGAAATTTTCAACACGAAGGTTTTCATATTAATTTAATCGTACGCATAAAATCTACTACTACCTACTCGGTAGTTGTGCAAAAATGGACACACTCGCCCCACATATGAAAATCATCCTGAAACTATTTCGTCACAATTCAAGTTACTAACGAAACGCAAAAGCATGCTCAGTAACTTTTTAAAATGGACCGTTATGTTCCTATCATGGATTTATTTATGCCATGCACGTAAAACAATTTCCTACTTTAAACTAGTGTGCAACAAAAAGTCCATATGAAACTTCGAAAAAAAAAATTAAAACGACATCAAACTTCAAAGTTTTCTTCTTTTGCCCAAAAAGGACATGCATTAAAATTCGCCAACAAAAGTTGCATGTGTCAATGTATTTCATAAAATGGCTTAATGATATATGTATATATATATACGCCTTGGTTAAAATGTGGAATGATTGGTACCGGTTTCAAGTTTAAAGCAAAATGAAAACATGCTTTCATCATTTGAGAACATCGTGAAAGAATCTCAAATCATAATATGCATGCAAGTTTGTAACACTCCCCTAGTAGTCTTTCTGAAATTATAATGTAACACCTAATCTTTGGAAGGTATCGATATTTTAAGATAAATATGAAAAATAGAATTTTGGATTGAATCCTAGATTTTATAGTCTTGTGGGATGGAGAATCCAAATACGAATCCAACGGTCCTTTCCGGAGCAAAAACGGAGCTAAAACAAAGAAGTTACGGCCAAAACGGTGTTCGGTACCTCCTCCGCGACTATGACCCGCGACTATGACACGTGTCAATGTCGCTGGCCAATGTAGCGCCAGGGAACAGAAGGTGGTACCAGCCCCGCGACTGTGACACGCGACTATGCCAAAGGGCATTGTCGCACGGGGGCACCTGACCCATAAAATCGGGATTTTCACCCCTTTTCTTCATTTTACTTCACCCACTTCATTTTTCTCTCCCAAGAACCGAAACCCTTCACCCCCAATGTCGATTTTGAGCCTTTTAGACCCCAAGAATCAAGTTTTCAAGTGTTCCTTCTTCGTCTATCATGGTTTTGGAAGCTAAAGAAAGAATCCTTTCATTTCATCTTCCTCATCAAAGTTTTCTAAGGTTTCATCCAACCTTTTTTCTTCACTTTGAAGATTGGGAGTTTGTGGTTCATTTTGATGATTCTAGAGGTATTTTGGTTGGTGGATTCAAGTTATGGTTAAGGTAATCTTCTCTTCTCTTCTCTTGATCTATGGAAATTAGGGTTTTGGTATAAGTTGAGATCTTGATGTAAAAATGTGTGGGAAATGATTCTTTATGGCTGGAAACTTATGGATCTAGGTTTTGGGAAGATTTGGCTTAAGGATTCAAGTTTCTTCAAAGGAGCTCAAGTTTGGGGAAAATCTAGATTTAGCCTAAATCTAGCAAGGTGAGTTCAAGTTGATTTGTGAAAACGTTGTACATGCCAAAAATGTTTATTGTAAAGTGTGTATGTGTTTTACATGAAATTATCAATTGTTAAGTTATTTTGTGGGTTTTGATTATTTGAAGTGTTTAATTTTATAAATCTTGCAAATCACCCACATTTGGGATTTTTGGGTAATTTGATAAATGAATCATAAATGAAAGTGTCTTAATGATTTATGGTACAAATGAAGTCTATTCCATGGTATATGCATATTTGGCATATTTGATTTTATAACTGTTTGGAAAATACACGTTATCGTGTCATGAAGCTTTTGGAAATTTAAGTGTAAAATTTCACTTGGAAAATGGTTTGTCTCAACCAATGATGAGTTTTGGGGTAATCATGTCTTTGAGGTATGTGTTTACATAAACGTCGATCAATTGCGTTTTATTGTTTTAATTACCTTTATTGTATGATCAAATGGTTTGTTGAGCTAGTTGGCTCATGTTCGATTAAAAAGAGTTTTGGGGACTTTAGTCCGGGTTATTTTACTCTATGTTGGGCCTTTGAAGTTTCATATTTTAAGAGTGTTGGACATTCTTTTAAATTACATTCATGTGAGGCATATTTAATCATTAAATTACAGGTTTATGAATGTTGGACATTCTTTGGAGTCATGTAATTTAGACTGTGTTGCATTGGATCCATAGGCACGTGAGTCAGGCTTTTGGTGATGGTCGATTGGGTATTTCGGGGTTGGACCTCGGGACCCATGTTTATGACCTTAAACTTTTTAAGTAGGCACTAGGAGGGTTGAGTCTGGAGGTGCTACCTTGGATGTAGACACTAGGACCTTCGCCGCTTTGAAGGGGATGCCTTGGAGGTAGTCTTAAGCGTGCCGAGCCATGTGGTGGAATCCTAGGGATAGATACTAAGGTCAACTGTCTCTTGAGGTGAAACTTGTTGAGAAGTCCTAGGAACCCTTGGACGTCTAGTTGCGAGGTGTTGTACGATTAACGTTGTACGGGTGGTATACTAATGTGTTTCCTCCACCCTCTACAGATACGGGACTCCCCCGTTGTTGTCAATATTATATTGAGTCTCGTGATATGCATGTTTTGATTACTGTAACCCTTGTGCGAGTAATTACAAGTATTGACTTTAATATTGGAACCCCTCCACATATATTAAGGTTTGCTTGAATAACTACTCCCATGCTTGGGTATTTGGACTTTATTTATAACTGCGCTTTGCGTGGGTTGTCGAGTCGGTCACATACTTTGGGGAACGTATTATATGTATTTGGATTATTTTTCCATGTTCTTATGGGTGTTGTATTATTCCTCCTCCTTGTTGGGATGTTTCGAATAATAGAGTTTTACTCAAGTTTTCTTTATTTGGAAATTTAATAATCATTCAAGATTTAGGTGAGATTTTTGATCTAAATCTATTATTGAGAAATGTTTCATTGTGGAGCTTTCAAGTCGGGTTTTGTGTGCGTTGGAAAATGGGTTGTTCACTCACTTAAATATAATTCTTTTGGAAAATCGTGACTTTGAGTTGTACTCATTTGGTTTAACGAACTATTTTAATCATGATGAAAACTCTTGAACTCACTAGGCGTTAGGCTCACCCTTATTATTTGTCGGCATGTGCAATAGGTTCCGGTTGGGAATAGTTCTAGTGACACTGAGAAAAGTGGAGAGCTAGTCGTTTGCTCAAGAAGTAAGTGACTTGGTGAAGTCTTCCGCATTTTGGGATTAGCAACTTTGGTTTGAGTTAAGTAACACCCGACTTTTGTAATCGTCGTGTAGGACTTAGGATATTGAATTGTTGAAGTTAGTATGTTTTATTTTTGAGGTATTTCCAAGGATGGTTTGTAGACAGAATTTTATCCTTATTTGATTATTTTATCGAAGTTTTATCTAGTTACTCTTTCCAAATTTTGAGGGTGTTACAAGTTGGTATCAGAGCTTAAGTTTGAGAGAATTAGGTGTTGATTTTGGATACCTAGACTCAAACTAGCGTTCTTTAAGTGAATGAGAGTGGAATTCCACCTTTAGGCACTCTAAGATAGGATATTTTGAGGTTGATGGTTAGAAACGAGAAATCACGTCTAGGTTAGCAAGGATGATCATGTACGGTACGTTCATAATTGCACCTGGCCAGTGTTATGGTGAACCTACAAGTTACATGTGAGTACTTGGACGACTCTGATGTGATGACTGTTGGGGGTAGTGAAGAAGTTTCTAAGCGAGTACCCATTAGAAGAGGTTGGTGATTTTAGCCCTTGCCATTTGGAGTGGCAATAAGCATAGTGATTGCATTAATCGGACTGTTTCGGGTCGAAATTGATGGTCGGATTAGAACCATAGGCTTATTGAATCGACTTTAATTCGAGGAGTATTGTAAGGCTAACCGATGTAACTTTCAATTTTGCCTTATGATGATTGAACCTCCGGATGACGATAGTGCGACCGGAGGGATTGGAGGAGTGTGGTTTTGAGACATTGATTGTCGACTAAGTTCATGCACAAAATTTATTAATTATTTTAAAATAAATTGCATCAATTGTTTCTTGTGTTTCCAATCGTCATGCGGATTGTATTGCGAAATCCTGAAAAGATGTTTAGCACACACAAGGTTTTAAACCATGATTTTTAGCATGCATGAAATTCTTTTATTACAAGAATTCATAAACTTTGTCGAGGCTTGTCTTGCTCCTTGTTATTGTCCAATGTTACTTCCGGATACTATGACATCCGTATTTTAATGTCGTTTATGGTTTTGGACAAGTAACTGCGACTTGCGACTTTAACATTGGATATCCTCTACATATGTTAAGTTTGGACGGAGAGTTACCTTCCCTTGTTTTGGTGTTTGAGTCTTGTTGAGAAATTTTATTTCATGCGAGTTTTGTTGAAAGGTGTCTCTTTATATCGTATTGCAACTGTGAAAATTTTTGGGATTTTTGACATTTTGGTCATAACCTTGCTTTATACGATTTGATTATTGGAAACGAAAACTTTGGCACCATTTGGTTGATTGGATGTCGTTGAGTTTCATCGAGTTTTACGGAGGTTTTGTGGAGTCTTATGAAGTTTTGTTTTACGACGTTTTGCGTTGCATGGGTGACACCTTGTAATGTGCATACTTGAATCATTGTGTGCATTAATCTATGGGTTTTATTGAGTATTGTGTCTCATGCGGGTTTTGTTGAGGAATATTACTTTTATGTCGTATTACACCAAAAAGAGTGATTTTCGGAGTTTTAATAGCACATTGTTTCTCTTTTGAGTGTTGTGTTAGCATATTTTGTTGCAACTTGTTACGTGTACGAATTGACTTATGCGGGGCATGGGTAATGCATATGAAAACATCATGATAGATTATGTTAATGGTTTGCCTTATGCATTTTCGATTAATTGGTTCTTTTGTTATCATTTCACGTAAATGCATTATGTTGATTTATTGATATGCATAGCATTGTAGCCACTATTTTTGGAGCATTAATGTGCATCGTTTGTACGGTTCAAAATTTAAAGTTGTTTTAAAATCTTTTTAGTGTCAACCAAATTATATACACTTACTGTTTTCCTAAGTTCGGAGAAACTACTTTAATGTGTGTGTGAGTCTTACCAAAAAGTTTTACTCCTATGTCATTATATGACTAAATGAGAAAAAAAATCGGAATTTGATTTAATAAATTTCTACTTTAAAAATTTAGTATGGACTACCTGTTACATGTTTTATTATTTCAGAAAGACTACTAGGAGAGTGGTACAAATTTGCATGTATATTATGATTTGAGATTCATTCACGACATTTTAGCCAATATTCTCGAAGAATGAAAGAATGTTGTTATTTTGCTTTAAACTTGAAACCGACACAAATCCTTTCACATTCTAAGCAAGGCGTATATACACACATATATCATTAATCCATCCTACGAAATACATTAACACATGCGACTTTTGTTGGAGAATTTTATTGCAAGTCATTTATGGGCTAAAGAAAAAAACTTTGAAGTTTGATATCATTTATGGACCTGTTCCCAAACCTACTGTTTCAAAGCCAATACCACAACAAACTCAAATTGACCCACGAAGCATTCCCTTTCCTCAAAGAATGAAGCCTAAAAATGTCGATGTTCAGTTTAAAAAATTCTTAGACATTTTTAAGCAACTTCACATTAACATACCCTTGGTAGAGGCTCTCGAGCAAATGCCAAGCTATGTTAAATTTTTAAAGGATATTTTGAACAAAAAGAGAAAGTTGGGTGAATTTGAGACTGTGGCTTTGACCGAAGAATGTAGTGCCCTACTTACTAGCAAGATTCCACCTAAGTTGAAAGACCCGGGTAGTTTCACCATTCCATGCACAATAGGAGGACAAGAAGTAGGTCAAGCACTCTGTGATCTAGGAGCTAGTGTCAACTTGATGCCACTGTCCATTTTTAAAAAGTTAGGTATTGGAGAGGCTAGACCCACAACCGTGACATTACAACTAGCCGACCGGTCCATTGCCTATCCCAAGGGAAAAATAGAAGACGTTTTGGTCCAAGTGGATAAATTTATCTTCCCCGCCGATTTTCTAGTTCTAGATTATGAGGCCGATAAAGAAATCCCAATCATCTTAGGGCGTTCGTTTCTTGCAACCGGACGTACTTTGATTGTTGTGCACAAAGGGGAACTCACAATGCGAGTTAATGACCAAGAGGTAACATTCAATGTCTTCAAGGCCCTTAAGTATATAGACACCGAAGACTGTTTTGCTTTGAGTTCGATTTATGGATCCCACAGTTTTGACACAGTGTCCACAGTGAGAAGCACAGTGCCCACAGTGGGGAGTAAGAGTGAGCACTCCGACTCTAAAAATGATGACACTTTTGAGGATGAGTGTAACGAAATTTTGGCAGCTTTTGAGCTGCTAGATTTCAAGGAGAGACATGTCAAACTACCATATAAACATCCCCCTGACTTGAATTTGAAGTCATTGCCTTCCCACTTAAAGTATGCCTACCTCAATGAGTTAGAAGAACTCTGTCACCACTCCTACATAAATGAAAAAACCAACAAGGAGAAGATCAAGAGGTGTCCTGACCAAAAAATCACTCATGGAAATTTTGTGGAGGGACAAAAAGTGCTACTTTTTAATTCAAGGTTAAGGATGTTTCCGAAAAAATTAAAATCTCGATGGAAAGAGGCTTACACTGTGGTCAAGGTAAGTCCTTTTGGAACTCTGGACTTAATGGCTCCTCAATTCGGAAAAATCTTTAAAGTCAATGGACAAAGGGTGAAGCACTTTCTGAGCGACAGTGCCCACTCTCCATCCCGCTCTGGTTAAGCAATGTCACAACCGTTTGTAAATATTTTATTTCAGTTATTTGCTGTCTTTTTATTATTTTTGGTCTTTTTAATTCTGCATGGTAGTTTGTTTTAATGTGTGTAGGAGAAATTGCCGCTTCTTGGAGGAAAAATCAAGAAAAAGCTTCGCAGTGGGGAGATGCATGTCCCTGCGTTCCCCACTCCAAATCTGAAGAAGGATAGGACGGTTTTTGAGGGGCCCAAGGCTGACACACATCAACTTTTTCTTACAAATCAGTCAACTTTTGCTGCCATCTTACCCCCATTTCTCCATTTTTCAAGAAAAGCTATCATTATCACTCTCTCTCTCCAAAAAGGACCGTTTCCCTCCATTTTATTACCCAAAAGATAAACCCTTTCCATTCTAAATTCCAAAAACCACCTTTACTCCAAATATTCAAAAACACACATACTCTTCTTCTCCATTTTTCTCTCTCAAACCGCACCAACCCAACCCTACAAAAAAAAAATTCCTTGCGCTTAAAAAGAAGAAAGAAAAGGTTGAGAGAAAGAGGAAGGAAGAGGAAGAAAGGCTGGCAAAGGAAGAGGAGGAGAGGAAACAACGAGAGGAAGCCGAACGGTTGGCAAGAGAGGAAGAGGAAAGGATTAGGGTCGAAAAGAAGATGATTTCGAGGAGAAGAATTCTGGCGACATGTCACCGCAACAAACCCCGACCCACTAATGGTTTGTTAAAACTTTGGTTTCCACTCATGATGCTCCCAAAAACACATTTAGTTTCTGTTTGGTTTGATTTTATGCCTATGGCTAGGCTTTTGACACTTTGCTGAATTCTTATTTTGGTTCGTAATGCATGAAATCCTATCGCTCGGTAGGTACTTTTGGGTACTAACGTATTTGTTGTTTGAATGCTTGTTTGATCTCGTTCCATTTCAAGGTACAACTTTCGGCTTCCGACTTAAAAAGGTCCCTTTTGTAAGTACGAATCTCAACTTGATACCATGAATTAATATAGGCCGTTTTTCGCATCCAAACACGATCCTTTTTGTACCCCAAACCACCACCTTTGTTCGTTAATTCAATGTCACAGTGGGGACACTGTGAGATTTTAAGTTTGAGGTGGGAACTTCCAGAGTGACTTCCAGTTTGCCCACAGTGGGGACACTGTGAAGTCTAAGTTTGAGGTGGGTAAACCATAACCACCTCCCAAAAAAAAAGAGAAGAAAAACGGAGTGTCACTAACAAAAATGATGGTGTGCCTTTCTGGACCATCAAAGTGTTCACTCCCAGAAAAAGATGGTGTGCCTTTTCCGGACCATCGGAATACCCACTTTCGCAAAAATAGCCATACCTAAATAAAGCCTGAAAGTGTGCGTACATACCCACGAAAAATCCAAAACACCCACTTCTTGAAATAAAAATCTCCAAGCGAGATTTATGGTCCATGTTTGGAAGTGCTTGCCAAAAATTCTTGGGAAAATACTCAAAGCCATAAACCCATTGAACCCAAGAAATCCCTATTGATTAATGAAAAACAAGGGAAAGATTTCGTCAAACACAAAAGGGAAATTTTCAAGTTGGGAACCAAAGGAAGTATCGAAGGAAGGAGATCAACACCCATTCAAGTCAAGAAGTATGTAAGTCCCTAAAAGTTCTAGTGCATTTTGTTCATTTTATTTCTTTCTTTTTATTACTTGGGGACACGTAATGGTTTAAGTTTGAGGTTGTGATAACTCTATTTTTAGAGTTATTATTCCCTTTTATTTTCCACTTTATTTTGTCAATTTTAGCCATTTCACTTCTAAAAACCCACATTCTTATTATAATTCTCGAAATGAGCAAAAGGAGTGAACCATAGTATTTAATGAACTATTTGGTGGAATTTGGGTGTTTTTCACGTTTTATCCTGCAGTGACCACTGTTGTGTGTTGGGAACTGAAGATATGCTAAGTATAGTTAGTACTGCTAAGTCTTCATTACTACTGCCAGTTCTTCGTTACTACTGCTGGGCAAGGTTACTGCTGCTAGATGAAGTTAATGCTGCTAGATGAAGTTAGTGCTGCTAGACCAAATTACTACTGCTAGACATGGTTAGTACTGCTGAGCTGAGTTACTACTGCTTGAAGACTGTGAAGATTAATACTGCTGAAGGTTGTTAATGCTGCTGAGCCAAATCATCATTAATACTGCTGAGTTGATAAGTTTGGTATGCGATGCTTTTGGAGACAAATAAGGAATTGATCAAGATATGTTTAACGAAGATTCAGAAGATCAATTTACTTTTGATAGTTATCTTGTAATTACTTTTGTATAAATAGTATTGATAGATAGCTATTAGAATACACGAAAAATACGAAAACAGAAGATAGATAGTATACAGAATTCGATATTCATTCAAGAGTGAATTAACCTCAAGATCATAGATCCTATTTCTAGAGAAGTAGAAATCGTCTTGTTGAGTCTGTTCAACAAGATTGAGGTTTTGGTGTAAAACTTGTGAGTTATAACTGTTTGATATATATACAGTTTATTGAATTTCTATTGATTGTTCTTTAATTGATTTAGAGTTCTATTCCGCAAGATTCTCTAAATTCTGTTTCTAAGAAGTTTAATTCTTGTTAAGAATCGATCCTGACAAGTGGTATCAGAGCATTGGTATCTTAGAAGCTATGGACAATTCAATGGATACTCACTGTACTCCTGTTTCAAAAGTTCCCATGCTCAAACCCAATAAATTGGACATGTGGAAACTGAGAATCAAGCAGTACATTCTTCTTACTAATTATGCAATATGGGACATCATAGAAAATGGCCCATGTAATGAAGGAAAGATTGGAGAAGATGGTGAAGGCTTTGACCAATCCAAGGTTGAGTGTTATGGAGGATCACATCAACAGGCTCCAAATGGAAACCAAAACAGAAGCTCCTCTCAAGCCCATGTTTCTCAACAAGGAATGGGATTTGATTGGAGTGATCAAGCTGAAGAAGCCTGTCAGAATCAAGCTCTTATGGCAGAAGTATCTGATATTCCCACTGAGGTACAATCTAAACTCTGTTCTCAAGCTTGCATTGATGCTGTTAAAAAATATAGGGATCACAATCAGGGTATGTGTGATGACCTCAAGAGGCTAGAGAAAGATGTGAAAGATTATGTTAGGATTGTAGAAAGGTTTGAGGAACAGATTAGAGCTTTTCAAGCTAATGAACTTCAACACCACTATGATACTAACTATTGGAAGTGGGAGAAGAATGAGTATGAGATTAAGCTGAAAGTGTCTGGGGAGGAGAATGAGAAATTAAAAGAAGAGCTTGAGAAGGTTAAACTTGATGTTGAAAAGTTTACCTGTGCTTCTAAAACCATGGATACCATCATTAAGGCTCAAATCCATGACAAGATGAAAGTAGGGATAGGGTACAATACCACACCTCCACCCTACAACAACAACTACATACCTCCCAAGTCTGATTTGTTAGAGACCAAGGATAGAAAGGAACCTGAATTAAAGATTTATATAGATCCCTGTGAAAAAGAAATAGTTGCTAAGGATGAGACTGACAAAGTAGACTCTGATGAGGAATGTGAGAGTCCATGTGTCAAGAACACTAAGATCAAAAGGAATGAAGAGAAAAAGGGAGTCCATTACAAACAGACCACAGTTGTGGCTCCCAATACCTGTAAACATTGTTCTTGTAAGAAATCTCAAGAGCTCAAGCCCCAAAAACATGATAATCAGAGGGGAAATCAAAGGAACTGGAATAACCAGTGGGCTATGAGACAAGGAGTTGACCTGAACAGAATCAACAGGCCAAAACCTTGCTTCATCTGTGGTAAGCTAAATCACTTAGCCAAACACTGTTATTTCAATCCAGTTAACCAAAGGTTTAATGCTCAAAGATATTTTCAAAAACCTGCTGGTTACAGAAAGAGTGGGGGATATAAAAAGTCTGTGAGGAAAGTTGTGGCAAAGAAACAAGCTAAAACCATAAGCCACATGAAAAAGGCAGAAACAGAAAGTGTTAGAGTATGGATGCCTAAAGGTACTAATGATAATACTGCCAACTCAGTTAGTACTGCTAACAATGTTAGTACTGCAGGAAGCAATAATGTTACTAGCAGTGTTAGTACTGCTAACACAGTTAGTACTTCTTCAACAATTAATACTGCTTCTAGTGTTAGTACTGCTAAGTTAGTTAATACTGCTGAGAAGGCTAGTACTTCTGGAAGCAATGTTAGTGCTGCCAAAGTTAGCACTCCTACATCAGTTAGTACTGCTTCTAGACCTATCATCAAAACAAAGTACTCAAGCACTGATGTTCCTCACTTTGACAAGCTCATCAAAACAGAATGTAAGTATTTTGATGATCAAGGGAGACCCAAGACCACTATGGCTTGGGTCCCCAACAAAAACTAAGTGATTTCTCAGATGTGCAGGGCAGCCAACAGCTTAAGGGAAGAAGCATTTGGCATGTTGACAGTGGTTGCTCTAGGCACATGACAGGTAACATGGCCTGCCTTCAATATTTCCAATGAATTGATGGAGGACATGCTACTTTTGAAAATAATCCTGCAGAAGATAAGAGAAGTGGTAAAAGTGATGTGTAAGTTGACATTTGAGGATTTGACAAGTGATGCACAGTGCAGAGTTACTACTGCCTGTGTTCTCGTAGTTAATACTGCTTGAGCAGTTAATACTGCTCAGTAGTTAATACTGCTCAGTAGTTAATACTGCTTGTGTAGTTAATACTGCTTTGCAGTTAATACTGCTCAGTAGTTAATACTGCTAGTGTAGTTAATACTGCTCAGTAGTTAATACTGTTCTAGTATTAATACTGCTCAGTAGTTAATACTGCTAGTGCAGTTAATACTGCTAGTGCAGTTAATACTGCTAGGTAGTTAATACTGCTAGGTAGTTAATACTGCTTGGTAGTTAATACTGCTCAGTAGTTACTACTGCTAGTGCAGTTACTACTGCTAGTGAAGTTAATACTGCTAGGTAGTTAATACTGCTAGGTAGTTAATACTGCTTGGTAGTTAATACTGCTAGGTAGTTAATACTGCTAGGTAGTTAATACTGCTTGGTAGTTAATACTGCTTGGTAGTTAATACTGCTAGGTAGTTAATACTGCTAGGTAGTTAATACTGCTTGGTAGTTAATACTGCTAGGTAGTTAATACTGCTAGGTAGTTAATACTGCTTTTGATAATCTAGGGCATATAAATACCCCTGTTTGCCCGCCCAAGTTCATAACGACTCTTCGCATTTACTTCTTCTCTCTCGTTCTAACCTAGTCTCCCAGAATCTCTGTGTTTTTCTTTTAAGAATCCTCAGGAATCATGGAGTTTGTGGATGAGCACAATGAAATAGCCATGCTACAGAAGCCGAAACAAGCTGCAGGATTCCACGCCATTGTCGATTTTCTAAAATCCTCGCACATCTCCTATGCACTCACGGTGAGCCCAACAATCTATATCGAACATCAGAAACAATTTTGGGAGAATGCCACTGTTAGTGTTGAAGAAGGGCAGAAAACCATTCGAACAAGGGTTTGTGATAAACCCTTGAAAGTCACTGAAGAGGTTATTCGCATCTCCCTTCAGTTGAATGATGCTTCAGGTATAACTTCTATTCCTAATGAAGAACTCTTTTCTACTTTACAAAGAATGGGGTATGAAGGTCCCATTGGTGTTTTTAAATTCTACAAGTCAAAATTTTTCAACCAATGGAGATTTCTTGTTCATACCCTGATGCACTGTATTTCCAAGAAAACTACTGGATGGAGTGAGTTCAGCAGTCCCATTGCATATGCCTTGGTCTGCTTATCCACTGCCAGAAAGTACAATTTCTCAGCAATGATCTTTACTGATCTTGTATCAAACTTGGAATCCAAAAAGACCTTTTTCATGTATCCAAGGTTTGTGCAAGAAGTTCTTAACAAGGAGTTGATGGACTTACCTCAGTTCACTGAGGTATATGTACCCAAATCCCCTAAAGGGAAGGTTTTTTCAAATATGAAAAGACTTCCTAGGGACTCGGAAGGAGTTGACACACCATTGTTCTCTACAATGATGGTTGTGTCCCACCCCTCTGAAGGTATGGCATCAGGATCAAGGCCCTCATTAGATCAACCCACTGATGCCCAATCCCAACCTTCCATCTCAAAAGACATCCCACAGTCCATTCTTGAACAGCCCACTCCCACAATCACCAAAAGATTTCAAAGAAGAAAGGTGCACAAGGCTCCTTCCCTTGTTGTACCTACTCAAAGCCCTACGCCTTTAAGCCCTCAATTGGAGCATTCTCCAATTGAGAATATCAACAGGGAAACCACAGGGGTGTCTCCCAACCTCAAGAAGGTGGTCTCTAAGGAGAAGGATGACCATATGGGTGCTAAGGCTGCCACTACTTCTGCTAGCACAGAGAAGGACAGTGGTAACATAAATAAGACCTTCCCCATGGCAACTCTAAATGAGAAATCATTAGGAGGACCCAGGTGCCAAGAAACCAAGGGGGCAGGTAGTGCTTCTGCTAGGCAGAAGGCTTCTGCTGAAACTTCCAAGGATCCTTTAAAGAAGGTAAATACTTCTAAACAAGGTGAGGATAGATATAACTATGAGGAATTGATGGAAACCTTAGGGAATATCAACTTGGATGTCATGGCACAAAAGAAAGAGATTGAGCAACTTAAGACTGTGGTCACCTACCAACAGTCTCAAATTGAGAAGCTCAAAAAGATGGTCACCAAGTTGCTGAACAAAAAGAAAAAGGCAAGGTTTGTGCTAAGAAGGAGAACCTCAACTGATGATGCTCCCAAAAAGGGGGAGTCAGAGTCAGAAGCAGAACTGAAACTGAAGGGTCAACATATTGAGGGGGAGACTGTTCACATAGAGACTGAGATGGAAATGGAGTATGCACAGGTTAAGGGGGAGACCAGTGAGACAGAAAAGGGGGAAGAGTGTGTTAAAGCAGCAGAAACCAAAGCAGCAGAAACCACAGCAGCAGAAACCACAGCAGCAGAAACTGTTAATGCTGCTGAGTTTGAACAAGCAGCAGAAACAGTTAATGCTGCTGAAGGCCAAACAGTCAAAGCAGCAGAAACTGAGCAGGAAGCAGTAACTACATCTCAAGCTGAAATAGATGAAGAAATTTACTGGATTGTAAAGAACTGTATTGAAGCAGCATCACTACATGTACTAAGAGAAGCAGTAACAGCCATAGCAGCAGAAATGGTTATTGCTGCTGAAAAACTTAAAACAACTAAACCAACTCCTGAGGCTGTCAAAACTCTTAAAAGAACCAAGATGATGTCCAAGAAAAGACCAAGAACCCAGCCCATAACTTCAAAGAAGAAAAATGAAAAGAAGCCAAGGGTGGAGTCATCTGCAGAAGAGGCCCAGGAGGAAACAGTGAAATCTGATGGAAAAGTTGCTGAAGAAGAAGTGGCAACTCCATCAGGGCAATCAGGCAATGTGCAATCACAAACGGATGCCCAATGTGACTTGTACATTACCAGTGTTGACTCTAACCCAATTCCACTTCAGGTTGAACCAATATCATCTAAGGCCCCTGAAATCATCTTTTGGGACACTTTGAAAGATGGTAGAAAGGAGTTCATTAGGATAAAAAGAGGTGATGGAAAATTTGAAGTATTTTCTACTTGGGGAAAAATTGTCAGAACTTGCTCAAGATCAGACTTAGAAGAGATGTTCAAAGTTGGGATGAAGATATATGGAAACATGCTGACTGAGCCAGGGATGTCAATTTCTAAAATGGTACTTGAATTCTTGTGCCAAATGTTCAAACCTGAAGCAGTTCAGCATAGGTTAAACACACAGTTTCAAGTCATTACCAACTGGATGCTCTATGAAAACTGTGGAGTATATGTCATCTCCCTTGACTCTGCAACTCAAGAATACTATCTTGTAGATGAAATATACAATCACAGCATGAAGAGGCTGCAAGGAATGTTACACACTAAGCTGACCTGCAACAAGGATTCAGCAATGGGTAGATTCTTGGTAAAGAGGATTCTCAATCAGAGTCTAGGCCTAAGTCCTAATCTGTGTGTACATGATGACTAAGTTTTGGAAGCATCATCTGAAGAACTTGACTTCTTTTCCTAAAAGTCAAGTTAGGGGGAGATTGTTGGGAACTGAAGATATGCTAAGTATAGTTAGTACTGCTAAGTCTTCATTACTACTGCCAGTTCTTCGTTACTACTGCTGGGCAAGGTTACTGCTGCTAGATGAAGTTAATGCTGCTAGATGAAGTTAGTGCTGCTAGACCAAATTACTACTGCTAGACATGGTTAGTACTGCTGAGCTGAGTTACTACTGCTTGAAGACTGTGAAGATTAATACTGCTGAAGGTTGTTAATGCTGCTGAGCCAAATCATCATTAATACTGCTGAGTTGATAAGTTTGGTATGCGATGCTTTTGGAGACAAATAAGGAATTGATCAAGATATGTTTAACGAAGATTCAGAAGATCAATTTACTTTTGATAGTTATCTTGTAATTACTTTTGTATAAATAGTATTGATAGATAGCTATTAGAATACACGAAAAATACGAAAACAGAAGATAGATAGTATACAGAATTCGATATTCATTCAAGAGTGAATTAACCTCAAGATCATAGATCCTATTTCTAGAGAAGTAGAAATCGTCTTGTTGAGTCTGTTCAACAAGATTGAGGTTTTGGTGTAAAACTTGTGAGTTATAACTGTTTGATATATATACAGTTTATTGAATTTCTATTGATTGTTCTTTAATTGATTTAGAGTTCTATTCCGCAAGATTCTCTAAATTCTGTTTCTAAGAAGTTTAATTCTTGTTAAGAATCGATCCTGACAAGCCCACTCCGGGTCCCCACTCTTCGAGCTGATCAAAAAGAAACTATTTGTTGGGATCTAATTTTCTGGAGGAGGAAGGTTCATATGGCAGAGAAATGGCTGGAGAAGTACAAGGTAGTTCTCATTGAAGATAGCATCAAGTACACCTCTTTGTACTTGGAGATTGACTTGGAGAAGGGACCATTGGATAAAAGAATTGCACAAGGAGCTGAATTCTGCCACAACTCAGCAGTCTTTACCCATTGGAAGACCCACCTCTTTTGTGTAATACCCAACTCCTTCTCCTAGTATATAAAGGAGCACTTGGGTGCCATTAAATGCATGCTTGGTTATCATCCTTGAATACTTTTAGTCTTAAATTCTCTCAACTACCACATTAGCTTTAGTCTTTTACTTACTGCAGTAACTAGCTTTAATTTTCAGTAATTTACTTTCTTAGTTTAAATTGTAGTTCGTATTACACAGTGCAGGGACGACTTCTCGTTCCCCACTGTGAGCAGTTAATTCAAGTCACTTTCAGTTTTATTATGTGCAAATCTTCATCTTTTGTTTTCTTTACTTCGGAAATGCTAGGCTTAACATCCTTTGGGATGTAGGAAAGAGAAGTACCTGGATTTTATTAAAAATGCTTGAGTAATCTTTATACTTAGAATATTTGTTGTTTTGGTCATTCATTCTCGATATTTACCCAAGGATGCGAACAAGCCGATCACTTGCAAGGATCTAAAGTCTAGTTCTTAACTTAGAAATAAGTAGAACGCAGTGACACGAGCTTGAATGATGCTAGGGGATTCGAAAGAATTCTTATGACACTTACGAAAGTGAGGTCGGCATAGTGAGCTAATCTCTGCCCACTGGAGTAGTAGACAAGCTAATTTGTGTATTAAAAACACTTAGAGTATTTGTCTCTACACATTCCATCGAGGCCTGAAAAGGTCCATTTAGAGATTACCATTGACAAAACAACAAGTACTAAGAGTATGGGATTTTTATCTAACGGTGTGAGTATTTTGTAACCGGGCTTTTCTAGCGAAAATGTCCACCACGAATACGAGGATCACTTCTAAGGACCGAGTATTTGAGATAAAATCTAGGGAAAACCCAACCTACATTCCTCCTTTTAAAACCTTAGTAAATCGTTAAAATAGCCATTTCACCAAACCAAACCAAAGTTTTATTTTCCTCTCTAGTTGAAACTTGTAAAAGGAGCTTATGAGAACCATATTGTCTTGATTGTCCAGTCCCTGTGGATTCGATTCTGGTATTTTACCAACTATTACTTGCTGTGACGATCATAGTGGACAGTGTACACTTGCACTTCCCACTGTGGACAGTTTGCAACCCACTGCGATTAAAACACACATTTCGCACGTAACAAGTTTTTGGATTTCGAGGCCAAGAACCGTTAGTGTAATTGGAGAGTTGTAGTCCAACTTTAAAGAATAGTGGTATCAGATGTAGTGACCTTAAGAAGTTCAATTGTGATAAGTAGATTTAGTAGGATGACTTTCCTTGAGTGGTAAAAGAATATGTCGATTGGATGATTGGTAATTGGACGTATTTTTGGAGTTGTATAATCGATGGGTCGATAACGACCGTCGGTGTTGGAGTCTAATGGGGCTCGTTAGAAATAAAGGACAGTTCATTAGCGGGAACATTGAATTTGAGAATTTTGTTGGCTTCTTTAGTGATTGAACCTTAAATTTGGTTGGAGAAAAAAAATTAAAGGCGTGTAGATCTGGACTGGTTGGGGATCGGGATTTGCCGTTGGAAAATTATGGATCACCTAAGGTTGGGAGGCAACCGAGGTCTTGTGGTTAGAAACTACTCTAGTAAGTTAAGCGTTCACTTGGACGTATGGGAACTAGATTTCGAGGACAAAATCTCTTTTAAGGTTGGGAGGATTGTAACACCCCAATCTTTCGAAGGTATCGATACTTTAAGATAAATATGAAAAATAGAGTTTTGGATTGAATCCTATATTTTATGGTCTTTTGGGATGGAGAATCCAAATACGAATCCAACGTTCCTTTACGGAGCGAAAACAGAGCTAAAACGAAGAAGTTACGGCCAAAACGGTGTTCGGTACCTCATCCGCGACTATGACCCGCGATTATGACACGTGTTACTGTCGTTGGTCAATGTAGCGCCAGGGAACAGAAGGTGGTACCATCCTCGCGACTGTGACACGCGACTATGCCAAAGGGCATAGTCATCGGTCATTGTCGCATGGGGGCACATGACCCATAAAATCGGGATTTTTCACCCCTTTTCCTCATTTCACTTCACCCACTTCGTTTTTCTCTCCCAAGAACCGAAACCCTTCACCCCCAATGTCGAATTTAAGCCTTTTAGACCCCAAGAATCAAGTTTTCAAGTGTTCCTTCTTCATCTATCATGGTTTTGGAAGATAAAGAAAGAATCCTTTCATTTCATCTTCCTCATCAAAGTTTTCTAAGGTTTCATCCAAACTTTTTTCTTCACTTTGAAGATTGGGAGTTTGTGGTTCATTTTGATGATTCTAGAGGTATTTTGGTTGGTGGATTCAAGTTATGGTTATGGTTAAGGTAATATTCTCTTCTCTTCTCTTCATCTATGGAAATTAGGGTTTTGGTATAAGTTGAGATCTTGATGTAAAAATGTGTGGGAAATGATTCTTTATGGTTGGAAACTTATGGATCTAGGTTTTGGGAAGATTTGACTTAAGGATTCAAGTTTCTTCAAAGGAACTCAAGTGTGGGGAAAATCTAGATTTAGCCTAAATCTAGCAAGGTGAGTTCAAGTTGATTTGTGAAAAAGTTGTACATGCCAAAAATGTTTATTTTAAAGTGTGTATGTGTTGTACATGAAATTATCAAATGTTAAGTTATTTTGTGGGTTTTGATTATTTGAAGTGTTTAATTTTATAAATCTTGCAAATCACCCACATTTGGGATTTTTGGGTAATTTGATAAATGAATCATAAATGAAAGTGTCTTAATGATTTATGGTACAAATGAAGTCTATTCCATGGTATATGCATATTTGGCGTATTTGATTTTATAACTGTTTGGAAAATACATGTTATCGTGTCATGAGGCTTTTGGAAATTTAAGTGTAAGATTTCTCTTGGAAAATGGTTTGTCTCAACCAATGATGAGTTTTGGGGTAATCATGTCTTTGAGGTATGTGTTTGCATAAACGCCGATCAATTGCGTTTTATTGTTTTAATTACCTTTATTTCATGATCAAATGGTTTATTGAGCTAGTTGGCTCGTGTTCGATTTAAAAGAGTTCTGGGGACTTTAGTCCGGGTTATTTTACTCTATGTTGGGCCTTTGAAGTTTCATATTTTAAGAGTGTTGGACATTCTTTTAAATTACATTCATGTGAGACATTTAATCATTAAATTACATGTTTATGAATGTTGGACATTATTTGGAGTCATGTAGTTTAGACTGTGTTGTATTGGATCTATAGGCACGTAAATCAGTCTTTTGGTGATGGTCGATTGGGTATTTCGGGGTTGGACCTCGGGACCCATGTTTATGACCTTAAACTTTTCCAGTAGGCACTAGGAGGGTTGAGTCCGGAGGTGCTACCTTGGAGGTAGGCACTAGGACCTTCGTCGCTTTGAAGGGGATGCCTTGGAGGTAGTCCTAAGCGTGCCGAGCCTTGTGGTGGAATCCTAGGGATAGTCACTAAGGTTAACTGTCTCTTGAGGTGAAACTTATCGTAGGAACCCTTGAACGTCTAGTCGCGAGGTGTTGTTCGATTAACGTTGTACGGGTGGTATACTAATGTGTTTCCTCCACCCTCAACGGATACGGGTCTCCCCCGTTGTTGTCAATATTATATTGAGTCTCGTGATATGCATGTTTTAATTACTTTAAGCCTTGTGCGAGTAATTACAAGTATTGGCTTTAATATTGGAACCCCTCCACGTATATTAAGGTTTGCTTGAATGACTACTCCCATGCTTGGGTATTTGGACTTTATTTATAACTACGCTTTGCGTGGGTTGTCGAGTCGGTCACATACTTTGGAGAACGTATTATATGTATTTGGATCGTTTTTCATGTTCTTATGGGTGTTGTATTATTCCTCCTCCTTGTTGGGATGTTTCGAATAATAGAGTTTTACTCAAGTTTTCTTTATTTGGAAATTTAATAATCATTCACGATTTAGGTGAGATTTTTGATCTAAATCTATTATTAAGAAATGTTTCTTTGTGGAGCTTTCAAGTCGGGTTTTGTGTGCGTTGGAAAATGGATTGTTCACACACTTAAGTATAATTATTTTGGAAAATCGTGACTTTGAGTTGTACTCATTTGATTTAACGAATTATTTTAATCATGATGAAAACTCTTGAACTCACTAGGCGTTAGCCTAACCCTAATTATTTGTCGGCATGTGCAACAGGTTCTGGTTGGGAATAATTCTAGTGACACTGAGGAGAGTGGAGAGCTAGTCGTGTACTCAAGAAGTAAGTGACTTGGTGAAGTCTTCCGCATTTTGGGATTAGCAACTTTGGTTTGAGTTAAGTAACACCCGACTTTTGTAGTCGTCGTGTAGGACTTAGGATATTGAATTGTTGAAGTTAGTATTTTTATTTTTGAGGTATTTCCAAGGATGGTCTGTAGAAAGAATTTTATCCTTATTTGATTATTTTATCGAAGTTTTTGTCTAGTTGCTCTTTCCAAATTTTGAGGGTGTTACAAATAAAACATGTAACAGGTGGTCCATACAAAATTTTCAAAGTAGAAAATTTCATTAAAGCAAATTTCAAAATTTTCTCATTTAGTAAGACAATGACATAGAAGTAAAATCTTCTGACAAGACTCACACACATTAAAGCATTTTCTCAAAACTTAGGAAAACAGTAAGTGCATGTAATTGGTTGACACTTAAAAGGATTTAAATCAACTTTAGATTTTGAACCATACAAACGATGCGTATTAATGCTCCAAAAATAGTGGCTACAATGATATGCACATCAATAAATCAACATAATGAATTTGTGTGGAATGATAACAGACAAACCAATTAGTCGAAAATGTATAAGGCAAAACATTAATATAAACTATCATAATGTTCTCATATGCATTACTCACGCCCCCGTAAAAGTCAATTTGTACACCTAACAAGTTGCAACAAAATATGCTACTATAACCCTCAAAAGAGAAACCATATGATATTAAAACTTCGGAAACCACTCTTTTGGTGCAATACGACAAAGAGTAATATTTCTCAACAAAACTCGCATGAGACACAACACTAAATAAAACCCATAGACTAACGCACACAATAATTCAAGTATGCACATTACGAAGTGTCACCCATGCAACGCAAAACGGCGTACAACAAAACTTCATAATACCCCATAAAACTCGATGAAACTAAACGACATTTAATCAATCAAATGGTGCCAAAGTTTTTTTGGCCAATAATCAAATTGTATAAAGCAAGGTTATGACCAAAATGTCAAAATTCCCAAAAATTCCTCTTTTATTGCAATACGATATAAAGAGACACCTTTCAACAAAACTCGCATGAAATAAAATTTCTCAACAAGGCTCAAACACCAAAACAAGGGGAGGTAACTCTCCCTCCCAACTTTAACATATGTGGAGGAGATCCAATAAAGTCGTAAGTCGCAGTTACTTGTCCAAAATCGTAAATGACATTAAAATATGGATGTCATAGTATCCGAAAGTAACATTAGACAACCACAAGGAGTAAAACATGCCTCGACAAAGTTTGCAAATTCCTGTAATAAAAGAATTTCATGCACTAAAATTCATGGTTCGAAAACTTGTGTGTGCTAAATGTCTTTCAAGATTTTGCAATACAATCCGCATGACGATTGGAAACTCAAGAAACAATTGATGCGATTTATTTAAAATAAATAAATAAATTATTTTGTGCATGTACATAGTCGGCACTCAATGTTCCAAGGCCACACTCCTCCAATCCCTCCGGCCACACTATCGTCATCTTGATGCTCAAACATCTTAAAGAAAATTTGGAAGTTACATCGATTACCCTTACGATTTCTCCTCGAATTAAGGTCGATTCAATAAGCCTATGGTCCTAATCCAACCAATAAATTTTGACCCGAACCGGTCCAATTAATGCAACATCAAACTTACCGTCATTCCAAGTGACAATGCTTAAAATCATCAACCTCATCTAACGGTTGCTCGCTTAGAAATTTCTTCACTACCCCAACGGTCATCACTCCAAAATCGTTCAAGTACTCACATGTAACTTGTAGGTTCACCATAACACTGGCCAGGTGCAATTATGAACGTACTGTACATGATCATCCTTGCGACTCTATACGTGATTTCTCGTTTCTAGTGACTCCCTCAACCTCAAAATATCCTATCTTAGAGTACCTAATGGTGCAATTTCACTCTCATTTACTTAAAAGAACGCTAGTTTGAGTCTAGGTATCCAAAATCAACACCTAATTCTCTCAAACTTATGCTCTGATACCAACTTGTAACACCCTCAAAATTGGAAAGAGCAACTAAATAAAATTTTCAATAAAAATAACCACTTAAGGATAAAATTCCTTCTACAAACCATTCTTGAAATTACCTCAATATAAACATTATATTTTCAACAGTCAAAACCTAAGTCATTCGCCAAGACTACAAAAGGTCGGGTGTTACTCAACCCCAAAATCAAGTTGCTATTCCCCAAGTGCGGAAGACTTCACCAAGCTACTTACTTCTTGAGCACACAACTAGCTCTCCACTCTTCACCGTGTCACTAGAACTTCATCCCAACCTGAAACGTCCAAAAACCAGGACAAATTTAAACCTTAAAATTCCACAAAGTTAACCATAATTTCATCCAACTTTTATGTAACAACTCGAATTTCCGTTATATTATTTTAATATGAATGGGGTCTATTTGTAATTTAGTCTAAGTTTGTGGACTAATTGTAAATGTATACTCCAAGGTTGAAATTGTATTTTGACAGTTTAAGAATGATTGTGAAATTAGAACTTGAAGGTCTAATTGGTCGTTTCTTGAAAGTTGATATTACTTAAGAGTTGGGTAAGCTTAATTGAGATTTTATCTCAAACCATCTTCTGAAGTCGGTCCAGAGTAGAAGCAGGGAGAGAAAGAAGAAAAGAGAAGGAGAAGAGAAAATTGAACTGTGGTTCTTGTGGTAAGGGGTTTTGAAATCTTCTTCTGTTAGGGTCAAATTTGGTTGAATAGAAGTTCAATGGTTGAATTGTTATTTCCTTAATTTGAGCCTTATTTGTGTAAACGGGTCATGGGCTTACATGCCATAGGCCCAACATATATAATGTGTTTATTAGCTTAGAATTAAGCTAGTTATCTATTTTCACTTTCTTGAACTTATTGTAATTCTCTCTCATATTGAAAGTAAAGTGGATGACCATTGGAAATCATATCGTGTGTATTATTATCTATTGATTTCTATTACTTGTTGCACTGATCTGGAACTCACAATTGGTATCAGAGCAGACGGACGAAACGATTCAAAGTGATTCTTGATTTTTGGTAAGATTTCTATTCAAAAAGTCGACTGTGTTCTTGATATTAAAAATCTCATATCTTGATTTTGCTAAAATTGATTGATTTCGCATATCATACTAGATTAGTATCATCATTATATGCAAATCTGCAAATTTACACATCTTAATTCGATTGTTTGATTGTGTTATTGGCAAAATCAAGTTCCATAAGTTTTTGGTATCTCTCTTGCAAAAATCCGATTTTTACCATCAAAAACTTGTTGTTTTGCTTCAAAATCGATTTGGGTATTGTTATTATTGTGTTTGGTCGAGTTCCTAACCTTTCAGGAACGATTTTGAAGAACCCTAGTCGAATTCCTGCGTTTTTGGAAACCACAGCCGCAGTTACCGGATACCACAGCCGTGGTTACCGGGTCCTTCATTGTGTTACCGGGTAAGTTTCCAATTCCCTCGATTGTTACCGGGTAACTCCAAGTTACCGGGTAATACATATCTTACCGGATAAATTCCTCACTTACCGGACAAGTTCCCGGTAAGCTCATCCGGTAACTTACTGTCTCATCCGGTAAGTTTATCATATGTTTCATTTTGTTATCGGTAACTCTTGATTTAGTTGTTTCATCCGGTAAATAACTACGTCCGGTAACCTCCTCCACACCCGGTAAGCCTTTCATCCGGTAAGATATTCCACCAGGTAAGTTTCATCTTTACTTAGTTTTTCATCTGGTAACTTGTCTCACCGGTGACCCTCTGTTACCCGGTAACTCAAGCTTATCCGGTAACCTTCTGCAAATTTACCTGTTTTTCAAAATCTGATCCAGACACTTCCAGATCAGATATCTTTCATTCGGATTCCTATCCGGTAAGTTCTGCTTAGTCGATTTCTTACCTGATTTAGCATAATCCACTCTTAGAACCTGCATTAGGATATCACTCTTAGTGCCTTGAGTTAGGTTATCACTTTGAATCGAATCAATCGTCTGATGACCACTCTAGTGCAACTTAAGATGTCTTCACGCGACGCTCTTGCTATCGGCACCGACTCAAAGCCGCCTTGTCTCTACCAAGGTGAATACTGTAACACCCCAAAAACTCCAAGTAAGCAAACCCAATCCTATTCGTATTTTCATTTCTCGTATTCTGAGGCTCCGTACTTGGTTCAAGTAGTTTTCGCATGCACGGCATTTGGTCGGTGATCAAACCCGAAGAAAGATTCGCTTTTGGGCTAAACAACAATGCGGGGTAGCAGGTAGGTCGCAACCAGCGACTATGACCCACGACATTGCCCTGGTCATAGTCGCGGTGGCATTGTCGCGATGTTGGGACAAATCGAGAAATCAAACAGAAAGATGTCAGGGGGTCGCGACTATGACCCGCAACATTGCCCTGGTCATAGTCGCGGTGTCATTGTCGCGCCAGGGTGCTGGGTTGCTGTTTCATATCGGGTTTTAAAGGAGTTCAGCTAGCTTCTTTTTCATTTATCATCCAAGATCGATTCCTCTCAACTCTCTCTCTAAAAATCGGTTTCTCTCACTAGAAACCCTAGAACTCCTCTCCTCTCCTCTCCTCTTCATCTTCTCTACCCAACATAACCCATTTCCTCCATTGGTGAACACTTGAAGGTTTGAAGCTTTTTGGGAGTTTAGGAGCCATCTTTTGGAGGAGTAAAGTGTTAAAGGTAATCTCTTCCTATCCAAAGGTGTTATTGTTGTTGATTTCATCTTCTTTATACCTTGTGGTGTTGTGGGACGAATTTGGTGATGAATGGTTAAAGAAACCTTGTTTTCTTCATCACCAAGAACTAGGGTTTGGTATAATTTAGGGGTTTTAGATAGAAACGTTTGAGGAATGATTCCTTATGGTTAGACTTTGGTATTAATGGTTGGAAACTCATAAATCTAGGTTTTGGAAGTTTTGAGCTTGAGGATGCAAACTTCATCAAAGGAGCTTACGTTGGAAAAACTCTAGATTTAGCTTAAATCTAGCAAGGTGAGTTCAAGTTACTTTGTGAAAACTTTGTACATGCCAAAATAGTATTTTCCAAATAATTGTGTGTTTTACTTGAAATATATGTGGTTGAGTTATTTGAATAAGTTTAACTCTTGTGAAGTGTTTATCTTCACAAATGTGTAAAACACCTATAATTGGGGCTTTTGGATAATTGGATGGTTAGAAACCATAAATTGTCTTTGAAAGATTAATTGCTTAAAATGAGGCTTATTTGACGGTTTGATCATGTTAGCGTAATTGATTTTATAAACCATTTGAGAAATCCACTTTTAGGGTTAAGAATCATTTTGGGAATATTAAGGGCATGAGTCCTTTGGGATGACCCTTTTGTTTAACCGTGTTGAGTTATGGGGTTAATGATGATTTCGTGGTATGTGATTGCTTATATAATGTTAAACGCATTTTATGCGATGATGACCGTTATTTACGGGTCTAGCAAGCTTGGAGCATTTTGCTCGGTTTTGACTTGAGGTAGTCTTGGGACATTTGTCCGGTTTAAATGACTCTATGTGGAGTCTTATGTATGGGTTGCTTTTATTGCACCGTTTTGCATATTATTGCACGTTGTTGATATTTACATGCTTGGGTGAGTGAGTCATTCCGAGATAGGCGTGTTGTTTGTAGACTGTATTGCATTGGATCCATAGGCATGTTAGTCAGTCGTTAGTAATGGTCGATTGGATACCTTGAGGTTGGACCTCGGTAACCATGTTATATGACCTTAACTTCCATGTAGGCACTAGGAGGATATAGTCTTGGGCACTTACCTTGGAGGTTTTGTGTAGCGATCCACGCCTTCGGGAGTTATACCTTGGAGGTAGTTTCGATGTGCCGGGCCTTGAGGCGTTACCTTGGAGGTAGACGTCAAGGTATATCTTCGATTACAGTGTAATTTGGGTTTCAACGTTGTATGGGTGGTATACTTATGTGTTACCTCCACCTTCAACGGATACGGGACTCCCCCGTTTATGGTATTTGATCTTTATTACATTTTACGGTCGCGTGAGTGTTGCTTCGTATTATGTTTTAATAAAGTGTTATATTTAATGGATGGTTTCCATGATTTATGGGTTAAGTGTTTGGTCGTCAACCGTATTTGAAGGTTTTGCCTAAACTAGAATTATTCACGTATTTATAAACAAGTTGGAGTCGTAATCCAATTGGAAAACGTTTTGTACTTTTCGGGAGCTTTTCCCATGGAATTGTGTGAGTTGAAAATGGATGATTTGGAATTAAAGTAAACTCTTTTGAAATCATGACTAGAACTATTACTCTTTCGATTTATGTTTTTATATAGTCATGATAAAATGCTTGAACTCACTAGGCGTAAGCCTAACCCATTTTATTTGTCGGCATGTGCAACAGGCTCAAGTTGGGGTAGCTCTAGCTACTTTGTGAAGTGAAGAGTGCTAGTAGAGTGCACGAGAGGTGACTTGATTATTGAAGTATTCTGCATTTGGTTTGGACTAGCAACTTGTGGTGTTAAGTAACACCCGATTAAGTTATTTTATCATAGACTGATAATGTTTTAAATTCCGAGGTATTTTAAAGAATGAATTGTAGAAGTGATTACATCTATCTTGGCGATTTTATTGAATTTTAAGGTTAGTTGCTCGTTCCAAATTTGAGGGTGTTACAAGTTGGTATCAGAGCATAAGTTTGAGAGAATTAGGTGTTGATTGTGGATACCTAGACTCAAACTAGCGTTTGTTTAAGTAAATGAGAGTGAAATTCACCATTGGGCACTTTAAGATAGAATGTTCGGAGATCAATGGATGTTGTTAGAAACGAGAATCACATCGAGAGTAACAAGGATAATCATGTACGATGCGTTCATAGTGACACCTGGCCAGTGTCATGGTGAACCTACTAGTATATGTGCATACTTGACAGGGGGTTTTCACACCCCGAGGATTCTTGCCGCAAGTGTACGGGTCGATGTCAAGTAATAGTACTTGGAAAGTACGAGTATCAAATCACGGGGAACTAGGAACTAAATATCACAATTACTATAGATTCTATTAACTGGACTGTCGAAATTAGAGATTGGTTTATAGACTAATTAAATTGCAATAAATGAGATCAAATCAACACAAGACAAAACAGAACAACTTTGAAAACTTTGATAGAGAGAAAAGCTGAGGGTTGGAACTCCTATGGTTCTTACATACAAACGTCTGACTCAATTCAATTACCAGTTATTCCTATCAATGAGTGCCCAATCTTTATCTAATCGTTGTTCTCTCTCAAGTAACACCGATTTTATTTATAAAGCACGATTTCTTTTTCAAGCAACCGTAATTTCTATTTCGAAAACAATAGTTTTATCTTTCGATCTCAACATACAGGTTTCAAAATGCATTAAGATTAAGATTCAAATGGGACTAAGATTTACTTAGTATCTCTCGATCCTTTCTTACCTTAGCTATGCAATTCCTAATTCTGTTTCTCAATTACTTCTCTCGAACATTAATTGAAAACAATAAAACAGTTGCAAGGTAGCTAATCTCACAAAAGCATTAAACACCAAATTGCATTCATTCATTCAATAAGAAAACTGATAAAAGTTTCAAGTCATCTGTTTATACGTTCAAACCACATTCATTCCAACCCCCAACATGAACCGGTTAGTTCATATCGGTGGTGGATTCAAACACAATAGAAAAAGATGAAAATAAGTATGTGAACATGATAATCGTGATAACGGTGAATGTAATGGTTACTCCCTTCTATCGTGGTCGTCTCTACGTCGCGCGATGAATGTGTATCTGATCCTCTCTCTATCTCCTCTCCAACGGGTGTCAATTGGCTTTGAAAATCGCCCCCGGGACTGCTCTGGCCGTAACGTGAAAACTGGATACCGAAAGAATGACCTAAACCCCGAATAAAATAGCTGATTTTCGACAAACAGAGGGTTACGCCACTTGCCACGCGACTTGCAAGTCGCGTGGTAAGTCGCGCGTGTTGTTTTTGCAGCGTGGGTCGATTTCTGGTTCGCGGGTCGGGTCCTGGTTCGGTCGCGGGTCTTGGGCTTGGCTTTTGGGCTTCCGTTAGGCTTCGTTTGGACTCGTTTTGGGTTCTTTTTAACTTCTTTTTCTCGAGGAGTGCCGCCTTTTGGATAACCTGTGTAAATCACTAGATAACCCGTAAAATACACGCCTTTTTACTTGAATACAAGCCAATCTCATTGGTTTGAGAACCGGAAATGACGCCAAAAAGTGGCGTTATCAACAACCCCAAACCGAGCGTTGCTTGTCCCCAAGCAAATTAGCGATAAAACAGAATTAAAGTACATATCAGTGAAAATTTAATAACTGCACACTTCCCAATCGGTACCAAGTGATGCATCGGTGATTTCCTATACCCGTGAATATCTATCTCACTCTCGCCTCATTTTTATTTTGTCCGATCTATGACCTTCCATTGGGAGTTGAACTCGTGATCGTTCCGATTACGCTAAGGTTAGACTAGGTCCAAAAATGCTAGGGAAAACATTTCGCCTCGACCCTACCTCTCAGGATACTCTCTTTTCACTCGAACCTAGGTTATCGCTCGTGTTGTCATGTGTATGGAGGTTATGTACAATAATACGCAATAATTACATGACAACTCTAAAGAAAGACGCACAATTGTCCAAAATGTTGATCTCCGAAGGAATTAAGTAACAAGACAGGGAATCTCGGTAAAGGTGGTCATAGACTCTAATCACATTTTCCAGAAGATCATCCAGGTCTTTACAAGGGTTGTAATGGGGCTAAGGTTAAGGGTATGAAACGAAGGGTAAAATGGTTCAAAAATCCTTGGCGTGTCAATCATTTGCAGTTCCGAACTCTATAGCTTTTCGCTCTATTATTTGGCCCTCTTCGTCACTATTGGAGTCGCTTTGACTCTCTTATTTACTGCTATAGATAAAATCTAAATTAACTCGATTTTTTTTTGAGTTTGGGACTTCATTGGTCCTCTTTTCCATTTCCTGGGTTACATTGACCCTTTTTATTCTCCTGACTGGCCTGTTCTATTCTTTTCTGCTTTTTCTTTTGTAAGTTCATTACTTCTTCCGATTGACACACTTTCGGATTGGGTTGACTAAGGCTTATGGATAAGGGTTTAATGATGGGTTTAGAAACGAAAAGGTGAGTGTTTGGCTGCAAAGGGGCTAAGGGTACACGCAGAAGGGTAAAAGGTACGATAGCTAAAAACAGGTTAAATAAAACACACAATGCCTGGAATCATATCTTAAGGTCCACACGATATGGTCTACTATACCCTTACCTAATCCCGATGTTCGTCTTTGCTACTCAATGCAATAATGTAGCGAGATCATTCTACATTTACGACAAGGAATTCGAAAAAGTGTGTATGAATTTGGTGTATGAATCCCTCGAAATGAAAAAAACGTCTTTTAGGCTCAAAACTCACTATCGGGTGGTCTCCACTAATGTCCCTAGTCATGTCCTTTCCCGGTCCTTCCCTAACGGTCACGTCACTATCACAAGATTCTTCCCACAATGGTCGGTCTCAATCATTCAAAACAAAAATTTTAGCTACTTTGATCTAGACACTCAGAAGTGCAGGAAATCTACGTGCATAACTTGGGCCCGATTGGGCAACCCCAAACCTTACCCACACATTGTCCCCAATGTGCAAGTAAAGTCGTGGGTGATGCGACTCATTGTGCAGTTATTAAAAGAACAGGCAAGGCATTACATATATAGCATAAAAAAGACTACCCAAATTTTCTAAAACTAGGCACCCCAAACCTAGGCCGTGGCCTAGGTTTGCCAAATAAAAGCCAAAAAGAAGCCAACCCCAAACCTCGGTAAAACCGAGGTTTGCACAGGATCTAATGTGAGTGTGTAGATGGTTCAAAAATGAGGCACCCCAAACCTAAGTGAAACTTAGGTTTGTTGCATCTCGTGCAATTACAATAGAACAACACATCAAACACCACTCTTTTAGCAGAGAAATGATTAGAACGTACCTGTTTTGCCCGGCCAGAGGAGATTTTCTTGAAAGACTGAGCATTTGGAGACGGAGGGGAGACGGAGAGAACAAGCAAAACAAGGGAAAGACACAAAACAAAAACAAGAAGCACACAAAGCAAGAAAGGAAGCAAAAACTGCACGAAAAAAATGAACATGGGACACCCGCGGTTTGCTGCGCGGCTTGCAAGCCGCGTAACATCCCGCGTAACTCACTGTTTCAGAAAACCAAACAGAGGGTCCCGCGGCTTACCACGCGGTATACAAACCGCGTGGAAAGTCGCGTATGTCCCTGTTCCAGCTATTTTTGGTTTTTTCAATTTTTCGATTTTTATGGTTTTTCTGGAATTAAAACACACACAAGAAGAAAAATAATAAACGGAAACTAACCTTGGTGGGTTGCCTCCCACCCAGCGCCGTATTTAAAGTCGTGGCACGACTATGTGGGTTCAGTTCGGCTCAGTATCCGCAGACTCGAATCGCCCACACTTGCGATTCCCCGCAGACTCTTTCACAATTGGTCTTCCATGACCAGCTCCGCCTTCTTATTCTCTCTGACCTCCTCTTCTTTCTAGCAAATTGAATCTCACGTTCTCACCGCCGACTCTGAACGTGATCTCTCCTTCCTCCATGTCAATCAAAGCCCGGCTCGTGGCCAAAAATGATCGTCCCAATATGAGTGGAACCTCTTCATCTTCGTCTATATCGATCACCACGAAGTCTACCGGAAAGTAGAACTTACCGACTTTGACGAGCACATCTTCTATCACTCCGTAAGGATACCTTATCGATCGATCAGCCAGCTTAAGCGTCATGAATGTGGGGCTCACCTCGCCCAATCCAAGTTTCCTGAAAATAGAAAGGGGCATCAAGTTAATACTCGCCCCTAAATCACATAACACTTTATTAAATGAAAACTTCCCAATTTGGACAGGGATAGAAAAACTCCCTGGATCGTTGAGCTTTTGGGGAAGCTTATTCTGGAAGATGGCGCTGCACTCTTCAGTGAGTGCAAAGGTGGCCTGATGATCGATTGCCCTCTTTTTGGAAAGGATCTCTTTCATGAATTTCATGTAAGAGGGCATTTGGGTGAGAGCATCTGCAAAAGGAATATTAATCGTTAGCTTTTTAAACACCTCAATAAATTTGGAAAAATTAACCTGATCCTTATTTGCTTTCAGCCTGCTCGGGTAAGGCACTTGTGGGATTTCCGGCTTGACCGGCGGTGTCACTTCTTTCTTTTTCTCTTCTCTCCTCATACGCTCTTCATCAGCCTCTAATGCATCCATGTCAATGATCTCCGCCTCATTCTCGGCTTCCTTTGTTGGCTCCTTATTCAGTTCCTTGCCATCTCTCAGATAGATGGCATTGCAATTCTCTTGATTCCTCTTCTCAGCCATACTCGGGAATGCTCCGGGAGGTCGGGTTTGTAGGGCTTCAGAAATCTGCCCTACTTGCCTCTCGAGAATCTTGATTGCGGCCGTATTCTGCTCAGTTGCGGCTTTTACCGTATTCACCGTGCTCGCTAGCTCTCCGACCGTGATGTCCATTTTTGACATGAACTTCATCATCATGTCTTCAAGGCCCGGCTTCTTCTCCCCGGATGATCCTTCGTTTCTTTGCTGAAATCCTGGAGGACGATAAGCATTATTAGTTTGAGCAAAATTAGAAGAGTTTGAAAAATTACCTGATTGTGGTTGACCGGGCTGATTCCACGAAAGATTGGGATGCTTTTTCCACCCCTCGTTGTAAGTGTTCGAGAAAGGATCGTTTCTCGGTTGGTTCCGGTTTGCCACAAAATGGACTTGATCAGGTTCTTGAATACTGCTTGCTTGCAAATGGCTCGTAATCGCTGCTAATTGGGTTTTAATCTCCTTCATCTCATCCGATTCCCGAACATTCGCTACTCGTGCAATGGATGATCGTGGAGTGGAGTAGCTATGTTCGGCAAGGTTCTCGATCAGCTCGACTGCTTCTTCATAGGTTTTGTTCATGAGAGCTCCCCCCGCTGCAGCCGTAATATCGTTCTTGAATTATGGGTGGAGGCCTCTAAAGAACGTTTGGATTATGACCCACCCATGAAGATCGTGATGTGGACACTTCTTCAACATGTCCTTATACCTCTCCCAAGCTTCGTATAACGTTTCCTGATCCCATTGCGCGAAGTGCGTAATGTCGGCCATTAACTGTGCGGTTCTTCCCGGTGGGAAGAATTTCTGGAGGAAGGCTGCCTTTAATTGTGCCCACGTGGTGATAAGGTCTGATGGTAGGCCTTCGATCCATATTTCAGCCCGACCTTTTAGCGAAAAACTGAACAGCCTCAGTTTGATTGCGTTCTCCTTCATCCCGTTGATTTTGAAGGTGCTGCAAATCCTCTCGAATGCACGAAGATGTGCATGAGGATCTTCGGTCGGTGCTCCTCCAAACTGATTTTGTTGCACCATTACGATGGTGCTCGGCTTTATTTCGAAATAGTTGGCCGCAGTGGCAGGCGGCTGAATACCTATGCGGGCCGCTGCCACATTCGGGTCGGCAAACGACCGCATAGGCACCCTCTCGGGAGGTGGTGGTGGATTATTGCGGCGAGGTGGTCTCTCGTCGTCAGACATCTCGAATTTCAGAATCCGCTTAGCTTTCGCTTCTTTTCGTAAACGACGAGCGGTTCTTTCGATCTCTGGGTCGATAGGCTCGAGTTCTTTTCCTCGGGTTTTCCTTGGCATAAACCAAGCAGCACCTGAAAAAAAAGTAAGCAAGATTAGTGATCCAGAAACTGGAGGTGACAGAATGAACAAAATACGAAATAAAAAAATGTCCAATCTAATAGCTCTTATAGATGGTAGTGCTATTAATTACAACTAGATCCCCGGCAACGGCGCCAAAAGCTTGACACGGGGTTTTGACACCTCGCGAATCTTACCGCAAGTGTACGGGTCGAAGTCAAGTAATAGTACTGGAGAAGTACGAGTATCGAATCACGGGGAACTAGGAACTAAATATCACAATTACTATAGATTCTATTAATTGGACCGTCGAAATTAGAGACTGGTTTATAGACTAATTAAATTGCAATAAATGAGATCAAATCAACACAAGACAAAACAGAACAGCTTTGAAAACTTTGATAGAGAGAAAAGCTGAGGGTTGGAACTCCTATGGTTCTTACATACAAACGTCTGACTCAATTCAATTACCAGTTATTCCTATCAATGAATGCCCAATCTTTATCTAATCGTTGTTCTCTCTCAAGTAACACCGATTTTATTTATAAAGCACGATTCCTTTTTCAAGCAACCGTAATTTCTATTTCGAAAACAATAGTTTTATCTTTCGATCTCAACATACAGGTTTCAAAATGCATTAAGATTAAGATTCAAACGGGACTAAGATTTACTCAGTATCTCTCGATCCTTTCTTACCTTAGCTATGCAATTCCTAATTCTGTTTCTCAATTACTTCTCTCGAACATTAATTGAAAACAATAAAACAGTTGCAAGGTAGCTAATCTCACAAAAGCATTAAACACCAAATTGCATTCATTCATTCAATAAGAAAACTGATAAAAGTTTCAAGTCATCTGTTTATAAGTTCAAACCACATTCATTCCAATCCCCAACATGAACCGGTTAGTTCATATCGGTGGTGGATTCAAACACAATAGAAAAAGTTGAAAATAAGTATGTGAACATGATAATCGTGATAACGGTGAATGTAATGGTTACTCCCTTATATCGTGGACGTCTCTACGTCGCGCGATGAATGTGTATCTGATCCTCTCTCTATCTCCGCTCCAACGGGTGTCACTTGGCTTCGAAAATCGCCCTCGGGACTGCTCTGGCCGTAACGTGAAAACTGGATACCGAAAACAATGGCCTAAAATCGGATTTAAAGCTGAAAGTCGCGAAACAGAGGGTTACGCGACCTGCCACGCGACTTGCAAGTCGCGTGGTAAGTCGCGCGTGTCTTAAATGCTGCTTGGGTCGATTTATGGTTCGCGGGTCGGGTCCTGGTTCGGTCGCGGGTCTTGGGCTTGACTTTTGGGCTTTCGTTAGGCTTCGTTTGGACTCGTTTTGGGCTCTTTTTAGCTTCTTTTTCTCGAGGAGTGCCGCCTTTTGGATAACCTGTGTAAATCACTAGATAACCCGTAAAATACACGCCTTTTTACTTGAATACAAGCCAATCTCATTGGTTTGAGAACCGGAAATAACGCCAAAAAGTGGCGTTATCAATACTCGAATTACTTTGGTGTGATGATCGTTGGGGTGGTGAAGAAGATTCTAAGCTAGTAGTTGTTGGAATAAATGGACGATTCTAGTATTAGTCATTTGGAGTGACGATAAGCATGAGATCTGATTTAAGTAGACCGTTTTGGGTCAAGATTGATGGTTGGACTAGAACCATAGGCTTATTGAGCCGGATTTGATTTGAGGAAAAACCGTAAGGTCGATTGATGTAACTTCCAACTTGCCTTAAGGGATTTGAATATCCGGATGACAATAGTGGACCGGAGAGATTTGGAGGAGTATGAGCTGAGATGCGAATGCCGACTATGTCATGCACAAAGTTTGTTTTGAAAATAAATTACATCGACTATTTCCTGTGTTTCCAATCCTTATATGGATTTTGTTATGAATTTTGGGAAATGTTTAGCACACACTAGATTTTGATTTTGGTTTTGGACGTACATGAGCCATCTTAGGTCGGGGGTTGCAAACTCCGTCAGAATTTGTTTCATTTGTTATTGTCCAACGTTTCTTTCGGGTATAGTGATGTTCGTGTTTACGATGCCTAAAATGTCGGGCAAGTAACTACGGCTCATAACTTTAACATCGGATCTCCTCCACATATGTTAAAGTTTGGATGGAAATTTATCTACCGTGGTGTCTATATAAAGCTATTTTGGGAATTTGTTTAATATGAGTTTGTTAAACAGTGTTGTGTATATATGGTATTACTATGGATAGGGATTTTGGAATTTGGCATTTTAGCCATGATTTTGCTTAATGCAATTTGACTTGGGAAACACAATGTTTGGTGCTATTTTATTGACTTGGAGTCATTGAGTCCATTGAGTTTCATGAAATTTCGTTTTACGACGTGTCGGGTCGTGTGAGTGCAAAGTTTATAAGGTGCATACCTTAGTTATTGTGTGTATAGATTTTGGAGTTTATTGGGTATTTTGACTCATTCGGGTTTTGTCGATAATTGTTATTTGAACCGTAAGACAACCAAATGGGACGCTTGGGAATTTTGATGTCGCGTAATTGCTCTTTTAAAGGTTTGTGCCAGCACGTTTTGGTTGCAATTTACCTAATTGTACAAATTGACTTATACGTGGCGTGAGTAGTGCATGAAAGAATATGCAGATGGTATTTTTTAATGATTTGCTTATGTGAAAAGTTTGCGAGTTATGTTGGACATCTAGTCCCACTCGAGTTTTGTTGAGAAAAGTTAACTTTATGCCATAAGGCGACTAAGAAAAGATGAGTTTGGAACTCTAGTGTCGCGTAACTTTCTTTCGAGAGTTTGCGTTACTAAGTATTTCGTTGCATGTAGTTCAATGTATGGATTGATTTATACGTGGCTTAAGTGATGCATGAAAGAACAATTTTGATAACACTCATAATAATTTGTTTGGTGAGCTTTCGGTCAGTTAAGTGTTTTATTATCATTTTCATGTAAATGCGTATATCGACTTAGGGGTATGCATAGTTTGATAACCATTGTTTCTCGACACTTTGATAAACGAATTGTGAGTGAAATTATTTTATTAACTCATTGTATAAATGATGACCATTCGGTCAAAGGGTGTTTTGGTGTTGTGGAAATCATGCATAGTTCGCAATATTTTACATTTTGAAAACACAAATGTATGAGTCATTGACATTGGTCGATTTTGATTTGTCGAATATTTTGGAAAATTGAAAACCTTTTGGTTTGGAGGAAATGTGTATTTCGAGTATTTTTGACAAATACATTTTAAGTAATGACGTTTTGACGTTTTATGTTCCAAGTACGAAACTTTGAGGAAAATGCTTCGCGATGAAGATTTTAGAAATTTGTTGTATGAAACTATGGCGTGTAATTTCTTATGTTTCGAACATTGACGCGCACCTTTAGTGCAACTTGAGATTTGAAAATAGGTTTGAACCCTTTTTAGTGTCAACGAATTATTAACACTTATTTCCTCCTAAGTTTTTGAGAAAACACATTGTTGTGTGCAACCTTGTTAGAAAACATCTTATTCGTGTGTCATTATATGACCGGATGAGGAAAATTTTGGAAATTAACTTAAGGAACTTCATCTTTTGAAATTTTGGTGTGAGTTATTTAGCGCATGTATGCCATTACAAAGAATTCCTAAGGAAATGTTACAAGCTTGCATGCCTACCCCGATTTGAGGTTTTATGTTGTTTTAGTCGATATTTTCAAATGATGGAAACGGATTGGTTTTTGCCTTTAAATTTGGAACTCACTCAAATCTGTTTGTGTTTTGACTAAGGTGTATTTGTAAACCGTTTCATCGTTTTGTAAAAAACTGACGCGCGCAAAATTTTGTTGGTGAACTTTGTTCCATGCCATTTTATGGTTAAAAAGAGAAATTTTGGAATCAAATGTCGTTTGGACTCCTTTTGAAATATGTGCACATCTTTTGTTGCACCCCGTTTAAAGTCGGGTAGTTACTTTACGTGCATGTAATGAGTCAATCCATACTAGAACCGTGGCGGTTCATTTTAAAGAAATTGTTTATTACGCTTTTGCGTTTTGTGGGTGAACCGAACTGCAAGGAAATAATTTTCAGCATGATTTTCATATGTGGGACGAGCGTGTCCATTTTTGTGTAACTACCTAACTGATAGTAGTTTTCCATGCATAAGATTTATTTGATATGAAAATCTTTGTGTTGAAAATTTTGTTAAAAACTTTGTTAATTGGCATATTTGTTAAATAATTCGCTTGAAAACCTTGAACTCGTTAGGACCTTGGAAAGGGTAAGTGACCCAGTTAAGAGTAAATGCGTGTAGCACTTTAGTGGTGGAAGGTTTGAGCATTCCACGCGTGATAGCGTTGTAGGCCGAATGGTGTTGGGTGCGGGGATGATGCACTTTTGTAACTAAGAGATCTGATTCGCGGTATCTTATATTGAAGTTGGTGGTAACCTTTCGTGTTAGGAATCTTATTTTGGGGTCTTGGTCAACTTTCGTATGTGGGACCCTTCAGACACCATACCGATAACCTTGGTTTTGTAAGAAGGCTCGACGAGTGAATCTCGTGTGTAGAGTCTGTGGTGATTCAACTTAGTGGCATGACTAGGTGTCGACTTTTGGGCTTGAGGCCAAGCACCTTTAGTGTAATCGAGGGGATTGTAGTCCGATTTTAAAGGAATGATGGTAACGGTGGTAGTAATCTTAAGATGCTCTTTGCATAAGAGGATTTAGAGAAATGACTTTCCTTGTGTGGTAAGAGAAACTGTCAACTCGATGATTGATAATTGGACACATCCTTGGGAGTGTGTAAATGATGGGTTAGTGATGACCGTTTGTGTTAAATTGGTGGAACCCGCTGAGAGTAAATACTAGTTCATTAGCGAGATTAGTTGGGGATTCTGAAGTTTTGATTGATGTTGGTAGTGATAGAACGTCGGATTGGTTTGGAGAGAAAATTTAAGAACACGTAAATGTGGTATGATTGGGAAGTATGGAACATTTTAAGGTTGGGAGACAACCAGAGTCGTCTAATTAGGAGTTATTCCGGTGGTTAGGATGTTCCTCCGGACGTGAGTACAGGGTACTTGAAGGGGTTTTGTTGGTAAGAAATTGTTCGAGGAATTATCCTTATAGACTGTGTGGGGGAAATTAGATGTCAGTTAAGAACTGATGAAGTATGGTCGACGTTAAGCCGGTTAACTCTGGGTTGTAAAGAATATAGATTTCGAGGACGAAATCATTTTAAGGTTGGGAGGATTGTAACACTCCAAAAACTCCAAGTAAGCAAACCCAATCCTATTCGTATTTTCATTTCTCATATTCTGAGGCTCCGTACTTGGGTTAAGTAGTTTTCGCATGCACGGCATTTGGTCGGTGATCAAACCCGAAGAAAGATTCGGTTTTGGACTAAACGACAATGCGGGGCAGCAGGTAGGTCGCAACCAGCGACTATGACCCGCGACATTGCCCTGGTCATAGTCGCGGTGGCATTGTCGCGATGGTGGGACAAATCGAGAAATCAAATAGAAAGATGCCAGGGGGTCGCGACTATGACCCGCGACATTGCCCTGGTCATAGTCGCGGTGTCATTGTCGCGCCAGGGTGCTGGGTTGCTGTTTCATATCGGGTTTTAAAGGAGTTCAGCTAGATTCTTTTTCATTTATCATCCAAGATCGATTCCTCTCAACTCTCTCTCTAAAAATCGGTTTCTCTCACTAGAAACCCTAGAACTCCTCTCCTCTCCTCTTCATCTTCTCTACCCAACATAACCCATTTCCTCCATTGGTGAACACTTGAAGGTTTGAAGCTTTTTGGGAGTTTAGGAGCCATCTTTTGGAGGAGTCAAGTGTTAAAGGTAATCTCTTCCTATCCAAAGGTGTTATTGTTGTTGATTTCATCTTCTTTATACCTTGTGGTGTTGTGGGACGAATTTGGTGATGAATGGTTAAAGAAACCTTGTTTTCTTCATCACCAAGAACTAGGGTTTGGTATAATTTGGGGGTTTTAGATGGAAACGTTTGAGGAATGATTCCTTATGGTTAGACTTTGGTATTAATGGTTGGAAACTCATAAATCTAGGTTTTGGAAGTTTTGAACTTGAGGATGCAAACTTCATCAAAGGAGCTTACGTTGGAAAAACTCTAGATTTAGCTTAAATCTAGCAAGGTGAGTTCAAGTTACTTTGCGAAAACTTTGTACATGCCAAAATAGTATTTTCCAAATAATTGTGTGTTTTACTTGAAATATATGTGGTTGAGTTATTTGAATAAGTTTAACTCTTATGAAGTGTTTATCTTCACAAATGTGTAAAACACCCATAATTGGGGCTTTTGGATAATTGGATGGTTAGAAACCATAAATTGTCTTTGAAAGATTAATTGCTTAAAATGAGGCTTATTTGACGGTTTGATCATGTTAGCGTAATTGATTTTATAAACCATTTGAGAAATGCACTTTTAGGGTTATGAATCATTTTGGGAATATTAAGGGCGTGAGTCCTTTGGGATGACCCTTTTGTTTAACCGTATTGAGTTATGTGGTTAATGATTATTTCGTGGTATGTGATTGCTTATATAATGTTAAACGCATTTTATGCAATGATGACCGTTATTTACGGGTCTAGCAAGCTTGGAGCATTTTGCTCGTTTTGACTTGAGGTAGTCTTGGGACATTTGTCCGGTTTAAATGACTCTATGTGGAGTCTTATGTATGAGTTGCTTTTATTGCACCGTTTTGCATATTATTGCACGTTGTTGATATTTACATGCTTGGGTGAGTGAGTCATTCCGGGATAGGCGTGTTGTTTGTAGACTGTATTGCATTGGATCCATAGGCATGTTAGTCAGTCGTTAGTAATGGTCGATTGGATACCTTGAGGTTGGACCTCGGTAACCATGTTTTATGACCTTAACTTCCAAGTAGGCACTAGGAGGATATAGTCTTGGGCACTTACCTTGGAGGTTTTGTGTAGCGATCCACGCCTTCGGGAGTTATACCTTGGAGGTAGTCTCGATGTGTCGGGCCTTGAGGCGTTACCTTGGAGGTAGACGTCAAGGTATATCTTCGATTACGGTGTAATTCGGGTTTCAACGTTGTATGGGTGGTATACTTATGTGTTACCTCCACCTTCAACGGATACGGGACTCCCCCGTTTATGGTATTTGATCTTTATTACATTTTACGGTCGCGTGAGTGTTGCTTCGTATTATGTTTTAATAAAGTGTTATATTTAATGGATGGTTTCCATGATTTATGGGTTAAGTGTTTGGTCGTCAACCGTATTTGAAGGTTTTGCCTAAACTAGAATTATTCACGTATTTATAAACAAGTTGGAGTCGTAATCCAATTGGAAAACGTTTTGTACTTTTCGGGAGTTTTTCCCATGGAATTGTGTGAGTTGAAAATGGATGATTTGGAATTAAAGTAAACTCTTTTGAAATCATGACTAGAACTATTACTCTTTCGATTTATGTTTTTATATAGTCATGATAAAATGCTTGAACTCACTAGGCGTAAGCCTAACCCCTTTTATTTGTCGGCATGTGCAACAGGCTCAGGTTGGGGTAGCTCTAGCTACTTTGTGAAGTGGAGAGTGCTAGTAGAGTGCACGAGAGGTGACTTGATTATTGAAGTATTCTGCATTTGGTTTGGACTAGCAACTTGTGGTGTTAAGTAACACCCGATTAAGTTATTTTATTATAGACTGATAATGTTTTAAATTCCGAGGTATTTTAAAGAATGAATTGTAGAAGTGATTACATCTATCTTGGCGATTTTATTGAATTTTAAGGTTAGTTGCTCGTTCCAAATTTGAGGGTGTTACAAGTTGGTATCAGAGCATAAGTTTGAGAGAATTAGGTGTTGATTGTGGATACCTAGACTCAAACTAGCGTTTGTTTAAGTAAATGAGAGTGAAATTCACCATTAGGCACTTTAAGATAGAATGTTTGGAGATCAATGGATGTTGTTAGAAACGAGAATCACGTCGAGAGTAACAAGGATAATCATGTACGATGCGTTCATAGTGACACCTGGCCAGTGTCATGGTGAACCTACTAGTACATGTGCATACTCGAATTACTTTGGTGTGATGATCGTTGGGGTATTGAAGAAGATTCTAAGCTAGTAGTTGTTGGAATAAATGGACGATTCTAGTATTAGTCATTTGGAGTGACGATAAGCATGAGATCTGATTTAAGTAGACCGTTTTGGGTCAAGATTGATGGTTGGACTAGAACCATAGGCTTATTGAGTCGGATTTGATTTGAGGAAAAACCGTAAGGTCGATTGATGTAACTTCCAACTTGCCTTAAGGGATTTGAATATCCGGATGACAATAGTGGACCGGAGAGATTTGGAGGAGTATGAGCTGAGATGTGAATGCCGACTATGTCATGCACAAAGTTTGTTTTGAAAATAAATTACATCGACTATTTCCTGTGTTTCCAATCCTGTAACACCCTAAAATTTAGGGCCAATTTAAACCTCAAAATACACGCGTTATGATCATCAAAATATCAGACTTTCATAAACAGAAGGATCATAAGTAAGGTTCTATATATACACAAGGTAGATTAACTTAAATAATCTGATCAATCTAATTATACATCACAATAAGATCAACTAGATTATCTAAGGCTTGTCCCAAAAGTCATCAAAAGAATATCCTGATCCTTTGCTAACGCCAAGTCTGATTCCTTTCAACTGAAGTCTCACTTCCCAACTATTTCCCAGAGCCAGTACCTGGTAAGACAGTTTAATTTGAAACATTAGGCTTTCGCCTAGTGAGATTATCCAAATTAAATTAAAATTTAACAACTAAAATATTAACAGATATATCGAACCTGTTTTCAGTCATCTTACCATACCAACTCTTTATCAATCATTGGAATCCACCTATTCCCTTACTTATGACTAATTCATCTAGTCATCATACTACCAACGAGAATTACTATAAATCCCACCGGACTTATAAATAATTCTAACTCCCAGAAATTACAGTTTCCAAACCTGCTTCTTCTCTGAATTAAGATTACAATTTCTCAACAATGAAGATATCTCATCTTTCGTTTGAAATGGGAATTACAACTCTAAGTCTACTATTCCTTATTTCATTTCCTCCCCACCTTGAATCACTGGTCCCCTAAATGAGATTTTATCGCGATCAACAACCACCAGAGACCCTCACAGATGATTCAAGATTCACTCCAACAACTAGAAGTACATCCCAACGGTCCCTGGCTAGTAAACGGTTCTCATTATACCGTACTTTATGCCCACTAGACCAGATGTATATTTCTAGCCAACGCCACACAATAATTGTGTATCATCACTCTTCTATTGTATACTAACGCTATACAATTCAACATATATTCTATATCTCCATGTACAGAATATTAATTTCAACAATTATTCCCACTTTGCCATTTAGCATCGGGAATCAACATCTCAAAAATTCATAACAACTTCGGACACATAAATAAGTCCTTACAATGTATCATAAACATGGTTTTTACATCATCAACAGAGTTATAGACATATAACAAATAGCATATTCATATCACACTTCATGTCACATAATAGCCTCAAACTACTACTGAAAGTCAAAACTTTTCGCAAGCTACTGTAGCGAAAACCCCCCCACTTTTCGCAAGCCAAAGCTGCGAGAAGTCTAGAACTCGCAACCCTTTGTTGCGAAAACCTCAGAACCCGCAACCTTCTGTTGCGAAAACCTCACTTTTCGCAAGCCAAAGCTGCGAAAACCTCACTTTTCGCAAACCACTGTTGCGAAAACTTTACTGTTCATCGTCACTTTCACTTGTTAAGCTTATTCCGATTTTTCTTAACCATTAAGCATTCTAAGTGATTTAAATGCAAATACAACACATCTATTAGCATTTTCAGTGCTTAATTTTAAAGAAAGTTTGAATAACTCACCTGGACTTTTCTGAACACAGTGTTCTTCCCAAAATCACTGGCTTAATCAACAGCTTAATAGCAATCTGGACCAAAATTACTACCACTTAAAAATCTATGGTGATGAACAAAACAGATAAGAAAACAAACTATTACCACTAAATCACCAACCGATTTCTCCTCTTCTTTTCTTCTCTTCTTCCTTTCGTCTATCTCTCTGTCAAGTTCTATCTCTCTCTCTATTTTCTGTTTTCTTTTTCTTTCTAGAATACTAAAACAAAATCAGTATTATCAAATACTGATTTATTCCTAATGTGACACCTCACATAAAACATGAGTCATTAACTCATTTTCTAAAATAAACCCCAAACTTCCATATAATTTCAATTCAACCCTCTAAGTAACTTTTCTCATAAATAAAATGTACTAAACTACAATTTATCTTTTATTAATTACAAAGGAAATTTCGGGATGTTACAAATCCTTATATGGATTTTGTTATGAATTTTGGGAAATGTTTAGCACACACTAGATTTTGATTTTGGTTTTGGACGTACATGAGCCATCTTAGGTCGGGGGTTGCAAACTCCGTCAGAATTTGTTTCATTTGTTATTGTCCAACGTTTCTTTCGGGTATAGTGATGTTCGTGTTTACGATGCCTAAAATGTCGGGCAAGTAACTACGGCTCATAACTTTAACATCGGATCTCCTCCACATATGTTAAAGTTTGGACGGAAAGTTATCTACCGTGGTGTCTATATAAAGCTATTTTGGGAATTTGTTTAATATGAGTTTGTTAAACAGTGTTGTGTATATATGGTATTACCATGGATAGGGATTTTGGAATTTGGCATTTTAGCCATGATTTTGCTTAATGCAATTTGACTTGGGAAACACAATGTTTGGTGCTATTTTATTGACTTGGAGTCATTGAGTCCATTGAGTTTCATAAAATTTCGTTTTACGACGTGTCGGGTCGTGTGAGTGCAAAGTTTATAAGGTGCATACCTTAGTTATTGTGTGTATAGATTTTGGAGTTTATTGGGTATTTTGACTCATTCGGGTTTTGTCGATAAGTGTTATTTGAACCGTAAGACACCCAAATGGGACGCTTGGGAATTTTGATGTCGCGTAATTGCTCTTTTAAAGGTTTGTGCCAGCACGTTTTGGTTGCAATTTACCTATATGTACAAATTGACTTATACGTGGCGTGAGTAGTGCATGAAAGAATATGCAGATGGTATTTTTTAATGATTTGCTTATGTGAAAAGTTTGCGAGTTATGTTGGACATCTAGTCCCACTCGAGTTTTGTTGAGAAAAGTTAACTTTATGCCATAAGGCGACTAAGAAAAGATGAGTTTGGAACTCTAGTGTCGCGTAACTTTCTTTCGAGAGTTTGCGTTACTAAGTATTTCGTTGCATGTAGTTCAATGTATGGATTGATTTATACGTGGCTTAAGTGATGCATGAAAGAACAATTTTGATAACACTCATAATAATTTGTTTGGTGCGCTTTCGGTCAGTTAAGTGTTTTATTATCATTTTCATGTAAATGCGTATATCGACTTAGAGGTATGCATAGTTTGATAACCATTGTTTCTCGACACTTTGATAAACGAATTGTGAGTGAAATTATTTTATTAACTCATTATATAAATGATGTCCATTTGGTCAAAGGGTGTTTTGGTATTGTGGAAATCATGCATAGTTCGCAATATTTTACATTTTGAAAACACAAATGTATGAGTCGTTGACATTGGTCGATTTTGATTTGTCGAATATTTTGGAAAATTGAAAACCTTTTGGTTTGGAGGAAATGTGTATTTCGAGTATTTTTGACAAATACATTTTAAGTAATGACGTTTTGACGTTTTATGTTCCAAGTACGAAACTTTGAGGAAAATGCTTCGCGATGAAGATTTTAGAAATTTGTTGTATGAAACTATGGCGTGTAATTTCTTATGTTTCGAACATTGACGCGCACCTTTAGTGCAACTTGAGATTTGAAAATAGGTATGAACCCTTTTTGGTGTCAACGAATTATTAACACTTATTTCCTCCTAAGTTTTTGAGAAAACACATTGTTGTGTGCAACCTTGTTAGAAAACATCTTACTCGTGTGTCATTATATGACCGGATGAGGAAAATTTTGGAAATTAACTTAAGGAACTTCATCTTTTGAAATTTTGGTGTGAGTTATTTAGCGCATGTATGCCATTACAAAGAATTCCTAAGGAAATGTTACAAGCTTGCATGCCTACCCCGATTTGAGGTTTTATGTTGTTTTAGTCGATATTTTCAAATGATGGAAACGGATTGGTTTTTGCCTTTAGATTTGGAACTCACTCAAATCTGTTTGTGTTTTGACTAAGGTGTATTTGTAAATCGTTTCATCGTTTTGTACAAAACTGACGCGCGCAAAATTTTGTTGGTGAACTTTGTTCCATGCCATTTTATGGTTAAAAAGGGAAATTTTGGAATCAAATGTCGTTTGGACTCCTTTTGAAATATGTGCACATCTTTTGTTGCACCCTGTTTAAAGTCGGGTAGTTACTTTACGTGCATGTAATGAGTCAATCCATACTAGAACCATGGTGGTTCATTTTAAAGAAATTGTTTATTACGCTTTTGCGTTTTGTGGGTGAACCGAACTGCAAGGAAATAATTTCAGCATGATTTTCATATGTGGGACGAGAGTGTCCATTTTTGTGTAACTACCTAACTGATAGTAGTTTTCCATGCGTATGATTTATTTGATATGAAAATCTTTGTGTTGAAAATTATGTTAAAAACTTTGTTAATTGGCATATTTGTTAAATAATTCGCTTGAAAACCTTGAACTCGTTAGGACCTTGGAAAGGGTAAGTGACCCAGTTAAGAGTAAATGCGTGTAGCACTTTAGTGGTGGAAGTTTTGAGCATTCCACGCGTGATAGCGATGTAGGCCGAATGGTGTTGGGTGCGGGGATGATGCACTTTTGTAACTAAGAGATCTGATTCGCTGTATCTTATATTGAGGTTGGTGGTAACCTTTCGTGTTGGGAATCTTATTTTGGGGTCTTGGTCAACTTTCGTATGTGGGACCCTTCAGACACCATACCGATAACCTTGGTTTTGTAAGAAGGCTCGACGAGTGAATCTCGTGTGTAGAGTCTGTGGTGATTCAACTTAGTGGCATGACTAGGTGTCGACTTTTGGGCTTGAGGCCAAGCACCTTTAGTGTAATCGAGGGGATTGTAGTCCGATTTTAAAGGAATGATGGTAATGGTGGTAGTAATCTTAAGATGCTCTTTGCATAAGAGGATTTAGAGAAATGACTTTCCTTGTGTGGTAAGAGAAACTGTCAACTCGATGATTGATAATTGGACACATCCTTGGGAGTGTGTAAATGATGGGTCAGTGATGACCGTTTGTGTTAAATTGGTGGAACCCGCTGAGAGTAAATACTAGTTCATTAGCGATATTAGTTGGGGATTCTGAAGTTTTGATTGATGTTGGTAGTGATAGAACGTCGGATTGGTTTGGAGAGAAAATTTAAGAACACGTAAATGTGGTATGATTGGGAAGTATGGAACATTTTAAGGTTGGGAGACAACCAGAGTCGTCTAATTAGGAGTTATTCCGGTGGTTAGGATGTTCCTCCGGACGTGAGTACAGGGTACTTGAAGGGGTTTTGTTGGTAAGAAATTGTTCGAGGAATTATCCTTATAGACTGTGTGGGGGAAATTAGATGTCAGTTAAGAACTGATGAAGTATGGTCGACGTTAAGCCGGTTAACTCTGGGTTGTAAAGAATATAGATTTCGAGGACGAAATCATTTTAAGGTTGGGAGGATTGTAACACTCCAAAAACTCCAAGTAAGCAAACCCAATCCTATTCGTATTTTCATTTCTCGTATTCTGAGGCTCCGTACTTGGGTTAAGTAGTTTTCGCATGCACGGCATTTGGTCGGTGATCAAACCCGACGAAAGATTCGGTTTTGGACTAAACGACAATGCGGGGCAGCAGGTAGGTCGCAACTAGCGACTATGACCCGCGACATTACCCTGGTCATAGTCGCGGTGGCATTGTCGCGACGGTGGGACAAATCGAGAAATCAAACAGAAAGATGTCAGGGGGTCGCGACTATGACCCGCAACATTGCCCTGGTCATAGTCGCGGTGTCATTGTCGCGCCAGGGTGATGGGTTGCTGTTTCATATCGGGTTTTAAAGGAGTTCAGCTAGCTTCTTTTTCATTTATCATCCAAGATCGATTCCTCTCAACTCTCTCTCTAAAAATCGGTTTCTCTCACTAGAAACCCTAGAACTCCTCTCCTCTCCTCTTCATCTTCTCTACCCAACATAACCCATTTCCTCCATTGGTGAACAATTGAAGGTTTGAAGCTTTTTGGGAGTTTAGGAGCCATCTTTTGGAGGAGTCAAGTGTTAAAGGTAATCTCTTCTGTTGGTTCCCGTTTTGTTTAAACAAGATTATCAGATCTATTAGTTCAAGTTTATGTTTTGATGCGGAAGCGTATTTGAAGAACTAACAGATATGTTTGATAGATTTAGAACACAATATAAATAAACAGTGAACAAGAAATAATATCTCAAAGTTTACTGAATATATATATATATATATTAAGAACATATTTAAGAACAGTGAGTAAGCAAAGCTTTAAAACAGATATGACTCTCAAAGTGTATAAGCTATGTGTTCTTGTGATGTTTTTATCTCTTGATTCCTTATTAGGAAGAACTCAACATGAGTCTTCCTTATATACTACTCTAAGGGGACCATAAAGCATACGCTACTATTCAGAACGGACGGCATGAACAGTTGAACGGATGGCATGAACAGTTGAACGTGCTGTATTGCATTTAATGCCGCAGACGTCTATTATGTACTAAGCCCTATTGAGTCCACTCAGAGTTTGACACGTTGAAGTTGGACAGGGTACGTTGCCATGCAAGTTGATGAACAGGTCCAGGAACAGTAGCAAGATATTATAAATATCTTCCAAGTCTTTAGAGAGGACCGCAGACGCTCTGTAAAGTGTTACAGAGGTTCTGCGGTATGGTCCTTTGTAGATCAGTCTTTACCGGATTCCGAGTCTTTGGTCTTCTTTGCGCGTATGACAGAGCTTCTGTAAGACGTCTCTGTAGCTTCTGTAGCTTCTTGACCTTGATCTCTCGGTAAGTTCGGCAGAGCCTCTGTAAGAGGCTTTCTTTACTTGGCCTATTTTCACTACTTCTAAATACTTCTACGATTAGGAAGTTTGAAGCTAACAATCTCCCCCTAAGTAGTGAAAAATAAAAATTTGACATTTAAGTATTTTTAGGCTAAGTTAGATAAGACAGAGGTTAAACAATACCTCGAAAGTTCTTTCATTCAGAGATATGCCAGAGGCATTTTACATTTGAGTACAATGAAAGATAAACTTTAACATGGTTTGCAGAGATTGGTTGTTTGAGAATCAGATTTTGGCGTCTTTGAAATCATTGTAGCTTCGGTTGTCTCTTCCGACTTCTCTGATCTCTTTGTAGAAACTGATGCAGAGTTCTCTTAAGCGTATTGTAGCATCAATCTCTCTGATGAAGGTATCTGCAGCGTCTCTATCCATTTGCTCGGTATCTCTGTATTTTACAAGGTTTGCTCTGAGCTTGTTCAGTGTACTAGTTGCGTACTTCTGACAGTCCATGCTCACAAAAAGTTTGACTTCGCCTTGTGGGTTTTGAAATACTAACCCGAACCTTGGTTCTGTAATGATTGAGTTGGGCACGGCGTCAGGTGGGCAGCGATCCTCTGGTGGTCGTAGGTTCAGATGTTTGAGACCAAGATCCTTTCCCAGCTGAAAATCTGTCAGACTGTAGATCAGAAGCCTTTCCCTCTTTGCTTTTCTCAACACTTGATATGATCTGGTGTTTGGTTCTGTGTTGTAGTTGTCCTTCGTCCATTGCAGAAGGTCAGGTAGATCATAGGGATTCAGATTCCTTAGGTCAGCATCAGCGAAGGTGGTTTCTGAATTGTTTACCCTTCTGACTCTGTAAATATTGTACCTGACCCTTGGATAGGTTCTGGTGAAGGAGTATCTATAGAAGATTACCTTTTTGATCTTGTGGATTGGGAAGACGTCTGCTTTGGTTCTTAGCTTTGTCCTGGTGAAGACGTTGTCAAATTCTTCTCTGATCTTTGGATCTGTCACATGATCTGTTGGATGATTGGTCTGAAAAGATTGTTTATAGAGGTATTTGTATACCACTTCTTCCATTTCTTCTTGTATTGGACCAGGTTGTGGTACTTGTCTTCTGAGACTTTCCATCTTTTTAACAACTTCTGCAGCTCTTCCTGATAGAGGAATGTCTGACAGAGGCTTCAATCCATATGCCCAGTCCTCTTCTTCAGGCTTTGGAGTTTGAAAGGCATCAAAAGCGCTTTTCATCAATTTCTCTATAGGCTTAGGCAATGATTTATTTTTCTTGGGCTCTTCTGTCAGTATTGCTTTGCCCTTGTCTTTGGCTTTTGGAGGTGCAGAACCTGTTGCTTCTGTAGGTTTGGTTGTTGGTGCTTCTGTTGGAATGATGGGGGTTGTCTCTGTAGGTTTTGACACTTGTGTTTGAGAGGACTTTTGTGGCGTTGGTTCTGTTGGCTTGATTTGCTTTGTAACCTCTGTTGGAGGTTCTTTGGTGACTTCTTCTGTAAGCTCGGTTTCTGTTGGTGAAGGTTGGATATCAAATCTTCTTGCCATTTTGAAAGCTAATGTGAACCTGTGCCTTTCTTCTTCTCTCTGCGCCATTCGTTCAGTCATTGTTTGTGTATATTCCTTAGAACAGAAGAAGCAGAGGTCGTTGCTCTTTTTGGTTTGTGGGCAATGGACTTTCTTCTTGGGATGGATTGGGGTTTTTCTTTTGGTTTTGTAGTTTGGGAGGGAAGATCTTCTTCTGTGGAGGATGACAGATGTTGAACATCTACTCCAAACATTGTAGGGAACTCCACAGAGGTGGGTGTTGCCTTTGTGGTCTTTTGAGCTTCTGGTACATGGGTTCCTTCAATGGTTGATTCCACAGAGATGGGTGTTGTCTCTGTGGTCTGTTGAGTTTGTTGATCTTTGGTTTGTTGTGAAGGGGCTTGGCTGATTGGTTCTGCTGCGATTGGTGGAGCTTGTAGTCCTCTGGTCGTAGCTTTTTCTCTTATATTCTCCCCCTCAGGATGATCTGATGGACCAGGATGGTCATCATTAGAGTCATGCTGACTCTTACCTGAAGTACCCTCTGCTCTGCAGGAAGCTTTGGGTTTCTTTGGTAGTTCTGCTCCTGCGGCCATCAACTTCGCACATACATCATCACAGAGGCCGATTAGAGTTGCAAGCTCTGCCTCTGTGTTGAAGCGCATTCTGCCGACACTTTTTCTGAATTCTTTGACGTAGTTGGCATTTGCAGTAGTGAAAGAGACGATGACTTCTGTGACCTGGTTTATGACATTCTGCCCGAGCTCTGTTAGCTGTGCTCTGGTCATGTAGTCTTTTGGCTGCATCATTGTAGTGTTGCGCATTGCCTCTTCTTGTACGTGTTTGAGGGCGTTCTGTAGATCTGTAGGTGTAATGCCCTTTGATTTGTTGGATTGCTTGTTCATTTGTTCAAGGAAATGCTTGAATGATTCCTTGAATGCAGATGTTGTGGCTATTCCGAAATCTTTAGCAGCAGAAGTGGCTGTAGTTGTGGCAGTTGTTTGAGCAGAAGACTTCATCTCTGTGATGGCGGATTTCACCTCTGTGGACAAATTGTCCATTTTGTTGTTCAGATTTAGCAAGGCCGTTGATGTTGTCTCTGTAAAAGATGTGAAAGAGCTTTGCAACTCTTTCATGGTTTGGTTCACAGAGGTGACAAGGGTTTGGAACTCATCCCTTGATACTTGTGTCCCTGGTGTAACCTCTAAAGGAACAACCCCTTCTCCAGAGTGAGTCCCTGTTCCTGGGACACCTTCGTTCACCCTTGTTTGTACGTTGGGGGTGGAAGGATTTCCATCTGATCTTTGAGAAGAAACCTGAGTTTCGATCTCTACAGAAGTTCTGTGAAGAACAGTGTCCAAATCCACTCCAGAGGTGGGTATCGGAATGTTCTTCTGTTGACTTGGAGACTTGTCTAGAGTCTCTTCATCTTTGTGCTCACTACTTCTCTCTGAAAGAAGTTTTGGCCCTATTTTGTGTGTGGCATAGGAAACAAATTCCTCTGTTGGGTGTTCTAGTGTGATCTGGGGCGATTGATCACGAACTATAGGTGAGTCTCTCTGAGGAGACTCTCTAGGAATGGATTCCCCGGTTTTTTTGGGCGCAGAAGTCGAAAGAGTGACCTCTGGCTGGATGGGTTGGGTTTGGATCGAGCTGTGCTGCTCTTGTTCAATAAAACCTTCTGCAGCTAGACCTGCGGAGTTAGAAGTGTGGGTTGCACTGGGAGGGGTTTGAGGATGTGTGCCTTCTACTTCTACGACATCTTTTTCTGTCCCTTTTTCTTTTTCTCCCATTCTATCTAAGGCCTTTTTAACCTCATCTCTGTTCCACAGACCTTCTGCTTGTAGCCTAAGCCTTTCCTTAGTTTCAACATCTGACAAGTCGATTTCTTCTATTCCTTCTTCTGAAGCTTGGCTTGGACTCCTTCTGTGGACGTCCAGTCCCTGTTGGATGAAGGGATTCTGTAGAATGTTGGGGGTTTCAGATGGTTGATCTCTGGGGGTTTGATCATCTTCTTGCAGATTGGTGTCAATGCCAGAGATAGAGAAGTCTTGTTCTTCTGTGGTGTGGTGGTCAAGTGGTGGTGCATTCCACCCAGCTGTATTTAGGGTGTTAGCAAAGTCAGGGTGTTGAAGAAAATGGTTTAAGTTTCCTTGATGAGCGAATCGATCTGGGGATTGATAAGGTGATTGATATCCCTCTTCTGCAACTTCTTCTTCTGCAGTTTCTTCGACCCGGGTTTCTGCGACCTCTTCTTCTGCAGTTTCTTCTTCTGCAGTTTCCTCTTCTGCGATGGTAACCAATTTATCAAGCTTCTTTTTGGTCTTCCTCCTTTTTGGTTTTGGTGCCCCTTCCTCTGTGGTTTTCGATTTTCTTTTCTTCTTCTGTTCTGGAGAAGAGGGAGGAGCAGTGGAGCCAATTTCTGTGGCATGAGGAGGTGAAGGTTGATCTTCTGCAGCGCTTGTGGAGATGCCTTCTGCAGTTTTCCTCCTCTTTGTCTTTGGGGTAGAGGCAGAGGTTTTCGAATAAGACTTCTTTGACATGAGCTCGTCACGTTTGGCCATAAAACTAAGTTGGATTGCCAAGTGTTTTGCTAGTTTCTGCTTCTTCGCTTCTGTAGAGAGGGGTTCTACAACCATTGTTCCTAGTGGGACACCTAAACGCGGGGGTGTCACAGGGCTCGGTTTTGGAGTCCTATGATCGCGTATATACTCTAACTTAAGGGTTTTGTTCGTTGCATATTTCAGAAGCTTCTTTGACAGAGGTCTGCAGTGGGTGTAGCCATCTATATGATCGATGGGGATGTTTTTGTTCATTGGGAACTGTTTGGGAGTCGGCCCTTCCATTGGCCAGTTCTGTATCATCAACAGAGGTTCGAACAGGACTCCCAATATCCTTTGGAATTGCAGAGGTGGTAGAAACTTAGGATCGTTCTCTTTTACCCTTCTGGTGTTGTTCTTTCTGTCGATCGTATTGATTATCTCCTGCATCATGATGGTCGAGTAATCGAGTGGGAGATCGTAGTAGACCCCATACATGATGGTTAAGATCTGATGCGAGCTCTGGTCAATGTTGCCTATCTTCCCTGTAAGGCATCTGTTGAGGATTGAAAACAAGGTGTTCCACAGAGGTGGTAGTCTGCCTCTGCGGAAGTCATTTCTCTTCCTAAGTTGGATGTTGTACCCAAGCATTTCTACAAAACGACAGAGCTCGTCGTCTGTTGGTTGTTCTGCATATCTCTTCAGTCCAAGAAGACCCCTTGTTGGTAGGTTGAACTCAAGTGAGAACATCGTTCTATTAAACTTGATTTCCAAATGCTCAGATTTGTCAGGCTTGGAGATGTACCCTTTGATAAGAGAATCATCTTTATCATATCGGCAACTTTGCCAAAACTGGTTCAAATACCTAACAGGTATTTTGTTTGGGGTTCTTGAAAGTAAAGGGAAGAGGACATGATTTTCCATGATGTTTAGAAGAAGGGCATGGGCTTCGCCGAAAGCAGTGGGTGAGGGGACCAAGTAGCAATTGTTTGATTTGATTGGCAGTACCTTTTCGAAATGATCCTTTGCTATAAAGTTTTGAAGATGTGTGGTCGGAGCAAAGTCAGTTGTGTCGCCGGAATCTTCTTGTTCAATATTTTTGGCGAGATGGGGGTTTTCTGAATGTTCCGAATGAGCAGGTGAATGTTCTGGTGAGTTCGCCGGAGAGTGTGCAGGGGAGATAACTTGAGAAGATGAAGCCATTTGGTAAGAAGAATAGGATTCTTGCAAGCTTTTGCAGGGTTTCGCTGGAGAAGAATGAGAGTTTGTAAAGGTTTTATAAGAAGGTAAGCTTGGGTTTTATATGAGTGTAAAATGGTAGAATTCGAAAGAGTAAAAATATATGGCAATGGATAAATATTTGGAATCCGTACTCGAGTTAGAACGGCGGGTTCAACTTTCCATAGAAAACGTTCCATGTACGCCCAATGAAAAAGAGACACGTAGGCCATGTCAGAGGATGACAGGACGTCGTGCGCGGCCCATTAATGCTAGGCGCGTGGGGTTGTTCTTAGCCATATGAATTTCACTCTCTGTAAAAGTAATTGTTATTATTACAGAAATGCCCAAGTTGCAGATTGACAGAATCTTTGTGGTTTACAGAAGCTCTGTGATTTTGAAAAACTTGAAGTTCATGCCTCATATCTCATTGTTATCATGACTCTGTAGGTTCTTCTTTAACCAAAACATTTGTAAAGGCATTGGAGAGGATCGATAGGATTTTAGTGAAGAATTTTTACTCTGAGGTTTTGTGGCTCTGTTGGAACTTGCAGAAGCTCTGTCAGGGCCAACAGAAGCTCTGTGAGGGAAAAAATCTCATAACTAAAATTCTATTAAACTTTTTGATCATCCAATTTTTGATCTGTTTTAAGAGATGTTTTTCGGACATATTTGAAAGTTGGTGTCCGAGAAAACTGTTATGAAAAAGTTTTGTTCGAGAAGGTCATGGTGTGTGTATTCGGTTTCCGAGATAGCATTCCAAAAGATCGATAGAGGCTAAATTTGCGATCACAGAGCATATTTCTTGCAGAACCTCTGTTGAGCTCAGCAGAAGCTCTATGACCTTAAATTTCTCATAACTCGAATTTTATGAAATTTTTTTGATCTTTTGATTTTTGACATGTTATTCACAGTATTTTTAGGACATATTTGACAATTTGTGTCCTAGAAAACTATTTTCAAAAATCTTTTGTACGAGAGACATACCTTTTGGTTCTCCTTTTCTCGGCAGTGATGTCTGACTTCTGTTGATATAGATTCATCGACACTCTTCTTTGGCTCCCTCTTGAAAGATTTACCTCTGTAGATCATTTCAGGGTCCCTTTTGCTCCCCCTTGATCTAATCACCTCTGTAGATCAAGTAATTTCCTTTTGCTCCCCCTTGACCTATGCTTGGATCAAAGAATAATAAGTTTTGCATAGAACATAGGTCATGTTTTCCAGAGGTTCTGTAGGGGTCGTCAGAGGATCTGAGCAGACCCACAGAAGCTCTGTGATATCAAGAACTATTTTAAGATTGAGAATTTACATACAGAAAGAAATCAATCAAGGTAATAAAATAAAGCAATATATTTATACACATATTTACAGAAGATAAGCTATACTTACAGAGGATTTTCACGTCATATTGATCATTCCTAATTTACCCACCAAGAAATTGAATCTTTTCTCATCTAAAGCTTTGGTGAATAAGTCCGCGAGTTGATATTCTGTGGGGACGAAATGCATCTCGATTGTACCGTATTCAACATGATGTTTCAAGAAGTGGTACCTTATATCGATATGCTTGGTTTTTTAATGTTGCACTGGATTTGCAGAGATGGCAATGGCACTTTTGGAATCACAGAAGATGGGTATCTTGAGTAGGATGTGGCCGTAGTCTTTTAGCTGAGTCTTCATCCACAGAACCTGAGAACAACAGCTAGCAGCAGCAACGTATTCAGCTTCTGCCGTAGATGTTGAGACACAATTCTGCTTCTTGGAGGTCCAACTGACTAGTTTACCACCTAGGAATTGACAACTCCCAGAGGTACTCTTTCTGTCGAGCATGCATCCTCCATAGTCTGAATCTGTATAGGCTTTAAGACAAAAACCAGAGTTCTGTGGATACCAGAGACCAAGACTTTTGGTCCCCTTTAGGTATCTAAAGATTCTCTTTACAGCATCATAATGTGATTTCTTAGGATTAGCTTGATAACGTGCACAAAGACATGTGGCATGCATAATGTCAGGTCTGCTTGCAGTTAAGTATAATAGAGATCCAATCATGCCTCTGTAAAGAGTGCATTCTACAGAGATGTCATATGGATCTAAGAATAACTTATTTCCAGTGGCCATTGGAGTTTTCATTGCAGAGGTATCAGAGAGGCTATACTTGGAAAGAATGTCAGAGACATATTTGGCCTGATTTATAAAAATTCCTTCTGATGATTGTTTGATTTGGAGTCCTAGGAAGAATGTTAATTCTCCCATCATACTCATCTCAAACTCACTCTGCATGAGTTTTTCAAAACTTTTGCACTCTTCTGTATTAGTAGACCCAAAAATTATGTCGTCCACGTAGATTTGTACTAGCATTATTTCACTGTTTTTACGTTTATAGAATAAGATTGTATCTGTTGTACCTCTGTCGTAGCCATTGACTAGAAGAAAGGTAGAAAGTCGTTCGTACCATGCTCTTGGAGCCTGTTTCAGTCCGTACAGAGCCTTTTCAAGGTAGTATACATGCCTTGGGAACTTTGAGCTTTCAAACCCTGGTGGCTGATTTACGTAAACCTCTTCTTGGATTTCACCGTTGAGAAAAACTGATTTTACGTCCATCTGATAAACTTTAAATCCTCTGTGGGCTGCGAAGGCTAAGAATATTCTTATTGCTTAGAGCCGTGCGACAGGGGCAAAAGTCTCATCGTAGTCTATGCCTTCTTCTTGTCTATATCCCTTGGCCACTAATCGTGCTTTGTTTCTGATGACCACTCCATCTTCATCCTTCTTATTTCTGTAGACCCACTTAGTCCCAATGGCCTGTTTCCCTCGTGGCAGAGGTACTAAAGTCCATACTCTGTTACGCTCAAACTGCAGAAGTTCTTCTTGCATGGCGTCTACCCAGTTTGGGTCATCTAGGGCTTCAGAAATCTTCTTTGGTTCTATCATACTGATAAAATTTGTAAAGAAACAAAAATTAGCAGTGGCGGATCTGGTTTTTACTGTGTCAGAAGGTTCGCCGATTATTTGGCTTGGATGATGGCTTTTTGTCCACTTAGTTGTGCGTGGAAGGTGGTCACCAATGTCATCGAATCTTTCTTCAGAGGCTCCTTGTTCTTCTTCTTCTTCTTCTTCTTCTTCTTCTTGTATAGCCTCTGTAGTAGTGCGAGCCTTTGTAGTTGATCCTATAGCTTGTGGAATGATTGGTATGAGAGGTGGTGGAGTTTGTTCCTCTGAGGACGTATAGACTTGGTCCTCTATATCCTGTGTAATTGGTTCCTCTGTGGATTGTGAAGTTTGATTTTCAGCAGCTTCTGTGGTCGTTTTCCTCGTTGTTTCATCTTCTGCGGTCTCTACCTCGGCATTTGCATCTGTAGCATTTATAGAAGAAGATGAAGCATTATTTGGACCAGTTAGAGTCATACCTGTAGGATTTTGACCGATGGAAGATGGTTCTTCAGAAGCTCTGTTTGTTCCAACAGAGGGATCAATGTCTTCGTGGAACATCTCTAAAAATAGAAGATTTAAGTCTTCTTTCGTTTGCGAGATGCCAGAGGTTTCCCTTTTAAGTCCGAGTTCTGAACTGATTTGCTCAGAAGTCTTCTGGAATGAATCATCAAAAGAAACATTGTTGCTTTCTACGATTTTGCGAGACCTTGTAAGGAATGCTCTGTAGGCTTTGGAAGTGGCAGAGTATCCAATGAATTTGCCTTCGTCAGCTTTTACCTCAAACTTTCCTCTGGAATCTCTGTCGTTTAAAACAAAGCATTTACATCCGAACACATGGAAAAATTTGATGTTTGGCCGCCTTTTGTTGATCAATTCGTAAGGAGTCTTGAGGTGTCTTTTCACATTGGTTGAACGGTTCTGTGTATAACAAGCGGTAGAAATCGCTTCTTCCCAAAAGTTCATCGGTAATCCGCATGCTGATAGCATAGCTCTTGCGGCCTCCACGAGCGTTCGATTCTTTCTTTCGACTATGTCGTTCTGCTGTGGAGTGCGTGCGGCAGAGAAGTTCTGTGAAATTCCTTCTGTAGAAAGATAGGCTTCAATGACAGAGTTTTTAAATTCTGTGCCATTGTCACTTCTTAACTTCTGTATTCTGCATTCATAAAGAACTTGGATTCTTTTCATTAGATTAATCAAGATGATTGGAACATCTGATTTCTTTCGGACAAATTCAACCCATGTGAATCGTGAATACTCATCAATTAAGACAAGTATGTATTTCTTGCCACCTAGGCTCTGTATGGCAATGGGACCGCAGAGGTCGACATGAAGCATGTACAGAGGCCTAGTGCAAGACACATCTGTTTTGCCTCTGTGAGAAGCTCTTCTGAGTTTTCCCATTTCACAGGCAGAACACAAATGATCCTTATTAAATTTAACATTAGGCAAACCTTTAACTAGATCAAGTTTGACCAGTTTATCCAAGGTGTGAAGTTCAAGTGACAGAACCTGTTATGCCATAACCAGGCTTCCTCACTTTTGCAGGCTACAAGGCAAACTTTGTCCTTGTTCTTGGAACAAAAATTCATCAGATACAGATCACCTCTTTATTCGGCTCGCAGAAGTTCCATTCCTGTGTCTTCACTTTGCAGAGAGCAGAAAGTTCTTTTGAATAACACATCGAATCCTGTATCACATAGTTGACTTACACTGAGTAGGTTGTGTTTTAGGCCATTCACATATGCAACTTTGTATACAGAGACGTTTTCCTTCTGTATGACTCCATAGCCTTTGATGTGTCCCTTCTTGTCGTCTCCAAAAGTTACAGATCCACCATCGTGTGTTTCTTTGTACGTGGATAGTAAACTTCTGTCGCCATTCATGTGCCTTGAGCATCCGGAGTCAAGATACCAAATTGGCACAAACCGCTTCTGTAAGTCAATCACAGAGACTTAGGTACCCATATACATATGGGTCCAATATTGTTAGAATTTTTCAAGTTTGCCTTAGCATTCTTGAAATACATTTTATCTTTTGTAGAAAAATCAGATTGTTTCTCTCTTGGTTCTGACTTTGGAGTTTGAATGTTAGTGGAGAGTAAGCAATCTGGACTTGAGAAGTGATTATTCAATTTGAACATAAGATCAAAGCATTGACAGTATTTAATATGAGACGTGATTTGTTTGAACTTTTCATTGAATTTATTGAACTGAACCACATAGGCATTACATTCTTTCTTAACATTAGATTTCCTATTACAAGAAGATCTATGAATACTAGAATGTTGTTTGCAAAAGTCTTGTTTAGGTCCTGCCTTCTGTGAGTCTCTTCTGTGGTGAACATCTTTCTTCACTGTCACAGAGGAAAAATATTTGTTAGCTTCAGGCCTTTTTTCTTTTTGTTGCCAAATGGGATTCTCTTTAATTTGCTTTAAAGGTTTTGAAAATTTTGAGCATTTAGGATTTTCAGAGGCCTTTTTCAGATTATCAAGCTCTGTAGAGGTTTTGACTTGTATACACATTTTGAGAAAATCTGGACAGATAGGTATCTCTGTGATTTTCTCTTTTGGAGAAATTGTTCTGTTAAGAACCTCAGAAGAGAATTTAACATCCTCTGTGTCACAGTGAACTATCCCTGATTTAGAATCAGTCTCTGAGTCGTCAGAGGATGAATCGTCCTCATATACAGAGGTTGAGTCATCTCTTTCGACAGAGGCTGGATTTTCTGAGTATGTATCGTACGAGCTTTCTTCCTCTGTAGAATAACTTTCATAGATAGCGGAGGTTTCTGATGAGATCTCTTCAGCGAGAATTTGATCTATAGAAGATGTACAGAGATTTTCTAAAACATTTGATTTAAAAACTTCCAAAATTTCTTTTTCAATTGATTCTTTAAGTTTTTCTTCTGAAAAGATGGGTTTAAACTCAGGAGCTTTTGCAGATAATTTCTTTTCGACATTTATCATACAGACAAAAGCGACCTGTGTTTGAGTCTCTGGTTTACCAAACTTAAAGATACCAATCTGATCTTGTGTTTTCAGATATTTCTTTGGTTTGATTCCTCTATTGACAGAGGTTGAAGATGATGAATCTGTGTTTTCAAACCACACATTGATCATCTTCGTATGTTTCCTCAAGTGAGGTTCTGCAGAGACTTTAACCCTTTTACTTACAGAGAGTAAGTTTGGAAAATTTGGTTTATTTGTTTTTCCCAAAACAAATAGAGAAGACAGAGGTTTTAGTCTTTTATTTTCAACACCTAAGGTAATATCATTGTACCCTATACCTCGTCTTGCTATTTGGGAGTTTACCTTTTCATACACCTTCTGTACATCTTTATAGTTTTTACGTAAAACTTCTCTTCTTAGAAGATCTTGCCAAAGTACCTCTCTCTCTCTTTGAAAGTATTCTTTGAGAGCTCTTATGTCAGTTATTTCACTCCTAGAAACTGAAAGCTCTTTTGTTTTGATTTTTAAAGCAGAGGTTAATTCAGAAATTTGCCCTTTTAAAGGATCTATATTTTTGCTCAAATATTTTTCTACTCTTTCCTTTTCTTCAAAAATTTTGGCTTTTTCTTGAGTGAGAAGCCTTACTTCTCTCTCATTAAAGGTGAGTCTTTTCTGAAAGCTTTCATTTATCTCTTTTAGTTCAATCAGTTCAATGTTAAGTTTAATTGAATCATTATCTACAGATTTAGTACAAGAGGTAGAGTTTGAAATGGATACCTCAGTGTCAGTGTCGGAGTCGACTTCTGCCATGCCACAGAACAGGGCATTGGTGGTGAATTCATCATCAGAGGTAGAGTCTGACTCGAAGTCCTCCTTGTTTGCTTCAGAATGCCCTTTGTTCGCCATTAGGGATTTTTGCGCATAATATTCAGCCTTCTTTTTGTAAAACGCTGAGTCCTTCTGTGGGCAATTTTGTCTACTTCTGCATTCTTTTGCGAAATGGCATGGCTTGCCGCAGTTGAAACAACCTTGAGAGGTCTTTCCAGTTCGATCGTCGGACTTCTGTTGATCTCCACCTTTCTCTGTTCGGCATTCGTTTCCGTAATGACCAGGCTTACCACATTTGTAGCATTCTTGTGTGTGGCCTACCTTGTCATCTGACCTCTGTCGGTCATTTCCTGGGTAGTTTCTGTCGCTCGACCTCTGTTGGTCATCATTTTCGTAGTCTGACCTCTGTCGGTCATTCGATTCTTCTCTTCTTCCATCATCTCTTCTACCGCTCTGGTTGTCTCTGCTATATCTGTCATTTCCAGAATTCCTTTGGTTACCTCTGAACACTCTTGTCAATAGAGCCAATGATTTAGCTAATGACGCAAGAGTTATCTCTTCCTCTATCAGCTCGTCTTCTTCGCTATCAACCATCACTATCTTCTTCTTCTCCTTCTTCTTCTCCTCTGTTGCTCTCTCATTTCTCGGTCTTTCTGTAGCCTCTAATGATTTACTAACCAATGCGTATGGTGCAATGGTTAGTGTTTTAGCCTGTGCTATTTGAGTCTCTTGTGCAGCTAGTGTTCCATAGAGATCAGAGAGTGTCCATGAGTCTAGATCTTGGTTTGTTTGTAAAGACATAGACAATTGAAGCCACTCATCATTCAGGCTCTTTAGAAACATGACGTTATTTTCTTCCGAGGTTCTGTGAATGCCAGACTTTCTGCATTTGTTTATGAGTGAGTTGAACCGGTCGTATGTTGTTTGCAGAGATTCTGTTGCAGAGGCTCTAAAGGCATGATATTCATTTATGTATTGTGCCCTTCGGTTCTTCTGTGTTTTAGCACCCCCTTCCAACTGTCTTTCTAATTCTTTCCAAAGATCGTGCGCTGTTTCGCATGCATCTAAGGATTGAAAACGTTCGTTGGGGATAGCCATGATCAATATTCTTTTTGTTTTCTGTGCAACTTCATCCTCTTCCATATCTTCATTTGACCATTCTCCTTTTGGCTTAGGTTTTTGATGTTCAGGGATTTCAGGAGATTCAGCAGTAGCTGGTACACGTGGCATAGTTATCATAGGGACCGTAGGAGGATTGTAAAGATATTGTTTGAGAGTTTTTTTCAGTACCCTCAAAGAAATGAACCATTCTTATCTTCCATTAAGGATACTCATCTCGAAGGAGAGTAGGAGGTTTGGTTAATGAGCCAGCAGTGAAAAAGTTATTGGTATTTGTCATTGTAAGAGTTTTTCAGGGGTTCAGAAAGGATAATATGATGAAAGATTTATTAGTATGAAGATCTGGAAGGATTTCTGGGAAATAACTAATATCCAGAATTACTTTACTGGTGTTCTAACCTGGAAAAATGGTTTCTATCAGAATGAATCAAAGAGTGATAGGAAAACAGAAACCTTTTTAATTATGATGAAGAGTAGGTTAAAAACAGAATGAAATCTATCAATAATGTTGTCAAACGAGGATCACTTGATATTAAAAATCAAGCTAAGCTCTGATACCAATTGTTGGTTCCCGTTTTGTTTAAACAAGATTATCAGATCTATTAGTTCAAGTTTATGTTTTGATGCGGAAGCGTATTTGAAGAACTAACAGATATGTTTGATAGATTTAGAACACAATATAAATAAACAGTGAACAGGAAATAATATCTCAAAGTTTACTAAATATATATATATATTAAGAACAGATTTAAGAACAGTGAGTAAGCAAAGCTTTAAAACAGATATGACTCTCAAAGTGTATAAGCTATGTGTTCTTGTGATGTTTTTATCTCTTGATTCTTGATTAGGAAGAACTCAACATGAGTCTTCCTTATATACTACTCTAAGGGGACCATAAAGCATAAGCTACTATTCAAAACGTATGGCATGAACAGTTGAACGGATGGCATGAACAGTTGAACGTGCTGTATTGCATTTAATGCCGCAGACGTCTATTATGTACTAAGCCCTATTGAGTCCACTCAGAGTTTGACACGTTGAAGTTGGATAGGGTACGTTGCCATGCAAGTTGATGAACAGGTCCAGGAACAGTAGCAAGATATTATAAATATCTTCCAAGTCTTTAGAGAGGACCGCAGAGGCTCTGTAAAGTGTTACAGAGGTTCTGCGGTATGGTCCTTTGTAGATCAGTCTTTACCGGATTCCGAGTATTTGGTCTTCTTTGCGCGTATGACAGAGCTTCTGTAAGACGTCTCTGTAGCTTCTGTAGCTTCTTGACCTTGATATCTCGGTAAGTTCGGCATAGCCTCTGTAAGAGGCTTTCTTCACTTGGCCTATTTTTCACTACTTCTAAATACTTCTACGATTAGGAAGATTGAAGCTAACATCTTCCTATCCAAAGGTGTTATTGTTGTTGATTTCATCTTCTTTATACCTTGTGGTGTTGTGGGACGAATTTGGTGATGGATGGTTAAAGAAACCTTGTTTTCTTCATCACCAAGAACTAGGGTTTGGTATAATTTGGGGGTTTTAGATGGAAGCGTTTGAGGAATGATTCCTTATGGTTAGACTTTGGTATTAATGGTTGGAAACTCATAAATCTAGGTTTTGGAAGTTTTGAACTTGAGGATGCAAACTTCATCAAAGGAGCTTACGTTGGAAAAACTCTAGATTTAGCTTAAATCTAGCAAGGTGAGTTCAAGTTACTTTGCGAAAACTTTGTACATGCCAAAATAGTATTTTCCAAATAATTGTGTGTTTTACTTGAAATATATGTGGTTGAGTTATTTGAATAAGTTTAACTCTTGTGAAGTGTTTATCTTCACAAATGTGTAAAACACCCATAATTGGGGCTTTTGGATAATTGGATGGTTAGAAACCATAAATTGTCTTTGAAAGATTAATTGCTTAAAATGAGGCTTATTTGACGGTTTGATCATGTTAGCGTAATTGATTTTATAAACCATTTGAGAAATGCACTTTTAGGGTTATGAATCATTTTGGGAATATTAAGGGCGTGAGTCCTTTGGGATGACCCTTTTGTTTAACCGTGTCGAGTTATGGGGTTAATGATGATTTAGTGGTATGTGATTGCTTATATAATGTTAAACGCATTTTATGCGATGATGACCGTTATTTACGGGTCTAGCAAGCTTGGAGCATTTTGCTCGGTTTTGACTTGAGGTAGTCTTGGGACATTTGTCCGGTTTAAATGACTCTATGTGGAGTCTTATGTATGGGTTGCTTTTATTGCACCGTTTTGCATATTATTGCACGTTGTTGATATTTACATGCTTGGGTGAGTAAGTCATTCCGGGATAGGGGTGTTGTTTGTAGACTGTATTGCATTGGATCCATAGGCATGTTAGTCAGTCGTTAGTAATGGTCGATTGGATACCTTGAGGTTGGACCTCGGTACCCATGTTTTATGACCTTAACTTCCAAGTAGGCACTAGGAGGATATAGTCTTAGGCACTTACCTTGGAGGTTTTGTGTAGCGATCCACGCCTTCGGGAGTTATACCTTGGAGGTAGTCTCGATGTGCCGGGCCTTGAGGCGTTACCTTAGAGGTAGACGTCAAGGTATATCATCGATTACGGTGTAATTTGGGTTTCAACGTTGTATGGGTGGTATACTTATGTGTTACCTCCACCTTCAACGGATACAGGACTCCCCTGTTTATGGTATTTGATCTTTATTACATTTTACGGTCGCGTGAGTGTTGCTTCGTATTATGTTTTAATAAAGTGTTATATTTAATGGATGGTTTCCATGATTTATGGGTTAAGTGTTTGGTCGTCAACCGTATTTGAAGGTTTTGCCTAAACTAGAATTATTCACGTATTTATAAACAAGTTGGAGTCGTAATCCAATTGGAAAACGTTTTGTACTTTTCGGGAACTTTTCCCATGGAATTGTGTGTGTTGAAAATGGATGATTTGGAATTAAAGTAAACTCTTTTGAAATCATGACTAGAACTATTACTCTTTCGATTTATGTTTTTATTTAGTCATGATAAAATGCTTGAACTCACTAGGCGTAAGCCTAACCCCTTTTATTTGTCGGCATGTGCAACAGGCTCAGGTTGGGGTAGCTCTAGCTACTTTGTGAAGTGGAGAGTGCTAGTAGAGTGCACGAGAGGTGACTTGATTATTGAAGTATTCCGTATTTGTTTTGGACTAGCAACTTGTGGTGTTAAGTAACACCCGATTAAGTTATTTTATTATAGACTGATAATGTTTTAAATTCCGAGGTATTTTAAAGAATGAATTGTAGAAGTGATTACATCTATCTTGGCGATTTTATTGAATTTTAAGGTTAGTTGCTCGTTCCAAATTTGAGGGTGTTACAAGTTGGTATCAGAGCATAAGTTTGAGAGAATTAGGTGTTGATTGTGGATACCTAGACTCAAACTAGCGTTTGTTTAAGTAAATGAGAGTGAAATTCACCATTAGGCACTTTAAGATAGAATGTTTGGAGATCAAGGGATGTTGTTAGAAACGAGAATCACGTCGAGAATAACAAGGATAATCATGTACGATGCGTTCATAGTGACACCTGGCCAGTGTCATGGTGAACCTACTAGTACATATGCATACTCGAATTACTTTGGTGTGATGATCGTTGGGGTAGTGAATAAGATTCTAAGCTAGTAGTTTTTGGAATAAATGGACGATTCTAGTATTAGTCATTTGGAGTGACGATAAGCATGAGATCTGATTTAAGTAGACCGTTTTGGGTCAAGATTGATGGTTGGACTAGAACCATAGGCTTATTGAGCCGGATTTGATTTGAGGAAAAACCGTAAGGTCGATTGATGTAACTTCCAACTTGCCTTAAGGGATTTGAATATCCGGATGACAATAGTGGACCGGAGAGATTTGGAGGAGTATGAGCTGAGATGTGAATGCCGACTATGTCATGCACAAAGTTTGTTTTGAAAATAAACTACATCGACTATTTCCTGTGTTTCCAATCCTTATATGGATTTTGTTATGAATTTTGGGAAATGTTTAGCACACACTAGATTTTGATTTTGGTTTTGGACGTACATGAGCCATCTTAGGTCGGGGGTTGCAAACTCCGTCAGAATTTGTTTCATTTGTTATTGTCCAACGTTTCTTTCGGGTATAGTGATGCTCGTGTTTACGATGCCTAAAATGTCGGTCAAGTAACTACGACTCATAACTTTAACATCGGATCTCCTCCACATATGTTAAAGTTTGGACGGAAAGTTATCTACCGTGGTGTCTATATAAAGCTATTTTGGGAATTTGTTTAATATGAGTTTGTTAAACAGTGTTGTGTATATATGGTATTACCATGGATAGGGATTTTGGAATTTGGCATTTTAGCCATGATTTTGCTTAATGCAATTTGACTTGGGAAACAAAACGTTTGGTGCTATTTTATTGACTTGGAGTCATTGAGTCCATTGAGTTTCATAAAATTTCGTTTTACGACGTATCGGGTCGTGTGAGTGCAAAGTTTATAAGGTGCATACCTTAGTTATTGTGTGTATAGATTTTGGAGTTTATTGGGTATTTTGAGTCATTCGGGTTTTGTCGAGAAGTGTTATTTGAACCGTAAAACAACCGTAGAAGTGATTACATCTATCTTGGCGATTTTATTGAATTTTAAGGTTAGTTGCTCGTTCCAAATTTGAGGGTGTTACAAATACTGTCAATGGCGTGACATATTTCTAATCTTCATTGAGTCAAAGGATAACTTCGAGTTTATCTGGCGAGCTCTAGAAGACGGGCCAATTCCTACACCCATGAAGACAATACCAACAACTGAAGCAAATGGTCAAGCTCGTACCGAGCCTAAGACACTCTCCGATATGACTGTCGACGAAAGGGGCATGATTGAGGGAGAAAAACATGCTAAGAGGTACCTTGTTCAAGCTCTACCCAACACGATCTACACTGCCATCGACAACTACAAAAAGACAGCAAAGGGCATGTGGGATCAGGTGGAGAAAATGATGCGCGGGAGCGAAGTCGGGAATCAACTGAAAATCAACAGCTCTATAACCAAGTTCGATGGGTTTAAGCAGCGCACTGGCGAATCCCTCTCCCAGACCTATGAACTCTTCTGTCTCCTTCTCAACTAGCTTCACAAGAACCAAATCACTCGTTCTAACACGGAGAACGCACTTAAGTTCCTCAACAACCTCTTGCTTGAATGGAAAGTGTTCGCATCTCACGTCAAGCACAACCACTTAATGGAGAAAGTTGGCATCCACGAGCTCTATGAGATGCTTCTGCAGGACGAAGATGAAGAGATGGAGATTCTGAATGAGAAGAAGTCTGCATCCAAGCCCGCTGCTGATCTACTGGCACTTATGTCTTCCAAACGAGGCAAATCGTCTGGCCGTCGTTCCAAACGTGCCCAAGAGCCGAGCGAATCAGAACCCGAGGAAGAAGAGGATAGTGATTCTGATCCTGAAGTATCTGTCATTAAGAAAGCAATGGCCCTGCTCTCCAAATCCTTCCAACAACAGAAGTTCTATAAGAAGCCGACGTCTAATAATCAGCGCTACTCCACCTCCTCCAACAAGCGCCATGATTATCAGGACAAATATGAAGGAAAGAAGAAAGCCGATGAGCCCGACCAGTCTGACAAGAAAGAGAAGACAGAGAAAGATGACCGCAAAAAGAAAGACGAACCCGTGACTTGTTATAACTGCGGGAAGCTTGGTCACTTTGTGAAAGATTGTCGAAGGCCTGTTGTAAAGAATGCTCACTATTACAAGGCGAAGCTCGCATTGGCAGAACAGGAGGAAGCTGGAGAAGCTTTATTTGTTGAAGACGACTACTGGTTGGGTCGTTCTGATGATGAAAGCGAGTCTGATGGTGCTGATGCTTTTATGGGCTACCACTCTCCCGCTGATGAAGAAAAGGCAAAGTCAAGCCACGTATGTGAACCTATCCATTAAGATTTCTTTGATCAAATGCAATCTCTTGCTGAACGGATAGATTCCTACAAGGCCACCGCTGACGAACAACTGCTTGAGATTAGATCACTATCTGAAAAGCTAGATGTTTAAAATCGAATATGTAACACCCTAAAAATATGGATAAACAAAAACTTTCATAAATACGAAAGAGCGGCATTGAACATAAATGAGCCATCCCAAAAAGGGGAGTTTTAAGTACATTTGTTTAAATTACAATTGCATGTAGAAGATGAAGTTATAACAACCAACTAATCTAAATCCTAGTAAGGAAGTAAGATTACAAAAGGGTTGTCATATTCTATGCGCATAAATCCTATATGGTTCACGTCCCCAAAAGTATCTCCCCGAGGCTCACATGTTCCACCTAATCTTTCTTAATCACGGCTCCACTAAAACCTGAGATCCAAGATAACAATCAAACAAGTGTCAAGACAAGGCTTGGTGAGTAATTCCAAATAAGACACATAATCATAATCACATGAGTTAAGTAAGATTAATCATATGGTTTCCACAATTATATTTGAAGTCAATGGGGGAGACCCATAACACCAAGAAGTTCCACCCAAAGAGTCGAGATACCTTAGTGCCATCCGCATAAATGCGACACCAAAGGCCCGGCACACCGGGGATACAACAAAGGCATTGCCCCATGGTGGCGAGGGTCTAGGCACATACCCGGAGGGTGGTGCCCAAGACTATGTCCTCCTAGTGAACACTTAACTTGATTCAATCAAAACCCACTTTAGCTATAAATCATATCCACATGCTCAATCAATATAAGAGCTTCCAATTGAAGTACATGAATCACCATCCATTAATACACGTTTCACACATAAGGATATAAATAGCTCATGTAGGGTCATTTGTACTCAATAAATCACATAGCTAGAAATAGCTTAACCAATAAGACATGCTTAATACCATTAATGTAATTTGTAGCATTTAGGAGTGGAATCCTAAACTTACTAAGACAAAGGTCATAGTATCAACATATAGAACCCATCAATACTTCCATAACCCAAGAACACTTTCATTAAGTCACAAACCACATTTCCCAAAATTAGGGTTTCCCAACAAGGTGAAGAAATAAGCAAAATAACAAGTAATAAGTAGGGATCTAGTTCAAGGTAGGTTAGAACACTCACCTGATAGGTTTCCCCCTTTTTTTTTGGGGAGAAAACCTAAAAATGGCAAAACTCTTGAAAGTGAAGAAGATGAAGTTGGATCTTGATCGGAGACTTGGAAATCGTAATGTTTTGTAGTTATTAAATGTTTAGAGAAGATAGATTTATGACCATAAATGTAACCCTAAGGATTTTAGTGTAGAGAAAACAGAGTTGGAAGTGAAGGAAGTGAAAAACAATGAGATAAATGGAAGAAAACTCAATTTTCCTTAGACCCCACTGTCCGTATGCTTACTAATAGCTTGCTGTGGACTTTTCACTCCCGTGAAATATTTTTCACTCCCGGGAAACACAAATTCATATTAGGTCCATTTTGACCTTGGATTCTAACTTACACGGTCCAATGGAATTTTGGTCCATACATTTGAAAACCCATTACCCTAATAAACAATTAGAAGGCATCTTTATTTTTCCATAAAAATAAATACATTAGTTTCTAATTAATAAATGAAACTTATAATTTAATATCAAAAGTAATTCATGTTATAAGATAATGATGTTTTTATTTATTTCTTTTAGCTTAAACAAAATAACTACGTAAATCCAAATAATTAACCAATAAATATTATTTCATATAATTAATTCAATAAAATATTTAATTAAAAAACATAATTCATATATTTCATTTTCTCCTTTTTCTTATTGTAATCAAACCAAACACATATTAGTTCATATTTTATATTATTTAATAAAACCTTTTATTAAATAAGATAACACATACTTCATTTAGTTACTAGCTGAAACTTTTAAAACTAACATTCATTCCCAACTTAGAAGAATATACTTACTTAGAAATTTTCGGGTGTTACAGAATAACTGAGAAATACAAGTCCGAAAATGCTAATTTAAAAGAAAATTGCAAAAGTCTTTCAATAGCACCTAAGGACTTAAGGGCCAAAATATCTGAACTACAGTCACAGCTTGATCAGTGTGTGAATGAGAAAGCAGAAATTGTTTATCAATGCTCTGCTCTTCAAATTCAGCACAAGGAGTTTGTCACTAAAATACTTGATCTTGAAACCAAACTCCACAAAAGAGGTCAAACTGATCAGACCATCCACATGAATAAACCCAATGAGTTTACTTATTTTAACAAGGAATGGGGAATCGGATATGATAACCCACACTACTTGACAAAGGGTATATTCAAAACACCTACACTGTATGATTTTGGCTGTTTTGGAATAGATAAAAAGTATCCAAAATATGCGATAAAATGGACTGGTCCTCTTGAACCTGAAAAGGAAGAGGAAACTGAGGAATACAAGCGCGCACACACGTCTAAAATGCAACTTCCTTTTTGTTATGAGCCTTTGAACTATTATTATGAGAAAAATCAAAAGAAGTACCTCTCGAATGACTACTTTGACTGCCATAAGGTTGTAACGCCCAAGGATTCCTCCAAAAAGGATGAGGTCCAAACAACTGAACCCAAGACTGAGACGGATGAATTCAAACTCTATGTTCCCCCTCTCATCTTGGAAGCAAAAATAGTCGAGTTAGAGGAGTCACTCGAGAAAGAAAGGTCAAGTTTTCAAAAGGAAAAGCAAGCGCTTATCACGGAACTTGAGAATCTAAAAACCGTCAAAACCGAAGTTGTGTCTGATGAAGGACAGGAAATCCTTCGGTGTGAAATCAATACGCTCACATCAAAACTGGCTGCCTTGGCAACATATGCGATGAAGGAGCATACGAGAAATGGTCAACTCCAAGAACAGATTGACCAACTCCAAAACGAAAAGCAGATTTCACCCGAACCTTCCTCCAACTCATCTAATACGTCTTCGTGTAAAGCTTTCATTGGGAAAATCTTTTCTACACAAGACGGTCAAGAATCTCAAGATAAGAGTGTTTTAAGGAATTTAAACTCTGATTTCTTCCTAGCTTCTGCACCAAATTCCCCGAAACACACAAGCACAAAGTGTTCCTCGCCTTCCTCGACCGATCCAAGTCCTGTAATTCCGGATGTTAATTTTTCAGAATTTATGAACTCCGAAGGCAATTCTGATGAAGAGTTTGAATCGTTCCCTTTCGACAAACCTTTTCCAAGTCATACTGACTTTCTTTCGCCAGTGGTTAATCGACCGGTCAATTTTCTAAAGGGCGATTGTTCCAAAACAAAGACCCCGGCTGTGATTAAGATTTCTAAAACCAAGTCTGATTCTCAAAAACAATCACAGCCGCGGCAAAAGACCGATCGATCGACTGCCAAAAATCCTGTTTCCTCAAAAGCCACTGACCATGTTGTCAATGTTGTTTCAGATAAAACCGGTCGAGCTAAAAAGAACAAACAAAAGTGGCTAGCTAAGGAATCTATCGAGGATGCTGCATCAAAGTCATTTAATACTGTTTTCTATCCAAGAATGAACAAAAACGATTGTGCTTGGAATCATAGGAATGATTTTGTTAAACATGAGACTAAATTTCCGATTAAGCTTTATTCCATTCAACAATTGATTCAATTATCGCATGATTGTTTGTGTTGTTCTAGTTGTGGTTGGAATGACTTTGATGACATTAATAATAATGATTGGTTTGGGTCATATCATATATATAATCATACACCCAAACGCAAACCCCGTAAAAACAAAAAGAAATCTAAATTTAAACGGGGTTCCCAATCATAGGTTAAACCACAGCAAGAAAGGAAACCCATTTCAAACCGGGTTCCTCCTACTGAGGTTAAACCTACACCCAAGAGGCAACCTACTTCAAAACAGGTTCCTCCGAAAGGTGTCAAACCTAACCCTCCAGGACCCATGCGTATATGGGTACCTAAAGTCCGCTAATCTCGTTTTGCAGGACGGTCATGTGTGGTACTTAGACTCTGGATGCTCCAAGCACATGACCGGAATGAGGGAGCTTCTCACAAATTACAAGGAACAATATGGCGGAGACGTGAGATTCGGGAACGATGACAAGCTGCCGATTTTGGGCTACGGCGACATTGTCCAAGACAAGATCACCATCAAGAAAGTTTCACACGTCGCGGGATTGGGACACAATCTGTTCAGTATCGGCCAATTCTGCGATAAAGATCCCGAGGTCAGATTCAAAGCCAAAAGGTGTAGCATTCTCACCGACGACGGAACAGAGCTACTGGTTGGAAAGCGAAAGACCAACCTCTACACCATCGACCTCGCTGCCCTGAAGACCGATAACTCTGTCTGCCTGATGTCAAAGGCCAATTCTCAACAAGCATGGATTTGGCATCGACGCCTTTCGCACCTGAACTTCAAGAGTATCAACAAACCGGTATTGGGCGGACACGTGAAAGGCATGCCCGACCTTCAATTCGTTAAGGGTAGACTCTGCGGAGCATGTGAAATGGGAAAGATGAAGCGAGCTACGCATAAGCCGAAGGCAGCTCCGAGCATGTCCCGGTCCCTCGAACTTATCCATATGGATTTGTATGGACCGATGCGTGTTCAGAGCATCAACAAGCGCAAGTATGTCCTGGTGATGGTGGATGATTTCTCACGCTACACATGGGTCAAGTTTCTACGCAGGAAGGACGAAACCCTGGAGCTAATCATCAACCATTTGAAGACCATCCAACTGAACCTTCAAAGAAAAGTTCAGACTATCAGGACCGACAACGGGACGGAGTTCAAGAATCAAACGGTGAAGGAATACCTGACCTCAGTCGGTATCTCGCAAACCTTCTCGGCCGCACGCACTCCTCAACAAAACGGAGTGGTGGAAAGACGAAACCGTACCCTCGTCGAAGCTGCTCGCATGATGCTTTTTCAGTCCATACTACCTTTATTTCTCTGGGCCGAAGCGGTGTCTACTGCATGTTACACGCAAAACCGCTCCATTATCAACAAGCGGTTCAACAAGACGCCGTACGAGATCATGAATAACCGCGTTCCAAACATCAAGTACTTCCATGCATTCGGATGCAAGTGCTACGTCCTCAACGACAAAGATGATTTCGGCAAATTCAGCCCAAAGGCGGACGAGGGAGTGTTTATAGGGTACTCCATGCAGGCTAACATCTCTACTCCTTGTGTCTCAGCACAACCAAGACTTGAATGCTGATCTTTCAGATTTAGATTTACTGTTCCAATATTTTTATGATAATATGCTTAACATCTCTACTCCTTGTGTCTCAGCACAACCAAGACTTGAAGCTGCTCACATCGAGGATTCAACGAATCTCTCCGGTCCGCCGCCCTCGACTAGCACTCCATCCATCACTGTGGAGACACCTCTGACATCATTTGATACTACCATTCCCCCGGAGGAACCTGTAATAAACCCGGAGATCGCTCCTCAAGATTCGTCCTCTGCTATAATCATTAATCAGCCTCTGAATTCCTTGAAACCAGAAGTTGCTCAGCCTTCGACGAATCCTCCCCCGTCTCCTCCGAGAAACCAACATGCGACACTTGAAGCTGTACAAGACCTTCCATCTGGTAATTACGTGGATCCGGACGCCTCACACTCAACTCAGCAGCCGCTTCCACACACCACCAAATGGACTAGAGCTCATCCCTTACACCAGATCATCGATGATCCCTCCACTCCAGTCCAAACGCGAGGCGCATCAACCAATTTCTGCCTCTTCTCCGGCTTCTTGAGTAAGATCAAGCCTACAACCGTCCGCGAAGCACTTGAAGATCCGGACTGGGTCATGGCCATGCAAGAGGAGCTCAACCAATTCGAGGCTCTCAAGGTATGGCGACTTGTCCCACGTCTATCCCACAAGACGGTGATCGGCACTAAGTGGATCTTCAAGAATAAGAAGGACGAGGACGGCATCATAGTACGCAACAAGGCGCGTCTCGTGGCTAAAGGATATCGTCAACAAGAATGGATTGACTACGACGAGACATACGCTCCGGTGGCGAGGATCGAAGCAATCCGTATGTTCCTTGCATACGCCGCATACATGAACTTCACGGTCTTCCAAATGGATGTAAAGACCGCATTCCTAAACGGCGAACTCAAGGAAGAAGTGTACGTTTCGCAACCGGACGAGTTCGTGGACGAGAAGAAGCTTGGCCATGTCTACATCCTAGACAAGGCGCTCTACGGATTGAAGCAAGCTCCACGGGCCTGGTATGATACGCTAACAAAGTTTTTGATAAAATCGGAATTCACACGAGGTAAAATCGATTCAACTCTCTTTATCAAAAACGAAAAAGGTCATATTGTTTTAGTTCAAGTGTATGTTGATGACATAATTTTTGGTTCTACTAATCCTCAGTTTGCTAAGAACTTTGCCAAGTTAATGGGGATTTTTTTTAAAATGAGTATGCTTTGTGAGATGAATTTCTTTCTCGGTCTTCAAGTTAAACAACTGTCGACCGGGATATTTTTAAGAAATTCTAGATGGAACAGTCCTCACCGATAAAAACCCCCATGGCACCCGGTACAAAGTTACACGCCGATCCTAACGGAAAGGATGTGGACACTAAAATGTACCGGGGAATGATTGGCTCTTTGATGTACCTAACTGCTAGTAGACCGGACATCATGTTTTCGACGTTTCTTTGCGCCCAGTTTCAGTCAAAACAGAAAGAGTCTCATTTAATAACTGTCAAACGAATTTTTCGTTATTTACGTGGTACTACTGATCTTGGCTTGTGGCACCCGAAAGAGACAGGTTTTGAGTTGTCTGCATACTCTGATGCGGACCACGCAGGCAGCATGATGGATTGGAAGAGTACATCGGGTCATGTGCAGTTCTTGGGCGATAGCTTAGTGAGTTGGGCATCCAAGAAGCAGCAGCGCGTCTCTACGTCGACTACCGAGGTGGAATACGTGGCCGCCGCGAGCTGCTGTTCTCAGGTGATTTGGATGCGGACGCAACTCAAGGACTACAGCTTTACGTACGTCAAGGTGCCCATCTACTGCGATTCGAAGAGCGCTATTGCAATATCCAGCAATCCGGTCCAGTATACGAAGACGAAGCACATAAACGTTCGGTACCATTTTATCAAGGATCACGTAGAAAGAGGTACAGTCGAACTCTATTTTGTAAATACAGAACATCAGTTAGCCGATCTGTTTACAAAACCCCTGGACGAAAAACGCTTTAATTATCTAGTGTCCAGGTTAGGTATGCTAAATCTGAAGACTTAATCTGATTGTGTGCCTATTACAAGTTCCATACATCTACGAGAAACTGTCTACTCATCATCCGTTGTTCACACTCCTGATGATTGAGCATACACTTTCTCGCACATGTATTCTACTTGTATCAGTTACACAGTCAGGTTGAGTCTCTGTATTTATTAGGTAGATTTCGATTGTTTGCATTCTTTCCACGTGTGTTTCTTTTATTTATTACCGTCGTCTAGTTTATTTGGCTTTATATATGTGCTTTCACAAATGTTCATGTGTTCAGGGGGGGCACGACCAGCCATCAGGTATGTTACATCTATTGTTGAGGGGGAGTGTCGCACACAAATTTTTTAACTGTCTGAAAAGTTTTTTTTATGTGTGTAAGGACATTCCCGAGTGCACTTCACATCACACTCCGTGCACATTCTGAGGGGGAGCACAACCATCTGTGTTCATCATTTAAGGGGGAGCGTCACATATTTTTTTCTTTAACGTGTAACTGTTTTTTTTTGTCTGACGACGTCTCCCAACTCGCTCACATTCCTGTTCCGAGGGGTAGCATGGAAATATCCATGCATAAGTCGAGGGGGAGCAGGGAATTTTTCACCTAGGGTCAAAATGGTCAAATCACACACTTTTTGGACTACCCGGATAGTTACCCGGTAAGTGTTTGGTAACCTCAAGTTACCGGGTACACTTACCGGACCCGGTGGTGTCCTGGTGACCCGACCGGTAACCCATCCGGTATCAGCCCTATTTAAGCATCCAGAAACCTTTGATATTTTTAAATTACCCGGAAAGATACTCTCAAAACCCTCCTAAAACCCCTCTCGCATCTTCCCGACTCGGTAACACTCGGATCTTGATCAAACGTGCACCTTTTACTTCCAAATCAAAGGTATGCATTTTCGTTTTATACGTCGATCGCAGTATGTTATTTGATTCGATTTCGTACCACCAATTTGATTAATTTAGGGTTGACCGAATGTATTCAAAACCCACCAGTCTAGTTCAGGTCCCCTTTACATCGATGCATGATCATTTGGGACATACTCTTATGTTTAGAACTAGCTAAACCACATCGATTTGTCTTTGCTTGATGTTTTGGTTTGATTTCAATACGACAGTCGCATGTCTGGTAACCCTAGTTTACCCGGTAATATTCATGTTACCCGGTAACTAGCAAGTTACCCGGACACGTTCATCACACTCGGACACATAGATCCCCGGTAACCCATGTCGTCCGGATACTTTGTATCCGGTAAGTTCGACATCCGGTACGATCAATGTCTGGGAACCTATTTGTATCTGGTATGTCGTGTCAATCCGGTAACCTATTTTACCCGGTAAGCTTACCTCACCCGGTCACTTCCTACATCCGGTAACCCATGTGTTATCCGGTAACCCCTATCTACCCGGTAAGTTTTGCTTGTCCGGATACCCTATTTATCCGGACACTGCTCGAGTCCAATTCCTTTGCATTTTTCAAACATTGGCAGTCCCAATGTCATGCTTTTACAGCCAGTCCTCAATCAACCGCTGATTGAGCCATTAAAATGCTAAGGTACGCATTGAAGTTGATTTTATCCCGTCCATGATCTAACATTGCGTTTTGCAGGTATTCTAAATGGCGGATCAACAAGAGGAACAACCGCAGAACATCCCTTTCCAGGAGGAGATCATAGACGATGAGGCGGACATTGCCTTGGTTCCCGAGGACCATGGCATTGAGATCAATCCAAACAACCACCATCTTGACACCGCCGAATTCCGACCCACACATCGAGTGGTGGTTGATATCATGCTCGGCCACCCACTTCGCCGAGCGCTCACTACCACAACTGACGTGCCGGTAATCTACGTTTACCAAGTATGGCGCACGGCTAGGGTTGTCACTGTCAACAACATCCAGACCATCACGAAGAACATCGACAATCATCCGTTCACCATCACACCGGAGTCATTCCGACGACTCCTGTCCCTTCCGGAACCTGCCGCCGGAGGCCACGCCGCGTATGAACCCGCCATTGATGACGCAACACTTTGCGCTGACATCTGCGCGCTTGGATACCATCACGAGCTCACTCGCCCCTCCGCATTCAACCGCAAATACATCGCGCCTATATGGTACACGCTATTCACCATCCTGAATAGATGCCTGTCCTCTCGATGGAAAGGGATAGACCAGTGCACCATCGACTTCCTGCGCCTATTTTACGCCGTGTGCTACAACCGGCACATAGACTATTCAGCGATCATCTGGCGTGAACTGGTGCAAGCCATCCGACAGACTGGCGGTTCCAAGGAGAAGTTCCTACCGTTTCCAAGATACTTTTCTCTGGCCATCCGACAACACATGGATGTGAATCCCCTAATCCCGAGACGGATCAATCATCCGGTATGACCTCATCACAATTTGCAATACTTGGTGATTCGTAACCCACCGGAGACCCCAGCCATGCCTATACCTGAACACTTACTGGCATACGCGGACCCCAATGCACCGAGTGTGATAGAATATAGGCGAGAGTTAGAGAATCCCATGGTCCAGCCAGAGCCGGAGGGACCTCCCCAGGGACATAGAACTGAGGGACATGAGGGTCCGAGAACTAGAGGTGGTAGAGTCCGGGTAGCTGGGGCTCCCGGACGGGGTGTGTTGAGATCACATGGGAGGGGAACAGGCGTGGGCGGTGCATTGGATCCGCGAGCCAGTACTACCCAATCCACCCAAGCCGGTACGAGCCAACAACCTCCTACTCCTATCACCCGAACGACGACCGAAGCTGGAACGTCGTCGAGACCAATGCTTCACCGTGACCCGGAGCCATACATATCTGACCCTTCACCACCCAGACAGGTGGAGGATGTGGAATCCGACTTCACCGAATCCGATACGGACCATTCCATACGCGCGTCCTTAATACCTACCCGTATCGGCCCAAACCCAGAGTTGACCGAAGGAATCCCATCTGACTCACCCACAACCCCTCTAATCCCTACTACCCAGCCTGATACGGGAGACATAAGGAGAGAGGATGGAGTATTAGTTGAAGAATTGGAACATGTGAGACGGAGGGAATTGAGATCGAAAACAAACCAAGATAGATTAAGCCGTAAACATATAGAGGCTTCAGAGCGAATCCAGCCCGGTGTCGCCCAGGTAGCCACATCTGCTATCCCGTCTCATCCGTTGGGATGGGGTATTGAAGAAGCCGCCGTGGACCTAGCGGCGCAATTGCACAACCTCCCAAGCCACTCATCCATCTCTCAAAAGACAGATGTTTTAATTTTGCACGGGGATATAGCACAACTTCTACCGGTCTCTCACTCGAAGAGTACTGGTATTAAAACAAGAGACCAGCAGCCCCCGGTCTCAACTTCTTTGGATGCACTTTTGAGTCTAGAGCCATTTGCTAATGTTACTTCTTCGGCTAGGACACAAGATGAGGCAACGAACATCAATGCTCTTCGTGACTCGATCGGAACTTCCGTAGTGTCTCCGCCTTTAAGCGGAACGCGAGGATCGAAAGGAAATCCTACCACGGACACACCTTCGCCAACCGTGAACGTAGGTGGCTCTACCTCTAAGGTAGATGCCTCAACGGGTAATCTAAGTGATCCCAGAGTTATTTTACCCGACTTTGTGTCAAAGGGATATCTGGACAGCGCCCTAAAGGCTGTCCGTGAGGCAATGGAGCAGCGATTCACCAACGAGCTCGATAAACTGAAAAGCTTGATCAAAGGAAAGGAAAAAGTAGTCGAAGCTGAAACCATACAAACACATCCACCGGCTCCCGTTCAGCCAAACTACTCGGTGGAAACCTTAAAGACTATGTTCCTCGCTCAGCTACTCCAACACACCGACACCGATGCCTCCACCGAAGCAGGCCTCGTCTCTGTTCTACGATCCCAGGTATCTGCCCCTTCGTCGTCCATTACCACAAGAATCGATCAACTTGACACGACTCTCAAGGATGTTCAGCAAGCCCTAACCACCTTGACCGAGAGAGTCGCCTCTATGAAAGAGACCTGCAAAAGTCAAGCCGGCGGTCTAAAGCGAAGACACGATGATCAGGATGATCCTGATCACCGTGAGGGGGATAATAAAAGACTACGATTAGCAGAGACCGCCCTGATCCTCACTGAAACTACTGTGGTTCAACTGGAACCGTCAACTGCGGCAACTACAACTGAAGAACAACCTGAAGCCCAATTGAGCTTAGTCGAGATGGTTATAGATATGGACATATCTGACGACGAAGACCCGACGGTTGAAAAGCCTGAGGGAGCAACACAAGAATTGGTCATATATGATGCATCAGATAGGACCGCACCACAATTGATAGATCCAGATTCCCAGATCGACCCCGAGACCAAAAATGCATGGTACGAAAAAGCCGCCAGTGCAATAAATCTCCAGGTAAACCTGATCTTTCCTACTGATGAAGACGACAATGTTGACTACGACCAGTTTCTGCTGCAAACCCTATATGGTACACCCGTTCACACTGCTCATGCCGCTGAAACTTCTACAAGACCCGAAACTTCAACTGCTATAAATCCGACATCTCTTCAACAACCGACAGCTTCAGATCATCCTCCTCCTCAACAGCAACAAATCCGATGGGAGAAGATCATGATCCTCATTCCTCACCTGGAGGAATCTCTGAAGAAGCTGTATGTTCACAGGTTACTCCCTATCGAGCCAACTTTCTGCCTTGGGATTTCCCACTTCGACAAGGAATACCAAGGTCAGTACATAAACGCCATGAAGCGGTGTCTGCCAGTTAGCCAAGTCCGAACCAAGCACTAGATCACTGAAGTGCTAAACATCCAAACCGACCGAATCCTTAGAGTCATGTTTCTAGTTTTCACTGTCCGACGAGAAGACGGTAATGAGTGGAGAATTTCCGAAGATGACTTTAAGAATCTTAGACCGTTCGAATTTCTTGCTATACTAAAAGACCTCCGAACCAGAACCATCCATCCGCTTCAAGTGACAAAGGCGCTCGAGGCTGTTCGTCGATTCCTGATTCACACGATTATGATGTCATACCACACCGACTTTCAAATGGGAATCGAGAACAGAGCAAAGAAGGTAAACCTGTTGAAACCGAATCTGAAAGCACCCGAGCTGAAGATGTATCCCAAGAACGCATTGCTTCTAGAACCAGAATTTGGGATAGTATACCTCAACGACCAGAAAGAAAAGAGGTTTATTCGCTTCAGTCAGGTCGACAGATTCTGCGATGGTACGCTCCTCAAAGTCAAAGATGCTCTTCGCAACATCATCATTTACGAATCCAAAAATCAAAAGGCATCGTATGTTCCGAACTCGAATGAGACAACCGCACGAGAAGCCTTAGAAGTGATAGAAGACCGCATCGACTACCGCCGAGCCATCCGAATGTTCGAGGTACATTTTGCGCTCCGAAAGAGATATGTCGAGAACTGGCGCGAACTCGAACTTCAATTCAAAGGGGGGTATTGTTAGGGTCAAATTTGGTTGAATAGAAGTTCAAGGGTTGAATTGTTATTTCCTTAATTTGAGCCTTATTTGTATAAATGGGCCATGGGCTTACATGCCATGGGCCCATCATATATAATGTGTTTATTAGCTTAGAATTAAGCTTGTTATCTATTTTCACTTTCTTGAACTTATTGTAATTCTCTCTCATATTGAAAGTAAAGTGGATGACCATTGGAAATCATATCGTGTGTATTATTATCTATTGATTTCTATTACTTGTTGCACTGATCTGGAACTCATATCTTCTTTGATTTCTACATCAGTTTGGTAACATCAGTTGAATCACCTTTAATTAGGTTGTGAAGCAGAGAAAGAAAAGATTTGGATTGTTGGGTTAAACTTCAATCAGGTGAGTTCATCTTCTTTCAAAATGCTTTTAAATTGAAATTGAATCAGATTTAGTGTATAAACTGTCTGAATAAATTGGTATAATGGTTTAGAAATGGAATCGATCAATAAGCTATATTTTATATGAGCTTTTGAGCTAATTTTGACGTAAATCGATGACACAGTATCGAAGTCCCGGTATAGGATCCGGAATTAATAGGTTCTGGAATTGGGTTAGAATCCGGAAACGATGGGTTCCGGAACTGAGTTTGGGATCCGGAAATTTGTGGGTTCCGGAATTGGTTTCGGTTCCGGAATTGGTTCGGTTCCGGTATAGGGTTCGGTTTTGGTACATGGGTTTGGATCCGGTATTGTTTAATTCTGGAAGAATGGGCCGAGATCCGGTATTGTTTATTTCCGGAAGTGGGCCAATCCGGTATTAATTGGATTCCGAAAGTGGGCCTAGAGATCCGGTAATTAATGAATTCCGGAAGTGGGCCTATGGATCCGGTATTTGATAATTTCAGGAATGGGCTTTGGGTCCGGTATTTAGTGGACCCGGATTAGGCTTAGAATCCAGTTAGGATTTTGGTTTTAAATTAGAATCTGTATTCGAATAGCTCCGTAATTTGAGTTTGGATACTTTCTAATTATAATATTTAGAAGGGAAACAATTGAGATTAAAGAAGCATAAATTGTTTATTATTCTTAGAGTTAAGAATATGTTACGAGAAGTAGTGTGATATGTTATTATACATATACACTAGTAAGTGTAATGGATCCATAGGCACTGTTAGTATGAAAAACGAGGAATAGGCATAAAGTAAATTATAATTCCCGTTGACCTAAAATGTGGATTGTAATTCTCATTTCGAGAGGTGATGAGAAACGTGGAATAAATTGTAATTCCCGTTGACCTAAAATGTGGATTGTAATTACCATTTCGAGAGGTGATGAGAAACATGGAATAAATTGTAATTCCCGTTGACCTAAAATGTGGATTGTAATTCCCATTTCGATAGGTGATGAGAAACGTGGAATAAATAGTAATTCCCGTTGACCTAAAATGTGGATTGTAATTCCCATTTCGAGAGGTGATGAGAAACGTGGAATAAATTGTAATTCCCGTTGACCTAAAATGTGGATTGTAATTCCCATTTCGAGAGGTGATGAGAAACGTGGAATAAATTGTAATTCCCGTTGACCTAAAATGTGGATTGTAATTCCCATTTCGAGAGGTGATGAGAAACGAGGAATAGGCATAAAGTAAATTGTAATTCCCGTTTGTATTGTGACGTGAAAATATGAAATACGCAAGATATAATTGCTATTTCCGCTTTCTATTAGGAAATGAGGAATAGGCAAGATATAACGGCTATTTCTACTTCCACTCCAAGAAATAGACATAAAGTAACTTGTAATTTCTTAAATATGAGCGATGATCTAGAATCTGCAATGATTCATAGTAGGCTCACAAATATGATGACATGACTTTCGGAATGTTAGTCATATTCATGGGATCGGGTATGTTCCCGTCATTATGAGACGAGTACGAGTACGGTAAGAATGGTGACAAACCAGGTTTTGTTTATATGCTTTGGGTATCTGAGTTTTCAAAGTTGTTAATGTTTTAATTTGAATTTGGATGTTCTCACTAGGCGTAAGCCTAATCGTTCAAATTAAATCTTCTTTCCAGGTACGAGCTCAGGGAAGTAATGGGTTGTGGGACGAGTGCTTTTGGTATTCGACTTTTGATGATAAGCGGAGAAGTTAGCCAATACGAGGATGCTTTTGAGGAATGACTTAGACAACCAGTTTAATCTTATCTTAGTTGACAAGACTAGATTAATAGGTTGTTTTGGAGAATTCGATTTGTATGTATGAATCCTCATAGTTAATTCTCTACTAATATATATCAATTGGATGATTTCATGATTTCCCTTGTTAAATTTTAAGGTTTAACATGACCCTGATTTTAGGGTGTTACATTTTATACAGAAATGAAGAATTAGTAATGAGGGTTCACATACACAAATTGAATTTATCAAAACACCCTGCTAATCTAATCCTAAACATTTTCTAAACATTAAGATCAGATTATACTAGTTGTTTTGACCATTCACCAAAACATCCTCGTATCTGCTAACTTCTCCATTCATCACCAAAAGTTGAGTATCAGAAATCACTCGTCCCTCATCCCGCTATTACTTCCCCGAGCTCGTACCTGGTAAGAAAATTTAATTTGAAACGATTATGCTTACGCCTAGTGAGAACATCCATTTTCAAATTAAAACTTTATAAGCTTTGGAAACCAATGTAAACAAAGCGTATAAACAAACCTGGTTTGCCATCATTCTTACCGTACATATAAACATCTTGCGATGACGGGAACATACCTGATTCCATGAATATGACTAACACTTAGTAAGTTATATCATCATGTTCGAGAGCCTACTACGAATCATCACAGATTCTAGATCATTGCTCATGTCCAAGAAATTACAATTTACTTTATGTCTATTTCTTGGAGTGGAAGTAGGGATTATAATTTACATTTTGCCTATCTCTTACCTTCATATAAAAATCAGGAATTACGATTAACTCGCGCTTATTCCAAGATTTCTCATCACAATACGAAATGGGAATTACAATTTACTTTATGCCTATTCCTCATTTCCACGTCAACGGGAATTACAATTTACTTTATGCCTATTCCACGTTTATTCCACGTTTCACGTCACACTATGAAATATAAATTACAATTTACTTTATGCATATTCCTCATTTCATGTCCACGGGAATTAGAATTTACTTTATGCCTATTCCACGTTTCACATCACCATACGAAATCGGAATTACAATTTACTTTATGCCTATTCCTCATTTCAGGTCAACGGGAATTTCAATTTACTTTATGCCTATTCCACGTTTCAATTAATGCCAGTGCCTAAGGATCAATTACACTTACTAGCATACGTGCATATTTACTCGAATGCACAAAACATTTCATATCATATTCTCAAAACTAAGAATTCCAAATAATCTATCATACCCTTATTCTCAATTGTCCCTCTTCGGCGACTTAGCACGAAACCCGGGAACAACAATCTGGTACTAATCCGGAATCCGGTACCAATCCGGATTACTCATCTTCCAGATTTCACCAATTTTACCCAGTTCTTCTATCTTTCATTCAATACTCAAAAATTCGATTTGTATTCATATATACCAATATCATTATCTTCACAAAACTCATTCAGTTCAACTTATCAATTCTATTAAGACAAAATTTTAAAGGATGAACTCACCTGGGCTTAATCCGAAATCGACAGAGACTCAAATCAACTTTTCTTCACCACAGAATCAGGAACCTATTCAAAATCAGTTTAATCTGATTAACCCTTCCTAAAAGATTGATTTGAATACTAAAATCGAACACTCACCGGATCAATTTTGGATTCAACTTTCTCTACTTCTTTGAAACCGGCTTCAATAAAACAATTAAGATATTTCTCAATCAAAGCCGACTTCAACTTTAAATATCAGAAACATAGTTTCAATTTTGACCCTCAACTTATTCAAAAAAATATAATTTAATTCCAACAATGACCAATTACAATTTGATCCCTTAACTTCAAACTCTTAACTTATCCAAATTCAAATTACAAAGACAATGGGATTTTCGAGGTGTTACAAAACCGGAGCCTGTTACACATGCCGACAAATAAAAAGGTTAGGCTAACGCCTAGTGAGTTCAAGAGTTTTATCATAATTATATAATTCATAAGACGGGAGAGGTGCAATTTAAATCACGAGTTCAAAAATGATTTACTTTAAATTCAAACCACCCATAAAATATGGAAAGCAAACCATATAAATAAAATACGTCACCGAAAATATGGATAAAATAAATACCCAAACAACACCTTTCGGTGACGGGGGAGACCCGATTCCATTGTATGTGGCGGAACACAAAGTTAAACCTCATAATTATGTTATTGAACTACAACTCAGATCGTGACTCTATTGTCCGCTTTACTAAGCTCCAACTCGAGTCGGACTTTATTGCCTGCTATAAAAAGCTACACCTCAAGTCCCACACCCAGCAACGGGTGGCACCACCATATCCTTTATTGTAACGTCACAAAAATTACAATAAATTTAAACTTTTAAAAATAACATTTTATTTAAAATAAACCATAAGTATTTAAATCCAATCAAACGTTTATCCAAATCTCGTTAAGTTAAATAACCGAATCAATTAACACAGCGGAAAATGTAAATAGCATAAACTTAATGTCTCAAGGTAAACTGATAAAAGACCCCACGACGCGCCAGTGTGTACCGTCAAGCCTTGCTGCCACTCGTACCTGAAACAGTAAATTTGCGGGGAAAGGGTAAGCACGAAGTTTAGTGAATTCAAACACATGCATAGGATTTCAATTATATCGACACCACCCCTACCAGCAGATAGATATAACAACCAATACACGCAGTTTAGTAATACAAGCAAACTCATGCAATAATCCATATGCATACATCATTCGGTCTCCCCGAACTCATACCACACTCGTGTAAACATCCCTCGGTCTCCCCGAGTTCATACCACACTCGCGTAAACATTCCTCGGTCTCCCCGAGTTCATACCACACTTGAGTACGTATTCCTCGGTCTCCCCGAGTCCTCGGTCTCCCCGAGATTTATACGACACCCAAGATCTCATACTAGACACTAACTCGGCCTAGTTCAACACACAAACAAAACAGTTAACACACACAAACTATAGTAGCGCGCATACAACCTCTATCCTACACAGTGAGAGAACTCACCTCGAAAAGCAGTGCAGAATTCCGCGAACGGAAACAAGAATCCGCCAACTCCAACTCACTTCTTTCCGCCTAAAGAAGTGTTATAAAGTGTCAAAGTGAAGTCCCAACCCGAAAATACAACTACAAGTCTAAACGTGCATTTTCCAGCTTTTGGTCCAGATTTGCAGGTCTGTTCGTGACCTGTTTGACCCCCCTTAAACCCATCAAAACAGAAATATAATTCTATGGTCTGAAGGTTCTATGTCTTAGGTTTCCAGGGACATATCGCACGCGTTCATACGAGGTCCCTACTATTTTATATGAATTTCCTAAGACAGACTATCCAAACTGTGAGTTTCGGACCAGTATGTACAAACTGCTAATTTGACCCTAGCTAGAGGCTTAATTGATTTTTCTGTAAAACATATGAAACCTACTCAACACAATTTGTGAGATTTTGGCACTGGTTTCATCTCAATCCGAGCTTCCTAGAATAAACTACGGATTTTACAAGTTAGGGACAGATTGGACATTTTTTCACATAAAATCATAACATGACTTAACTTTATTTCTCAACTCATTAAGCTATGACTTAATGCATTCAGACCTGGGGTTACGTCTTATCAGTCCCAATGAAATGCAAGTGTACCAGATCGGTTAGGGTTTCCACTCTAACAAAATGCAACGCCCGAAAAGTAAACAAAACGAGGTTTTAAAGGATTAAGGTTTCGGTTTATGGTTTTCGCGATTCGGGTTAGAATTTAGGTGACAAAGGCCGGACTACTCCACGCACCACCCACTGCCACCTCCGGCAGTGGTGGTCGTCGGCGGCAGTGGCGGCGGCCACTACCTACGGTGGTGGTGGTTCGGTAAAACAAACCGACGAGACAAAGAAAAGATATCCACCTAACCCATCTCGCCACACACACACCCATACACCTCCTACGGTCGTAGACCCGCCATCATAGCCACCGGCTGGTGGTGCACGGCGGCGACAGCCGGCAGCAGCCATGGCCGCCTGCGGCGACGTTGGTGGTGGTTTCACGGCGCAAGAAAAACACAAGAAGAGGAGGAGGCTTACCTTACGCCGACAACACTTCAGCAAACCCCGACGAAATCCCGATCGCCGGCTCGCTCTCTCTCACTCTCTCGCTCCCTCGCTGTTCTCTTCTCTCACCGGCAGAACCCAACGGCGGCGGCGGCAGTTTGGGCGGTGGTTGGCGGTGACGTTGGGATGCTTCGGTGATTGCAGCAAAAAGAAAGGGAATGGCGCTTTAGGGTTTATCGTTGTTGTTTGTGTGCAACGCAGCAAGAAAAACAAACGAGAGGGAGGGGGTCGGTTCCTTTATGGGCCGACCCCATGCAACCAAAATACCAAAATGGCACTTTTGGTCCCTGCCCTTTCAACTCCTTGATAATTAATTTACAATTTTATCATATTTAACATTTTGGCCTTCCTAACAAAACCCGATAACTTAAAACATTTGACAAAGAAAATAATTTAATAAAGAAAAACCATACCGGTCACGGGCTTTACATTTATTGTCTGATGTGCCCAGCTACACCTCAAGGATACACGATCTTATTGCCTGTTCATCATCTAGTAAGTTACACCCCAACGTTTCTATGGAACCTTTATTGCCTACTTACTAGCATTCAAGGTTTGGAGTCTCGGCTCCTTACTTGATAACCCAAGACGTCTAACCCTCGTGCACAAGTGTTAGAACATCAACAATAAACCAAAATCTCAGAGTACAACCCAATATGGTTCCTCTCCACAACGCCGAGACACAAAATGTCAAGACGACATACATCCCAAAGTGAGAATACCAAGAGTTTCCACCATGCAAATATGACCGAATCATACGCCTATGGATCCAATGCATTACGGTCTAATAGTACACGACTCCACTTGAATGACACACACACTCAAAACATGTACTCTTTAAATAAAATGCAATAAATGCAAGTGACGACCAAAGCTCCATATTCAAATGTTAAAATCCGGACAAATGTCCTCAAGACTCATTAAAGTCATAAACCGAGCCATAATCTCAACCAAAACCAATTAACCACTCATGAAAACCAAATAATTGTAATAACCTAAAGTAAAGATTGAGATTTAAATAAAAGTTAAGGGGTACATTTTGTTTATTATGAAAATATGGGGTTAAAAGTTGAAAGTTTGGAACTTAATCCCTTTTCTTTTTCTTGTGCGTCGTTTTGCTGGAAGGAAAGAAAGCAAGTTATAGATTTAGGGTTGTGTGTGTGTGTGTGTGTGTGTGTGTGTGTGTGGTTTAACCTTCACATCGAGAGAGAGAGTGAAAAGGGCAGTAAGAAAGAAGCTGCCATGGGAGACTTTGGATGTTCTTCGTGAGGAGAAGGCAAAGAGAAAGAGACAATGATCTTGTGTGTGTGTCCTGTGTGTGTGCGCCGGGAATAAACAGCAGGAGACAGCCGGCGAGAGAGAGAGACAGTCGGCGAGAGAGAGAGAGACAGTCGACGAGAGGGAGAGAGATGACGGGGGAGAGAGAGACGAAGAGAGAGAGAGAGGCGACGAGAGAAAGAAGCAGTGATTTGGGCAGTTTTGGTGGTCGCCGGCGGTGGTGGCTGCCGGTGGTGGTCGCCGGCGGTGGTGGCTGCCGGTGGTGGTCGCCGGAGGTGGTGGTTGAGTTGGCTTTTCATGTGAATTGGGAGAAGGAGAGGAGAAGTTCTTATCAAAATCCAGGTATTTAATCTAAACCATTTGTCTCCTTAGTTTTTGTTCCTAGTGTTTAGGATTGAGTTTTGGGACTCTGAATGCTAATCAAAATGGGTTTGTTAATTTATTTGAAAGCATTTGTTTATTTAAATTTTGTTGGATTAAGGGGTAGTTGAAGTTGGATTATGTAAGAATATGTGTTTAAGGCTTAAAGCCTCATCAAATGTTTAAAATGGGTAAGTTTGATTAGGAACTCGACTAAAATGTTTAATTTGTAGTGAGAACCTTGGTAATCACTCTTAAGGTTTGTTCTTCGCTAAAGCTAGCGAATTACAGTTTTAAATCGTGAAATCGACACCGAGCAATTCAGTGTCTGGCGCAAATGAGAGTTGGCGCAAAACAGTGTTTGGCGCAAAATAGTTTGGCGCAAAGCTGGTTGGCGCAATGCTGGTTGGCGCAAATGCTGTATGGCGCAAACCAGACCAAAAGATCTAGACCGAGTGGTTTGGGGGCTGAAAGTTAAGTTGGGCCGAGAAATTCTTAAATTCTCTTTGGACTTAGAGTTACAGTGGGCGTGGTTATTAAGTTGGGCTTAGTTTATTATTAAAGTCTATAAGTATTTTAAAGGGGCCTAGTACGTAATTGATAGTCTATTTATTAAATTGGGTCATATTATTATTAACATGATCCGGCTTTGAAATTTAGAATCAAGTGTTATAATTTTATGTTGGGGGAACCTAGAGTCGGGTAAAATAATGGATCCGGTATAGTATTTCAAATGGATGGGAATGTAAGGACCATTAATTATGATTTTGGACTAGAAGTGTAACCTACCAACTTAGACAAGTTTGGGTTGAGTTCGGGACTTAACTCGAGTAATAAATGAACGAATTATGACGTACGTTATTAATGTATTAGGTGTTTCACCTAGAGATCGGAAGTGTAAGTGAGGAGTTTTGGAGCGAGCAAGCCAGGTGAGTTTTTCTAACTAAAATACGTGCTCTTACGTGTTTTCTCAATGAAGGTGATTATATGTAAATGCCTTGTTATTTTACATGACTTTTACTTAAATGAAAGATTTATACTTTACTGACCAGGGTACGTGTACGAGCATGATTTAATTACAAGTGTTTACGAATGTTATCCCATGAAAATAATGCTTTACTGAAAAGATTGTTCCAGCCAGATGAAATGGATTGTAAAATGTTATACGGAGTTCATGTTTTACGTTTATGATGAACTATGTGTATGCTATGTGGAGTCGGTCTGCACTGTGGGATCAGAGATAAATCCTCAGGTTCTGATGATCCCTTGGATATGTATGACAGAATGGTAGGTTGGAATCCGTTTCCTCCTATTTCGAGTAGAGGGGAGTCTGCGTAGGCTCCGGGAAGGGGAGTCCACGTAGGCTCCAAAGAAAGGGCGAAAGGGGAGTCTGCTTGGGGCCCGATCGCGAAATGTTATGTGATCCCTTGCACAGTGCAGTACCATGAATGATGTTTATGTGAAGAGTATGAATTGTTTTATAAATGATTTTTATAATGTTGTTTTACACTGTCTATGGAGGGAACTCACTAGACCTCATGGTCTAACCCTCGCTTTTCAAAACTAAAACCTTTTCAGGTAAGCTAATAGTAGAAGGCTCAGGTAAGTGTGCAAGAGCCAGATAGAGTACAGGTGCAGCTAGAGACAGTGCCGGTGCCACTTGTAGTAATAAGTTGTTCTCAGTTGTGTATAGGTTGTTTCCGCCAACCTAAGTTATTTTGTCAGATGTAACGAAATTTTATGGACCCAGTTTTGGGAACTGGTTATTGATAACGCTATGTAAGCTTTATTTAGACCTGTTTGTCTTATATGGAATTTGGGTCGTTACAATAATCCAGTAAAACACTTATAACTCACGTTTATGCGAAAGATACTTCATAGACTCGAATTACTCAACACAACTCTTAATTTAAGACACGTCTTTTTCCAAAGTACACATCCAAGTGCATTTATCCCCAAAGATTTACAATCGTAAAATAAATCATTTAAAATAACAATACTTAAGGTTCCTCCATCAAAATACCCAACTCACGTCTTTTCTCAAACCGAATGGTCTACAACTTTTAAAATGTTCACAAGGTCGGAAATGACCCAAAACCCAATGACCCACACGTTCATACTTCAAAACGTACCCCCACATAAGATTATGCATATTTCCAACAAAACACTAAAAATGTATTTTTACTAGATAACCTTCAATTATGCATTAAATATCAAAACACTTCCATTAATGCTTATTTTATCAAAAAAATCCCCAAAATGGTTATTTTGCAAGATTTATAAAATCAAATATTCCAAGTAATCAAAATCATTCAAATAACTCAACAATGCATATTTTCTTGTAAAACACTTAAAACACTTTAAAATGAACATTTTGGCATGTACAACGTTTTCACAAAGCAACTTAAACTCACCTTGCTAGATTTACCCCAAATTTGAGCTCCTTTGAAGAAACTTGAATCCTCAAGCCAAATCTTCCAAAAACCTAGATCCATGAGTTTACAACCATCAATAAGCATAATCAACCATTTAAAAACGTTCCCCAAACATTTTCATCAATAACCTCAACTTATACCAAAACCCTAATTTTCATTAATGAAGAAAAGAGAAGATTACCTTAACCACAACTTGAATCCACCAACCAAAGCACCTCTAGGTCACCAACAAAACACCACAAGCTCCAACTCTTCAAAATAGACAAAAGGTTGGATGAAACCCTAGAAAGCTTTGGGTGAAGAAGATGAAGTGAAAGGGTTTCAAGATTTGTTTTCCCAAAACATGGTAGATGAAGAAATCACTTGCAAATCTTGAATCTTGTGGCTAAATGGCTCAAAATCGACTTTGGGGCTTAGGGTTTTCGGTTTGGGAGACAAAGGGATGAAGGGGGAGAAGTGGGAAATGAAAAATGGGGTTGAAAGGGTGAAAATCGCGTTTTTATGCTCCAAGTGCCCGACGGCTAAAGTGACGTGCGGGAGTGACACAAGTGTCACTTTCGCTGGGCACTCTTGCCGTGGTCCCATGGATATCGGTACAAAACCGGCGAGAGTGACATGCGAGAGTGACACAAGTGTCACTTTCGCTGGTCACTTTAGTCGAGGTCGTACCGAAAGTTGTTTTGGCCATAGCTTCTTCGTTTTTGCTCCGTTTTCGCTTCGGAAAGGCCCATTGGTGTGAGTTCCAGTTTAATCAGGTAACAATAAATCAGTAAGAAATAACACGAACAATTGATGATTTCAACTTGTCATCCCTCTTGTATTCATGATTCAAGATAGTTACAAAGGTTTGAATGAAAAACTCAACTATCTCTCTCTAAACAATTAAGCTCACGATGACTCTCTATCAATTGCTAATGAATTGCTAATGAAGGGCTTAACCTAATTCTAAGGTTAAGGAGAGCCTTATATACCAAGGCTTTACACAAACAAGGCTTAAGCCCGTTAAGCCTAAACTAAGCCCATTTAACACAAATAAGGCTTTTACAATAATAATTAATCTAATTAAGCTCTATATAATTATTTATATATCTTTCTAATATGTAGGACATTTATGGTCCTAACAATCTCCCCCTAAAGATATATAAATAAAAATCGGTCTTGAAACCTTCAGGTCTTGATCTTCTCTTCCTTTTGAATCTTTGAAACGCATTGATGTTACTTGTCTTCATGTCTTTTGACGCTCCCCCTTGAATAAAGCTCTTGAATTTGATTTCAGCTTTAAAAGAACTTGTAGAACCAATATGCTTGATGGAGGAAATAATTTGAAGCGAACACCACTTGATAAACGATGAGAAGAGATGATCACTTGTAAGCACTTTGAACTCTTTTTGGATTTCGGAATTGATCAAATAACTGAGCTGTTACTCCCCCTTGGCTTTTGCATGGGGACTTCTTTACTCCCCCTCGGCTTTACTCCCCCTCGGCTTTTGCTAACTCCCCCTCAACTTGATATTCGGTGTCTTTGAATATGTACCCTTTCTCCCCCTCATGATGAGTAGGAGCATCCGGAGCATCATGTATGTTCAAACACAATAGTGATGAGTAGAAAAAAATCCAGATAAAACATTTTAGTAACCAACATGGGGTTACAATCTAACACAGAAACACGTTAGTAACTGTTATCACAACAATTTAAAAAATTTTGTGGCCTATGTTCATAGTTGGCAATGATGAATCTCTGATAGGAATTCCAGTTATCACAGAAGTAAAATTAAAAAATTACTTCTCAAACTGTTCCGGCAATATCACAAAGATATGCAATGGGAATCACAAAGACTCGTGCATGTGTGAAAGAAATAGTTCATATCGATTAGGCTCAAATATTGACTTAACCTGGGATGCAAGTTAAAAATCAATAGACTCAGTGATTAGAATATGAAGTTCGGAGATCGGAGCTGATGTCTTCCTTTTTCAATATATAAGACCTCCGAGTGAGGAATAGATAGAGTATGTGCGAATTCTCCGTGAATATATGAAACAAGCATCTGTTGGGAGATACTTGAGTGGCTGGGTGGGGTGACACAAGTTATCGACACTGGGTCCATGTCTGTTTCAATATTCATCTCCAAAGAACGAGAATGAATAGATTGTGTGGTTACCCGGATAACTGACTCGGTTTGGTAAGGACCAATAATTCTTTTTAGTCCTGTCACAGCCTCACCATTTATTCTTTTCTCTCCAAACTCATCTATCATCTAGACCCCTCACTGTTGTCTATAAAGGATGTGTTTCTTGGGTAGGTCCTTCCGGTTCTGAATAGACCATAGAAACGATGTAAGTCCTAACACTCCTTTCATGCATTGAGTAAATCAATTGAGTAAACAGTGAAGTACGAGTTCTAAACTAAAATGTTTAGAAGTCAAACTTTTAAGAACGAGTCCTGATCTGAGATGATCAGAAGTCATAAAAATGAAGTTCGAGTTCTGATATGAAGTAATCAGAAGTCATCATTGAAATACCAGAATTTCAAGAAACAAGATCAAGCGCAAAACAGAATGACTCAGTAAGCACAGTATTTTGCAAGAAATGAAACAATGATCAGAATGTTTAATTGTGAAGAACAAGTCACAATTATTATATCAGATAAGAATGGAATCATTTGCAAGAAATAGCGAACTTAGAAAACAACTAGGAATTCAAACGAGTGTATTTCCATCAAAAAATCAACGAATATGTGAGACATGGAAATAACTAAGTCAAGAAAAAATGACACGTGGCAATCATGGAATTGGAGAATAACAAACACAAGTAAGTTATCCAGAATGAATTGCCACGGTTTTTGAATTCAGTTGAAGTTCACATACCTTTCACAGAATAGTACTCCCCCTCAAAATTAGCATAACCTTTGAATGCAGTCATGTGAAAAGAATCTTCGAATTTAAGTGCACATGACATTCCTGCAAAACAGATTAGAAGGATTTTGGTATCTATCTTTTGATGGATCCTTGTTGGTTAGATGCCCTATGAGGACATGGGATACTATAAGTACCATACCAATACTTAGCATGGTCTTTCTTCACAAAGTCACTTGTTCCACAATAAGAGCAACACAGCTTCTGTGTAGATAAGCTGATCAGTTTGTTAACAGAGTAAACTCGATCAGTTTTCACCAAAGGTTTAGCGTGGAAAGCTGTGTTGTTCTTGTCACTTTTAACAAAGACGAATGACTTTGGAGCAGGAGTGGTTCCTTTAACTCTCCACACCATGTTTACTTTCTTGAAAGATTGATTATCTTTATTATCAACACGAGAATTATAGAAAAGATTGGAAGGTCGAATCTGATCTTTTGAAAAATCATTTGATTTGACAAAATTCTTTGAAGAACGATTTGTAGAAAAAGAACTTGAAGCATAAGAAGGTTGAACACCTTTGAACTTGCTTTCTTCAAGTTTCTTAACCTTAACGGATAAAGCATTTCGTTCTTTGAGAATTAAATCAAATTTCTTTTGTAAATCAGATTTAACCATTTGTTCCTTCAAAATCTCGGTTGCTAATCCAGATGATCTCTTTGTATGTTTATAAATCTCAGTCTGAAAAATCTTTCTTTCGAATGCAAAATCATCTTTCACACTTTTTGCCCTAAAACCTTCAACTTTCTTTTTCTCAGACTCTTTGATTAGAACGTCTAATTCTTTCTCCAAATCAGTTATTTTCAAAGAAAGTTCTCCATTGTTTTTTGTAAAAGATTTGCGTTCAGTTTCAAACTTCTCTCTTTCTGAAATCAAAACCTTTTCAAAGTCGGAGATCTGTTTTGAAAGTTTTAAACACATAAGCTCAAGTCTCTTCTTCTCTTCAAGAGATTTAGTTGAAACACCAGATTGCTTTTGAATAAGCAATTGTCTTTCTTTTGCAAAACTTTCTTTTTCTTTTTCAAAAATCTTTTCAAGAGTAGATAGTTTTCATTTAAGCTCAAGATTTTCACAGTTCAGGAGATTACCTTTCTCTTCAAGTGCCTTTATCTCTTCTTGTGATGGCAAATCAGAAATCTTTCTTTTCAGCTTAGTGTTCTCAGTTTCTAAGATCGCTGCCTTTTCTTCAGATTTAGCCAGCTTCTCAGAACTATTCCAGATTTGAGATTTCAGTTCCTTCAGTTCATTGACGTACTTGCTGATCAAATCATCTTTCTGCTTGATATTCTTTTCATTTAGTCTTGTTTGCTCTTTTTCAGTCTTCTCCTTCTTATCAAGCTGCTTGTGCTCATCTACCTTCTTCTTGCCTTCGTTTTTATCCGGATAATCATGGCAATGCTGCTGGAAGAATCTGGAGAGCTGAGCCAGTGCTTTCTTAAAGGCTGTGTATTCAGAATCAGAAGCCTGACAAGATGCTTCATACTGAGATGAATAAGACATTTGTTACCTGAAAAATTATGATCGTTAATCGGTGTTGCTTTGAAGAATCAAAAATTGCAGAAGAAAATTAAAAATTAAATTTGAAAAACAAATCTAAAAATAAATTCGTTTCCAAAATTTAAGATCTGATTATTATCGAATTCGAACAAACGAAATCACTCTTCGAGAGTGAAATCTGCAAGATAAACAAACCAAGTTAGATCAAGAACGACAACTAAAATCACATAAAATGATAATAGTCGCTAATAATAGCAAATTGTTGCAAATAATCTCGAGCGTCACAAAAAATTGCAAATCGATCGTTAAGAAAAATCGCAACTTTCGTTAAAAAATCTCAATCACAAGACGTGCGGTAACTCGGGTACCGATCAGAACTTACCAACCAAACTTACGATCAAAACTTACCAACCAAAACTTATTAAACACAACTTACCGGATGGAATTGTTTGAGACTTACCGGGTGAAAAGGAACTTACCGGACGAAGGTTGGTTTACTGGACACAACACTTTCCAAACAAAGCTTACCGGGTGAAAAAGGAACTTACCGGGTGATGATGTTCTCGCACAAAATAGCGCTTACCGGGTCATGGACAACTTACCGGGTGATGATGTTCTCGCACAAAATAGCACTTACCGGGTGATGGACAACTTACCGGGTGATGTGATACCTTACCGGACTAAATGAGAATTGAGACTTACCGGGTGAAAAATAGCTTACCGGATGCGATGAGATAACCGGATAAAAATCAAATAAAAAAATTAAAACAAACAAAAAAAATTCCAACTAAATATATATGTATGTATGATCGATGGAAGCATGCAGCAAAATTAATTGAAGATTCAAAGATTCAAAGGAAGGTTGGTCAACAATGCAAATAATGAAGGTCAAACATTACGGCTAGGGCTGTAAACGAACCGAACGTTCAGCGAACCGTTCGTGAACCGTTCGGCGGGAAGTTCGTTTATGTTCGTTTATTTAATAAACGAACGAACATGAACAAGTTTTTTCGTTCGTTTAGTTAAACGAACGAACATGAACATAGGTCTCGTTTGTTCATTTATGTTCGTGAACGTTCGTTCATTTATGTTCGTTAATGTTCGTTTACGTTCGTTTAGTTATGTTCTTTTATGTTCGTTTACCAATTAAATATTTAAGAATTAAATATTTGAACTATTATTTATATGTTCATATTTAGCAATTGTTTTTTTTATCATATTTAGGCATTTAGCAATTGTAATTAAAAATTTATAAGTTTAAAGCAAATCAGTGTTAATTTGTGTTGATTCCAACCCTTTCTTAAATACAACACATATACACTTATCTTTGCACTAAACTCTCGATGTGGGATGCATACCAGTGAAAGCTTAGCAAAATGAAAATGAAAAAGAGATACTTTCTCCTATCCCACATCGGTGGTGAACTACAATATTTGTTGAATCCCCTATTATAAATAGGAACCTCACCCTTTGATTTTCAACCACATCAACCCTTGAGCCAATAATGGTGGTTCAAGCCCATTGGTTTGAGCCTTGCCTTATGGTTGTGGGTTTCTATAAACTTGTCTATTTGGGTTCCTTGTGGTTTGAGTCTTATGGCTTGAACCTGATAGTTTGAGCTTTATTTGCTTGAACCTGATGGTTTGAGTTTTATTGGCTAGAACCTGATGAAATATTTTAGTTGAAGCAACTTAAGATAGTGGGTTCACATTGTGTTCTTTGTGCTTGATTGTGTTCGTTTAGAATCTTAACAAACATAAACGAACGAACACGAACATGGACATTTTTTTAAATGAACGAACATGAACCCCAAAATGTTCGTTCGTTTATGTTCGTTTAAGACTTAAACGAACGAACATAAACGAACACGAACAAACCAATTTTTTAAATGAACGAACACGAACACGAACACCAAAATGTTTGTTCGTTTATTGTTCGTGTTCGTTCGTTTGTTCGGTTAAGTTAAACGAACGAACATGAACAAGCCCTTGTTCGTGTTCGTTCGGTTCGTTTACAGCCCTAATTACGGCTTAGACCATGAGTACCGCCTACCCACGAACCCACTGAACCCGAATGTCACCTCAGCGTCACATCAGCTTTCCTCTTTCCTACCCTCATTACCCTAAAGTGGAGTATCGCCTACCCACGAACCCACTGAACCCGAATGCCACATCAGCTTTTTTAATTCTTTTATTTATACATTTAATTATTTAACAAAATAAAAATATTTATATATTTTTTAATAAATAAAAATAAGATAAATAATAAAAATAAAAATTCATAACATTCATTAAAAATTTAAAAATTACAAAATAAATTTAAAAATTACAAAACATTAAAAATCTAGTCGTCGTCGTTGTTGGGAACTTGGATACGCCAAATATGTTCGACCAAATCCGACCGAAGGTTATTATGAGTCTCCCGATTTTTGATTTCTCGAATATTTGCCGCGCGTTGTTCCTCACTGATTTGTGTTTCGATATCATCCGCTACAAGGTCGTTTTCATCGGCACCACAAATGGCATGGTCTTCGTCTTCGAGTATCATATTGTGTAATATGACACAAGCGTACATAATGTTTCCCAATCTTGTCGGATGCCATCCGCGTGCCGGGTTATTAAAAAAAACTAGCCGTTGCAACGGTTATATTTAAAAAATTAAAAAAAAAATCAAATTTTCAACGGGTATCACCGGGTTCATGAACCCACCCCTACCCGATACCCCTTACCCGCTCCCCTACCCGCACCCACCGTACCCCCTACCCGCTAACCCGATGAGCCTGACCCCTTACCCGGCCCTGGTACCCTAGAGCGGTACGCAGGGCCTTAGGTGAGGGAGTTAAGTGTCCGGAAATTTAAAGTCCGGTAACTAGATAAAAAAATGTCCGGAAACATTGTTTCATCCGGAAAGTGGGTATGAATCACAAACTTATCCGGGAAGTAACTGGGTGTCCGGGAAAAATTGGTATCCGGGTAAAATTTTATTCGGGAACAAATGAAGTGTCCGAACAAACTTACCCGGTAACCAAAAACTATCCGGATGATTCGTCCGGATAGTAGTGAGAAATAGGAAACTTACCCGGAAACTGCGGCTGGTTGAAAAATCGGATCGGTTTTCGATAGGGTTGCTTGATTTCACTCTTGTAGGGTTAGATTTTGACCAAAAACACAAAAACAAACATACCCAACTCGATTTCAAAGCAAAATATATCCTATTTTTCAATAACCACCACAAAAATTTAAGAACACCAAAAACTCAAGAATTGATTTTTAAATCACAAAATTGATACCTTTGAGAATTGATGTAAACAGCAGATAAACGCGAGTAAACAAGCGAGATCAAACAAACGAATTAATAAAACAACGAAAGAACTTTGCAAACCCGATTGATGATCGATTTTCTCCAAGAAAAATCTGCAGTATGTCGAAATTAATCTGGATGCCTTCTGGACTTCAAACGATTAATCCAACCGTTCAGAATGTAAAACTGAATGTCGTGGAGCTACTGTCCAAACTTCGTGACGATCCGACGGTTCAAACTTCGGGAATATGCAAAACGGCTCGCTGCGTTTTTCCAGAAAACTTCAATACGAAAATTCTTTGTTTTCTTGCTTTCGATTGGTTTCTTCTATTTTTTTCAAATCACCGATTCTGCTCTGATACCAATTGTGAGTTCCAGTTTAATCAGGTAACAATAAATCAGTAAGAAATAACACGAACAATTGATGATTTCAACTTGTCATCCCTCTTGTATCCATGATTCAAGATAGTTACAAAGGTTTGAATGAAAAACTCAACTATCTCTCTCTAAACAATTAAGCTCACGATGACTCTCTATCAATTGCTAATGAATCGCTAATGAAGGGCTTAACCTAATTCTAAGGTTAAGGAGAGCCTTATATACCAAGGCTTTACACAAACAAGGCTTAAGCCCATTAAGCCTAAACTAAGCCCATTTAACACAAATAAGGTTTTACAATAATAATTAATCTAATTAAGCTCTATATAATTATTTATATATATCTTTCTAATATGTAGGACATTTATGGTCCTACCAATTGGGTTCGTATTTGAATTCCCCATCCAACAAGACTATAAAATCTAGGATTTAATTCAAAATCATATTTTTCATATTTATCTTAAAATGTCGATACCTTCCAAAGGTCGGGGTGTTACAAGAATTTTGACAATACAAACGTGGTAATCTGTAATGGATTGGAGCTTATAGGTGTGTACTGTTGGATATTTTATTTAATTAAATGGAAATTTTAGTTTTTTGACTTTTCTGTTTTTGATTTTTCAGTTTGGTTGGTTGGCAGTTTCCTACAGTTTTGTGACTGTCTAAATATCTTATTTATAGGATACCTATTTATACTAGCGTTGTCTTGTTCATGACATGAAGTTGATTTCCTCCATCCTGTGTATGTCATATGTCCATTGTTCCTAAGTTTTCCTTGTTCCTCATAAGTGTTCTAACGGTCGTTAGAGTGATCGGAAAATCCAATCGTTTTTACATACCACAATGGCGAAACTATAATTTCAAAATTGTAGGGACCAAAATTAAGTGTTGCAGAAATTTGTAGTTTACTAAAAAAAAAAACTTTGTTCTTTTAAAGTATGTACTATTTTCTATAATTGCATTATCGTATCTATAAATTTTTTAAACATATTAGTTGTGAAATCAATAAATAAGAATATTTTTTGGTTTATTTATTGTTCTGTTTCAGACAGTAATATGATACAAGATGAAAATGTTAAAGCAAACGTAAGAGAATATGTTGGGTCCTCTACGATTACTCCAAATCTGAATCCGGCCAACACCGACATAAGAGAACATGTTGGGAATCCGACTAACACAAATGTAACAGAACATATTGGGTCCTCTACATTTGTTTCAAATCCGGTTCAAAGCTCGATTCCGGTTGGAGATGCAAACTTGGAGAAACCAGAAACGTTTTCACTACTAGAGAAATGGTTATACTACCAGGTTGCAAAATGATATACTACCCAGTTAATGGAACCCGGTTGTTTTTTAGAAACCGAGTAGTATCTTTGTCATATGACTAATGGAACCCGGTTGTTTTTAAGAAACCGAGTAGTATTAGTGTGTTTTTCTATAATCAAAGAAGTATCACATCACATCTGATCGGATTGATGCTAGAAAATCATAGATTACAAGTAATTTGAAATTAAAATAAACACCCACAATTAGACTTGGTATACCACAATAATCAACGAAAATGTGGATAAACAAAACAGATATGTATCTCTGTAACGTCTATTAAATTTAAGCAATTTCACATCTAAAATGTATTGCAGCTTCCTCACTCATGATCTTTGAGCAGATTGACGATTTGTTAAGATCCTGTTAAACAGATAGATTATGAAGTTTAACACATACATAAACGCTAAATTTAGCTTGCTGCTTAAGCAATCGATATGAGAAGTTGTGCCTCATTGTTTAGGTAATCCTACCTTTTCACCCTCTTTAGGGAGTTTTCGACCATGAGGGTGTTGAATTCTAGGGTTTCAACGACAAGGAAGGGTTACACAGGGCCATAAGAGCATGCATAGAGGAAGGTAAATGGTCCTTTCAATAAACAAAACACATACATGGATGAAAATCTTCAGATCAATCATGTTTCTTTGAAATTCTCAAACTAGATCCCCACATGAACTTTGATCAAATATTGGATTTGAATAACTGAATTTATACTACGGTAGAAACGATACAACAAACCTAAGAAAGACAATATATATAGGCGAATGATCGTGTGAGAAGAAGAGTTAATGTTAGAAGGTAAGAATAGATCTGGACCCTTGATCACTTTTAATCTCAAATCCACCCATTAATTACACTTGATAACGCGATTGATCCGGGAATCCCATCTCTGTGTATCTTATCCTAATGTGCATCCAAATGTGGAGATCTCTTCTTACCTTTTTCACCATGAATTTCATTCTCATCTGAACCTAACCCTATATATCATCAAAATTCAATTTTGTGTTCTAATGGTGGGTGTTCGATCGGACCATCTTGCGGCTTTAAGAGCATCTCCAACAACTATGCTAAAATAGAAAAAAAAGGAGTTTTAACATTTTTGTTTCTCCAACAGTTATGTTATCCCATATGCTAAACTAGAAAAATGAAGAGAGAGAGAGTGTAAGAATCTCTAAATTTAGAGAAATCTCTAAGTGGAGAGAGAAATGATTATTTTAATAGTTTCCCAACAAAAACAAATAATTAACCGGGAAACCCATCGTCTCCTCATTTCCATCTCTGGGTTGGGAAAACCAAACCCTTCCATCTCCAATTTTAAATCTCTCGGCTTCACATTAACTCGACCCCTTGCAGATTATATCACCAATTTTCCAATCTCCACGATAGCAGGTACTTTTGAACGATTTCCCTCGTTGTAGAAGCCGTAGACGTGATGTATCTGATAACTTTTTAGTTTTTTTCATTGTTGTAGCTCTGTTTGATTTCATCCCTCAAAGTCCTCTATACATGGAATCGAACCAGGTATGTGATAATAGGTTAATCAAATACGATTTTAGTTTTCTTTACTCTGTGAATTTGATGATGACTACAAACTCTTCGATGAAATGTCTGAGAGGAAAAATAATATTTTGAGGTTTGTGTTTCCTGCTCAAGTTTGAGTTCTTGTAGGGGTTCCCCCCCCCCATAAAACATGTTATGCGTTTTTTTTTAAGACAACATGTTATGCTTAAACATGATTTGTTTTACTCTTCCAATATGAACTAACAGGGGCTTTTACTAAATTAAAAGATGAACCACATGCACAATGGCACTGCTTCCTTTCCTGTAATCAGAGTTGAAACAAGTTGTATTTGATTTGTACAAATATTGTTGATAGTTAATCCCACAAAAACTATGACAATTTTGATTTCTGAATGTCTTGGAACACAACTTTATTTTTGGTGCTGCTAATATTGATTTTGATACTTTGATACACATGATTGTCCTTAATTTCTAGTCAATTGCAGGGTGTTCTAGTTTTTAACATTTCAACAGACATTGTAATTCTTGAAGTAGAAATTGGCAATGTTGATATCCTGAGTTCGGTGTCACATATTCTTTTGATGTAAAAGTGATTGTAATTTATAACCATCTCAAGTAATCAAATTTAATATTCATAGGCATCTATAGGTGCAAAATATTTGAGATTATAGGATTACAAACTGATCATTGAGGTTGTAAACTAGCATTGGAAGGCATTGGAATTGAAATCTATATTTTGTTTCTTGCAGATGCATTCTACGCCACATAGTTTCACAGGACTTCTCAATAGCTCAACGATCATCAATGACCTTAACGAAACGCATCCCTTATATGATTTAACTTTATCTCAATATCGACCTAATGGCTCCATATGTGCTACACCACCGTATACAAATTATGAGGGTACGGCATTATTGGATGATGATAATGAAGATACTCCTATTGCATATGGCAGCAAGAAGGGACAAAGAGCAGATAATTTCAACACCGAAGAAGATAAGCTTCTTGTTTCGGCATGGTTAAATAACAGCTTAGATGCAGTAACAGGAAATGAACAAAAAAAGTCCCAATTTTTTAAACGAATTACCAAGTACTATGCTGAAAATAAGAGTTGGGACAAACATCGGAGTGAGAGATCATTACAATGTCGTTGGGTGAAAATAAGTGCCGTTGTAAGTAGGTTTTGTGGAATCCACTCTCAAATTGAACATTTAAGGAAAAGTGGTTACACAAAACAATGTATTTTCATTATGATTTCGTTAAACTTATTGAGACTATTTTGATATCATGTTATCATGTGATAGGTAGTGGAGGCAAAAGAGGTTTTTAGGAAAGAGGAAGGTCACCCATTTCAGTTAGATCATTGTTGGAATATATTGAGGTTTCAACATAAATGGATGAATGAACATAAGAGAATTGAAGATAAAAGAAAGTCATGAATTTATTCTAGCAAAGCTTCAAAGTCGATCAATTTAGATGATGACAACATAGAGGCTCCCGAGCCGACAAGCTTGAAGAGGACAATTGGAAGAAAGGCTGAAAAGGAAGCGATCAAGAAAGCTAAAGTCTTAAATCAAGCCGGTGAAGATCGTGATGAGGCATCAAAGGTGCGTATTGAGTTGGAAGAATTGAGGGCGAGAAGATTAGAAAATGAACGCATTAGGGCCGAACAATTTCAAGAACTACTTGCAGCCGAGCAAAAACATGTTGAGCTTAAAGAGAAAAAGCTTGAACTTCTAGATCGAAGTGAGGAAGATAGAATTATGGCTATGGATACTAGTGGCATGTCTTCCGATTCAAGTTGAATACTTTGAGAGGCGTCGAAAGGAAATCTTTGCAAAGCAAGCCAGGAGAGTTGAAAGCATGTGATCATGTACATGTTTTATAGACCATTTTTGTGACTTGGTCCAGATTTGGATTATGGTTCTGTTAGCCAAGTTTGTGGTCTTGATATTCATCAGATTAGTTGAGGTATTGAGGATTAAAAATTATGGTGTTTTGGTGTAAGATTTTATTCAAATGTTGTTTTTAATTACAAATTATAACTTTTAAAGATTGCGATGTGCTTTGCTTGGAGATTATTCAAATGCTATTTTCAATTATAGTTATTTTTTGAAGTTATCATTTTATATGGAATTTGTTTAAAACTTAGTTTGATTATTTAAAAGTTTGTTTAAAAAGTTGTTTAGGTATTAAGAATATTGAATATTTTTAATAATATAATTAATTATAGAGTTGCCAAAATAGCATAGCTATTGGAGATGGATGCAAAATTTTATAAAGATTTTGACTTTTTTTACTCTATTTTAAAAAAAAATTACTATGCACGTAAGCGAATTAACTTTCACTATCATTATATTTGATTTTTTGTTATAAATAAAATATTGTAAATATGAATATGTTGAGTGAAGGATTTAACTTGAATAACTTGTGGATGAAAATTTCATGTTGATGAATAATAAACCATGTAGATGAATAGAAGATTATGTAGTATAAATACCTCCATTATGTAAATGTAAAAACACACTTGAATATACTTGCATAAGTATTTCACTCTCCAAGTTTCTCCCTTTCTTTCACCATATTTCTCTTAATCTATTGCTAATCAAGTGGTAATCTTAATTAATTCATAACACGTTATCAGCACGAGAGCTCTAATCAAGGTATGTATTTCCTTAATCCTAAATGTTAAGAAGATAAAACACCAAAATAAACAATATGAAAGTTGATGACTTCTTATTATATATATTATGACTACTAATATTTCTATTATGACTACTAACCTTTCTAACTTTTATTTATGCATATAATAATCGTATTTATGCTTTCATGCTTATACTAACTTTTTATTTATGCATACTTAAATTATTGTCATACTAATCTTTCAACATTTATTTATGCGTATATTTATTCTCTTGCTAATTTTATCTAAGCATACTAACATTTATTTACATTTCTTATTTTATATTACTAATTACATCTTATATCTACCATCACTGATATTATAATCTTTATTGATTTTATGTATTAATTATCATTTTTATTTACAAAATCATCTCCAAAGGCTATATATATAACGGTAATAAACATCTCCAACGGCTACATTTTACACTATAAATTAACCATTAAATTCTTTCTCAACACACTTAACTCTTCTTTTACAAGTTCATATAATCAAGAAGATTTTTCCGAAGATGCTTCATCCCCTCCTAATTCTCGTCATTGTATTACTTATATTACTAATTATTTTTGTCAGTAATCTTCCACCTGATGAGTTTTATCTTTTCTAAAGCATGTTTGTACTTTTGGTTCTTCCACTTCTTTGTATTTCAATATTTGTAGACATAAATGGATTCTAATTTTTCTTTGTTGATTAATAGTCACAATATGTCGAACCTTGCAAAGATTGAGTTTGCGGCTCTTGATGTGAATGGCAAGAACTATATGTCATGGATTATGGATGTCAAAATGCACCTTGAATCTATGGGCATTTTAGAAACTTTAGAAGAATACAATGAATGCTCGTCGCAAGACAAAGCAAAGGCCAACATTTTCCTTCGGAAACATGTTGACGATATGTTAAAATTTGAATACCTCAACATTAGTGATCCAAGCATTCCCGTGGGAAGACCTTAAAGATAGATTTGACCATCAAAAGGAAGTTTTACTTCCAGCTGCAAGAGATGAGTGCAAAATTTTAAGATTTCAAGATTTTAAAAAAGTGAATGACTATAGCTCTGCATTGTTCAGAATATGTTCACAACTTCGTTTTTGTGGACAAAGTGTTACTGATGCGGATATGTTGGAGAATACCTACTCCACTTCCCATGCATCAAACATTACTTTGCAGCAACGATATCGAATGCAGAGATTCACAAGATATTCTTAGCTTAATTCATGTTTACTTGTTGCTGAACAAAATAATGAGCTTTTGATGAAAAACCATCAATCCCGTCCAACAGGTTCATTAGCATTTCCTGAAGCAAATGCTATAAATAATGATAGTCCTAGAAATAATTTTCGTGGACGGGGACGTGGACACGGTCGTGGTCATTTCGGTCAAAATAATTTTCATGGTCGAAACTACATTTTTGGCCGAGGCCAGCCTTACGGTCGTGTCCGTAGTTTTAATCGTGGTCGTGGGAAAATATCAAATAATCATCATGCTCCACAAGGTTATAAGACCCAACCACAAAATAAGCTCAAAATGACAAAACATAATGGCGGAACAAGTCATTCTCAGAATCCTGAAAGTTCTTGTTACAGATGTGGCAGCACAGACCACTGGTCAAGGACATGCCGCATATCTCCACATCTTTGTCAACTCTATAAAGAATCTTTTAAAGGAAAAGAGAAGGAAGTAAACCACATGGACAACTTGGAGTTGTCGAACACTGATTTAAATGTTTCCGATTTCTTTAGTGATATCAACATTTGATGAATGTTGATCTTTTATTTATCATTTTAATAAATATGTATTCCGTTTTCGTAACTATGTATTTCGTTTTCGTAACTATGTATCCCCTTTTTTCGGTTATATGAACTTGATGATCTTTTTATTCTAATAACTATGTCTTTATTTTTCATAACTATACATTTCATTTTCATATAAAAGTATTTCTATAATAACGTTGTTCTCTTATTACGATTATTATTATTATTATTATTATTATTATTATTATTATTATTATTTATAAACTCACATTTTTGTTTCATATTTGAAGTTTGATATGAATTCCAATGGAGCACGCCATCAAGCAAATATTGGAGACTTGTGTATACCGGATAGTGGTACCACACACACCTTCCTGAAAGCTAATAAATATTTTTCTAAATTAAAACCAACAAAAGGAATCATACATACTATATCAGGTCTGCAGACATGATAGAAGGAATAGGAATAGCTCATTTCCTATTACCGAATGGTACAAAGTTCATTATAAATAATGCATTGTTTTCTCCAAAATCGAAAAGAACTCTATTAAGTTTCAATGACATATATCTTAATGGATATGATACTCGAACGATGACCTTAGGAATGAGAAATATATGTATATTATTGATAAGAACCGTGTGCTAGAGAAATTACCAATACTTCATTCTGGTTTACATTATACATATATAAATATGATTGAAACAAATAGAGTAGTTAAAGAAAAATGTTGTGATCCTGCGATATTTAGTTTATGGCATGACAGATTAGGCCATCCAGGATCGACAATGATGCGCAGAATAATTGGAAGTACACATGGACATCCACTGAAGGACCAGAAATTCCCTCAAACAGGTAATGTTACTCCATGTACATATTGTTCACTTGGAAAATTAATTGTGAGGCCTTCACCATCTAAAATTGAAAAGGAATCACCTATGTTTCTTGAAAGAATTCAAGGTGATATATGTGGACCAATTCATCCACCATGTGGACCATTTAGATACTTCATGGTCTTGATAGATGCATCAAGTAGATGGTCTCATGTTTGCCTCTTATCAACTCGTAATATGGCATTTGCAAAGTTTCTTGCTTAAATTATTAAATTAAGAGCACACTTTCCAGATTATTCTATTAAAAAGGTGAGATTTGATAATGCTGGTGAATTTACATCTCAAGCCTTCAATGACTATTGCATGTCTGTGGGAATTGTTGTTGAACATCCAGTTGCGCATGTTCACACACAAAATGGTTTAGCTGAGTCATTAAGTAAACGTCTTCAGCTAATAGCTAGACCATTAATAATGAAAACAAAACTTCCAGTTTCTATATGGGGTCATGCAATTTTACATGCTTCATCATTAATTCGCATGAGACCAAGTGCATATCATACATACACTCCTCTACAACTTGCTTTTGGTCAAGAGCCAAATATTTCCCACCTTAGAATTTTTGGATGTGCAGTATATGTCCCTATTGCACCACCACAACGCACAAAAATGGGTCCTCAAAGAAGGTTAGGAATATATGTTGGATATGAAACATCTTCTATCATAAGATATCTTGAACCACTAACGGGTGATGTTTTTATAGCACGTTTTGCCGATTGCCATTTTAACGAGACTATGTTCCCAGCATTAGGGGGAGAGAAGAAAACCCAGGAAAAGGATGTTTCATGGTGTGAACCATCATTATTGTATCTTGATCCTCGCACTAAACAATGTGAAATGGAAGTGCAAAAGATAATGCATTTACAAGAAATTGCAAATCAATTACCAGATGCATTTACTGATACAAAAAGAGTGACCAAATCTTATATACCAGCTGTGAATGCTCCAGCTCGGATTGAAGTCCCAGTTGGACGAACAAATGATAAAGTCATGGAAGAGTCTAAAGCACGTCTGAAGCGTGGAAGGCCATTGGGCTCTAAAGATAAAAATCCCCGAAAAAGAAAAGGAACTGAAATTGCAAATGGTAAACAGCATAGTGTTCTTAAGGAAGTACAAAATATCCAAATTTCCCCAAAAGAGGAAATGAATGATATTAATAAAGAGGTTGCGATCAATTACGGGTATACGGAAAAGTTATGGACCAAAGATGAAATGAGAAATATCGATGATATATTTTCTTATGTTGTTAAATGTGATACCTTTGGAAATGATGATCCTGAACCAATGTCTGTCATTGAATGTCAAAACAGACAAGATTGGGTTAAATGGAAAGATGCTATTCAGGTTGAACTAGATTCCCTCAATAAAAGAAAAGTTTTTGGACCTATCGTTCTCACGCCAGAAGCCGTGAAACCTGTCGGGAACAGATGGGTTTTCATACGGAAAAGAAATGAGAAAAACGAAATTATGAGATACAAAGCCAGACTTGTGGCTCAAGGTTTTTCTCAACGACCAGGAATTGATTATGAAGAAACATATTCACCTGTTATGGATGCAATTACTTTTAGGTATTTAATCAGCCTAGCAGTCTCTGAAAATTTAGAGATGCGTCTTATGGATGTTGTTACAACATACTTGTATGGATCACTTGACAGTGATATCTATATGAAAATCCCTGAAGGATTTAAAATGCCGGAAGCATTAAGTACAAAACCCAAAGAAATGTATTCTATCAAGTTACAAAGATCTTTATATGGGTTAAAGCAATCTGGACGCATGTGGTATAATCGTTTAAGCGTTTACTTGGTAAGTAAAGGCTATACAAATAATCTTATTTGCCCATGTGTCTTTATTAAGAAAACAACATTTGGATATGTAATAATAGTTGTCTATGTTGATGATCTGAATATCATTGGGACAAATAAGGAGATCCAAGAAGTGATTGTGCTTTTGAAGGAAGAATTTGAAATGAAAGATCTTGGAAAAACCAAATACTGTCTTGGTTTACAGATTGAGCACATGCATAACGGAATACTTGTGCATCAATCCAATTATGTTGAAAAGATCTTAAAACGTTTCAATATGGACAAAGCAAATCCTTTAAGCACTCCAATGGTCGTTAGATAACTTAATATCGACAATGATCCATTTCTCCCTTGTGAAGAACATGAAGAAGTTCTTGGTCCAGAAGTACCATATCTTAGTGCAATTGGAGCTCTTATGTATCTTACTAACTGTACTAGACCTGACATTTCTTTTGCAGTGAATTTGTTAGCAAGATTCAGTTCATCTCCCACAAAGAGACATTGGAACGGAATCAAACACATATTCCGATACCTTCGAGGAACTGTTGATTTAGGTCTATTTTATTCTAACAATTCAAAAGAAGGTTTGATTGGTTATGCAGATGCAGGTTATTTGTCTGATCCTCATAAAGCTAGATCTCAAACTGGATACGTATTCATGAACGGAAGTACTGCTGTTTCCTGACGCTCTCAGAAACAAACGCTTGTTGCCACATCCTCAAACCATGCCGAAGTTATTGCACTTCAGGAAGCTAGTAGAGAGTGCGTTTGGTTGAGGTCAATGACACAACTCATTCTGACTTCGTGCGGACTAGAGAAAGGCAAAATTCCAACTTTAATTTATGAAGATAATGTTGCATGTGTCACACAAATGAAAGGAGAATACATCAAGAGTGACAGGACAAAACATATACCTCCAAGGTTCTTCTCATACACTCAAGATCTAATAAAAGATAATCAGATTGAAATGAAATATATTCAATCGAGCAACAACGCAGTAGATCTTTTCACAAAGGCGCTTCCTACTGCAATTTTTAGAAAACACGTTCACGGTATCGGTATGCGACATGTGCATAACATGTGATGATTCATGGATGTCAACATCAGGGGGAGTCAACTACCAGCTGCACTCTTTTTCCCTTAGCTAAAGTTTTTTCCCACTGGGTTTTCTTTAGCAAGGTTTTTAATGAGACAGTACTTAATGGTTGAACTTCGTTTTGAAATTGTCATCCAAGGGGGAGTATTGTATATATGAATATGTTGAGTGAAGGATTTAACTTGGATAACTTGTGGATGAAAATTTCATGTTGATGAATAATAAACCATGTAGATGAATAGAAGATTATGTAGTATAAATACCTCCATTATGTAAATGTAAAAACACACTTGAATATACTTGCATAAGTATTTCACTCTCCAAGTTTCTCTCTTTCTTTCTCCATATTTCTCTTAATCTATTGCTAATCAAGTGGTAATCTTAATTAATTCATAACATAAAAGAGTTAATTACATTAGTGGTCCATGTAGCTTCCTCAAATTTTGGATATGGTCCTTAAAACAAACTATCTACGTTGATGTTTCTAATTTTTCAATTTCATAACACTTAAAGTCCCTGCCGTCAATTAACAACTATAATGAAAGACTAATCAGTATTTGAACGAACTATAGAGACCAAAAGTGTAATTTGCTCTAAAATATATTGTGAGTCATTTTGTTACTTCTTTTTATTATAAAATGTTTTATTTATCCAATCACAAATTAAATTTCATAATTAAAGTACGTGTTGAATAAAAATAAAAAATTATTTTTATTTAAAAAACTATTAAATAGACAAAATGATTTTTGCATTAGAAATTCTCAAGTGTAAAAAATCAAAAAAAGTTCATTTACCTTTTGGGTTAGGCATCGAAATATGGAAACAGTGTATTGAAAGTTAAGTATGGTTAAAGAAGACTCGAATCACAATAAATTTTAAAGCGAATTATACTTTTGGTCCTATAGTTTGCTTAAAGACCGATTAGTCTCTTTTAACAGTTGCTAACTAATAATATTAATTTCAAAAACCTTGAATGCTATGAATTAAAAAGTTATACACCATCATTATAAATAGCTTATTTTAAAGATCGAATTCAAAATTTAAACAACCACACGGACCAACAATATATAATTCACTCTAGATAAAACATGTTAGTTGTGAAGACATTTGCAGAAAACACCAAAGAAAATAATTCACTTCGCCAACAATATTTACCTTCTTAGAGCATCTCTAACAGCTCCTCTAAAATAGAGAAAAAACTGATATTATGTTCTTTAACTTGTTCCAACGGCTTCTCTATAAGAGCATCCACAACAAGGATTTCTTTAGGATATTATTTGGATTGCAAAAGTGCCATGTAGAATTGCTAAATTAGAACCTATAGTGGTTATGAGTATGATTGCTAAATTAGAAATTGGTTTTGGTAAATTGCAAATGTCAAATCAGTATTTTTTGCTGATATGGCAATGAATAGTATAAGAAACTGTAGGGAATAATTTCTAAATTAGAAATTGTTTTATGTCAAATCATGTTTTGTGATGTTTTGTAGAGATTGTTTATGAAAAAATGTATGAATAATTTTATTTGTTAATAAAAATATTAATTTTTTTTGAAAGGCATAAATATTAAAAAAATGCAAAATATAATTTATATTAAAGTACAATAAAATAAATTACATATTAAAAAAAATACAAACTTAACATATAAAAATACATCATTGTTCTTTTAGAAGTTCTTCAAGTTGATGTTCGTACAATCTCCGTTGTGGCTCGCTCATTGTTATGGGATTCATTTCCATCAACTTCATGATCATTTTCCGATTTTCCCGTTTGTTGCGGACGCCGTTGACGAATATTTACAAATTGGGGAAACAACGACAAAGATTTAGAAAAGAAGAAAATGAAGATTAATGTAATATTTTTACTTTGTATTTTAATTTAATGTTTTATAAATTAAATATTTTATTTAATTAATTTAATTTATTTTATTTTATTATAGTTATTTAATTAATAAAATATTTCATATTAAATTATAGTAAAGAGTATTTAATTGTAGTTTTGTTGTTATTTGATTAAAATATCGTTTTTTATGATGAGGTGTCACTTTAGAAAGTTGATGAAATTTCATTGTTGTGGCGGATAATTTCAAGATAATTGCAAATCTAATGTGGCGCTGATGTGACCCATTTGCAATTGGAATGAAATTTCATTGTTGTGGATGCTCTAATGTTCTCTAAAATAGAGAAAGCTAGGGAAAACTCCAAGTTTAGAGAATTCTCTAAAACTTGGTAGATGGAGAGAGAAATTATTTTTTTATTCATTCCCACCAATATGGTTGAGTTATTATTATTTTTTACAAATTCTTTTTAAAAGATGTATTGGGATGATAGGATACAAATCAAATACAAACCATATATTTGTCACACCCCCTTACAAACCAATGTGCATATGTGCATAATCTGAGTATGAATGTATGTTCATTATATGTATATTAATTATTGCACGTATGCATATGCATATGTACAAATGCAGGGTTTGCATTTTACAGAGCCTCTATATGATAAATATAAGTAATCTTTTAATAATATAATAGATGTTGAAATCTCTAAAATAGAGAATCTATTGGATCTAAATGTAACTAGTATTATACCCGTCCGTTGGTCGGGTATACGCCATGGCTTTAATCTATGCATCATTCAGTTCATCTGTTACAAGTTTACCATCCCTTGCTGGAGTGATATGTTAACTCAAAGGAAAAATTAGACAAACATGAATAATGATGCGTATTAGTCCCCCCACCCAACATATACCCGTCCAGATTTAATCTTAAATAGTTTAAACGGACAAGATTTAATCGGACGGTTTCTCACTCACCTAGGTCATTATTATATATAATATAGAAAAGACATAAACAAGTCATTAGAGATAATTGGTCATTTTATCAATCATGTTATATCATATCCTGTCGAGGATGAACAATATCCGTTTACTTAAACATTTACCGGTATGAATCAATACTTTCACTTACCTTACCAGGTAAGATTCTAATCCATTAAAACGACATCGTATGCAACAATTTATCCGATAAGCGCTTACCGGGTAAGACTCTCGGTGCTTACCATCACCCTTACTAACAATTTATCCGGTAAGATAAGGTGACACGAGAAACGCTTACCATGTAGGCGTTTAATAAATGGGCCCTAAATTCAACATTCTTGAATCAAACTCTATATAAACCTTACCATCATTTGGTGTATTAAAAACAACAATATGTTGACTGAATGAGTTGAGACTGGAAATGATGGTTTAAAGAACATCTAAGCAAACTTTTGCATAAATTTAGAAGTCAAAAAAGCATGGTCAAGCCTTACATGGCTTCAAAATATACAGCAAATCCTCAGACATACAACTACAAAACTGCACAATCTAATTCAAGAGGAAAACACATCACTAATTTCTCAAAACATAACCAAGTTTTCATATCTGGGTTTAAGAAACGGCGTAAAAACGAGGGGTCACCCGAGAATCTAAGCGACTCTCTTTCAGGCACCAATTACCTCAGTTGCTGTTTCTAGTACCTCCTCCTCTGCAGGCCTCTCCATCTTAACACCCACATCTTCGGAATAATCACCATGAACCTACACATAAAAAAAGTCGATAAAAAGTTAGAAAGAATTGTTGGACTTCAAAATCAAATGATACGATAGCAGTGAAAAATGGGTTCGACTGCAAATGTACTTTGGATTTTCTTTCAAAGGTTAATAATTGTAAATTATGATAACAAATAAAGTTAACTTGCCTCCATTAATTTGCCAAGATCAAACTTGGGCGCCTTCAAGATTTTAACTTTGCGAATGAAGAAATTCTGTAGAGGGTAGATGCTAGATGTAGCCTTCTCAATCTCGCTGCCAATTGACTCTGGGATGAACTTTTGCACCGGTTCTTTAGTTCTTTCAGGTCACAAGATTGTGCCCGGTTAACCATTATCTCCCTCATTTTGCGACGAATCTAAAAAATTCAAAAGAAAAAAAGTGGCAAATTACAGCAATGAGCACTAAGCAGGAATAACTATCATCAAAAGCAAGTTAGATTAATGCTGTCAAATGAAGACACTCCAACTATATTGAAGTAATTTACTTCCAATGAAAATTACTTTCTTTTGCCAAAAACCAAGAATATTGAAGCATTATGAGTGAAATTTCTCAAATATAATCCATCAAGAATAGAAATTAAAAGCGGGAATTGGAAGTTGAAATCCCAAACTTGAACGGTGGAGAGGATGCCAAAGTAAAAAATCGTCATGGAATACCTATGGGAGCCGATACAATGCTCGCATTGTCTTGTGTTTGGACATAAGAGAAGCTCTTATGTGAAGGCGGAGGTGGCCCGTAAGCAAACACCTAAGGGGCCGATTGTTGATTTGGATGGTTTTACCAAGGTAGAGAGGAAACATTGGAAGCCAAAGAGGGTCCATTATCAACCGGGTGGCCATACTCGTCCCATGCAAGATGCACCAGCCATGCAAGAGCCGCCATATGAGCATTCGGCTTCATCTAGTGAGTCGGCTCCCATGCAAGACAACCACATTAATTCTGTTAAGCTCTCAGGTTTTGTTGCTAAGGAGGGGGGAACATCAACTCGGGTTAATGATGATCCCAAGGTATTGAATAATGGCCCAGAGGTGGAATGGAGTAGTCAAGCTCACACGTGCAATGTTGGAGGAGAATCCAAAAGACCGGCGCCATTAGTTGATTATGTGGCAAAATATTTCCTTTCAAGACCTGGAGCCACGCACAGTTTATGCATTGTGAGGCTCATGTCTGTGGGATAACGGAACCGTTTTTCTTCTCGGTTGTTTATGGGCTGAATCAAGGAGTACCGAGGAGAGCTTTATGGTCGGGGTTGCGTCGGTTCAAGGCAATTCTGGGGGCAAAACCTTGGTTTCTGTTTGGAGATTTTAATACAATGTTATTTCCTCACGATGGTCTAGGTGGTTCCTCAAGGTGCAATGGGGATATGCTAGACTTCTTTCTATGTGTGGAGGACTTGGAGGTTTATGATATCCGATACACCGGAATTCAATACACTTGGTGCCAAAAACCAAGTGAAGAGGGGGGCATAAGACGGAAGCTTGATCGTGTTATGGGGAACTCTGATTTTCTGATCATTCCCCGTGGGTCCTTTCTTTTAAAGGGGGCGAGAGGAGAAAGGTTTGGCCTTTTAAATTTGATACTTTTTTGGTTGAAAACCCTCTTTTTTGCAGATTGTTAAAGAAGGGTGGGAGTTGCCGGTAGAAGGTTCCTTCATGTTCAAACTTACTTCTCATCTTAAAGCTCTTAAAAAAGCCCTTCGTAAACTAAGAGTGTCGTATGGTAATCTATCTGGAAAGGTGGAGAAGCTAAAGGAAGAGTTGGACATGATTCAGCTTGCATGTGATATGGACCTTGACAATCGGGATCTTATGGATGATTTGGCTCATATTCGATTAGCTTACCAATGTTGTTGTTGGGATGAGGAATGTGCTACGAGACAATGTGCCAAGGTAAAGTGGTTAAACGAGGGTGACACCAATACTCGTTATTTTCATCAGGTGGTTCGTGAAAATCGCCATACACACCAAATCTCGTTAGTGTGTAATTCGCAAGGGGTGGTTATGTATGGGGATGATGTGGCCAGCGCTTTTGTGGATCATTTTAATGCTTTTTAGGTGTCTGTGATCCTTCGGTTGAGCCGAACATGCCGACGACTTTGTTTGAAAAGAGGCTTACTTTATCGGAAGCTTTGAACATGATTCGCCCTATTCAAGATGAGGAGATTCGAACGACGCTTTTCCAGATTGGTAATGATAAAGCCCCTAGTCAGATGGGTATTCTTCAAAGTTTTTTAAAAGTGCATGGGATATTATTGGGAAAGACGTCTTGGTGGTAGTGCATAACTTCTTTTATAGTGGTATATTGCTAAAGGAGCTAAATCACACTTTGGTGTGTTTAATTCCTAAGGTGGCTAATGCTTCTCATGTTATGGATTATCGTTCGATTGCTTGTTGTTCCGTACTTTATAAATGCATTAGTAAAGTGGTTGTCGAGCGGATGACCGTCTATTTGGATGGATTGATTATCCCTAATCAATCTGCTTTTATTCCAGGTAGGCGTATTACGGATAATATACTAATGGCTCATGAACTGGTGTCAGGTTATAATCGGGGTCGTGGTCTGCCTAGGTGTGCTTTTAAAATTGACATAAAGAAAGCACATGACACAGTCAATTGGCGGTATTTGATCATCATGTTGAAAGGACTTGGTTTCCACCCGGTTATGGTGAAGTGGATAGAGGAGATGGTCACGACTCCTGCTTATTCGATTGCGGTCAATGGTGAAGCTCGTGGTTTTTTTAAAGGTGGACTGGGTCTTAGACAGGGATACCTGTTATCACCCTATCTCTTTACGATAGTCATGGAAGGCTTTTCCATGATATTTAGGGTGCGTTTGGTATACTGGCCAAGACAGGACAGACTAGAACAGGGATCACTGTCTCACGTTTGGCAGGATATTTATGTGGAACAGACAGGAACAGAGTGGAACAGGCCTGTTCCACCCCCACCCCATGGAACAAACTAGAACAAGGTGGAAGTGGAACAAACTTATGTTTACCAATATAACTCCAAAATAAAATCTAATATTCTTCTAAAACATCAAATAAGCCTTGTATTTTATATTTTATCATTATTTAAATTTTAATCGCCTTGAAAAAAAATTCTAATAATTTATTTTGTTATAAAAATATTTATTTGATTATAATTTAATAAATTACATAATTAATCAAAATATTTAAAATATATAAACAACTTATTAAGGGTAAATTGGTCAATGTTATTTGTTCTGTTCTGTCCAGTTCTGTCTTACCAAACGCTGAACAGTTGTTCTGTCTTGTTCTGTCATGTCCCGTTCTGTCTTGTCCTGTCCTGTCCTGTCTACATACCAAACGCACCCTTAAAGAGTGTATTCGGGAGGCTGAATCGTTTGGGTACCATAATGGGTGTGTGGATGCGCAGCTTACGCATCTATGTTTTGCGGATGACTTATTTGTCTTCACCTATGGGGATGTGCACTCGGTGGAAATTTTAAAAAAGGATTTGGATATCTTTAAGTTGCGGTCGGGTTTGGCTCCAAGCCTGGAAAAAAGTGAGGTCTTTTTTGGTAACGTTTCGACAGATACTCGAAATGCAATTCTGCACTGCTTACCGTTTCGCGCTCGTACGTTTCCCATTCGTTATTTGGGTGTCCCACTCTCACCAATTACCCTTAACGTTGCAGATTTTGGACCCTTGATCCTTAAAATACGCTCTCGTATTCACAATTGGAAAACAAAGTTTTTATCCTTTGGAGGTAGGCGTCAATTGATTATCTCTGTCTTGAATTCCTTACAACTCTATTGGATGTCAATTTTTCTGTTTCCATCTGGACTCATTCACGATATTGAAGGACTGTTTAAGGATTTTTTTGTGGTCCCAAGGAGATAGTTCTAGAGGCCGATGTAAGGTGGCATGGAAAGATGTATGTAAACCGATTCTTAATGGCGGCCTTGGGTTCAAACGGTTGGCAACATGGAATCGTGCTTTATTGATAAAGCATCTTTGGGATATTTTGAGACGTCGAAAATCGTTGTGGGTTGACCGAGTGTATAGGTGCTTTCGTTCTACACCGGTGTGGTTGGTGAGTAAAAAGGTGTCTTGGTCATGGGTCTTGCAAAAGCTGCTTGATTTGAGACCTCATGTGAGGCGTTTTTTTATGGTGCAGGTAGGCGATAAAAGCGCTACAGATGCATGGGATGATACTTGGCTCCCTTGTGGCCCGCTTTCCGCTTCCTTGTTGTATCGGTTTATCTCGTCTTGTGATTTTTCCCCTATGGCTTCGGTAAGGGAAGTCATTATGACTTTGAATGGTAGTTGGCTGGTATCTTGGATTGAGAGGCTTCCAGATCTTCAGACTATTCCTGTTCCAACGTTGCAACAGATGTCGGATAGAGTTTGCTGGAGAGATTTGCAGAATTTGGCGGTAGATTTTTCGGTTAGCATTGTGTGGAACACATTGGAAGGCAACCACCCAATGGTTACGTGGACGAAGCATGTTTGGTTCTCGGCTCATATACCAAAACATGCTTTCTGTCTGTGGCTTGCGTGTTTGGGTCGTCTTCAAACCCATGATCGTATGCATGCGTGGATTATTGGTCACGAGCTCAAGTGTAGTATGTGTAACGATTGCATGGATTCCCATGCACATTTGTTTTTTGATTGCCCCTATGCGAAACAGGTATGGCTAGATCTTAAGAGGATGATTGACTGGCATGGTTTTTCGGATTCATGGGGAGACATTTTGCATGCAATCTCGGATAATCGTTTGGGTCCCAAACGACTTATTCATAAGTTGGCTTTGGGGGCTGCGGTTTATTACATTTGGCAGGAGCGGAACCGACGTCTTTTTACGGATCAAAAGCGGAACACGATGGCGTTAGTGAAGGACATTCGTGATATAATTCGGTTGCGGGAAGCTTGGATAAACATGCGAAAGAGGATGACTGTTTCGAATGATGGATCGTGACCAAGGTTCTAAATGGCGTGAGGCGTGGCATGGCGGCGTAGCCAAGCCTCAAGCCTTATGAGCCACGGCGAGGCCATACCGTTTATCAAGGCGAGGCCACGGCGAGGCCATGGCGTGACTTATGGCGGCAAATCTCTATATCATATATAATATTATATATTAAAAACATATGTTTTGTACTATTAATCGACGATTCAATGATAATAATCAAGTTAAATTAGGTTATATTAAAAACCTATCGAACAAGACATAAAAAACGTAAATAAATCAAATATCGTTTTACAAAAGACCGCACATTAGGCCATGGCGTGCCACAGGCATAACGTGGCGTGAGACACAAGCCTTGAGCCACGACGCGCCATGGCGGGTGTCGCGGCGATCCTTTTAGAACAGTGATCGTGACAAGTGGATGTGGTGGTGCGAAGGTTTATTTTGGTTCTTGGTTGAGGAGTTTTTTATGCTTATTTTCTTTAGCTCCTTATATAGATCGCTTGGTTTATGTCTCTTTTGGCTTATTGTTGCTTGGTACGGTGTGGTTTCCAAGTTTTATTGCTTTGTTTGGGTTTGGTGAGGCGGTTTGCCTAACTCTTGTTCTTTCTTTGTTTTTTAATGATATTGCCTGGAGCCTTTCCTTTAAAAAAAGAATAGAAATTAACCAACATCTTCAGCAAGTAATCAGCAACACAGTTATAGTGACGAGAAAAGATGTTTAATTCTAGATATTTACCTGTCGAATCTGGCTAGCTTGTGCATAGCAGGTCCTTTTCACATGGTTGGCACGCTTCTTGGTAAAGCCAATGCAGAACATCCTCAAAGTATTGCTATCAAGTCAAATGTTTTGATTTTCTTGTACACATCTATAATTTATTTGTGGTTGGAGAAATTACCAGATGCTTCCAAACTAAAGGATCGTCAACAAACAATATAAAATATCTAACACCTCCAGCATTCCAATTCAAGTTCTTCTGCATAGATTCATGTTGTTATGAATTTTTTCAATGTTCCATAAACCATATTAACTTCAAAGTTGAAAATTAGATCATTTGACTGATTTGAGATAATAGCTCGATGTGCATCTCCTTTTAGGAAAGGAAGGGAGTTTCCTACCATAATCTAAATTCTCTAGTAAAATATGTTATGCCTAATATAATCAACTTTGAAGATTTAAGCTACATACTGAACAATTACACTTACGGCTTCAAGTTTCATCAAACGGGATTGTAAAATTGAAAGACACAAAATCAGAACTTACATGTAGAGTTTGTCTTTCCGACAATCCAAGTGCTCTAACTAAACCAATACTCTGATTCTATGATACGTGAAAATTGTTACCGATTATAATAGCCAGCCTAACAACACCATAAACCCCGCCTTTGAAGATAACCGGTACCCATCTCGGTGGACTACCCGGCGGTTCCGGAAACCTAATTGGCTTCATCTGCGTATCGTTTACTTGACTTAAAAACCTTGACACACAAGATGTTGAATCTGAATTATTGAAAAACGATGGTAGAGGAGGTTTCTTATATGTATACACTATACTTGCGACTCCATATCCTTATCGAGTGAGTTGTGAGTCACGAACACCCTTCAGACATGGTTTCCTAAAAAAAGGACTAAAACAAATTGATTAGTCTGATCAGAGTTGAAACTAAGGAGCCGTTTACAAAACGCTTACCTGGGTAAGTGCTTACCAAGTCACATTACCTTACCAAATGAATATGGAAAGGACCAAGAATCTGACGCATCGTAAATTTGCGGAAGGATCGACAAGCGTCTAAATCCCGTAAACGATTGAGAATTGCAATGTGCAAAACTCAAACAAAAGAGAGAACTCTTAAAAACGAAAGCTTTTATTCAATAATTGATTGATTAACAATGAACCATAACAACCCTATTTATAATCTAAAATAATAAAAGATAACTAGTAACTAATAAAAGGATAAATAAGAAAATTAACTTAAACCTAACCTTATTTAGGAAACTAGACATAAATATATAACTATAAATAAATAAAAGGAAAGGAATGGAAAAGGCACGTGAGATGATTTGGATGAAAAAGGAGGGTCACGTGAGGTTTTAAAGAAATTGGATGCATGCGACGGCCAAACAGTGTTGGGAGTGAGTTCGATGTAAGTTAGCGAACATGCAACTCGCTTGTAACCCGTTTTGGACGTTGTTTGTCATTTTGAATTTGTTCCTAAATTTTCCTCGCAACTCTCTCTATATAGTCTCCTCCACTTCTGAAGAACTCGACCCCGAGTTCTCTTCTAAATAAATCGATTCATCCTTACGGTACTCGTATATGTCGGCAACATTGAAGGTGTTTGATATATATGCAACAAATCGGGAAGGGCGACGACGTATGCATTGTCGTTAATCTTCTTCGTGATCTTGAACGGTCCGTATTTTCTGGGTTGGAGCTTTCCATAAGTACCAATAGGAAATCGCTCTTTCCGGAGAAAAACCATTACCTCGTCTCCCTCGTTGAATACCTTCTTCCGACGGTGTTTGTCGGCCGCCGCTTTATTCTTTAAACCGGTTATTTCAAGACGTAATTTGATGGCCTATTTCGTTGCTTGTAATTCCTTAGCCATGTTACCCGCTGCGATGCTGACTCCAGGATTTCACGGGAGTTCGACTAAATCGACCACGTGCCTCGGGGATGACGCGTAGACCAATGAAAAGGGAGAGCGGCCTGTGGCGGTGTGGACGACACTATTGTAAGCGAACTCAACTTGTGCTAAGGCCACGTCCCATTGTTTCGGCTTGTCACCCCACACACACTTCGAAGCATGTTTCCCAAAGTCCGGTTAGTAACTTCCGTTTGGCCGTCGATTTGGGGGTGAGCGGTGCTACTTTTCTTGAGAGTTATTCTGAACAATCGCCAAAGCGTGATCCAAAAGTGGCTAAGAAATTTGGTGTCTCGATCGGAAGTGATCATTTTCGGGACACCATGTAGACGTACTACTTCTTTAAAGAATATTCTTGCGATATTACTTGCATCGGCGGTTTTCTTGCAAGCTATAAAGTGGCTCATTTTGGAGAAACGATCAACCACCACGAAAATAGAGTCCACTCCCTGTTGAGTACGGGGAAGACCTAACACGAAGTCCATCGAGAGGTCTTGCCAAATGTCATCGGGGATCGGGAGAGGGGTGTAGAGACCGGCGTTTTGTGATCGTCCTTTCGCGGTTTGGCAAATGTAGCACTTTCTTACAATTGTGCCTGCATCTTTCTTTAAGTGTGGCCAATAATACCGCTCTTCCAAACTAGCGATGGTTTTGTCTCGTCCGAGATGACTGATAACGCCATTTTTTGGCGTTATTTTCAGTTCTCAAACCAATGAGATTGGCTTGTATTCAAGTAAAAAGGCGTGTATTTTACGGTTTATCTAGTGTTTGATACAGGTTATCTAAAAGGCGGCATTCCTCGGGAAAAGAAGCTAAAACGAGTCCAAACGAAGCCTAACGGAAGCCCAAAAGTCAAGCCCAAGACCCGCAACCGAACCAAGACCCGATCCGCGAACTAGAAATCGACCCATGCAGCAAAAAAGACACGCGCGACTTACCACGCGACTTGCAAGTCGCGTGGCAAACCGCGTAAGCCACTGTTTGTCGAAAATCAGCTTTATTAATCGGGTTTTAGGTCATTATTCGATACACAACTTTCACACGACGGCCAGAGCAGTTCCAGGGGCGATTTTCAGAGCCGAGTGACACCTTTTGGAGTGACGAAGGAGGATCAATCGAGGACACGTTCACGACGCAAGTAGATTTAATCACGGGAGAAGGGAGTTTATCACTACATCTTTCACATTCACCACGATCACAATCATTATGTTTAGATACGTTTTCGTTTCTCTTTCTCTTGTGTTTGAATCCCCCAACATCATGAACTAATCTTTAGATGTTGGGGGTTGGATTGAATTAGGATTGAACATATAGATGGATGACGAGTGAAGTTTATCAGTTTTCTGATTTAATGAATGCATGTGATTTTGCTCTTAATGCTATTGTGAATCTGGCCAATTTACGATTGATTTGTTGTTGTTAAGTAAGTTCGAGAGAGTTAATTATCAAATAGAACTAGAAATCACACGCCTAAGGTAAGAAAGGATAGAGATATACCGAATAAACCTTAGTCTCATTATAATCATGTGCTTAATGTGTTTTGAACTACATAGGTTGAGATCGAGAGATTTAACTTGTGTTTTCAAGATAAAACTCATGGTAGCTTGAGAAAGAACCGTGCTTTACAAATATAACCGTTGTAACTCGAGAGAGAACAATGGTGAGATCAAGATTGGGTATTCATTAACGGAAATAACTGGTATTTGTTTTAAGTCTGATGTTCATATGTGAAAACCTAAGGATGCCCAACCCTCAACTGTTTTCTCTTTCTGAATTCCAAAGCTGTTCATTGTCTATCGTGTGTTTGATTTATTTTCTACAATTAGTAGTTTAATACCAACCTCTCAATTTTCGATAGTTCAGTTAATAGCGATTGTAGTAATTGTGATACTTAGTTCCTAGTTCCCGTGGATTCGATACTCGTACTTACCGTACGTTATTACTTGATTCGACACCGTACACTTGCGGTTAGATTTAGGAGGGGTGTTAACCCGCCTTATCAAGTTTTTGGCGCCGTTGCCGGGGAACTAGTTGTAACTGATAGCACTACCATCTATAAGAGCTATTAGATTGAGCATTTTTTTATTTGCTTTATTTCATCACTTTCAGTTTTTAGATTACTGACTTTACTTTCTTTCTTTTCAGGTACCACTTGGTTTATGCCAAGGACGACCCGAGGGAAAGAGATTGAAGAATTCGATCCGGAGATTGAAAGAACCACTCGTCGCCTACGTCAAGAGACCAAAGTTAAGCGATAGTTACAAATGGGTGACGAGAGACCTGTAGGCGAGAGACCACCGCGCAACGATCCTCCACCTCTTCGCAATAATCCTCCACCACCTCCGGAGAGGGTACCTATGCGGTCATTTGCCAATCCCAATGTGGCAGCCGCACGTATAGGGATCCAACCTCCTACCACTGCGGCCAATTACTTCGAGATCAAGCCGAGTACCATCGTCACGGTACAACAGAATCAATTTGGGGGAGCACCGACTGAAGATCCCCACGCGCACCTACGAGCATTTGAACGAATCTATAATACGTTCAAGATCAACGGGATGGAGGAGAACGCGATCAAGCTAAGACTCTTCAGTTTTTCCCTAAAGGGTAGAGCTGAAATTTGGATAGAGGGCTTACCATCGGATATTATCACCACATGGGCAGACCTGAAAGCTGCATTCCTCCAGAAATTCTTCCCACCGGGAAGAACCGCTCAACTGATGGCCGACATTACACACTTCGCGCAATGGGACCAAGAGACACTCTACGAGGCATGGGAGAGATATAAGGACATGTTGAAGAAGTGTCCACATCACGGGTTACATGGTTGGGTCATAATCCAAACGTTCTTTGGAGGCCTTCACCCGCAATTCAAGAATGACATCACTGCTGCAGCGGGTGGGGCGCTCATGAACAAGACGTATCGAGAACCTAGCCGAGCATAGCTATTCCACACCACGATCTTCCGTTGCACGAGTCTCTAGTGTTCAAGAGACGGACGAGCTTAAAGAGATAAAGGCTCAATTAGCCATGATCACGAACCATCTGAAGGGAGGCAATTCACAAGATCCCGAGCAAGTTCAATTCCTCCAAAACCAGAATCATCAGCCGAGGAACGACCCGTTCTCCAACACATATAACGAAGGGTGGAAAAAGCACCCAAATTTCTCGTGGAGTCAACCCGGTCAACAGCCAGGTAATTTTTCTAACTCTTCAAATTCTTCCAATACTAATAATGCTTATCGTCCTCCAGGTTTTCACCAAAGGAATAAAGGACCATTGATGGAGAAGAAACCGGGGCTGGAAGATATGCTCATGAAGTTCATGACGAAAACGGACAGCACGGTCGAGGGATTAGCGAGCACGGTGAGTACAGTCAAAGCTGCAACCGATCAGAATACGGCTTCAGTTAAGATTCTCGAGAGGCAAGTGGGGCATATTAGTGAAGCTCTACAAAACCGACCTCCCGGAACATTCCCAAGCATGGCTGAAAGGAAACCGAGAGAGGAGTGCAATGCCATCTATCTGAGAAATGGCAAAGAGCTGAATGGGGAGCCGACAAGAGAGACCGATCCAAAGGAAAAAGAGATCGAGATCATAGACATGACTGAGCTAGAGACTGAAGAAGAGGTAGTGATTGAAGAAGGGAGACCGAAGGAGAAAGAAGTGACACCACCGGTCAAGCCGGAAATCCCACGAGTGCCTTACCCGAACAGACTCAAAAAGAATAAGGATGATGTTAATTTTTCCAAGTTTATTGATGTGTTTAAAAAGTTAACAATTAACATCCCTTTTGGAGATGCGTTGGCGCAAATTCCCTCTTACATGAAATTCATGAAAGAGATCTTATCCAAAAAGAGGGCGATCGATCACCAGGCCACCGTTGCACTCACTGAAGAGTGCAACGCGATTTTTCAGAATAAGCTTCCCCCGAAGCTTAAAGATCCAGGGAGTTTTTCGATCCCTATTCAGATTGGGGAGCTTACTTTTAATAAAGTTTTATGTGATTTAGGGGCGAGTATTAACCTGATGCCTCTTTCTATATTCAGGAAACTCGGATTGGGTGAGGTGAGCCCGACGTACATGACGTTAAAGCTCGCCGATCGATCAATCAGATACCCGTATGGAGTGATCGAGGACGTACTCATCAAGGTCGGTAAGTTCTATTTCCCCGTCGACTTCATGGTCATTGACATAGACGAAGATGAAGAGGTCCCGTTAATTCTGGGAAGATCATTCCTAGCCACGAGTCGAGCGTTAATTGATGTGGAGGAAGGAGAGGTGACCTTCAGAGTTGGCGGCGAGAGAGTGATATTCAAGATGTTCGAGAAAGTGGAAGGTCGAAGCAAAGAGGAACTCGGAGCTGATAAAGGAAGACCAAAGGAGGAACAATCCATGGGGAATCACAAGTGTGGGCGATTCGAGTCATCGGATACGGAGCCAAGTTGAAAACCGCACAGTCGTGCCACGACTTTAAATAAGGCGTTGGGTGGGAGGCAACCCACCAAGGTTTGTTTCCTTTTATTATTTTTAGTTTGAGCGTGTTTACATTTCCGAAAAAACCATAAAAATCGAAAAATCAAAAATAGCTGGAACAGGGACATACGCGGCTTATGCCGCGGTTTACATACCGCGTGTCAAGCCGCGGGACTCCTCTGACTGTTTGTGAAACAGTAGGTTACGCGGTTTGCCACGCGACTTGCAAGTCGCGGGCTAAACCGCGGGAGTCCCTTGTGCCTTGTTTTGTTTTTCGTGCAGTTTTATTTCTTTCTTGCTTTGTGTGTTTCATCTTCCTGCATTTTGTCTTGTGCTTTGATTTCCTTTGTTTTGCATGTTCTCCATATCTCCTCCAATTAATGCTCAACCTTTCAAGAATCCTCCTTCATCCGGGCAAAACAGGTCCGCTCTCAACTTTGTCTGTTTAACGAGTGGTGTATGATGTATGGTCTTTATTAGTTAAGCGAGATGCCACAAACCTAAGTTTCACTTAGGTTTGGGGTGCCTCATTTTTCATCATCTACACACTCAACTTTTTACCATGTGCAAACCTCGGTTTCACCGAGGTTTGGGGTTGGCTTTTATTGGCAAACCTAGGCCACGGCCTAGGTTTGGGGTGCCCATTTTAGAAAATTTGGGTTTCTTTTGCTTGCTATGTAATGCCTTGCCCGTCCTTTTGATAACTGTAATAACTGCTCAATGATTCGAGAAGCATCACCTACGACTTTACTTGCACATTGGGGACAATGTGTGGGTAAGGTTTGGGGTTGCCCAATCGGGCCCAAGTTATGCACGTAGATTTCCTGCACTTCTGAGTGTCTAGATCATAATAGCTAAATTTTTTGTTTTGAATGGTTGAGACCAACCATTGTGGGAAGAATCTTGTGATAGTGACGTGACCGTTAGGGAAGGACCGGGAAAGGACATGACTAGGGACATTAGTGGAGACCACCCGATAGTGAGTTTTGAGCCTAAAAGACGTTTTTCATTTCGAGGGATTCATACACCTAATTCTTATACACTTTTTCGAATTCCTTGTCGTGAATGTAGAATGATCTCGCTACATTATTGCATTGAGTAGCAAAGACGAACCTTGGGATATTGGGTAAGGGTATAGTAGACCATATCATGTGGACCTTAAGATATGATTCCAGGCATTATGTGTTTTGTTTTTAACCATTTTAGCTATCGTTCCCTTTCACCCTTTTGTGTGTATCCATAGCCCTTTTGCAGCCAAACACGCACCCTATTCGTTTCTAAACCCATCATTAACCCATTAGCCAAAAGCCTTAGCCAACCCTTATCCGAAAGCGTGTAAATCAAAGGCAGTGATGAACTACGAAAGATAGAGCAGAAAAGAATAGAACAGGCCAGTCATGAGAATAAAACGGGTCAATGTAACCCGAGAAATAGAAAAGATAGAAAAGAGGGTCAATGATGCCCCAATCAAATAAAGAGGACCAATGAAGTCCCAACTAAATATATATATATATATATATATATATATATATATATATATATATATATATATATATATATATAGTTAGTCAGATAGTATTTATACCAGCTGAATAAGAGAGTCAAAGCGACTCCAATAGTGACAAAGAGGGCCAAATGATAGAGGTTGAAGTAGAAAAGTTCAGAACTGCCAATGATTGACACGCCAAGGATTTTTGATCCTTTTACCCTTCGTTTCTCAGCCATAGCCCTAGCCCCATTACAACCCTTGTAAAGACCTGGATGATCTTTTGGAAGATGTGATTACGGTATACGACCACCCTCATCGATATTCCCTGTCTTGCTACTTGACTCCTTCTGAGATCAAATTTTTGGACAATTGTGCGTCTTTCCTTAGAGTTGTCATGTAATAATTTGAGTATTCTTGTACATAACCTCCTTAAACATGACAACACGAGCGATAACCTTGGTTCGAGTGCAAAGAGAGTATCCCGTGAGGTAGGGTCGAGGCGAAATGTTTCCTCTAGTATGTTTGGACTTAGTCTAACCCTAATGTAATCGGAATGGTCACGAGTTCAACTCCCAATGGAAAGTCATAGATCGGACGAAATAAGAATGAGGTGAGAGTGAGATAGACATTCACGGGTATGGGAAATCACCGATGCATCACTTGGTACCGATTGGGAATTGTGCAGTTATTATTTCACAGATATATGCTTTTATTCTGTTTTTATCGCTCATTTGCTTGGGGACAAGCAACGCTCGGTTTGGGGTTGTTGATAACGCCACTTTTTGGCGTTATTTTCAGTTCTTAAACCAATGAGATTGGCTTGTATTTAAGTAAAAAGGCGTGTATTTTACGGTTTATCTAGTGTTTGATATAGGTTATCTAAAAGGCGGCATTCCTCGGGAAAAGAAGCTAAAACGAGTCCAAACGAAGCCTAACGGAAGCCTAAAAGTCAAGTCCAAGACCCGCAACCGAACCGGGACCCGATCCGCGAACCAGAAATCGACCCATGCAGCCAAAAAGACACGCGTGACTTACCACACGAGTTGCAAGTCGCGTGGCAAACCGCGTAAGCCACTGTTTGTCGAAAATCAGCTTTATTAATCGGGTTTTAGGTCATTATTTGATACGCAACTTTTACACGACGGCCAGAGCAGTTCCAGGGGCGATTTTCAGAGCCGATTGACACCTTTTGGAGTGATGAGGGAGGATCAATCGAGGACACGTTAACGACGCAAGTAGATTTAATCACGGGAGAAGAGAGTTCATCACTACATCTTTCACATTCACCACGATCACAGTCATTATGTTTACATACGTTTTCGTTTCTCTTTCTCTTGTGTTTGAATCCCCCAACATCATGAACTAATCTTTAGATGTTGGGGGTTGGATTGAATTAGGATTGAACATATAGATGGATGACGAGTGACGTTTATCAGTTTTCTGATTTAATGAAAGCATGTGATTTTGCTCTTAATGCTATTGTGAATCTGGCCAATTTACGATTGATTTGTTGTTGTTAAGTAAGTTCGAGAGAGTTAATTATCAAATAGAACTAGAAATCACACGCCTAAGGTAAGAAAGGATAGAGATATACCGAGTAAACCTTAGTCTCATTATAATCTTGTGCTTAATGTGTTTTGAACTACATAGGTTGAGATCGAGAGATTTAACTTGTGTTTTCAAGATAAAACTCATGGTAGCTTGAGAAAGAACCGTGCTTTACAAATATAACCGTTGTAACTCGAGAGAGAACAATGGTGAGATCAAGATTGGGTATTCATTAACGGAAATAACTGGTATTTGTTTTAAGTCTGATGTTCATATGTGAAAACCTAAGGATGTCCAACCCTCAACTGTTTTCTCTTTCTGAATTCCAAAGCTGTTCATTGTCTGTCGTGTGTTTGATTTATTTTCTGCAATTAGTAGTTTAATACCAACCTCTCAATTTTCGATAGTTCAGTTAATTGCGATTGTAGTAATTGTGATACTTAGTTCCTAGTTCCCGTGGATTCGATACTCGTACTTACCGTACGTTATTACTTGATTCGACACCGTACACTTGCGGTTATATTTAGGAGGGGTGTTAACCCACCTTATCAATGACCGCTTAATCCCACTCCGTGCAAGTCACGAATCAATTTTTCCCGTAGGGAGGAGTCGGGAATGCATAGTTGGTTGCCTTTGAAAAGGTAACCGTCTCGAACATAGAAATCGCCGCTAGGGGTGCCGCTATTGCACTTTACCCACATGTCTTTGAAGTCACTATCGTCATTATAAAGCTATTTCAAGGTTTCGAAACCGACAATTTCGTTTGATAAGGTGATGAGCGGATTAGCCCTTCGGCTAAGGGCGTCGGCCACTTTGTTTAGATTACCGGATTTATGCTTAATTACAAAAGGGAATTTCTGTAGAAAACTTACCCACCGAGCGTGCATCTTGTTGACCGTCTTTTGACTATTGATAAACTTTAGGGCTTGATGATCAGTGAATAAGAGGAATTCCTTTTGAACCAAGTAGTGCTCCCATTGTTGTAAGGCTCGAACCACCGCATAAAATTCTTGGCCGCACGTGCTCCACTTTTGTCGGGGCTCGCTAAGCTATTCGCTAAAATAGGCGACGGGTCGTTTCTCTTGGGTTAGGACAGCACCGATCTCGATGCCACTTGCGTCACATTCTACTTCAAAAACTTTGTCAAAATTGGGTAGTGCTAAACCGGGCGCGGTGCTAAGCTTTTCCTTGATTAGGGTGAAACTTTCGTCTTGTTCGGGTCCCCATTGAAACTTACCTTTCTTTAGACATTCTATGATCGGGGCGGTGATAGTACTAAAATTTCGGACGAATCTCCGATAGAAAGTTGCTAGCCCATGGAAGCTACGGACGTCGGTGACCGTCTTGGGTGTCGGCCACTCCCGGATGGCTTTCACCTTTTCTTCATCCACCTCGATACCGTGTTCTCCGACTATGAAACCAAGGAACACAAGTTTGTTGGTGTAGAAAGTGCACTTCTTCAAATTAACGTAGAGCTTATTCTCTTGTAGGACCGTTAAGACTTGGCGAAGATGGTCAAGGTGATCGGATTCTTCTCGGCTATCGATGAGGATATCGTCAAAGTAAACAACTACAAAAGTTTTAACGAAAGGGCGTAGTACCTGATTCATAGTCCTCATGAAGGTGCTTGGTGCGTTAGACGTGCCAAACGACATAACCAACCATTCGAAGAGCTCGAATGGTGTTTTGAAGGCAGTCTTCCATTCATCCCCCAGTCGAATATGGATTTGATGGTAGCCACTTATAAGATCGATTTTAGAGAAAACGGTGGAGCCGGATAGTTCATCAAGCATGTCTTCTAATCGTGGAATAGGGAACCGGTACTTGATGGTGATCTTGTTGATGGCTCTACTATCGATGCACATCCTCCATTGATTGTTTTTCTTTGGTACTAGGGGGTACGACACACGGACTCATGCTTTCTCGAATAAAGCCCTTTATTAGCAAGTCTTCAACTTGTTCTCTTAGGATCTCGTTCTCTTTGGGGCTCATCCGGTAATGGGGAAAATTTGGTAGACTAGCTCCCGAGATCAAATCGATTTGATGTTGAATATCCCTCATAGGTGGTAGTTCGGGAGGCAAATCATCCGCAACTAGTTATTTGAAATCTTCTAGTATCTTACTCACTTCTTTCGGGATTTCGGCTTTGGCCTTTTCTACACTCATTAACCCTTTAACGACAATAGGGAAAACGGCTTCGACTTTCTTTGTGTCTTCTTCCATCTCTTGTTCGTTATTTGTCATGATGAGAAAATTGTCGCTTTTCTTGTCGGAGGTCTTTTCAAAACTATTAACGGGTGCCATGGCGATCTTTCGGTCGCCCCAACGGAATAGCATGACATTATCTCGCCCTTTATAGGTGACGTCATTATCGAATTGCCAAGGTCGGCCCAATAGGATGTGACATGCATCCATATCAAGAACGTCGCACAAAACTTCTTCTTGGTAATATTTCCCGATCGATATGGGTACCCGACAAGTTTGCGTGACTCTAACTTGTGGGCCTTTCTTGACCCACCCAAGAGAATAGTGGCCCTCATGAGGTTGCGTGGGTAGGTTAAGATGATCGACTAGCTTTCGAGACACTATATTTTCACAACTCCCGTTGTCGATGATAAGGTTGCGTACCCTTTTATGAACGGAGCAATGAGATTAGAAAAGATTCTTTCTTTGGCCATCTTCTTTGGATGAGAGGAGCACTCGTTGGAGCACGATGTTGATCTTCTCTTCAGAATCTTCTTCGGCAAATTCGGCTCCTTCATATAAGTTGTCTTCGCTACTTTCCTCACCGTCTACTAGTGATGTCGTTCTTCGATTAGTGCATTCATTAGATTGGTGTCCTGGTTGGCCGCATCGGTAACACTTTGAACTCATCGGCTTAGCATACGGATTGGGTGTCTTGGAAGGTGTGGACTTTCCTTGCGGTCCACCGCTAGGATTGCCGGTATTGGCTTTGTGTGGCGGGTTAGTGTCTTGAGGTGTAACATCCTAAATTTTTCAATAATAATATTTTAATGAGAATTGGGATGTATTTGTATTTTGTGTAAACCTTGAAGTATTTGGAAGTTTTATAATTCAATAGGGTTATAATACAAGATATTAAAGTTTGGTGTGACTTTTGGAAATAATGAAATCTAGAGGTGTGTTTGGTCATTTGTGGAAAGTAGGTTTGGATAAAATAGCTGAAAAATCAGATATTTATCTCATTTTATGTTTGGGTCGGTTTAGAAGGCTAAGAGAAAGAGAGAAAAGAGAAAAGGAAGAAAAGCAAGATTTGGTCATCAAATTGGTAAGGTATGTGTGTTGATTTCTGATAAAATTGTTGGTAATGTTAGATTATGAACGAATCTGTGTATTGGATTGATTTACAGAATCATTTACAGCAGATCGGGGGAATCAGATTTGTGTAGAAAGTGGGTTTTTGCAAACTTAAGGTGAGTTCATTTGTTCCTTGCTTAAATCAGTGTTTTCATGTTAAATTAAACCTTGTAATAGATGTATAAATTGGTTATGAACTGTATGGTATGGTTTGGATTAAGCTGAATCGAACAAACAGGAAAATAGATTGAAATTTAGGCTGTAGGGTCGACTTTTCCGGATGAATCGTCATATCCGGAAAACCCGATGATGAATGTTTCCGGACGCGGGAAGTATCCGGGTAAGTTTTATTTTTACAAGAATCCGGATGAAATTAGTTACCGGATGGTATCCGGATTTCTTTAGTTTCCGGGTGTCGTCCGGATTAAATAGGTATCCGGAAAGTTGTAGTTATCCAGAAAAGTTCAGTTGTCCGGAAAACCTATGTTGTCCGGACACTTTTAAGAAACTGAAAAAGGCTAGGTTCTGATGGCTGGATGCAGTTCTGGAAGTTTTGTCTGGTTAAGTTTTCTAAAAAAAATTCTAGGGACGCTGCCCCCAGATCCCGCAAGGGCGTTGCCCCTTGACCCCATCGTGCTAAGTCGCCGAAGGGGGGGGGGGCATTTGAGGATGAAGATACGATAGGTTATATAGTATTCTTAGAATTGAGAATATGATATGAGCTGTAATATGTTGTTATGCATATGCGTTAGTAAAGTGTAATTGATCCATAGGCACTAGTGGTTATGTACACGTAGAATAGATGAAGATTAATCATTATTTTGATGTGTGTGAGAAATCATGGAATAAACGTAATTCCTGATTTCTAAGGAAAAGAAGAGATTGGCATGTGTATATTGTAATCACTATTTCCTTCTCTAAGAAATAGGCATGTGTATATTGTTATTTCTTAGATGTGTACAGAAATGGGCATGTGTATATTGCGGTTTCTGGAATAGATGTGTACGGAACTGGGCATGTGTATATTGCGATTTCCGGAATAGAAACATTACTCTAGAATCAGTACAGATTCGTAGGGTAGCTCTGAGACATGATATGATGATGGAATGAGTGTCAGTCATATTCATGGGATTAGATGGAAGTCGTGTTAACGGAATAGAGTTACACGTTTGGTAAGAAAAAGGGTAACCAGGTTTGTTATAACTTGCTTACATTGATTTTGCAAATGTTATTATGGAAACGAATGTTCTCACTAGGCGTTGGCCTAATCGTTTCATATGATGTTTTCTTACCAGGTACCAGCTCGGGAAAGTAAAGGGTTGTGGGACGAGCGTTTTTGGAATAGCAGAGGTGTCAATTAACCAGAAGAGATTTTGTTGGATTGCTTAGATAACTTAGTTAATCTGATTGTAGTGATGTGATTAGATTAATAGGTTATTTGAAGAATCCTGTGTTGTAAATGTACTCTTGGTGGTTAATTACCTTGTTATATATTTACAAGTTGAAGTTTCTTGTATCATAACTTGTGAAATTTGAGGTTCAATTAGCCCTGATTTTAGGGTGTTACATGAGGGGATGCAGTGCTCTTCCCTTTATCGACGGTGGTGTTTGAGCTTTTGTTGGGTCCTTGAAATCGTCGATAAGAAATAGAGGTGCGTGCAGATTTTTCCATCAACTCGGCTTTTAGAGCCAAACTCAAAGCTTCGGTCACGGTCCACACGTTTTGGAGCCCAATCTTGTCTTGGATTGAGGGTTTCAAGCCGCTGATGTACCGAGCTACCTTTTGTCCTTCAGATTCCTCGATTTCGTTACGGTTAACCGTAGGAATTCGGTGGTGTAGTCAGTCATGGATCTCGGGCCTTGGTTACAGTTGAGATACATCTTGTAGAGGATCTGTTCATAATCTTCAGGTAGGAATCGTTCGACCATCAACTGTTTCATTCGGCGCCACGACCGAATCGGACCTCTTCGTTGTCGTTGTCGTTGGGCCACGAGCTTGTCCCACCACACGACGGAGGTGCTTTTGAAACGGAAAGCAACCATCTTTATCTGTTTATGCCCGGGTACTTCCATTATATCGAAAAATCGATCGACTTCGATCTGCCAGTCTAAGAACTCTTCAACTCCCATGGTTTCGTAGAAGAACGGGGTGTCCGTCTTCATACGATAGTCATGCTCGTTTCTTCGTACGTTGATCAGTTCTTCTTCCTCCTCCTCCTCTTCGGATTCGGAGCTAAAAGGGTTGACCCGGTTACGATTGCCAATGCGTGGCCTCATAATCGGTTCTTCAAACCTGTCTCTTCTTCGATGGTTGTCGTTGAGGACGTTGGGTTAAACTCTGTTAATAGTCGTCGTCAGATCAGCGATTGACGCGGTAAGGTCCGCGTTCATCTCGACTAAGTCTACTTTGGTAGCGGTTTTTTATCTGCCATTGATGGTGAAAAGACAGGCGAATCATGCTCTGATACCACTTGACGCAGCGTAGATTTGCGGAAGGATCGACAAGCGTCTAAATCCCGTGAACGATTAAGAATTACAATGTGCAAAACTCAAACAAAAGAGAGAACTCTTAAAAATGAAAGCTTTTATTCAATAATTGATTGATTAACAATGAACCATAACAACCCTATTTGTAATCTAAATTAATAAAAGATAACTACTAACTAGTAAAAGGATAAATAAGAAAATTAACTTAAACCTAACCTTATTTAGGAAACTAGACATAAATATATAACTATAAATAAATAAAAGGAAAGGAATGGAAAAGGCACGTGAGAGGATTTGGATGAAAAAGGAGGGTCACGTGAGGTTTTAAAGAAATTGGATGCATGTGACGGCCAAACAGTGTTGGGAGTGAGTTCGATGTAAGTTAGCGAACATGCAACTCGCTTGTAACCCGCTTTGGACGATGTTTGTCATTTTGAATTTGTTCCTCAATTTTCCTCGCAACTCTCTCTATATCAGAATCCTACCCGGTAAGAGCGGAAGCAAGGACCAAGAGTCGAAACCAAGGGTTGAGAGTCTTACCCGGTAAGTGAGTTCGACGACTCTTACCACGGTTAGCGCTTCCCGGCTAAATTGTTGCACACGATGCCCATTTTAGTGGACTAAAATTTTACCTGGGAAGTAAGTGATAATGTTGAATTGTACTGGTAAGCACTTACCCGAGTAAGTGATTGTGTAAACAACCCCTAAATCTGATCATAATCCAATACAACAACAAAAGAAATGAACCAGAACACATATTTAGCAATTTGGCTACTGGTCATTGTAGTCCAGAAATCTGAAAAGTTGAGGCAATTGGCCAAAGGCCATTGCTAACAACATATGATACTGAACAACAATTAATAGCAAAGGATACTTAAAGTGGTAAACTCCTGCGGAGTGAATGACTTCAAAGATGTATTATTTTCGACAGAATTGTCCTCATAGAACCGATGTGCACACTTCACGAGAAATAAAATCCTCTCAAATGATCGTTGATCATCCTTCGGCACCTTTAGAACGAAGCAACTATAATTTGAGGACAAACAATTATTAGAGCTTGTTGTAAATAATTGGAATGCATAAAACTATTAACTAAAACAAATAACCTACAAGTGTAAAAGATAAGAATTTTAACATTAATCATGTCAAAAGAGAAAGGAATCACATGCCTTCGAAATGAATGAGACATGCAATAGAGAGCAAACACATACTCGAAGAGTTAAAATGAAGCAAAATAGTATATTGATGGATACACTCTTAAAACCCCCTAATAAAAGCCATAAAAATAAGAACAATTACTATTTGACATCAATTTATCGTCAAAATTACTTCAACATCACCATTGCCAACCACCTCTGAGCATTCACATCTCCAAAGCCCTTTTTCCTCTTGAGATGCCTTCACATCTTCAAAGCCTTGTTTCATCTTGAGATGCTTTCACGTCTCCAAAGCCTTTGAGTTTTGCGAAACGGAGCCATCAAACAGACTTAGGGTTCTCCTTTACCCACTGTTAGAATAGATGAGGGATTCGATTGATAGGTAGATGAGACTTGAGATGGCTGGAAGCGGCCGTGATTTTCATATATTGAAGAAGAATACAAAAGATTGATTGACCTAATAATAAACCCTAAGAGACCTATTTATACAAGATAAGTTACATGTAATTACACAAAGGATCCTGAACTATACATATTAACAATAATACTCTAACACCCCCCCCCCTCAAACTCAAGTAGGAGAAGAATGATCCAAGTTGAGTTTGGAAACTAGGGCCCGAAAATGTCCCGGAAGATGGGCTTTGGTGAAGATGTCGGCTGTATGATCAATGGTTGAGATTGGGAGAAGTCGAACAGTCTTGCGAAGAACATGTTGGCGGGTGAAATGACAGTCAATCTCGATGTGCTTTGTGCGCTCATGAAAGGCATCATTGTGAGCAATCTGAATAGCACTGTTGTTATCACACCACAAAGGTGTTGGGGAAAACTGATGAGCACCCATATTAGATAGTAACCAACGTAGCCATACAAGTTCTTGTGTAGTGTCAGTCAAGGCTTGATATTCAGCTTTAGTACTAGATCGAGCTGTCATAGATTGTTTCTTGCTGCGCCAGGAAATAAGAGAGTCTCCAAGGAAGAAACTATATCCGGTGGTAGAGCGACGATCAGTTATGTCTCCATACCAGTCAGCATCGGAAAAGGCACGAAGAGTTAAGGACGATGTGGACGAGAAGTGAAGTCCATGAAACATCGTCCCTTTAAGGTATCGAAGGATACGAAGAACGGCGACATAGTGATCGGAGCACAGAGCAGCCATGAACTGGCTGACTATATGAACTGCATATGCAAGATTCGGTCGAGTAACAGTCAGATAGACCAGAGAACCAACTAGTTGACGGTACCGTGTAGGGTCCCGCAGCGGGGTTCCGGCATTGGGAGCAAGGTGCAGATTTTGCTCAATGGGTGTAGATGCAACTTTGTTGCCCGTAATCCCAGCTTTGGACAACAGATCTGAAATGTACTTGGCTTGACAGAGATAGATGCCGGAAGAGTCTGACAAAACTTCAAGGCCAAGGAAGTAGTGTAGCTTACCAAGATCTTTCATCTCAAAGCATGAGCTGAGAGACTTTTTGAGATGGATGATGCCTATAGAGTCATTGTCGGTAATGATCATATCATCAACATACAATAGGAGTAAGATAGTACCTGCAGCAGTAGTCCGAGTAAACAAGCCAGAATCATAATTACTCGGAGAAAACCCCAATGAGATGACAGTATTGCTAAATTTTTCAAACCAAGCACGAGGAGCTTGTTTGAGGCCATAGAGGGCTTTTCGAAGTCGACATACATGACCCTGACGGGATGTCACACCTGGAAGGAGTCTCATGTAGACTTCCTCTTCGAGATCGGCATTTAGAAAGGCATTCTTGACATCCATCTGATAGAGTGGCCATCTCTTGGTGGCAGCGATGGCTAGAAGGCTACGAACCAAGGTGACCCGAGCCACAGGAGCAAACGTTTCCTCGTAGTCAATGCCATATTCTTGATTGAAGCCTTTTGCCACAAGACGTGCTTTGTAACGATCAATAGATCCATCAGACTTCGTTTTGATTTTGAAGACCCATTTGTAACCAATGGGTGACTTGCCCGGTGGGAGAGGTACAAACTCCCATGTATTGGCTTGGTCAAGAGCCTGGAGTTCCTCAGTCATAGCTTACTGCCAAACAGGGTTAGATGCGGCTTCCTTGTAGGAAGTGGGTTCATGATTGGACAGCAAAGTGGCATACCAATGATAATCACGAAGGTGAGAAGGAACTTGTCTTACCCGATCGGAGCGTCGTACTTCATCTTATGGTAGAGATGAGACGGAAGAGGGTGGAATAGATGGTGAGGAGAGTATGGGATCTAATTGGAGTGAGTCCAATGAGATAGACGTGTCAGTGAAGAAAGAAGTAGAAGGAGTGGTGGTGTCCTGAAATTTTGACACCGTAGAGAAGGGAAGATGTTCCCAGAGGTGACATGACGAGATATACGAAGTCTCTTAGAGACTTGATCCCAATAACGATAACATTTATGTTCAATTCCATTGCCAAGGAAGCAGCATAATCGAGAATGAGGTTCAAGTTTGGTATGTTCATGAGATTGCAGTTGAACAAAGCAAGCACAACCCCATACTTTGAGGAGTTCATATGCAGAAGAGACTCCATAGAGTACTTCATACGGAGACTTTTGATTGAGAACATGAGTCGGGTGTCGGTTGATGGTATAGACAGCCGTGAAGGCTGCTTCACCCCAAAAGCGTTCTAGACACTTGGTTGATATTAACAGAGTACGTACAGTGTCAAGGATGTGACGGTGTTTGCGTTCGGCACGACCATTTTGTGGATAGGTGCCGGGACAGGAGTACCGAGAAAGAGTACCCTGAGATTGAAGAAAAGTGTTGGTCCCGAAGGGTTATACAAGTTTGTAGAAGGGGGGGATGAATACAAACACACGATTTTACTTTTCTAAATTGTTTATTGATAAATCAAATACAATTTACAACTTGTTGCGGAACAAGATAAGGATTAACCTAATCTAAACAATTTAAGAACACTAAGTTTCTTGCACTAGAAATAGATAGAAAGGAGATAAGAATATTAAGTATAATATTCTAACACATAGATAGATAGAAGAAGATGGCCAGTGCACTTCAAAACTGAAGTAGGGTTCTTCTTATATACTGCATGCATTTAATGCATGGCAGTATGGCTTTACACGCGGCAGCAGCTGAGTGGTTGCATGTCATTGACCTTTGTAGACAACCTTAGTAGCCGCATGGTGCACAGTGTAGAATCAGAGTTGTTGTACGATTTCAGACAAAAGGGATGTCCGTTCTGACAATTCGTACGGAGACGTGCAAGGGAGGTAAGACAATAGTAATATGTAGGGAGACTTCATGATCAGCTTTCGGTGAGTCAGATCTTTATCAGCGAATGATAAAGTTCAGCGATTGCTGAAGTCTTCTACTTGATACTTCACGTTGAATGGAAAAATCTTGGCTTCGCTGATATCCGCATCAGTTCATTAGTAGACTTGTCGCTGGTTCTTGAGCTTGATCTTCGACTTCAGCGTAGAACATATGTTGACATGAAACTTGTCTTCAGGGATCATAAGTAAACAACTAACTATCAACGATTACCATAAGGACTGAACAGGCTCAGAGCATTATGGTGAACAGTGTTCGCTGAATGTCTAATTCAAAGAGCGAAAGTTCCTATTAGCGGTACTGTAAAGTCTTAGTACTTATCAGCGATAGTGAAACTCTAATACATATTGTTTACTTACAATTTTCACTAAGTGTTTAAGAGAGGGTCATTATCAAATCACTGAGGGTTTGGATCAACAATCTCCCCCTAATTGATTATGACATAGCAACAGAGAAAATTGCTAAGTATGAAAACATAAGGATAAAAAGAACTCATAAAATATTTGTCCCTTTTACTGTTTTCTGGGATCTTTTCAGTACTGATGGAGTAAAATACATTCGCTGAAATTTTTCTTTAAACTTCGTAAAGGTTACAGAGGGAAGTAGAAAAATCACAAGTACAACAAATAAAATTACAAGTACAAAAGATATATGGTGATAATGATAGAATAATTACAAGGAGATCCTATCAGCTATCGAAGGGTTCTTCCTTAATGAGAAGTTCATTAAGGGTCTTGGTTGTAGGAATCATCCAGTCAGGGACAGTTTCTCCCTGATTTATTCTTTCTTGAGCTTCAGCGAAGATTAAGGGTTTGAGATACCTTGCCTGAAGATCGCGTTTGAATTCACACCAATAGACAAGATCCCTTAGCTGTTCGAGAGGAGTGATGGGAAGCTCAGAGATGCGTTGAAAGCGTTGTCCCTTATCATAGTCATAAAAGAAAATACCATAAGGTTCGCTTATGACTTTTCCAGGGATAAAGCGTTCACTAGGTGGCAGAGATGTGTCGAGCGCTGATAGATCAGGATCAGGACCAAGTACTTCAGCTCGAGAGAAACCAATACCTGTTTCGTTCCGTATAGGAGGACCTGAGTCTGAAGTTTTAGACTTTTTCTTTGCAGAGAACCAACCTTAAGATCTATCAGCCTTAAGAGAACCAACCTCTGTCTTCAATGATGTGACTTCATTGGATAGAGAGGTGAAGTTTGTTGAGAGAGTGGTTGTGGCTGTTGAGTTTTCAGCGAGGGTGGTAGAAAATTTAGCAATGCTACCATCCACCTTCTCCAGATCATCTTTGGAGGCTTTCTTTTCGACCTCAGTGATCAATGTCTTCAAGTTCTCTCCAGCGTTTGTAACCGCTGAAGAGTTGGCAGTGAGAGTGTTATTGAAAGACTCCATCTTTGTTTCCAGGGCCGTCAGGGAGGTGTTGATATCCCCCAAATTAGGACCTGAAAAAGTTATCAACTTATGAACAGAGGAAAGCTCAGAAGTTTGGGGTTGAGAGAGAGAAGTGTGTGGGATTTTGTGTATACCTGCAGGCGGGATGGTGAAGTTGTCGAAACCTCGATGTCCTGAAAACGTTTCGTAGTCGTCTTCAATATTTCCTAGACGACTGAAAGTACCTGCAGGTCCTGTGGTGTGTCCTATCATCCTCTGAAAATGTTCAGCAGTAGTGTCGCTGAGGATGACGGTTGTTGAGGGGAATAGGGGAATAGATTGAGTGACCAAAGAAGAGGTGAGAGGAATGGAGGATGAGACGGTTGGATGGGTACGGGGTTCAGCGTTGGATCCGCTGAAAATCACTTCAGTCTCAAAGGGGACTGAAGGAGGTGGATTTTGTTCCAAGTTTATAACTCCAGCGTTTAGAGACGTTGAAGCTGGGATGGAAGGGGTGGCTTGTTCAGCTGTGGCAGAGCGTACCACGGAACTATCCATCAGCTCTTCAAGATGAGCTGAGGAGTCTTTAGCATGGGAATGCTTTGGGGGTTGCTCCTTGGTTTTCTTGGTCCTTTTGGAGGCAAGTTGGGAAGATGAGTGTTTCCTTTTTCTAGAAGGAGTGGAAATTGCAGCTGGGGTATCAGCGGTGGGGATTTCCACTGAATGAGCCGCAGAAGTAGAAGAAGGAGGATTGAGAATAGATAAGAGAGTAGAGAGACGTACCTCATTTGGTAGGGGCTTGAAGTCGAGCACCTTAGGGCCAACCTGAGAGAGTTTCAGGTCTCCTACTTTTGGGTATTTATCCTTAAGGCCGGTTTGGAAGATGGCGCTGAGGAATCTTGGGTATGGAACCCATGATGGTCTATCAGTAAAATCTACTCTGAGCGCAAGATCGTCGTAGATTATCGAGGCCCAGTCAACATGGAGACCCTTCAGCAATGCATAGCCCATGGCTTGCTGAGGTTGAGCAGCTTGATCAGAGGAGCCACTCTTCGCTATCATGCAACTTATCAGGTGTGCGAAGATGAAGTTCATCTCGCTGGGCATCTTTGACTTCTTGATTACAGTCAGTTTCTTCTCGGCTTTTTCATATCTCCCTTGATCCCAAACGTACTTCATTGCATCAAAGAATGCAATGAGTGTTTCTCTATCAGCATGTCTTTTGGGGTCAGAAAAAGGAACAAATTGTTTATCTTTGGTGGCAACAGGGAGATTTAGTGCTTTTCGAATGATAGCTGGGTTGATTTTGATGGTGCCAAAATCAGTGTCACTGAGGATGACATCAAGTAGTTTGGTAGGGTCTTTGGATGATGGTAGCTGAGTGTGTCTGGCGGTATACCAGAATTGAGATAATAGTAACTGATGAGCAGGGGGTGTTATGGTCAAGGCTGTAGAGAGGCAACAGGTTTTCAGAAAATTCACAACATCGTCTAGATGCTTGACTTGCTTTTTCGGAGGAAAATCAAACAGCGCATGGAGGTTGTTTGATTTTGTAAAAGAGACATCCTTAAGTTTGAACTTGACCTGAGGAGCCTTGGTGATTTCAAGTTCCTCAACAGCAGGAGTGTTCTCAGCAGTAGGAATATCAGTAGAAGATGCCATTTTTGTTTAACATATTTAAACATGAATATAGATAAAGAATATAGTCTTAATGTGGAAAGATTTTCCAATAAGATGTTTTCGAATTTTGTCCATTTCATTCAGACAAAAATCCCTTTGAGAAAGATTAGGGTTTTTCTTGTTTTGAGAAAGAGTTACAAAACGTAGAGATTATGTGTTTTCCAGTTTTCATTTGAAGAAGGAATTCTGGAAAACATATGAAGAACAAGTTTACGAGTTTTGATATAAACTTGAAGAACAACCATGAAGGTTGTATTCATAAAATCATGAACAGAAAATGATTTCATTTTTTTTAAAAGTTCTTTTGTTTGATCTGTTAAAAGCAAAGAATAAGATCATAAACAAGTAATGTAGGAAAATAATAAGAGTATTAACATGGTTCGTCAAGGAAGAAGATGAATAGTTTCTGGAAATTTTGAGAGCTCAAAATGCAACAGTAAATCTTTTTCTTGCTTGGAGGAGAAGTTTTTCGCGTAAAGAGAAAAATATAAACCCAAAATGGTTTATATAGAGAGAGTAGAGAGAGAGAAAATCTTGAGCGGGAAAAGATTTTCATCATGACACGGATACGTGTTTGCATTTGATTGGATGGTAAACAAAACGTGTGTCAGAAAAAAGAATGTGCCAGGGCTTATCCGTTGCGATGACGTCACAACTGTCCTTTCGTATTTTAGGATGTCTCTGAGGTTTTGAAAGCTCAGGGACACTTTTGAAAATATGAAGTACTGAATAGAAATATCAGTGTTGGTTTAAGAAATTTCAAAGTATCGCTGTTAAGGAAGAGATATTCAGCGATGCAAGATGTTTTGAAATCTTTGAGTTCTAGGCGAACGTCAGCGAGTAAGAGAGAAAACATACCTTGATATCAGCGAGTTAATTTTTGTTCAGAGAGAGAATGATAGAGTGGGATATACAAGTTGATTTTATTCTATCACTGATCAAATGTGAACCGCTGAAGATTTTATTAGCATTCCAAGCTCGCTGATGAGAAAGTTGAATCTTGTCTCATCAAGAGGTTTGGTAAAAAGATCAGCTAACTGAAAATCAGTTGGGATAAAGTGAAGTTCTAAATCACCATTTATCACATGATCTCTGATAAAATGATACCTGATTTCGATGTGTTTTGTCTTTGAGTGTAGCACTGGATTGTTGGCTATAGCGATGGCACTTGTGCTGTCGCAATAGATTGGAATTTTGTAGAGCTGAAGGTCATAGTCCAGTAGTTGATTTCTCATCCACAAGACCTGAGAACAACAGCTTCCAGCGGCTACATACTCAGCTTCAGCAGTTGAGGTGGACACTGAAATTTGCTTTTTACTTGTCCAACTCACCAGCTTTCCACCCAGGAGCTGACAGCCTCCTGTGGTGCTTTTCCTATCCAATTTGCAACCTGCAAAATCACTATCTGAATAGGCGATTAAATCAAATCCTGAGTCTTTGGGATACCAAAGACCTATGTTGGAAGTACACTTAAGGTAACGAAAGATTCGCTTTACAGCGATCATATGAGATTCCTTAGGTTCAGCTTGATATCGTGCACACAAACAAGTAGCATACATAATATCAGGTCGACTAGCTGTAAGATACAAGAGAGAACCGATCATCCCACGGTACAGCATGACATTAACAGGTATTCCATTTGAATCCTTGTTTAATGTTAGCGGTGGTGCCATAGGGGTTTTCATAGCTAAACTCTGAGTTAAATCGAATTTCTTCAGCATATCTTTAACATACTTTCCCTGATTAATGAAAGTTCCCTTTTCATTTTGTTTTATCTGAAGACCAATGAAATATGTTAGCTCACCCATCATGCTTATTTTATACTCTGCTTTCATCCTTTCAGAGAAGCGAGTACAAAGGTCAGGGTTAGTACAACCAAATATAATATCATCGACATATATTTGAACAAGAATGATATGACCTTTTACTTTCCTGAAAAATAGAGTTTTGTCAATCTGACCACGTTCAAATTTTTCAATCAGGAGATAAGATGATAGAGTGTCATACCATGCACGAGGAGCTTGCTTTAAGCCATAAAGTGCCTTATCCAGTTTATAAACATAACCTGGACGCTTAGGATCAGAGAATCCTGGAGGTTGTTCTACATAGACTTCTTCATTCAGCTTTCCATTTAGGAACGCTGACTTAACATCCATCTGATATACTTTGAAGTCTTTGTGTACAGCATATGCTAAGAATAGACGAATAGATTCTAGTCTTGCTACATGAGCAAATGTTTCATCGTAGTCTATACCTTCCTCTTGTCTGTATCCCTGAGCAACAAGTCGAGCCTTGTTGCGGGTTACAGTTCCATGTTCGTCCAACTTATTTTGATAGACCCATTTAGTGCCTATCACTGTTTTGTCAGTTGGTCTTCGAACAAGATTCCAAATTTTGTTTCTTTCAAATTCTGTCAGCTCTACTTGCATAGCGCTGACCCAGTTTGGATCTTTGAGGGCATCATCTATTTTCTTTGGTTCAATCAGAGAAATAAAGTTAACAAATAAACAAATATTACCTGCACTTCGTCGATTCTGAAAACCAGCGTTTGGATCACCAAGAATTTGATGGATGGGGTGATTTACAGTCCATCGCTGAGCCGGAGCGTGAGACGCTGACTCAACCTGAACTGGAGGGGCTGAAGATGAGGCTTCAGCAATTTCTGGAATATCAGCCAAGAGAAGAGTAGGTCTAGATGTCATTATATTCACTGATTGTTGAGAAGTAGATGGAATGTCTGAGGTAGACGGTTCAGAAGCAGGCATAGTGTTCAAAGGAATAGTTGAGACCCATGAAGTTTCAGCTTCACTATTCTGCATGTTTGGGATGATAGTAGGACCATCATCTTCAACATTATGAGTATGAGGAGTGGGAATGTCTTCTGAATCAACAAGATGTGAAAACATCCATTGATTCAGTTCTTCAGTATCATCAGACGGTTTAGAGTTTGCTGAACGGGATTCGTCAAAGGTGAAAGGATAGTTTCTTCAACAGTTTGTCTTCTTTGATTGAAGACTCTGAAGGCTTTGGAGATTGAAGAATATCCAAGAAAGATTCCATCATCAGCCTTAGGATCAAACTTTCCAAGGGCATCTCTGTTGTTCAGTATGAAACACTGACATCCAAAGATGTGAAGAAAGCTAATTGAAGGCTTTCTCCCATGAAAAAGTTCATAGGCTGTCTTATTGAATCTTTTGACTATCAGCGACCTGTTTTGCGTAAAACAAGCAGTGTTGACAGCTTCTGCCCAAAACTGAGTAGACAGGTGAGAATCGCTGAGCATTGAACGTGCAGCTTCAATGATTGTTCTATTTCTTCTTTCAGCGACTCCATTTTGTTGCGGTGTTCTCACTGAAGAAAAGTTGTGAGAAATACCCTTACTCTCAAAGAAGGAATCAAGAGAACTATTTTTGAATTCAGTTCCATGATCACTCCTTATTGAGCGAACGGTCATGTTGTTCAGGACTTCCATCTTCCTGACAAAAGTGATGAGTTCTTCAGGGGTGTCACTCTTAGAACGGAAAAACATTACCCATGTATATCGAGAAAATTCATCAACTATGACCAGCGTATATTTCTTTCCAGCGATGGATTGTTTGTTAACAGGGCCAAACAAATCCATATGGATAAGTTGTAGAGGAGATGACACTGAGGAAACTTGCTTTGGTTTGCTTGCCTTTCTCACATGCTGAACATAAGGACTCTTTGGCGTATGAGTGCTGAGGTAGACCAGTGTGTTAGGTCCATGATCTTCATACAATCCAAGTATTGTGTAACAAGAAGATGAAGAACATTATTGGAAAGGAAATCTAACCTAGAGAGAACACAAAGTGATTAGAGATCTACATCTTGTATTAATGAATTCACTTCTTACAAACTACAAGTAAAGACCTATTTATAGTCTTCATCACTTGCTATAACAATTAAGCATAAGCCCTTTAACACAGCTATTGCTTTACAAAACTTTCTATTATAAAGGACAACTTCAGTGTCCTAACACAGTGACTAACTCTTTTGAAGAGAGAGTATTCAGTGTCTTGAAGTTGAGATGAGAGAGCCTTTTATGCCATAACCAGTTGACATCAGAAGAGGCTTTAGAGAAGAAACAGGAGTTCTCAGTGGTTGTTGAGTCCATGTTTATTACATAAACATTTTCCAAACGATAACCGCTGAGAGCTATCTTCTCCTTTTTGTCAGCGACAAAGCAGGATTCCTTAGTAAAGATTACTTTGTTATCCATGTCGCAAAGTTGACTGATGCTTAGAAGATTATGCTTCAGCCTTTCAACATATGCGACTCTTCTGAATGTTGTTGTACCATTAGAGAGTACACCAAACCCTCGGGTATGTCCTTTTCCGTTTCCATCGAAAGTTACAGAGGGACCCTTCTCTTCCTTGTATTCAGAGAGCAGGCTTTTCTTTCCAGTCATGTGTCTTGAGCATCCGCTATCGAGATACCAGATACCCATCTTAACCTTAGTAGCAGAGGTTGAAGTAGAGGGAATGTCAGAGTTGTCTTCCTCATCTTCAAGTTTGTCCATGAGACATAGATTTGCTTCATCATCTTCAGAGTCAGATGATTCTTCTTCGTCAGATGCAGCCCAATCATAGTCAGCCATAAGGCCTTTGCCTTTCTTCTTAAAGGTTTTCAGCTTTGCATACCTTTCTTTCAGCTTTTTATATTTTTCATCTCTATTCCTGGGAATAAAGTTTTTCTTGGGAAAAGCTGAGGATCTAGAGATTTTCTTTGACCTGCACTCACTAGCAAAATGACCTATCTTTTCACAGTTATAGCAAGTAGCAGTAGCCTTATCAACAGGGGTTGATGATCTTGGCTTGTCAATAATAGCAAGAGGTTTGTTCTTCTTGAAATTACTCTTTCTAGCAAATCTCCTGAACTTATTAGCCAGGAATGCCAGAGTTTCATCATTATCTGAAACGTCAGAGTCTGATGATCTTTCAGAGTTAGTTTCCAACTCAGTGACAGTGATAGTCGATCGCTGAGTGGAAGGTGACTCTGAGATTAAAGCAACATGGGTGCTTTTGGAATCTTTTACAAGATTCTTCTTAAGATGACTCGATTGCTCATGATTCAGCATCGTGCCATATAAGGTAGAAAGAGTCATAGATCTAAGATCTTTTGACAGCTTGAGACACATTGAATAACTGTCCCAGCTTTCAGGTAAACATTCTAAGAAATTTGTCAGCACTTCAAAGTTAGAATATTCCTTACCAACAGTTTTTAGATCTATTATTAAAAAGTTAAAACGTTGGTGTACTTCAGAGAGAGTTTCATTCTTACCACAAATGAAGCTTTCGTACAATCTTACCAGGTTGATCTTTCGAGAGTCCTGGACTTTAGAAGTACCTTCATACTGAACACAGATTGTGTCCCACATAGCTTTTGAGGGTTTCAGGTTCATGACGGAATGGTAGACTTCGTCAGGAAGAGCCATGGAAAGTATGGATCTGGCTTTGGTGTCAAGACCTACTTTTTTCTTGTCTTCATCAGTCCACATATGCATTTCCTTGGGAATCAGCCTTTCTGGAATAGCAGGTCTATTCTCAGCGGCTGGAACTTCAGCATCTATTCTGACAGGAATGTATGGACCATTTTCGACATAATAAGGTATAGTTGGGTCTACACCTTCTAAGAAGAGTATCATCCTATTTTTCCATAGATTAAAGTTATCTCTGGAAAATCTAGGGGGTTTTGCAAGAGAACCATTGTCGATATAGTTGGTGTTTGTGTTGGTAGCCATTTTCAGAAATAGCTAGGAAGAGAAATCTTAGTATATATCAGATCTTGTTTATGAGATTAAACAAATATGCTCTGATACCACTTGTTGGTCCCGAAGGGTTATACAAGTTTGTAGAAGGGGGGGGGGGATGAATACAAACACACGATTTTACTTTTCTAAATTGTTTATTGATAAATCAAATACAATTTACAACTTGTGTGGACATTCCTCCTCTTCCTGATCTTAAGCTGAAAAGAAAAAGGGCCTCTCCAAAGAAGAAACGTCAAGATTCAAACTCAGGTCCTGTCATACGAAATGAAACTGGAATTGGTTTCTCTCGCGCTGAAGTGCTTGGTCCTGACCCTGATCTATCTGCCCTTGACATTTCTTTGCCACCATGTGAACTTTTCGTCCCTGGTAAAGTCATCAGTAATCCTTATGGAATATTCTTTCTCGACTACGACGGACGTAAATGTTTTCAACGGATCGCTGAGCTTCCAATCACTCCAATCGAACAGCTCAGAGATCTCATCTACTGGTGTGACTTCAGAAAAGACATTCAGGCACGACACCTAAAACCCTTGATCTTTGAAGAAGCGCTGAACAAAAGAAAACAAGGCGTAACGGTTCCTGACTGGATGATCCCCACTGAAAAGACCCTTGATGAACTTCTCATTAAGGAAGAACCCTTTGAAAACTGATATAATCTCCTTTTTCTCTATTGTATCAGTTATCCTTCTGTACTTGTAAATTATTTCGCTTGTACTTGTAATCTTTCTGTTCTTCATTGTAACATGATTCAAAGTTTTAAAGAAAGATTTCAGCGAATGTACTTTACTCCATCAGTACTGAAAAGATCCCAGAAAACAGTAAAAGGGACAAATATTTTATGAGTTCTTTTTATCCTTATGTTTTCATTTAATAGCAATTTTCTTTGTTGCTATGTCATAATCAAATAGGGGGAGATTGTTGATCCAAACCCTCAGTGATTTGATAATGACCCTCTCTTATATACTTAGTGAAAATTGTAAGTAAACAATATGTATCAGAGTTTCACTATCGCTGATAAGTACTAAGATCTTACAGTACCGCTGATAGGAACTCTCGCTCTTTAAATTAAACATTCAGCGAACACTGTTCACCATTAATGTTCTGAGTCTGTTCAGTCATTATGATGATCGCTGATAAGTTAGTTGTTTACTTATGATCCCTAAAGACAAGTTTCACGTCAACAAAGGTTCTATGCTGAAGTCGAAGATCAAGCTCAAGAACCAGCGACAAGTCTCCTAATGAACTGATGCGGATCAGCGAAGACTCAGATTTGTCCACTCAACGTGAAGTATCAAGTACAAGACTTCAGCTATCGCTGAACTTTATCATTCGCTGAATAGAAAATGATAATCGCTGAATCAACGAAAGCTGATCATGAAGTCCTCCGTACAAAGTACTTTTGTCTTAACCACCCTTGCACGACTCCGTACGAAATGTCAGAAAAGAACCTCCGAAAATCTGAAATCGTACAACCACTCTGATACTACACTATTCATCCATACGGCTACTAAGGTTGTCAACCAAGGTCAATGACATGCAACCAACCAGCTGATGACACGTGTAAAGTATATACTGACTTGCATTAAATGCATGCAGTATATAAAGAGATGAACTCACTTCTTTTGAAGTAACTTGCTAACTCTGGACAAGTTCAATCTCTTATCTCAAGATAGGTTATTATTAGTAATTTCCTTATCTCTCTTAGTGCAAGAAACCTTAGTGTTCCAACTTGTTTAGATTTAGGTTTATCCTTAATCTTGTTTCCGCCACAAGCTGTAAATTGTTAATGATTTATCAATAAACAATTTAGAAAAGTAAAATCTGTGTGTTTGTATTCAACCCCCCCCCCCCTTCTACAAACTTGTATAGGCCTTCGGGACCAACAAGTGGTATCAGAGCAGATTTGTTTAATCTCATAAACAAGATCTAATCTAAGATATTTCTCTTCCTTGCTATTATCTGAAAATGGCCACCAACACAAACACAAATTATATAGACAATGGTTCTCTTGCAAAACCCCCTAGATTTTCCAGAGATAACTTCAACTTATGGAAAAATAGGATGACACTCTTCTTAGAAGGTGTAGACCCTACTATGCCTTACTATATTGATAATGGTCCGTTCATCCCTGAGGAAACTCCTACCTCCTCAAAAGGTAAGGAGAAAATGGTTTATTCAAAATCTACCTCTGTCTCTAAAGACAAAGGTAAAGGAATTGTTATTTATCAAAATCCTCAGAAGGGTACTTTAGTACCAAAGCTGAATGCTTCTAAAGCTTCAGTGACCCATCCCTCTGGATCAAAGAAGCTGATCTCTGGATCTATTCAGAGATCTACTCCTAGACTCAGAGTGGATATCCTTGGTAAGAAATCTGAAGAACTGAATGTTCGTTCCATTTCTAAAGCCAATAGTTTACTTGGTGCTGGCACTTCTAATTCAAAATTAAAAGCTCAGCATTCAAATGGTCCTAGAACTACTTTTAGCTATAGGAAATGTTATCACTATGGACTCACTGGTCATATTGCTAGTAAGTGCCCCACAGCCACCAAAGCTGAAAAGATAGCTAAGGTGAAGATTGCCCCCAAGGTAAAAAAGACCAACCCTGGCGCAAATCAGGTCAAGGTGAATTCTACCACTGAGGTTAAGAAATTAACCAAAGTGAAGAAAGACAAAGCTGAATCTTCAAATGCTGCGAAGACCGCTGAACCTTCCATTCCAACTACTTCCACTGACAAACGTGTATACATGGTTAAGTGGGTACCTAAGAAAAACTAATCTTCCTTTGTATTGCAGGTTAAGAAGGGTATCTGGTATCTCGATAGCGGATGCTCTAGACACATGACTGGTAAGAAAAGCCTGCTCGCTGAATACAAGGAAGAAAAAGGTCCCTCTGTGACTTTCGGTGGAAATGGAAAAGGACATACCCGAGGGTATGGTGTACTTTCAAATGGTACAACCTCCTTCAGAAGAGTCGCATATGTTGAAGGGCTGAAGCATAATCTTCTAAGCATCAGTCAGCTTTGCGACATGGATAACAAAGTGATTTTCACTAAGGAATCCTGCTTTGTCTCTGACAAAAAGGAGAAGATAGCTCTCAGCGGTTATCGTTTGGAAAATGTTTATGTAATAAACATGGACTCAACAACCACTGAGAACTCCTGTTTCTTCTCAAAGGCATCTTCTGATGTCAACTGGCTATGGCACAAGAGGCTCTCTCATCTAAATTTCAAGACACTGAATACTCTTTCCTCCAAAGAGTTAGTCACTGGTCTACCTCAGCATTCATACGCCAAAGAGTCTTTATGTTCAGTGTGTGAAAAAGGGAAGCAGACCAAGGCAAGCTTCAAGTCAAAGCAAGTCTCTTCAGTGTCATCTCCTCTACAACTACTCCATATGGATTTGTTTGGCCCTGTTAACAAACAATCCATCGCTGGAAAGAAATATACGCTGGTCATAGTTGATGAATTCTCTCGCTTCACTTGGGTAATGTTTCTCCGTTCTAAGAGTGACACCCCTGAAGAACTCATCACCTTTGTTCGGAAGATGGAAACTCTGAACAATATGACTGTTCGCTCAATAAGGAGTGATCATGGAACTGAATTCAAAAACAATTCTCTTGATTCCTTCCTTGAGAGTAAGGGTATTTCTCACAACTTTTCGTCAGTGAGAACACCGCAACAAAATGGAGTCGCTGAAAGAAGAAATAGAACAATTATTGAAGCTGCACGTTCAATGCTCAGCGATTCTCACCTGCCTACTCAGTTTTGGGCAGAAGCTGTCAACACTGCTTGTTTTACGCAAATCAGGTCGCTGATAGTTAAAAGATTCAAAAAGACAGCCTATGAACTCTTTCATGGGAGAAAGCCTTCAATCAGCTTTCTTCACATCTTTAGATGTCAGTGTTTCATACTGAACAACAGAGATGCCCTTGGAAAGTTTGATCCTAAGGCTGATGATGGAATCTTTCTTGGATACTCCTCAGTTTCCAAAGCCTTCAGAGTCTTCAATCGAAGAAGACAAACTGTAGAAGAAACTATTCACGTCACGTTTGACGAATCCCGTTCAGCGAACTCTAAACCGAACGCTGATACAGAAGAATTGAATCAATGGATGTTTTCTCATCTTGGTGATTCAGAAGATATTCCCACTCCTCATGCTCATCCAGTAGAAGATGATAGTCCCACTATCATTCCAAACATGCAGAATAGTGAAGCTGAAACATCATGGGTCTCAGCTGTTCCTATAAACACTATACCTGCAGTTGATCCAAATGTCTCAGAAATTCCATCTATTTCTCAGCAATCAGTGAATGAAGTGACAAATGCAAACATTCCTCTCTTAGCTGATAATCCAGAAGTAGCTGAAGCCTCATCATCAGTTTCTACAGTTCAGACTGAGTCAGCGACTTATGCTCCGGCTCAGCGATGGACTGTAAATCACCCAATCGATCAAATTCTTGGTGATCCAAACGCTGGTATTCAGACTCGTAGAAGTGCATGTAATATTTGTTTATTTGTTAACTTTATTTCTCTAACTGAACCAAAGAAAATAGATGATGCCCTCAGAGATCCAAACTGGGTCAGCGCTATGCAAGAAGAGATGATTGAATTCGAAAGAAACAAAGTTTGGAAACTCGTTCGTAGACCAACTGACAAAACGGTGATAGGCACTAAATGGGTCTATCGAAACAAGTTGGACGAACATGGTACTGTAACTCGCAACAAAGCTCGTCTTGTTGCTCAGAGATACAGACAATAGGAAGGCATAGATTATGACGAAACATTTGCTCCAGTAGCAAGACTTGAATCTATTCGTCTTTTCTTAGCATATGATGTACACAAAAACTTCACTGTACATCAGATGGATGTTAAGTCAGCGTTTCTGAATGGAAAGCTGAATGAAGAAGTTTATGTGGAACAACCTCCAGGATTCTCAGATCCTAAGCGTCCAGGTTATGTTTATAAACTGGATAAGGCACTTTATGGCTTAAAGCAAGCTCCACGTGCATGGTATGACACTCTTTCCACTTATCTCCATATTGAAAAATTTGAGCGAGGTAAGATTGACAAAACTCTATTTTTTAGAAAAGTGAAAGGTCATATCATTCTAGTTCAAATATATGTTGATGACATTATATTTGGTTCTACTAACCCTGAGCTTTGTACTCGTTTCGCTGATGGAATGAAAGATGAGTATAAAATGAGCATGATGGGTGAACTAACATATTTCCTTGGTCTTCAGATTAAGCAAGCTGAAAAAGGAACTTTCATTAATCAAGGAAAATATGTTAAAGATATGCTGAAGAAATTCGACTTAACTGAAAGTTCAGCTATGAAAACCCCTATGGCACCACCGCTGACACTTGATAAGGACACAAAGGGTGTTCCTGTCAATGTCACGCTGTACCGTGGGATGATCGGCTCACTATTGTATCTTACAGCTAGCCGACCCGATATTATGTTTGCAACATGTCTGTGTGCACGATATCAAGCTGAACCTAAGATATCTCATATGAAAGCTGTAAAGCGAATCTTTCGATATCTTAAGGGTACATCGAATCTAGGCCTTTGGTATCCCAAAGACTCAGGATTCGATCTAACCGCCTATTCAGACAGTGATTTTGCAGGTTGCAAAATGGATAGGAAAAGCACCACAGGAGGATGTCAGCTCCTGGGTGGAAAGCTGGTAAGTTGGACAAGTAAGAAGTAAAACTCAGTGTCCACTTCCACAGCTGAAGCTGAGTATGTAGCCGCTGGAAGCTGTTGTTCTCAAGTCTTGTGGATGAGAAATCAGCTACTAGACTATGATCTTCAGCTCTCCAAAATTCCAATCTATTGCGATAGCACAAGTGCCATCGCTATAGCAAACAATCCAGTGCTACACTCAAAGACAAAACACATAGAAACCAGATATCATTTTATCAGAGATCATGTGATGAATGGTGATATAGAACTTCATTTTATTCCAACTGATTATCAGTTAGCTGATCTATTTACCAAACCTCTTGATGAGACAAGATTCAACTTTCTCATCAGCGAGCTTGGAATGCTGAACTTTGAAGGATAAAACCTTCAGCAGTTCACATTGATCAGCGATAGAATAAAATCAACTTATATAATCCATTTCATCATCTTCTCTCTGAATAAACTTGATTCGCTGATATCAAGGTATGTTTTCTCTCTCTGACATATCGCATGTAAATGCAAGATTTCAAAATAAATTGCATCGCTGAATATCTCTTCCTTAACAGCGACTTTTTGAAATTTCTTAAAACCTTCACTGATATTTCTATTCAGTGCTTCATGTTTTCAAAGAGTCCCTGAGTTTTTCAAAACCTCAGAGACAACCAAGAATATGAAAGGACAGTTGTGACGTCATTGCAACGGATAACACCAGGCACGATTTCTTTCTGACACACGTTTGCACGTTTCGTTCAAACTTCCAATCAAATGCAAACACGTATCCGTGTCATGATGAAAACCTTTTCCCGCTCAAGGTTGTCTCTCTAAAATCTATATATAAACAACTCTTGGTTTATATTTTATCTTTTACGCGATCAAATCTTCCTCCGCAAGAAAAGAATTACTGTTGCATTTGTGCTCTCAAATCTTCAAAGAACTGTTCATCATCTTCTTCATCAAACATCAAGGTTAATATGTTCTTATTTATTACCAAATGCTTAACTTGTTTCTGATCTTATCATTGTTTTAAACAAGATCAAACAAAAGAACTTCTTAAAAATAAAATCATTTCTTTCATGGTTTTATGAACACAACCATTTCATGGTTGTTCTTCAAGTTTTAAATCTTAATCTTAAACTTGTTCTTCATTCGTATCCAGATTTTTTTTAGAAACTGGAATACAAGACTTTATGGGTTTTACATTTCGTTTCAAATCATGAAAAACCCTAATCTTCATTAAGACATTTATGTCTGAATGAAATGGACAAAATTCGAACCATCTTAATGGAAATTCTTTCCATATCAAGACAATTCTTATTTGTTAACATCTTTGGTTGAACTGATAATATAGAGAAATGGAAACTTCAAAGATCAATGTTACCGCTGAGAACATATCCGCTGACTCTGAGGAAGTGGAAATCATCAAAGCCCCTCAGGTTAAGTTCAAGCTGGATCAACTAGATTGGACCAAGGTCAACAACCTCTCTGCGCTTCTCGAGTTTCCTCCTCGAAAGCAAGTCACACATCTGGATGATGCTGTGAATTTCCTGAAAAACTGCTGCATTTCAACAGCCCTGACCATTACACCTCCTGCAAGTCAGCTGCTACTATCCCAGTTCTGGTACTCTGCCAGACACTCTCAGCTACCATCCGCCAAAGATCCCTCCAAAACTATTGATTGCATACTCAGCGATACTGAGTATGGCACAATAAAGATAACCCCCACAATCATTTGAAAAGCCCTGAACTTTCCCAATGCTACCAAAGAAAAACCGTTTGTTCCATTCCCTGACCATAAGAAGCATGCTGACAGAGAAGAAATCATTGCTTTCCTCGACGCAATGGGTTACATCTGGGAAACTGGAAGGGACAAGAAGCCCGAGAAGAAGCTGACGCTGATAAAGAAGTCCAAAATGCCCAGCGAGATGAATTTCATCTTCGCACACCTGATCAGCTGCATGACAGCGAAGACCGGCTCCTCTGATCAAGCCGCTCAACCTCAGCAGGCTATGGGATACGCACTGCTGAAAGGTCTACATATTGACTGGGCATCTATCATTTATGATGACCTAGTACAAAGAGTAGATTCTGCTGCTGACAGACCTGCATGGGTTCCCTATCCCCGTTTCATCAGCGCCATCTTCCAATATGGCCTGAAGGACAGCTATCCTCAAGAGGGTGACCTGAAACTTTCTCAGGTTGGCCCTAAGGTGCTCGATTTCAAACCTGTCGACAATGAGGTACGTATCTCTACCCTTCTCTCTCTTCTTAACCCTAATTCTTCGACTTCTGTGGCTCCTTCAGCGACAATACCCATCGCTGATTCCCCGGCCACACAATCCTCTCCTTCTAAGAAAAGGAAACACTCTACAACCCAACTTGGTTCCAAAAGGATCAAGAAAACCAAGGAGCAACCCCAGCAATCCCATGCTGAAGACTCCTCAGCTCATTCTGAAGAGCTGAAGGAAAGTTTCGTGGTACGCTCTGCCACACCCGTGCAAGCCATCCCTCCAATCCAGACTTCAGCGTCTCCAAACGTTGAGGTTAGAAACTTGGAACCTACCCAACCTCCCTCAGTCTCTCAAAAGACTGATGAAGTGATTCTCAGCGATTCCAACGCTGAACTCAGAACCCGAACCCCATTCTTATCCTTCGCTTCTCCCTCCACTCACTTGGACACTCCTCCAAAGATCACTGGAGATGCCATCATTCCAGAACCCACAGCTGAAGCTTCTCAAATAATGATGAAGAAAGGACCTGCAGAGATCACCATACCTCACCGTACTTTCGAAGAGGATATGGAACATTTTTCAAGAACTTGCAACTTTGACGAGTTAATCAATCCTCCTGCAGGTACAAATAAAATCCTATACACTGTAACTAAACCTGAAACTTCTGAGCTTTCCTTTGTTCACAAGTACTTATCTGTTACAGGTCCTAATTTGGGAGACATCAACGCCTCTCTGAAGTCCGTGGAAACCAAGCTGACAGATCTCACCACTACTCTTTCCAACAACTCTTCAGCTATAACAAACGCTGGAGAGAATTTGACAAAGCTGACAACGGTGGTGGAAAAGAAAGCTTCCACAGACGACATCAAGATTGTTGATAAGACTCTCAGCGATTTCGCCAAAGTGCTCGCTGACATCTACACTACCTACACCTCACTCAAAAACTCCGTTTCCTCCATGTCTGGCGAAGTCACAACGCTGAAGACATCGGTTGGAGCCTTAGAGGGTGATATGTCAGCTGTAAAGACTGACTTAGGCTCTGTAAAGACCGACGTTGGTGAGATGAAAACGATGATCCAGCAGCTACTCAACAAGGCAAATACTCCAGCTCCTGAACCGACCCCTGCCCCTGCATTGGAAACTTTCACAGCGACGGATCGCAAAGAGCTGGAAAAGATCAATCCTGCTATAACTGGCCTAGAAGTCAGATTAGCAAAGATTGAAAGTTGTGTGGGTATCTCTGGCCAATAAGACAGAGAGCCTCCCACAGCTGAAGAGTCTACCCATTCCTCCCCCAGTCATCATATGAAAGAGGGGGAGAAGAGCGCTGAACATACCGAGGAGAAGAGCGCTGAGGATCTTGAAAAGAGCGCTGAAGACCTTTCCCATGATGAATCTATCAGGGGAGAGAAGAATGAATATCTTATCGCTGGACCTCATGGAGATGAAAACCCTGAGGGAACCGAGAAGCTCGCCTCTGTATCTGAGGGGGAGCAACTCGAAGACGAAGCTGAAGAATCTGAAGCAGAAGATGATGAAGACATCGACATCCCTGATAATGAACCATCCTCCTCTCCAAGGAATGATGATGATGATGACGATGACTTCTTTATCGTCAAACCTGCCCCAAGGATTAAAGCTCTTAAGGGGATTTCAATAAATGAACCAACAGGGGAGCGGACAAAGACAAAGCCCTCAGCCTCTGGAGCTGAGAAAGGCAAAGGCAAAAGCGTCGCTGAAGATGACAATCTGACGATCTTGCTTGAAAAGCCGATTTGTCAGGTACACTAAACATCTCTCACTCCATCCCTCCTCTATAAGTTCTACTACCCTAGCCTGCACCTGAACATATTTCTCTTTCTACCCAAGTTCTTCTACCCATGTTCTTATTTGTAAGATCGCTGTGTTTCAGCTAGTCCTCTCCCCTGTTTGAGGATGTCGCTGAAGGTTCTACTACTGCGACTTCACAAATAAAGCCAGCTGCTGCTGATGAAATAATCCCAGTCTTAGATTTGATCTGTGAGACTGATGAACCAGAAGAACAACCTCTCTCGCACAGAAACAGACCTTCCTCAGCTCCTCAAAAGCTGAGTGAAGAGGATCAAAAGAGAAGAGAGGAAATAATAAAGCGATTCGAGGATCAGCGAATCATTCTGAGGTGTGATCAACTTCCTTCAGTTCCTCCAAAGTTCAGAATCTCAAAAGCTGAATACAAGGAACACCTCAGAGCTGAACGCCTAATCGCTGAAAGAAAGGAAGCTGAAGAAAAAGACAGAGAATACGCCATCAAGCTTACTCAAGAATCTGTTAAAGACCCCAAGCTGAAACGTGTTCCCATTCAAATCCAACGAAAGCTTTGGGAAGAAGCCCAGAAGATCGTGGAAAAGAAAACTGAAGTTTCTCAGACCACCCTGATCTAGTGTAAAGAGAAAATTCACTTCAGATATCGTCCAGCGAAGATCAACAAGGTATTCATCTCTGGAAGAACCTCTATCGGAGTACCTATTGTTGACATCAAACTTTTCAGAGAAGATGGCCAATCTGAAGCCTTTCGCGCTGACAGTGTAAAAAGGTATGGTCTCTCTGAATGGCTGGAGATGAGGTTAGCTATCCATTCGTCACAATCTAAGTACAAGGATCATTTCGAAAAGCTGATAAACAAACAGATCGACTTGATATCTTCTTGTGTGGACATTCCTCCTCTTCCTGATCTTAAGCTGAAAAGAAAAAGGGCCTCTCCGAAGAAGAAACGTCAAGATTCAAACTCAGGTCCTGTCATACGAAATGAAACTGGAATTGGTTTCTCTCGCGCTGAAGTGCTTGGTCCTGACCCTGATCTATCTGCCCTTGACATTTCTTTGCCACCATGTGAACTTTTCGTCCCTGGTAAAGTCATCAGTAATCCTTATGGAATATTCTTTCTCGACTACGACGGACGTAAATGTTTTCAACGGATCGCTGAGCTTCCAATCACTCCAATCGAACAGCTCAGATATCTCATCTACTGGTGTGACTTCAGAAAAGACATTCAGGCACGACACCTAGAACCCTTGATCTTTGAAGAAGCGCTGAACAAAAGAAAACAAGGCGTAACGGTTCCTGACTGGATGATCCCCACTGAAAAGACCCTTGATGAACTTCTCATTAAGGGAGAACCCTTTGAAAACTGATATAATCTCCTTTTTCTCTATTGTATCAGTTATCCTTATGTACTTGTAAATTATTTCGCTTGTACTTGTAATCTTTCTGTTCTTCATTGTAACCTGATTCAAAGTTTTAAAGAAAGATTTCAGCGAATGTACTTTACTCCATCAGTACTGAAAAGATCCCAGAAAACAATAAAAGGGACAAATATTTTATGAGCTCTTTTTATCCTTATGTTTTCATTTAATAGCAATTTTCTTTGTTGCTATGTCATAATCAAATAGGGGGAGATTGTTGATCCAAACCCTCAGTGATTTGATAATGACCCTCTCTTATATACTTAGTGAAAATTGTAAGTAAACAATATGTATCAGAGTTTCACTATCGCTGATAAGTACTAAGATCTTACAGTACCGCTGATAGGAACTCTCGCTCTTTAAATTAAACATTCAGCGAACACTGTTCACCATTAATGTTCTGAGTCTGTTCAGTCATTATGATGATCGCTGATAAGTTAGTTGTTTACTTATGATCCCTAAAGACAAGTTTCACGTCAACAAAGGTTCTACGCTGAAGTCGAAGATCAAGCTCAAGAACCAGCGACAAGTCTCCTAATGAACTGATGCGGATCAGCGAAGACTCAGATTTGTCCACTCAACGTGAAGTATCAAGTACAAGACTTCAGCTATCGCTGAACGTTATCATTCGCTGAATAGAAAATGATAATCGCTGAATCAACGAAAGCTGATCATGAAGTCCTCCGTACAAAGTACTTTTGTCTTAACCACCCTTGCACGACTCCGTACGAAATGTCAGAAAAGAACCTCCGAAAATCTGAAATCGTACAACCACTCTGATACTACACTATTCATCCATACGGCTACTAAGGTTGTCAACCAAGGTCAATGACATGCAACCAACCAGCTGATGACACGTGTAAAGTATATACTGACTTGCATTAAATGCATGCAGTATATAAAGAGATGAACTCACTTCTTTTGAAGTAACTTGCTAACTCTGGACAAGTTCAATCTCTTATCTCAAGATAGGTTATTATTAGTAATTTCCTTATCTCTCTTAGTGCAAGAAACCTTAGTGTTCCAACTTGTTTAGATTTAGGTTTATCCTTAATCTTGTTTCCGCAACAAGCTGTAAATTGTTAATGATTTATCAATAAACAATTTAGAAAAGTAAAATCTGTGTGTTTGTATTCACCCCCCCCCCCCTTCTACAAACTTGTATAGGCCTTCGGGACCAACAAATGCATGCATTTAATGCATGGCAGTATGGCTTTACACGTGGCAGCAGCTGAGTGGTTGCATGTCATTGACCTTTGTAGACAACCTTAGTAGCCGCATGGTGCACAGTGTAGAATTAGAGTTGTTGTACGATTTCAGACAAAATGGATGTCCGTTCTGACAATTCATACGGAGACGTGCAAGGGAGGTAAGACAATAGTAACATGTAGGGAGACTTCATGATCAGCTTTCGGTGAGTCAGATCTTTATCAGCGAATAATAAAGTTCAGCGATTGCTGAAGTCTTCTACTTGATACTTCACGTTGAATGGACAAATCTTGGCTTCGCTGATATCCGCATCAGTTCATTAGTAGACTTGTCGCTGGTTCTTGAGCTTGATCTTCGACTTCAGCGTAGAACGTATGTTGACGTGAAACTTGTCTTCAGGGATCATAAGTAAACAACTAACTATCAGCGATTACCATAAGGACTGAACAGGCTCAGAGCATTATGGTGAACAGTGTTCATTGAATGTCTAATTCAAAGAGCGAGAGTTCCTATCAGTGGTACTGTAAAGTCTTAGTACTTATCAACGATAGTGAAACTCTAATACATATTGTTTACTTACAATTTTCACTAAGTGTTTAAGAGAGGGTCATTATCAAATCACTGAGGGTTTGGATCAACAAAAAGAGAGGAGAGACGATTCTTTGTATTCCATAGCATTATCTGCTCGAAGAACCTTTATAGGCTTGGAAAACTGGGTTAGAATCATACGAGCAAAGGTGATATAAATTTTTGGTAACTCTGAGCGGTTTTTCATGAGATAAATCCATGTAAAACGTGTGTGATCATCAATAAAAATAACAAAATATCGAGCACCTCCCATAGATGGGTGTGGTGCTGGTCCCCATACATCAGAATGAATAAGATCAAAAGGAGAAGCAGACTTAAAATCATTAATTTGAAAAGGTAAGGCATGATGTTTGCCAAGTTGACAAGATAAACAGGAAACATTTTCAGAGGAAGTGTTTCCTAACAACCCTGAACTAGCTAACACTTTTATTCTAGCTAATGATAAATGACCTAGGCGCGCATGCCATAGTTCAAATGAGGGAGTACTAGAGACTGAAGTCGCAAAATTTGATGAAGGTAATGGAAGACGAAGGTAGACCACTTCAACCATCCGACCAACTTTACGGCCTACTCCAAGGATCTGCTTGGTCTTTGGATCCTGCACAACACAACCAGAAGGGTGAAACAAAACGATTAGACCGGCTTCCATAAGTTGAGTAATTGAAATCAGGCTCAGAGATAAGTTAGGAATATGCAGCACATCAGATAATTGAATGTTGGGGGTAGATACTGTCCCACTGAAAGATACAGGTAAACGAGTATCATCAGTGGTACGGACTGATGAGAACATGCTGGAAGTTTGTTTAGAGACAAAACTGTCAGCCTTAGGTGTCATGTGGTTGCAACATCCAGAGTCAAATAGCCAAGGGTTACCTGAGGCAGGGGTATTGCATTGAGAATTCGTACCCATAGAACCTGTCATGAGTTGCTCCATGAGCTCTTGATTTCGGCGCATGAGTTCCATAAGGTCAGGCGTGGAGTTGTTGCTATGCTGAGCCTGAACTGCTGGTGATGGAGAATCTTGAGTGATTGAGCCAGCAACTGATTGAACTCGAGACTGCTGTCTTTGGTTACTGGAGTTCCTTGGATGTTTTGGGCAGTCAAACCCATAGTGACGTGGGTGTACGATCCCACACCAGCGACATTTCCGAACTGGACAGTTGAGGAGAAGGTGAGAAGTAGAATGACAGAATGTGCATTCACTGTTGTTCCCCTTTCCCGCAGATTTAGACTGGTCATTGTTGCCCCATTTACCTTTTGGTTTTCCTGAGCTGGAAGTGTAGAGCACAGTATCTGATGGTAGTGGAAAACGCTGTTGAAGACGAGTTTCTTCACTTAGCAGTTCAGTGATAGCTTCTTCAAGAGTAGGTAATGGATGTCGATGTAAAAGCGAGGCTCGAACGTTCTCAAAGCGATCAGTGAGACCCATGAGAATAGTAACCAAATGCAATTGGCTAAAGTAAGCTGTAAACTTCCGAGCAATTTCATCAAAGATTTGAGGTGCACCCAGGTTCAGATGATCTCTAAGAGCTTGCATCTCAGAGATGTAGGAGTTGATAGATTGATCAGGCAATTGCCTTTTGTTCTGGAAGGTAGTCCACAACTGATATTGATGAGATAAGCCTGTAGAAGTATACCTGTTTGCAAGAAAATCCCATAGTCCTTTTGTTGTGGTATAGCCGAGGAATTGCTGATTGATCTCAGTAGTGGTAGAAGCGTTTATGAATCCGAGGATGTGAGCATTTGCGATATCCCAATCATTCATACGTTTTGCAAAGTCGACTGCACTTTCCTTTTCCTCTTGAACAGGGATGGTAGACGTACCAGTGACATAGATATAAAGTCCATGAGACTTGAGAAGAATGGACATATGGTGATGCCACAGGACGTAGTTGTTCCCATTAAGAACGATTGAGATGGGATTGGAGTGACTGGAATTGAGAGCCATTCGAACTGATTCAAGAAATTAGATAAAGCGGGTTCTGGTAGGTTGTCGCAACCCACTCTTGTCGCGGCCCACTCTTGTCACAACCAACTGATATCGCAACACTGGTGTCGCAACCAAAAGTCTTGTCGCAATAAGGAATGTTTGTCTCAACAATAATACTTATCGCAAAGGTAAAAGTCTAACCTTATCGCAACAGAGGGTTGCGATAAGTTACTGTTCAAATGATGAAGGTTGCGATAACAAAACTTGTCGCAAATGACAGTTGCGATAGAAGCCCTTGTCGCAAGTGACAATTGCGATAAAAACAAACCTTGTCGCAAGTGACAATTGCGATACTTATGAAACTCTGAGGGTTGCGATAGTTATGAGATTCAAGATGTTCTTGAGTCGAATCTTCAAAAACTGATCGGATTTGGCTGAAATCTGGTACGCATGTTCGTGACACTATTCTGGGCAACTTTAAAGCTTGGTGTTTTGTCCAAAAACCAACAGAAGATGGTTTTTCGAAGCAATGTAGAGTGCAACAAAACAAAAGTGTAGAACTCCTGAAATAAAATCGAATGCAGTTCTGGAAGATAGGTGTTGTACCTGAGTGAAGGAGGATACGTACCTACAGCTCTGATACCATGTTAGAATAGATGAGGGATTCGATTGATAGGTAGATGAGACTTGAGATGGCTGGAAGCGGCCGTGCTTTTCATATATTGGAGAAGAATACAAAAGATTGATTGACCTAATAATAAACCCTAAGAGACCTATTTATACAAGATAAGTTACATGTAATTACACAAAGGACCCTGAACTATACATATTAACAATAATACTCTAACACCCACCATTTATAGATGCCATCATATGGATCGTGGGGATTTACGACGCCAGGAATATAGAGGTTGAAGGAGAGGAGTCGTGGATGGAGAGAAATTAGGGCTTGTTTTTAGGAACATGAAGGAACCGTTTCCATGAGATTAGTCTTAACGTGGAGAGAAGATATCGAAAGGGAAGTGAGGGAACGTGTGCAAGGTTCGGGGCTATGCGGGGAGAGTAGTCCGAGTGAGATTGAGTGGGGGTCGGAAGTTACAGGTTGCAGGTCAAATGAATTTAAAGGACTGAGATTAAAAGTTATATGAATTTAAACAGTCCAGATCGAGTCAAAAACGGTTAGACTCGCCTAGGTCAATAGTATAGGTAATTATTTTTAGAGATTTTCACTTTTGAGTCTTTACTTTAGAAAAATTATGGAGAATCTGTTAGAAATGCTCTTACCCACTAGTTAACACATCGCCTTTAAGGAAAACAAGATATATATGACAGCATCAAGAGGCTCAAACCCAACTGACTTGTTTCAGTCACCTATTCCTATAATAAATATGTTGTTCATCAAAGAAAATCCTTACAGACTGAAAATAGCCAAAGACAAACCAACACAAAGCATTGGAGAGCCATGTCATGTATAACAAATGTGATCGATTTATTGTATTTTCAACTATGAAATGATAAAACCCAGATAAAAAAGCCCAAACAACTCATCCTTATTAACCATACAATACACTTACCTTATAGAGCTTCTTGATCAAACTCAAACTCCACCTTATTTCCTGAACTTTTCATGGACTGCCCAAACCAAGTTAGATTGAACCAAACCGAACCAAAGCAACCAACGGCAAATGAAAGGCGCCTATATGCAATGAATCAATGGTGCGCTAAAGGTTCTTAATTTCCAAATTAACGCACACAAACCTCATTTCAACTACCAGACTCGTTCTTCTTTGTTGCATTATCGGCTTTGCTCTCATCCAACAACCTTCCCGCCTCATTATCCGGCTTCCTTTCTGCTTCCATAGCCTTAAGTGCCTGTAACTTTGCATGATTATAATAAGCAACACCCAAGAAAGCAATCCCATAACCGAAAAGATTAATAGGAGTCACGGTATCCTTAATCACAGACCAAGAAAACGCGATCAACAACCAATCTTTAACAACCCCAGCTACATTCATAGTCAAAGCAGAAGTCTTTCCAACAAGCAAAAACACAGCAAGATTCAACGCAAACGCGCAAAAAGAATTTGTACCAAATATCGCGTAATCAAAATGGAAACTTGAAGCCTCGCTTAACAACGGGTATTCGACAATCATCCATGGAACAGACAAGAAAACCAAACAACAAGGAGAAACGTAGTAAAGAGAAGTGATCGGATTAAACGTAATACCCTTTGAACTCAACAAGATTTGAATCAAAACCAAACGTGTAGCCTCAAAAGCAACTGCACCAAGCTGTAATGTAACACCCCATGCATTGAAATGGGCTTCACCATAAGCAGCAATAGCAACACCAAAAGAAATGGATAACATATTGGTCATGGTTTTGGGTTTGAAGCTTTCTTTTTTTAACAAAACACCAATGGAGTAAACTACAACAGGCATCAAAGCTTTAAGCATTTGAATAAAGGAAACAGATAGGAAAATGTAAGCTGAATTGGAAAGCCATAAGCTGAGAGAGTAAAGCAGACCGATTGGAACGCCAGATGTGATGTAAACATCACGAGTCATTTGAACTGGTTCGACGACTTTGAGGATGCTAACGAGGATGTAAGCTAAAGAAGAACAGAAACCCATGTGGATCATGGTGAGTGAGATGGGGTAAGGCCAATTGTACATCTTGCGATCGAGGATGTACTTGTTGTAGATGATGAGGGTGAAACTGAGGAAGATCCATATGTCGACGTAGGTGTAGGAAAGAATTATGTTCTTTAATACGCCTTCACTCAAGGCTCCTCCTTTCCCCATTGATGTATTAATTCCGATGGGGTTGAATTGAATTGATAGAGAAAGATGGAAATCCCTTACCCTAATTTGCCGATTATGACGGTATCTTGGAGATTTGCGATTGTTTGTGTCATTAGGTTTTCAGTAAGAGAAAAGCGGAAAATCGTTGCGTTTTCATGGGGTGGTGTGGAAGAACAATCATATACGACCATAAATTCTTAAAATTTTTAAAAAGAATTATTAAATATGATCATCAATTCATCAATTCTTCTTAACTAATTAACAAATTGGTAGACAAAAACGTATTTTTTTATCTAATCTAAGATATAATATTTGGATTTCAAAAAAATCTTTATATTTCTAGTTTAGTTTGTATCAACATAAATGTCTATCTTTAAAATTAAATGCTTAATTTCGGTTGGAAAATCTAGGTTTTATGGCTAGTATAAACCTGGATAAATTTTTGGATCGTAAATTGGAATACACTTTCAAAATATTATATATCGTCATTTGATATTTCTTAGATTAACACGAAATTAGCACTGGAATAATCCATAAAATTCATACAAAAATTAAGGCACAAACTCGTGTATGTCTCTGAACTATACTTCGTGTAAAAATATAGTTCACCAGATCAATGATCATGTATAATGTATTTATAAGAGAGATCGACGGTTACAGGCGATTTGGTGCTTGATATGTAATTGTATACCAGTTATAATTGCTTAAAAATAAGATTAGCAAACAGTTACAGCTGACTCAGAGGCTCTGAGTCAGAAGCAACACATTAGAACAAGTCCAGAGGCTCTTAACTTTGTCGCTTAGGAAATTTGAGCGACGACTTGGAGGCTCTAAGTATATGCACATGCATGCCTCTGAACTATACTTGGAAAATTTTACCAAGTTTCAATATTATTTCAAGAAGGTTTTCAATACTTTCCGGATCTCAATTTCGGATCCCACTTCTGATCTCCAATTTCGGGTCTCATCTCATCAGTCAGATGGCTCTCAAATCCAGTCACTCCAATCATATCTCAGTTGTTCTCAATGGGAATAACTGCATCCTGTGGCATCATCATATGACCATTATTCTCAAGTCTCATGGGTTATATACATATGTCACTGGTGCCTCTAAAATTCCTGTTCAAGATGAAAATGAAAGTGCGGTCGACTTTGCAAAACGCATGAATGATTGGGATATCATGAATGCTCGTATTCTAGGGTTCATCAACGCATCCACAACTGCTGAAATTAATCAGCAATTCCTTGGATATACCACAGCAAAAGGTCTGTGGGATTTTCTTGCAAAAAGGTACACATCTACAGGTCTCTCACATCAGTATCAGTTGTGGACTACTTTTCAGACCAAAAGGCAACTGCCTAATCAGTCCATTAACTCCTATATCTCTGAGATGCAAGCTCTTAGGGATCACCTGAGCTTGGGAGCACCTCAAATCTTTGATGACACAGCTCGGCAGTTTACATCCTATTTCAGCCAACTGTATCTGATTACTATCCTAATGGGACTCACTTATCGTTTTGAGAACGTTAGAGCCTCCCTACTACACAGGCATCCTTTGCCTACTCTTGAAGAGGCCATCACAGAGCTGCTGAGTGAAGAAACTCGCCTTCAACAGCGATTCCCTCTGCCTTCGGACACTGTGCTCTATACTTCGTACTCCGGTAAGCCAAAAGGTAAGTGGAACAACAATGAACAGTCTAAATCTGCAGGAAAGGGGAACAATAGTGAGTGCACGTTCTGTCACTCTACATCTCATCTTCTCCTTAACTGTCCTATCCGGAAATGTCGTTGGTGTGGGATCACACAGCCACGACACTATGGGTCTGATTGTCCAAAGCACCCAAGGAATTCAGGTAATCAGAGACAACAGCTCCAAACTCAATCGGTTGCTGGATCAATCACGCAGGATACCCCTAATTCTGCAGTTCAGGCACCGCACAACAACAACTCATCGCCTGATCTTATGGAACTCATGCGCCGAAACCAAGAGCTTATGGAGCAACTCATGACAGGTTCTATGGGTATGAATTCTCGGTGCAACACCTCTGCATCAGGTAACCCTTGGCTATTTGATTCTGGATGTTGTAATCACATGACACCTAAGGCCGACGGTTTTGTATCTAAACAAACTTCCAGAATCTTCTCATCAGTCCGTACTGCTGATGATACACGTTTACCTGTATCCTTCAGTGGGACTGTATCTACTCCTAATATACAGTTATCTGATGTGCTTCATATTCCTAATCTATCTCTGAGTCTGGTCTCAATTACTCAGCTTATGGAATCTGGTCTAATTGTTCTTTTTCATCCCTCTGGTTGTGTTGTGTAGGATCCAAAGACCAAGCAGATCCTTGGAGTAGGACGTAAAGTTGGTCGGATGATTGAAGTGGTCTACCTTCGTCTTCCTCTACGTTCATCAAATTTTGTCGCTTCTGTTTCCAGTACTCCTTCTTTTGAATTATGGCATGCGCGCCTAGGTCATTTATCTTTAGCTAGAAAAAAATTGTTAGCTAGTTCAGAATTGTTAGGAAACACTTCTTCTGAAAATGTTTCTTGTTTATCTTGTCAACTTGGCAAACATCATGCTTTACCTTTTCAAATAAATGAATTTAAATTAATTTCTCCTTTTGATCTTATTCACTCTGATGTGTGGGGACCAGCACCTCACCCATCCATGGGAGGTGCTCGATATTTTGTTATTTTTATCGATGATCACACACGTTTTACATGGATATATCTCATGAAACACCGCTCAGAGCTACCTCAAATATACATTACCTTTGCCCGTATGATCCTAACCCAGTTTTCCAAACCCGTAAAGATTCTTCGAGCAGATAATGCTATGGAATACAAAGAATCTTCTCTCCTCTCTTTTCTTCAATCTCAGGGTACTCCTGTCCTGGCACCTCTCCGCAAAATGGTCGTGCAGAACGTAAACATCGCCACATTCTTGATATTGTTCGTACTCTATTAATCTCAGCCAAGTGTCCAAAATGATTTTGGGGTGAAGCTGCTTTCACGGCTGTCTACACCATCAACAGACACCCGACTCCCATTCTCAATCAAAAGTCTCCTTATGAAGTACTCCATGGGGTCTCCCCTGCCTATGAACTCCTCAAAGTATGGGGTTGTGCCTGCTTTGTTCAGTTGCAATCTCATGAACACACCAAACTCGAACCTCGTTCTCGGTTATGCTGCTTTCTTGGCTATGGAATTGAACACAAAGGTTATCGCTGTTGGGATCCAGTCTCTAAGAGACTTCGTAAATCCCGTCATGTCACATTCTGGGAACATCTTCCCTTCTCAACGGTGTCCAAATTCCAGGACACACCCACTACTTCTACTTTCTTCTTCACATATACATCTATCTCATTGGACTCACTCCAATTAGATCCCATACTTACCCTACCATCTGTGAAACACCCTAAAAACAGGGTCAATTTAAACCTTGAAATTTACCACAAGTTATGATCAAAACTTTCAAACTTATATAACCTGAGGATCAAATGTAAGGTTTCTATATACAAACGTCATTACTTAAATAACTTATTAATCTAATCATAACATAACAATCAGATTAATCCAGTTATCTAAACAACCGTCCCAAAAGCATCAAAAATCTCTAGATCCTCCGGTATCTCTAAGTCTGAATCTTTCCAAAATTTCTCGTCTCTCATTCCCGCTATTTCCCGGAGCTTGTACCTGGTAAGAAGATTCAACTTGAAACATTAGGCTTTCGCCTAGTGAGGATACTCAAATCAAAATAAAATTTAATAATTAAAACATGAACAGATAACTCAAACCTGTTATCACCCATCTTACCGTACGACAACTCCTTTTCAAATCGGGGAATCTACCCCACTCCCAATTTCCTACGACCAACTCATTTAATCGTAACAACATAATAAGGGTTAACTATGAATCACTCCAGATTCAAAATCAATATTCACACACAAGAAATTACAAGTCAAAACTTGCCTATTTCTTAATCAGGAAGTAGAGATTACAAATTACTTTATGCCTATCTCTAATCTTCCTCTCATCACAGGGAAATCTCCGATCTTCCCAAATCGAAATGGGAATTATTAAGCACAACTGCTTATTCCACATTCCACCTCAGAATCAATGGTCCCCATGGGATTATAATATCGCGATACTCAAATCGAGACTCATGATTCAAGGTACACCCAATTACTAAAATTACATCCCTTTTGGTCTATGGCGAGTAATCGGTTCCCATCATACCGTACCCAAGTGCCCTCGGTGACCGGATGCCTATTTCAGTAAAAGCACATAATCACATAATATAATATATGTAATAATCGATACTACTATATGCGTCCAGCATACAATATATCATTTCTCCGAACATATTCCATATGTAAAATAAAGAATATTAATAACTCCTTATCTCAATCTCTTTACTATCCCTTCTCTTTATCTTAACACAGAAGTTAACATCTCAATTGTTAATCTACATTTTATACTCATAGATAAGTCTTTAATTTATCTCAATAGAACTTCAAATCATATTTAGAGTTCATAACCACATAGTAATTTCATATAGTAGATAATCAAACTTAGCATGCAAGATTAATAATAAATACTAGTTCATCAACTTCATAAATAACTCATCTTAGAAGTTTTAGCATGGAAATCCACATAACACAACTTTTAATCGCCCTCTTGGCTTATCTCTAATTTAATCCAATCCACATAAAACATATTCATGCATACATATAAAGCATCTAATTCAAGATTAATTACTGAATTTTAAAGAGAGTTGAATAAACTCACCTGATGCGTTATTACTCCCTTTAATCCTTTTTAACACGTAACGGCTCCTTTCTTCACTACCACAGCTTACTGTATTAATCCATTTACATATACTGGCATTAATTCTCCAAAACAGAACCCTCTACAACTGAGAATCCTTAATATCTAAAAATTACATCTCAAGTCGCAGTGAACTGAAGTCGCAGTCCACGGTTGCGATTTCATTTCCAAATCGCAGTCAACGGTTGCGATTTCAACCTCAAATCGCAACTCACCATTGCGATTTCACCCCAAGTCGCAGTGAACTGTTGCGACTACAGTACCAAGTCGCAACTGCCCATTGCGATCTCGACCCAAGTCGCAACCAACTGTTGCGGTTCCAAAGCCAAGTCGCAATGGTCTGCTGCGACTCCAACTCCAAGTCGCTATTGCCTATTGCGACAATCATGAATGTCGCAACTCAAGGTTGCGACTTCGATGATATTCAACCAAGTCTCAGTCCACTAAGTTCATTCTAAACCCAGATTTTTGTACTTTTAATCTATGTTTGTTTATGCCAATTTGCAGATATGTTTAATACACTTATCTTAACACATCCTAAAACTCAGATTCTCATTATTATCAAGATTTACCAACACCCAATTTAAAAGTTCCAAAGAAAGTTTTACTACAAAGAAGATGAAGTATTCAATTAGATAATTACCTTTTGATATCTTCAAATCAACACCAGATTAATATAAATTCCCAGAAGATCTTTTCTTTTCCTCCTTCTCTTTCTCGATTTCTCTATCTCAAAACCGAACACACACACAATGCACATAACACACACCTTTAGCTAACATGGCTAATTAGATGACACCTCATTCTTAAATTACACATGAGTCATTAACCATATTACCAAACAAACCTCCAACTTTAAAGAAATAACAATACAACCCTCAAATTGGAAATCCTCTTCAATCAACACTTGTAAACAATTACAAACTTAACCCTCAAGTTAATTTATAATTCACAAAATAATATAACTAAAATTCAGGATGTTACAACACTCCCCAACTTGAAAATGATTTCGTCCCCGAAATCAAAATCAGGTAAACAAATGAGGATACCTACTCCTCATACTCTCTTCTGACTCTAAAGTTACATTAGTACCTCTATGGTGTTTCCACTGTACTTTCAACATAGCTACCTCTTTACCACTACGTAGCTTTCTAACTGATCTTTCTAAAATTGCCTCTGGTTCCTCTACACAGCGACTCTTTTCATCTATCCTCACATCTGTGAGTGGAATCACATCCTCCTCTTCGACCAAACACTTCCGAAGATAACATACATGAAAAGTATTATGAACTCCTTCCAACTCGGGCGGAAGATCTAACTTATAAGCTTGTAACCCAATTCTCTCAACAACGGTGAAAGGTCCTAGAAAACGAGGACTCAACTTCCCACGTTTTCCAAACCTTATCACACCTTTCCATGGGGATACCTTGAGCATTACACGCTCCCCAACTTGAAATTCCTTTGGTCTCCGCTTCGGGTCAGCATAACTTTTCTGTCTATCTTGGGCTGCTTTCATATGCTGCCGAATCTCTTTTACTTTATCCGCTGTTTGCTGTACCAATTCTGGACCCGCAAACTGTTTCTCCCCGGCTTCTAACCAACACATCGGAGTTCTACACTTACGACCATACAACGCTTCGAAGGGTGCTCTCCCGATGCTCGAATGATAACTATTGTTATACGTAAATTCTACTAACGGTAGATGCGTATCCCAGTTACCACCAAAATCTAAAACACAACACCTGAGCATATCCTCCAAAGTTTGAATAGTCCGCTCACTCTGTCCATCGGTCTGTGGATGAAAAGCAGTACTCAATTTAACTTTAGTACCCAATTCTTCTTGCAATGATCGCCAAAATCTCGAGGTAAACCGACTATCAGGATCTGACACTATCGACACCGGTATACCATGCCTTGACACCACTTCATCAATATACAACTTTGCTAATTTCTCAATTGGTGATGCCTCTTTCATTGCTAGAAAATGAGCACTCTTAGTTAATCTATCCACGATTACCCATATTGTGTCGTTACCTTTTTGCGTCTTGGGTAACTTCGTCACAAAATCCATGGTAATCTTTTCCCACTTCCACTCCGGAATTTCCAAGGATTGGAAACTTCCGTAAGGTTTCTGATGTTCAGCTTTCACCAACGAACATGTTGTACACGTCTCTACCTTTCGAGCCACATCTACTTTCATCGCTGGCCACCAATAATGCAATTTCAAATCTCGATACATCTTCGTACTCCCAGGGTGAATGGAATACTTAGATCTATGAGCATCTTCGAGAATCAACTCTCGATTTCCTCCAATTTTAGGCACCCAAACTCTTCCTTGAAATAATTTAATCCCCCGACCATCTTCGGTCAACTGAAGATGTTGCTTACCCATTACTTCCTCTTTCAGATTTTCCTCTTGCAAAGCAACCACTTGTGCTTCTTTGATCTTTTTCATCAAATTTGACGTTACATCAATTCTAGCATTTACCGATTTCAAACACCCATCATATTCTTTTCTACTTAAGGCATCAGCTACGACATTTTCTTTACCAGGATGGTAATGCAATTCACAATCATAATCCTTAAGCAATTCTAACCATCTTCGCTGCCTCATGTTTAATTCCTTCTTATCAAAAACATGTTGCAAACTCTTGTGATCAGTATAAAGAGTACACTTCGTTCCATACAAATAGTGTCGCCACAATTTCAAAGCGAACACCACTGCTGCTAACTCTAAATCATGGGTAGGATAATTCTTTTCATGCTCTTTAAGCTGTCTTGAGGCATAGGCAATCACTTTGCCCCTTTGCATTAGCACACATCCTAAACCCATCTTTGAAGCATCACTATACACGACCAAATCTTCTGTCCCTTCTGGCAGGGCAAGAATAGGTGCTTCACACAGCTTTTGACGTAAAGTTCTGAAAGCTGTTTCCTGTTTCTCCGTCCAAACAAACTTCTCATTCTTTCTAGTTAACAATGTCAAAGCAGATGCAATCTTAGAAAAATCTTTTATGAATCTTCTATAATAACCGGCTAATCCCAGAAAGCTTCTTATCTCAGATGCACTTCTAGGTGTCTCCCAATTCGTCATCGCTTCAATCTTTGAAGGATCTACTTTAACTCCTTCAGAAGTAATCACATGACCTAGAAACTGCACCTCCTTCAACCAAAATTCACACTTTGAAAACTTTGCGTATAACTTCTCTTTTCTTAAAACTTCTAAGACTGCACGAAGATGTTGCTCATGATCTTCTTCAGTCTTTGAATAAATAAGTATGTCATCAACAAACACAATGACAAACTTATCTAAAAATGGTCGACACACTCTGTTCATCAAATCCATAAATACCGCAGGAGCATTTGTCAACCCAAATGGCATTACAAGGAACTCATAATGCCCATATCTTGTTCTAAACGCTGTTTTCGAAACATCTTCATCTCTTACTCGTACTTGATGGTATCCAGATCTTAAGTCTATCTTAGAAAAGCATCCAGCACCTTGGAGTTGATCAAATAGATCATCAATCCTCGGAAGCGGATACTTGTTCTTAATAGTTACCTTATTCAACTCTCGATAATCAATACACATTCTCATGGTACCATCTTTCTTCTTAACAAATAAAACTGGAGCTCCCCACGGTGAAGAACTCGGTCTTACGAAACCCTTATCTAATAACTCCTGAAGCTGAGTCATCATCTCTTTCATCTCAGCAGGTGCTAAACGATAAGGTGCTCGTGCAATCGGTGCCGATCCAGGAATAATATCGATACGAAACTCCACTTGTCTTTCAACTGGCAAACCTGGAAGGTCATCCGGGAACACATCCGGAAACTCACGCACCACGTTGATATCTTGAATATTTTTCTTTTCTAACTTTGTATCAATAACATAGGCTAGATAAGACCAACACCCTTTCGATAAACATTTTCGTGCCTTCATCACTGAAATCAACGGAATTTCTCCTTCCTGTTTTTCTCCGAACACGAATACACTATCTTTCTCGCCCATTGGAATTCGAATCAGCTTCTTTGCGCACATAATTTCTGCCTGGTTGTTGCTCAACCAGTCCATTCCTACCACAATATCAAAACTCCCAATTTCCATTAACAACAAGTTAATCGGAAATTCTGTTCCCTCTATCATAATCTTACAATAGGCCAGGCTCTCCTTAACCAAAGTCTGAACTCCATTAGCTATCTCGACTACTAAGGCATCTCCTAGAGTAGTAACAGGCATAGCTAATTTATGTTGAAACAACTTGGATACAAAAGAGTAATTTGCGCCACTATCAAACAACACACGTGCAGGAATAGAGTTTATAAGAAATGTACCCGAGACCACGTCCTTTGACCCCTTCGCTTCATCAACAGTCATTTGGAATGCACGACCGGTTGGTTTGGGAATATCCAGCTTTCTTCCCTGATCTCCTCCTCTTTTCAACTTCGGACAATCTTTTCGAAAATGACCCGGTTGCTGACATTCAAAACAAACCGACCCCGGCACTGTACAATTTGACGCCATATGTCCCATCTTCCCACACTTGAAACATTGATTTCCAACCACACGGCATTGGCCAAAATGTTTACTTATGCACTTTGCACACCAACTCGGTTCTCTACGAGAATCATTACGAATGTTCTTTCCGAATAATCTTAATTTCGGAGAAGATTCGGAACGACCCTCCCATTTTCTCTTTTCTCCAACCTGTGCTTTCTCCTCCTTATCTTTCACATACATTTCCTCTATCACCTTTGCTTCCTCAATTGTCTCCCTCAAGGTAGCAGATTTCGAACTGCGAACCCTTGTCATCATATCGGCTGGTAGACCTTTCAAATAATACTTAATCTTTTCTTTCTCTGTTGAAGCCACGTGCCCCACAAGATTTAGTTTTTCCATAAAGACCTCGGTATATTTTCTCACCGACATATTACCCTTCTTAATATTTCGGAACTCTTCTTCAATTCGGTCCATCTCGTGCTCGTTACAATATTCTTCTAAAATCTTTGCTTTAAACTGACTCCAAGTTACGGAATTCAAAGCTGCTTCCGTCACAGTTGATGACAACACATTCCACCACTGTAACGCTTTTCCACGTAACATTTGCGACCCAAATCTCACCTTAGATCTCTCATCTGTACAATCACAGGCACGAAAAGCCTGCTCGATTTCTCTTATCCAATTCATACAAACCACTGGATTATCATCTCCCTTGAATTCTGGTGGTTTACAACTTAGGAACGTCTTGTAGGAACAGTTTCTGTCAACCCTCCTATCTGTCTCCACTCCTGGATTTACAGTCGGATTTATCACATTAGTATCGGCCACTGTTCGTCTTGGTTCCACGTTTCGATTATTAATCAATTTCGTGAACATCTCTGCCTGTCTCCCCATTACAGTATTCATCATCTCTGCTTGCCTCTCCATTGAAGCATTCATCAGTCGAGTCACATTATCCATTATTCGCCCCTCCATACCTGAATCTGATGACGTTTGATCAGCATTACTAGTACCTCCTGGATGTACTCGACTTCGCATTCCTCCCTAGGAAAGAAAATCTGTTGGCGTATCAGGAACTCCGCCCAATCCAGTCTGTCTTTCTCCAGTATCGTCTAACCAATTCCTATTCATCGAAGAATTTGGAGACCTCGGGGGCGTATTCACCATCGTTCTGATGGAGCATAAAAGAATACTCATCAGTTAATGGTTTATACAACTAAACATACAATACATACTTTACCACTAATCAGTCACTGTAACAATTTAGAAACAAGTATGCTTGTGTAATAATATATTCATAATAACAGTATCTAATTGAAATTGCGAACATATCATACATGAGAATTCTCATTACCATTGTTACAGTACCAACTTCGCGTATTTCTGTCGACTCTAAGACTTCCCATTCTTAGTACTTCTACCCAAAACTCACGGATCATAACTTAACTCATCTCAGCTTAAGTCTAGGTATCTCAAATTCATACCTAGTTCGCTTAAACTAAAGCTCTGATACCATACTGAAACACCCTAAAAACAGGGTCAATTTAAACCTTGAAATTTACCACAAGTTATGATCAAAACTTTCAAACTTATATAACCTGAGGATCAAATGTAAGGTTTCTATATACAAACGTCATTACTTAAATAACTTATTAATCTAATCATAACATAACAATCAGATTAATCCAGTTATCTAAACAACCGTCCCAAAAGCATCAAAAATCTCTAGATCCTCCGGTATCTCTAAGTCTGAATCTTTCCAAAATTTCTCGTCTCTCATTCCCGCTATTTCCCGGAGCTTGTACCTGGTAAGAAGATTCAACTTGAAACATTAGGCTTTCGCCTAGTGAGGATACTCAAATCAAAATAAAATTTAATAATTAAAACATGAACAGATAACTCAAACCTGTTATCACCCATCTTACCGTACGACAACTCCTTTTCAAATCGGGGAATCTACCCCACTCCCAATTTCCTACGACCAACTCATTTAATCGTAACAACATAATAAGGGTTAACTATGAATCACTCCAGATTCAAAATCAATATTCACACACAAGAAATTACAAGTCAAAACTTGCCTATTTCTTAATCAGGAAGTAGAGATTACAAATTACTTTATGCCTATCTCTAATCTTCCTCTCATCACAGGGAAATCTCCGATCTTCCCAAATCGAAATGGGAATTATTAAGCACAACTGCTTATTCCACATTCCACCTCAGAATCAATGGTCCCCATGGGATTATAATATCGCGATACTCAAATCGAGACTCATGATTCAAGGTACACCCAATTACTAAAATTACATCCCTTTTGGTCTATGGCGAGTAATCGGTTCCCATCATACCGTACCCAAGTGCCCTCAGTGACCGGATGCCTATTTCAGTAAAAGCACATAATCACATAATATAATATATGTAATAATCGATACTACTATATGCGTCCAGCATACAATATATCATTTCTCCGAACATATTCCATATGTAAAATAAAGAATATTAATAACTCCTCATCTCAATCTCTTTACTATCCCTTCTCTTTATCTTAACACAGAAGTTAACATCTCAATTGTTAATCTACATTTTATACTCATAGATAAGTCTTTAATTTATCTCAATAGAACTTCAAATCATATTTAGAGTTCATAACCACATAGTAATTTCATATAGTAGATAATCAAACTTAGCATGCAAGATTAATAATAAATACTAGTTCATCAACTTCATAAATAACTCATCTTAGAAGTTTTAGCATGGAAATCCACATAACACAACTTTTAATCGCCCTCTTGGCTTATCTCTAATTTAATCCAATCCACATAAAACATATTCATGCATACATATAAAGCATCTAATTCAAGATTAATTACTGAATTTTAAAGAGAGTTGAATAAACTCACCTGATGCGTTATTACTCCCTTTAATCCTTTTTAACACGTAACGGCTCCTTTCTTCACTACCACAGCTTACTGTATTAATCCATTTACATATACTGGCATTAATTCTCCAAAACAGAACCCTCTACAACTGAGAATCCTTAATATCTAAAAATTACATCTCAAGTCGCAGTGAACTGAAGTCGCAGTCCACTGTTGCGATTTCATTTCCAAATCGCAGTCAACGGTTGCGATTTGAACCTCAAATCGCAACTCACCATTGCGATTTCACCCCAAGTCGCAGTGAACTGTTGCGACTACAGTACCACGTCGCAACTGCCCATTGCGATCTCGACCCAAGTCGCAACCAACTGTTGCGATTCCAAAGCCAAGTCGCAATGGTCTGCTGCGACTCCAACTCCAAGTCGCTATTGCCTATTGCGACAATCATGAATGTCGCAACTCAAGGTTGCGACTTCGATGATATTCAACCAAGTCTCAGTCCACTAAGTTCATTCTAAACCCAGATTTTGTACTTTTAATCTATGTTTGTTTATGCCAATTTGCAGATATGTTTAATACACTTATCTTAACACATCCTAAAACTCAGATTCTCATTATTATCAAGATTTACCAACACCCAATTTAAAAGTTCCAAAGAAAGTTTTACTACAAAGAAGATGAAGTATTCAATTAGATAATTACCTTTTGATATCTTCAAATCAACACCAGATTAATATAAATTCCCAGAAGATCTTTTCTTTTCCTCCTTCTCTTTCTCGATTTCTCTATCTCAAAACCGAACACACACACAATGCACATAACACACACCTTTAGCTAACATGGCTAATTAGATGACACCTCATTCTTAAATTACACATGAGTCATTAACCATATTACCAAACAAACCTCCAACTTTAAAGAAATAACAATACAACCCTCAAATCGGAAATCCTCTTCAATCAACACTTGTAAACAATTACAAACTTAACCCTCAAGTTAATTTATAATTCACAAAATAATATAACTAAAATTCAGGATGTTACAATCTGGTCCACCTCCTTCCGGCTCACCTCCATCTGTGCCTTCATCTGTGCCATCTGATCATGATCAATCATTTGCACCACCTCCAAGGACTACTTCTGAGACATCTGTTGAGTCTATGGATCCTAGCTCATCTCAACCACAAGGGGTACGACACTCAGACCGGGTAAGACAAGTTCCTTCTCACCTTTGTGATTATCATTGTTACACTACATTGCTGTCCAATCATGAACCCACTTACTACAAGGAAGCTTCTTCTAACCCTGTTTGGCAGCAAGCTATGACTGAGGAACTTCAGGCTCTTGACAAAGCAAATACATGGGAGTTTGTACCTCTCCCACCGGGCAAGTCACTTATTGGTTCCAAATGGGTCTTTAAAATCAAGACAAAGTCTGATGGATCTATTGATTGTTATAAAGCATGTCTTGTGGCAAAAGGTTTCAATCAAGAATATGGCATTGATTACGAGGAAACGTTTGCTCCTGTGGCTCGTGTAACCTCGGTTCGTAGTCTACTTGCCATAGCTGCCACCAAAAGATAGCCACTTTACCAGATGGATGTCAAGAATTGCGTTTTTAAATGGTGATCTTTCAGAGGAAGTCTACATGACACCTCCTCCAGGAGTAACTTCCTCACAAGGCCATGTCTGTAAGCTTCGGAAAGCCCTCTATGGCCTCAAACAGGCTCCTCGTGCTTGGTTTGAAAATTTCAGCACTACTGTTATCTCATTGGGATTTTCTCCGAGTAATTATGATTCTGGTTTGTTTACTCGCACTACGGATGCAGCTACTATCCTACTCTTATTGTATGTTGATGATATGATCATCACCGGCAGTGACTCTACAGGTATTACCCAGCTCAAACAATCTCTCAGCTCATGTTTTGAGATGAAAGATCTTGGTACGCTCCACTATTTCCTTGGCCTTGAAGTTCTATCAGACGTTTCCGGTATCTATCTCTGTCAGGCCAAGTATATTTCAGATATGTTGTCAAAAGCTGGGATTACTGACAACAAAGTTGCATCCACACCTCTTGAGCAAAATCTACATCTTGCTCCTAATGTCGGACTCTGCGGGACCCTACACTGTATCGACAGCTAGTTGGATCTCTTGTCTATTTGACTGTCACTTGGCCGGATCTTGCATATGCAGTTCACACAGTCAACCAATTCATGTATGCTCCGTGCTCAGATCACTATGCTGTTGTTCTCCGTATTCTTCGCTATCTGAAAGGAACAATGTTTCATGGGCTTCACTTCTCATCCACTTCGTCGTTAACTCTTCGTGGATTCTCAGATGCGGACTGGGATGGAGACATAACAGATCGTCGCTCCACCATCGGATATTGTTTCTTCCTTGGGGATTCTCTTATTTCCTGGCGCAGCAAGAAACAATCTTTGACTGCTCGATCTAGTACTGAAGCTGAGTATCGAGCCTTGGCTGACACTACGCAAGAACTTGTATGGCTACGATGGCTCCTATCTGATATGGGTGCTCCTCAAACCTCTCTGACGCCTTTGTGGTGTGATAACACCAGTGCCATTCAGATTGCTCATAATGATGTCTTTCATGAGCGCACTAAACACATTGAGATTGACTGTCATTTTGTTCGTCAACATGTTGTTCGCAAGACGGTTCAACTCTTTCCAATCTCCACTATTGATCAGACAGCAGACATCTTCACTAAAGCTCATCTTCCAGGGCGGTTTCGAGACCTCGTTTCCAAACTCAATTTGACTCATTCTGCCCCTACTTGAGTTTGAGGGGGGGTGTTAGAGTTATTATCGTATATATGTAAAGTACAAGGGTCGTTTCTGTAATTACCTGTAACTTGCTAGTATATATAGGTCTCTCCTGTATCATTATTAGGTTAATGTCTTTTGTAATCGTTTTCTTTCATATATGAAAAGCTGCTGGCATTCCAGCCCTATCGCTCTCAACATATTCATCTGCTTATCGATTGATTCATACATCGTTTCTAACAGTTTTGGGTCTTTATAGGAGAATTTGATTTGGATTTTGAACTTTTAATCTTTCATGTTGCATGAATTGGGAGGTACATCGAAAAAGTCAAGATTCATACCAAGAATGAGGTAGGTACTTGGTTGGGGGTAATGAAGGTGGTGAATGAAAATGGAAATTAATCACCAATGGTATCTATTATGATGAAATAATACTCAAATAGAAGATAATTTGATTATGTTTATAAGTTACTTATGAATTTAAACATGCAACCTTAAAAAGTTGTAACCATGCATCATTACTTGTAAAGTCGAAAACTAAGTAATTTAGCATTAAATAATAGTACATAATTTAAAAAATTAATTTTTAAAATTTAAACCAAATAGTTTATAATATAGTATAGATATATTAAAATTAAAATTGTATCAGAAAAACAAAAAAAAAACACAAATACTAAAAGTATCTAAATATATACATATAATAAATAAATAACTATCATGACACGTGTCGTCTTCTGGTGAGCCGACTTCAGTATTTTCCCGCCTAAACATGTATCTGGACGCAATTTACATTATAAGTTCAATTAACACACCAACATTCACTCCTCCTTAAATCTCTCATTAATTCAATTTTTTTAATTTATACGTTACATTTACTACCCTTATAATTAGGCATGTAGTTTACTTTTAATCATTTACTTTTTTATTTTTCATTTTAGACTCTTATAATATAAACATAAATAATGTATATGAACTAAAATGCATTAAAAACAATTCTATTTTTTACAAATTATACCATTGTAATCGCTTCGTCAATACCTTCGAAATGAGTCAAATATTGAATATTTTTGGATTTAATTATATTATTAAATATCATGAACATGTACGAATTAATTTGTTTTATATCTTTTACATTATTCATTTTCATTTTACACCCTTATAATATTAAAAATACATAATTATAGTTTAACTAAAACATATTAATAAATGCATTTTTTACAAATTATATTATTACAATATTCTCGTTAATAATTCAAAATAAGTTTATTATTGAATATTTTTTTTAACTTAATAATATTGTGAAATATCATAAATACGTATCAAGAATTTTCAAGAATGACGTACCGAGATTTTTTTAAACGTGTACATTTTATGCTCTTATCTATTTTATCTATTATACTTCTTTAAAAATTCCATTTACGGTTATTATTGAATTTTTAAGAAGTACAAATCTCAATACATCATGTACAAGTTTAAAACCTTTAAAACCTCTCATGTTCAACATGATAATTAAAAAAATATTTTTTATTTTTAAATTACACTTTATACCATTATAATTGGTTATTTAATTTACTTTATATCCCTTCTCCTTTCATTTTTCATTTTACATCCTTATCATATCACCATACATAAACTAAAATACATTAACCTTATTGACCTTTAATTTTATACATCTGATATGCGATTTAAAAGCGAATAAATATGAACATGAAACAAAATTATTTTTTGGAATTCTTGGCTTTAGATTCGAGATACTTCGCGCCGCATCGCGCGCGTGTACGTATCTAGTTATATGATAAAATAAAGCTAACTAAATAAAAGAGAACACAAAAACAAAGCTTTGAGGAAAAAGGGATTCGATCTTGGGACGTAAAGCAGCCGCCTACAATAAAGCACCTTGCCACTGCGCTTGAAGAAAGTAAAAATTCAAAAAATATTCCGAGGCCCTCGACAATCGGAGGCCTTTACGGGTAGAACCACTATGCATACCCCAAGGAAAAGACCTGCATTTTAACAACATATAATTACAATTTTTACACCACCTAGATATGTTGGAGATAGAATTAGTGTCTCATATTATTCCATTATTTCATAAAGAAAATAAAATTCAAAGATTACTATATTGGAACCTGTTCAACTACTAATATACCTAGTTGAACATGTTAGTTACTCATTCAAAATTATGAATTAAAATACCCTACACTAAAAGGAGCCTATAAACTTAGATCATCTCCAACAACTTTGTTAAAATAGAAAAAATTGAGTTTTTTGTTTCCAAAACCTCTCTAACAGTTTTACTATCTTGTTCTCTATAATAGAGAAAACTTGAATTTTTTTCTAAAACTTGATGGTATGAGAGAGAAATAATTATTTTATTCAATCCCACCAATGAGATTGAACTTTTATCATTTATATTAAGATTTTTTTAAAGTGTATTGGGAAGATAAATTAGAGAAAATATTATTATATTGATATAATTTATGCTAAAATCTCTAAAATAGAAAACCTGTTGGAGATGGATGTAATTTTTTTTAAAGATTTTAACTTTTAGTTATTTATTTTAGAAAAACTATACAAAACATGTTGGAGATGCTATTAGTTTGAGCATCTTCATGTAATGAAATTTGTAAGACAAGTGTTTACACATGTTTTTCTTTTTGTGGGAAGGGGTTGATTCCCTATCTCATCTCAGCTGGGGACATGTAAAGATTTAAAAGGCATGGCCTTTTTTGGACTTGTTCTCGGATCATTCAATCTCGTTTTCCAATAAGCAAAATAAAGCACGGGCTTAAGCTTTCGGTGTGAAAATAAGACCGAACGCACTTTTTCAAGCCACGCTTGTTTGAGTGTAGCAGGAGTTTTTCAAGTCGAGCTTTCAAAGCCCAGGTTGTCCGAGTTTTTTCAAAGAAAGTTAGGGCTAATCGGGCTTTAAGTCTTGGTTTGGGCCTTTTTTATATATCTCTAAGAAGATGGTAGAAAAATCAGAAATGATGACCGGAATAACGAAACTCACCTAGTCCCTCACTCCCTCCTTATTTATAGTATCAAAATTTCAGCACAACCCCTTGTATGCTATTAAAACGACAATTAATGCCTCTAATATTAAAGATTGATAATTGAAATGCACATTTACTAAATAATACAACTAAAACCCTCAAAGTTAGAATAATAACGAACTAAGCCTTTTCAATTTCCACCTCTTAAAAGAATGTTCTCGTAATTCAAGCAAAACATCATCGCTAATAATTCATATATTACATCATACATATCCTTAAAACATGGAGTGTCACACTCTCGTTTGCTTATGAGTTATGAAAAGTGCATTCTTGAACTTAAGAAAGATGTTGTTCAACTAATACCTCACTAGTGTGTGGCATCGCGCTTGTGCGGTGGCGAGAAAGTTCTATAAGCACCACAAATTTATAATATGAAATTAAATAAGTTTATTTTTCAAAAAATAGTAGTCATTTTTCATTAAACACTTGAATCATTATGAGATTTGAGTCTTAATCGAATCGTGAAACGTTGTGTCTTGTTTATCCCACATTGGTGAGAAGATGACGAAATGGAATAATGATGTGATTATTTAAAAGAAGGTTCTTATAAGAACCTCCATTGGAGATGCTCTTAATTGTAATGCAATATATACTATATATTCAGCATGAAGAAAATTTGCAACTAAAATTAACTCTTTAATCCAAAAGGGATTAAAATAAATCATAAGTCATGTAAAAAAAGTTGGCATTAGTTTCCTTTTATAATCAACTTCATGTTCTAACATTTCAACTTTTTATCAATATGAGATAGCCAAAGTAAACCACAATTCAATATTTGAGAAATCTCAATCCACTTTGTGTCATGTCATTTTTCATGGTTTTTGCTTTTATAAAGATAAAGATTGAGATGGAAATGAGGTGACACCAAAAAGTACAAGAAGAAGGTTCTTATAAGAACCTCCATTGGAGATGTTCTTAATTGTAATGCAATATATACTATATATTCAACATGAAGAAAATTTGCAACTATAATTAACTCTTTAATCCAAAAGGGATTAAAATAAATCACAAGTCATGTAAAAAAGTTGGCATTATTCTCCTTTTATAATCAACTTCATGTTCCAACATTTCAACTTTTTATCAATGTGGGATAGCCAAAGTAAACCACAATCCAATATTTGAGAAATCTCAATCCACATTGTGCCATGTCATTTTTCATGGTTTTTGCTTTTATATATATAAAGATTCTCATAACTTTGTGAAAATTTAGGGTATTAAAGTCACGATTGTTTGTCGCTTATATCAAAGTTGTGTTATCGCCTCAAATCATCGATTCAGTCACATATATGGTTATAGTTTTTAGGTTGCATATCGTACCAGGGGCGTTCCAATCTTTTTGGAGGCCCTGTTACACCTAAAGCTTGTAAGTACAATGCAAAATGAGATAACGATGATACATATATACAAATTACGGAGGTGAAACAATGTAATGTGTTTTGGTGTTCCGATATAAATTAGTGAGCACTAAGGTGGGCTATAGTTTACATTCGTTGATTAGACCTCAAACAACGTAAAATTGTATGTAAGTGAGCAACGGAAATGAGTAACAACCATCTTTATATAGAATTGAGTAACCATTATCGGTAATTACAAAACTCATATCAACAAGAAGCGTTTATTAATGTAACATCATTAAAAAAAAATATAAGTGCACTTGCGCAAGGCGGCGCGATATATCTCGATTTTGATATTTCATTTTATTTTTGTCTTTGTCGATTTTATAATACGGATTTGTGTGGTTTTGATAAAGCTATAATGTTTTTTTATAAATTTATTTTATGTTTAATAATATAAAAAGATAATTAAGTATTCTGCTAAAATTCAATGATTATCCTAATTATGATTTAGGTTATTTATATTTAAAATGTGATGTCTATTCTATATTTGATTATGTTTATCAGTTACTTATGAATTAATTAAACATGCGACTTTAAAAAGTTGTATCCATAATCCATTCATCATCACTTGTATAGTCGAAAATTAAGTAGTTTAACATTAAATAATAGTACATAATTTAGAAAATTATTTTTAAAATTTTGAACCAAATAGTTTATATTATATTATAGATATATTAAACTTAAAAATGTATCAGAAACACAAAAAAAAACAAAAATACTAAAAGAATCTAAATTATATGATAAAATAAAACTAACTAAAAAACAAAACTAAATACAAGAAAACACAAAAACAAAGCTTGGATGCACAAGGGATTCGATCTTGGGATGTAAATAAATAAAAGAAAACACACAAAAAAAAGCTTTTGACACCTACAATTCGATCTTGGGATGTAAAGCAGTAGGGGTGTGCAGAAAGTCAACCGATCCAATCAGAACCGACCGACCTTGATTGGTTCCCCTCACATCCATTGGATGTCAACCGATGAACACCCCTATAAAGCAGCCGCCTACAATAAGGCATTTTTGTTTATATAATTGTATTAAAATTTATATAGTAATTTTCGTACAAGTAAAAGTTCAAAAAATATTTTGAGGCCCCCGATGTGCGGTAGAACCACTCCGCACACCCCAAGGAATGGAGATGTATCATACCATAGGCTTTATCTTAACTTTTACGATGATTTGCAATTGCAACGGTGAGGTGTGGTCGTTGCATGACAAATTTGAATGGATTTTCACGATTGTGGTGGTAGGGTGGGCATCCTATGATAATAATAGTTCAAAGGGGGTTTTGATGCCGCGAGGGTGGTGTTACAACAATTGTACACATTTCTATACGTCTTTTAGAAAGTTTTAGTTTCGTTTGTCTAATTGATAGATCTAGCTTATACTCAAGTTATGGGTTAACTTAGCCATGATCGGTTTCTCAATCAAGTTTGGCACAGTAATATGGTTAGGCCGTGCGTACCACCTTCGGGTACCACGGTGGGTTCACATCGGGTAGGGCGCGGGTACCACGGGTAGACGGTACGGGTAGGGCGGGTAGGTGGGTCGCGGGTAAAGGGTGGGTTCGGGAACCCGCCTAAATTTTTTTTTATGATAGGAAGGGTGGGTCGCGGGTAAAGGGTGGGTTCAGAGGGTATGATAGGAAGCGGTACTCCACTTTAGGGTAAGGAGGGTAGGAAAGAGAAAAGCTGATGTGGCGCTGCGGTGGCATCAGGGTTTAGAGGGTATGATAGGAAGCGGTACTCATGGTCTTATAGTATCAGTTATGGCTTAGATCAATTATATTAATATATAGTTTCATTGGTCATCGTAAATTCAGGTCATAAATTCAACTTAATAAAAAAAATTGCTATGTTGAAATGTATATGGTAATTGACTTAAATTCTATGGATTTTGAACAACAAGTTTACCTTAATATATTGAAAATTGTTAAAGGGAAAACTAAATAGAACAACAATAGAATGGAAAGAATGAATCGTAATTCTCATTAATCATAAACTCTTTATATAGGGATGAGTTACAAGTAGATAACTACAAGATATTTCAATTTTAATCTATCTCTATCCATATCTCTATTGTCATATCCTTTAGACGATGGCACATTTATCCTACAACACTCCTCCTTGTGTCGAGTCAAAGGAGTGAAGGTGCACAATTGTTGCCTCGTTAAAACCTTACGCCAAAATAAAAACCCAGTGGGAAAAAATAAAAATATGACGAAGGAAAGAGTACAACGCACTAGCTTATTTCCAATACATAGACTTTTCCTTTAGTCTAGTTTTCTCTTAGATTCGTACATTAATCATGAGAGTTAAGAAAACATGATGGTATATAAACTATTGTCTCACTAAAACCTTACACCAAGGAACAAAACCCAATGAGAAAAATAAAACCTTGGTTGAAGGAAAGAGCACAACATACCAGTATTACACATATAGTAGACTCCCCCTTTTATCTACTACTCCCCCTGATTCGTGCATTAATCAAAGGAGGTTTAAAACATTTTCATTTTAATACTTTCTACATGTTTCCCAAATATGGTTTTACGTATTGATTTGGTAAACAAACATGTGACATTTTCCTCGCATCTTATTCAGTTCACTTGAATCTTGAGGATAATTGATTATATGAAAACTTAAGCAAAGTATGCTTTGTGTTATAACCCTTGATATATCTTACTTTCATTTCTTCGATACATGATGCATTATTTCCATACATGCAAGTTGTATAGTGGTTAAACTCAAAATTACTAGCTCATCTTATATGTGTAATAATAGTCCTTAACCATATACACTCTTGAATAGTCTCATGTAGAGTAAGATTGTTGATAATATAAGAAGATAGCTATTAAGGGTTTGCTTAGTTTACTTCTAAGCAATCGGCATGTTCCATATGATAATTCCTTATCCATTTTGGGAACAACCTTTATATGAGTCAAACTTATACCTAATATCAGCAAATATATACCAAAGCATTGTTTGGTGTTTTTCTATAAGCCAGTACTTTTGCCTCTCACAATCTAAGTAGGTATTGAAGTTTCATTATCAATCCATTTTTCTCCGTAGGGAAATTATAAGCCCACATCAATGGTGCCAAAAGATTAATTTGAAATCATTCCAATGACGTTGCGTTGGCGCTGACCTAAATCTAGACAAGTTCAGTGAGAAGTACAATATACGGTCAAGTGTATTATGTTGAGTACAATATACGGTCAAGTGTATTATGTTGAGTACAATAATGCGCCTATTGTACTTAGGTATGGAATTCCAGCTCCCAACACCTCTTCGTCCTCATCCTTTAGACGAAATGGATCTTTCTTATATCCGACACTTTGACCGATCATGGGAGTGCTAATCGGATGCGCTTTGTCCGTATTAGGTCGCCTGATCATATTCTAGACATATGCGGATCGGTGGATCAATATACCACAAACTTGGTGTCGTAGCTCAAGTATCTAGACAAAACCAAGTTTTCCCAAGATCTTTTATCTCAAATTCAGATTTCAAATAGCTTGTGTTTTCTCTTATTTCATCAAGAGTGCCTATTATGTTCATAACATCGACATATAGAGCTACTATGAAAATCTGGAACTTCTTTTTCTAAACAAATACGCAAGGGCACACTTCATCGTTCTTATATATCGTTTCCCAATCAAGTATTCACTCAGGCGGGTATACCACATCCGCATAGATTGCTTTAATCTATAAAGTGAGTGTTTAAATTTTATTGTAAACACATTTAATGGTTTATAGTTACTTGATATTGGTATAATTCCATCAAGCACTTTTATATATCTCTGAATTTAGATCCCCATAGAGATATGTAGTAACTACATCGTTGAGCTGCAATTTCCAGTCCTTCGGAAACTACTTGGCTAGTTTAATTAGCAGAACGTTGTCCATCACGAGAAAGTAAGTCTTATTGTGGTCAATCCAGTGCGTTGTGAGAAACCTTGCGCCAAAGGAGAGCCTTATATAGTATGACTTAATTATTCTCATTACGCTTCCCTGACAAATGATTTATCTATGTCCTACAGGCTTTACACTTGGTCGGTTAGCACTACCGAATCAAATACTTGTTCATTTGTCAAATAATTATCCTGGATTGCTTCTTTTCATTTAGGCCAATTTGCTCTTTGTTGACATTCTTCAACTGAGCATGATTCGATGACATCGTGCTCTATTATCTCATAAGCAACGGTATATGCAAATATATCATCATTGAGTATGTATGATCTGTCCATCGACTTGTATTCATTTGAGATTTCTTTGATCTCTGGAATCAATATTAACTTCGGAGCGTCCTCCAGTAATGATTCATAAACATAGATTTAATCAGAGACAATCTCATGTATTGATGATATATAGTTGTGCCTTACTCTTCTCTTCTTTTAGATGAGTATCTATCGAACCAAGTAGCTTCCCCCATTTCCTTTTGGGAGCTACGACCTCAACCACACCTCCACCATGTGTGATTGCAACGTACTTCCAGCGACATTGTGCCCTTGTTTGGAGAATTTTGACCTTGCGAGTATATTTTCCGCTCGTATATGTGATCTCGTCACTTCTAGATAATATTAAACGTATCAGGTATCGAGTCTGATTCGTTTGACTTCAACTTTACGTTGTGAAGTTTTGGGGATCAAAATGAGACACGGTTGGAATATTTAATGACACTTCCTGTCGTTCCCATGGAAAATCTTTTTTCCTATCTCCCCTTAACGACAGGAAGGTTGTCTCATCAAAGTGACAACCCGCAAATCTAGCGGTAAAGTGATCACTCGTCAAGGGTTCTAATTAGCGGATAATTGTTGGGAATTCATATCCAGCATTTGATGAATCGTCTTTAAGACCCATTTTGGTACGCTGTAGGGGCGTAATTGGCACATATACAACACAACCAAACATACGTAAATGTAAAACATCAGGCTTATGTCCAGTTACCAACTAGTACGAATAAGATTGGTTGGATGGTTGTGGGTCTAAGCACGAATAAGTAAAGTTGCATGTAATATTGCATAACCCCATGTAGATCTGGATAAATTGGTGCGCATAACCAATGCCCTAGCTACCATCTATATTCTTTTGATGACAAATTTTATCATTCTATGAGACCATTTTATATATACACATGGGGTAAGAAACTCTACATTAGTTTCAGTACATTTGCAATAATCATCAAATCCTTATGATGTAAATTCTCCAGCATTCCAAGTCATGTAGACTTGATGAGAAAATCAGGGTGGTGAGTCCTTAAACGTATAACTAGTGCTAGGAGTGCAACATTTCAAGTGGACAATAATATTACACGTGTTTATCGTGTCAAAACCAGAACCATTAAGTACTTTAATGGCCCGCATTCTGGATGTTTATGTCCATATATATCACCTTGTATTCGTTGTAAGAATGAAATATTTAGCTTTAGAATGATCTCATTCTTGTCTTGGCTAAGGATAAGGGTATACAAAACTTCTAGGTATTGAAGATGGCATATTATGATGGTGGTGTTGCTTCTTGTGCGGTAGAAGTCAACATTTACAATTTGGTTGATTCCATCGTTTTTGTCTTTCACTCGAAAGAGAATGTGTCTATGTGTACTTTTCAATACATGGATTACTATGTCATGACCATGGTGTCCCACGTGGTCATGTGAACATATGTGTCATTGTCCCAAAGTTCTTTATTGGTGACAAAATATGATTTAATAACATAGATGATCCATTAATTTGATACACTAATTTCTCTAATATATTTTCCTTTCATATCATTAGAGTTGATGTACATATACCCATTTCCATTCTTATAATATGATTTCTCATTGGTACGAATATCTTAACAAGGTTCCTATTAATATGGTGCTTTAGCAACAAGTGATAGTCCATCGTCTAAATGTTTGAAGGAATTAAAATAATTAATTCAGTGAAAATAATCTATTTCTTAGGATTGTATGAGATGCCACAAAAACAATCAAGTTCTCCTCGATACATTCCTATATGGAACGAAGAACGTTGAGAGTTTTGCATTTTTTATGTGTTCATTTACATCTCCAATGGTTATAAACTCAGGTGTATATATACGCAAATGCAATTAATTTGATAGTTAAAATATATTCAAATAAACTTAGATATGACGTAGTTCATTTTTCTATTTATTCCATTTTCTTTTAGGAGCAGTTCGTGCATTTCTTATTTGATTGTTTATTATCACCCGGGGCAGTAGTTGTATATCTGTTCTAGGCATTGAAAAAAATCTTCCTGACTCATACCATGACCTTGACCCTTTCGGGGGTTTTTTCCACATGGTGCATAGATGTCACATGTGTGAAATTGTTTTTAAAGTCACAATCCTTTGGAGTTGCCTAGATCTCGAGAAATTTATTTGTCTCGACATGTTCGGCTTTGTTATTCGAAAGAACCTTGTGATGTCTCTCAACCATTTGCAATAGGTTGACGAGTTCGTCTAAAGGTTACATTCCAACTTATATTGGTTCATTAATATTTACTGATATATGCAAGGTGGAAATAATGTTAGGAATCATGTCATCTTATGTGAGTTCCTTGCCACAATATTGAGATGCATTTTGAGACACAACATTCTTTGTTGAAACCAATCACCTTCTTGCAATAGTTTGAGTTTCATTCCACTGTATGATTAGTCCAGGAAGTATTTGTTCATGAATATTCCCGATTCTTCGTTTTAGGCCCGCAGTTCTTTGGGGTTGCTAGTAGAAGGTTATCTCTATGAAAGTTATGACTGATATGTCATCACAAAAACTTAAAGGCATTTGCTTGTACCTTTTCAGGTGGTTGGTTTTTAGGGTGTTGATGAGTTTTAGGTATTTTCTTGTACTTTTCCAAAGGAGATTTGTATACTTATTTATGGTACTCAAGCTCTTTTGAGTTTACAACTTTGATTTCGGGACGAGTTGTTTCAACCATTTACATATATAAGGGATAATACATGATTTTATGTTTGATAAAACAATGGACTGTGGTTATAATTTATGTATGAAATTTCATTGTCATAATAATATTTGATTTTTGTATGCTTACATTTTGTTGATAATGCTTCATCGATATTTCAATTTGCGAAAACAAATAACTCAATCTATTCACTACAAAAATAACCAGTATCAGCGAGGGACAAATCCCTCGATAATCCCTCGCTAAAGCTCAAATCCGTCGCTAATCCGTCACTGATGGTTCACGAGTCAAACGGGCGTGGCTGATGCTATCAGCGACCGATTAGCGACGGATTAGCGAGGTACTTGTATCAGCGAGGGAATAGTATCAACGACGGATTAGCGAGGGATTAGTATCAGCGACAGATTAGCGAGGGAACTTATTAGCGAGGGTTCTCATTAGCGACAGATCAACAAGGGTTCCACTAACTTTCAGCGACGGATTTCTGTCAGTAATCCCTCGCTGATTTTTAGTTATTTTAATAAAAAAAAAATGAAATTCTGTATTTCCTATATTTTATAATACAAAGCCTGACCATAAATTGAAAATAACAAACCAAAATTGTCCAAAAAACTAAAAATAACCAAATTTATAAAATTTAAAATACCAAATTCATACAATTTAATACCAAATTCATATAATCTAAGATAATGTCCGAGAAGGTTCGATAACGTGATCTGTTCGGTCTCTAGCTCTTCCTTTCTCTTCGTTCGGCCTCGGCCACGTAGTGATCCTTTCGCTCCTTTGCCTCCAACGTTCGGTACCGCACACCTGTTAAAAACATAGCACATAAGTCACTACAAAACATATGGCAATGCTCAAAGCTCACAATTTGCGATAGCTTTGATGGGCATTCCTTTGCGTCCTCGGTCTCGTTCGGATGAAGATACAACTAGACAGGTCACTCCTATATTATATAGAGAAGTTGGTTGTTAAGAGTATTATCTACAAAGATAACCCCTGGCATTCAGATAGAAAAACTCAATTAACTAAAAATAACAGTTAATCAAATTAAACCCAACATGTGTAAAGCTTCAACGATTAAAAAGTACCTCTTTCCAGTTCCGGTTTAGAAATACATCCATTGTGAGTGCACCTTCCATGCTTTTCAATCTTGGCTAGCAAGTTGATTCAATCATTAAGAATATCCACTCTTCTCCGGCATAAACATCTCATTCCTACCAAGCTTAAGAGTCAAGTCTCATAATATTTTGTATTTCCAAAAAAGGGATTGGTGAAATATATTTCAAAAATAAACAAACTACACAATAACAGTTTTAGATATGTTTTCTAACTCAAAATGCTTTGAAGATTTATGAAGTAAATACCCATCCGACAGACCTTGTATGCTAATTCTTTAAGCAATGCCTACGAATGACAGTAATTTGATTGGTCATATTATTATTTAAAAGGTCTAAATCATATAAGAGATTCAAGTTTAGCCATATCGATAATAGCTTTAAAAATAGAAGATACATATCACTCGACATGTATTTTTCTATGGCAACAAAATATACATTGTACAAATAAAAAACAAAGACGATAAGGTTGTTTAACCTACCCAAAAAGGATATTCTCAAAACCCACTTCAACTAGCTGGTATAGGTAATTCTTTTGAAGCATGATAATAATAAAATTTTGATCACAATTTGATGTAACCACTCCAACACGAGAAAATTGCAATAGAAATTAAAGAATGAGATGACTTACATGGTGTTTAGTCATGGTGGATGGCCCTGTGTGAGTGTAGCCATCCCATTGCACACGCTATATAAGAATAAGGCAACTTATCAAGTCTTGTGAGTACCTTAATTTCCCTTGATGCTTTAGAAGGTTACAAGCCTCCTGAACATTATCAATATGTCCCTAACAACAATACAACAAAAATGATGCTTATGACAAAGAGACAATGGCAATCTTGAAATCAAAATAGAAGTATCAGGTTCATAAATAAGCAAATCGAACAACAAATCGATATTAACAAAACTTATTTGACAGCAAATCGAACAACAAATCCATATTAACACAACTTATTATTAACAGCAAATCGAACAACAAATCCATAGTAACACGTCTTATTATTAACAGCAAATCGAACAACAAATCGATATAAACACAGCTTATAAGATCCCGCTATAGAGGGCTCCCTCCGCGGAAAAAAGGGCATTTTGGTAAGAAATTAATTTTTTGGGGTATTTTGGTAACTCACTTTCAAACTTGTGGCATTTTAATTAATTTCCCATTTAATAAACTTTAATTTATAATTAATAACTTCCAATATGTAAGAAAACAATTGTATGTTAAATAATAAATGTGATATTTAGTTTCATTAAAAAAAAAGTTATTTAATATTTAATTTTAACTTAAAATAATAGGGTTGGGTTATGATAAGAAGTAGAGTGAACGTGATAAATAGTTATCAACCATTGGATGTATATTATGATGAGATGCATCGATCAGTCCTCGTAGATGGTGTGGTTCATGGGTAGGCTTGAGATAAAAAGTGATCAAGGATTAAGATTCACTTTTCACGCTTCTCACGTTAACACAAATTCTCACATGATTGACAGTATCATTCGCCTAAAATAATAATGGTTATGTATGTGTATGTGTATATATATATATAGGGTAAGGTTCATGGGAAAACCTCAAATAACGAAAAACTAAGAAACAATCTGGTAGCCCTTCATCTGAACGGTATGCACTTGTACATACACGTAATTTGTAACATGCATTTGTGCATATGCACAAATGCATAATGCACTTGTGCATAAAAACAAAAAAATAACATAATTTACCTATATGCACAAATGCATACCGTCCAAATAACATAATTTACCAGGGTGTTCTTCAGTTTTCCGTTTTTTTGAGGTTATTCCCGTGAACCTCCCCCCCTCTCTCTCTCTCTCTCTATATATATATATATATTACATATTTTGTATGGCAAACGATAGTGTGAGAAGTTGAATTAACTTGAGAAACATGATAAGTGAATCTAAACCCTTGATCTGGTGCATCTTGCTACATCTCATCCTAATGTGTATCCTCCCACATTTCTCATTTTAACTCAAATTCTCACTGAAACCCAACTAAATATTGTATATGTATGTATGTACGCATATGTAGAGGTGGCCAAAAAATCGGGCCAGACCGGGCCTTGGGATGAACCGGGTCGAAACTTATTCCCTTCTAAGGCGCAATTCATGGGAGAGCATGAGACTAAAACTGATCAACGGTTCAGATCCACTTCTCACGATTCTCATGTTAACCTTAACTTCTCACACATTTGCCTATACATAGATACATACATATAACACATGTGGTTACCAAACAACAAACACACGTTTTCTATACATTCACATATGCACATGCATATATACCTATACACAACACATATACACATAGATACAACAATATATACGTAGATTCAATTGTCGTTATCAACCAACACACACATAAGTATACAAATATATAACACGTACTGACAACTACATAAAACACATACGTATAAATATGTGTTAAAGCCCATTAAGGCCCAATAAAACCCTTTAAAAGACAATTGAATTGATTAAAGCCCATTAGAACAGATTAAAGCCCAATAGATGCTTTAAAGTCCAACATAATCGATTAAAGCCGATTAGAATTGATTAAAACCCAACAACACCTTGTATGACTTGTATGCAAAGTGTGTATTGCCTATATATATGTGGTGTATTGTGGTTCATATATCATTCATATATACACATACATGTATATATATAACACATATATACATCATATGGGATTTCCAAATATCACACATTAGCTATATATACATATAACCCATATATATATGTGGGAAAACAAGAAAAAAAACTCAATCCCTCGCTAATCCCTCACTAATTAGCGACGGATTAGCGAGGGATTGGGTTTGTGATTAATCTCTCATTAATCCCTCGCTAATCCGTCGCTAATTAGTGAGGGATTAGCGAGGAATTAATGATAGATTAATCACAACCCCAATCCCTCGCTAATCCCTCACTAATTAGCGACGGATTAGCGAGGGATTAATGAGAGATTAATCACAAACCCAATCCCTTGCTAATCCGTCGCTAATTAGTGAGGGATTAGCGAGGGATTGGGGTTGTGATTAATCTCTCATTAATCCCTCGCTAATCCGTCGCTAATTAGTGAGGGATTGACCACTAACCCAATCCCTCGCTAATCCCTCACTAATTAGCGAGGGATTAATGAGAGATTAATTACAAACCCAATCCCTCGCTAATCCGTTGCTAATTAGTGAGGGATTAGCGAGGGATTGAGGTTGTGATTAATATCTCATTAATCCCTCGCTAATCTGTCGCTAATTAGTGAGGGATTAGCGAGGGATTGGGTTAGTGGTCAATCCCTCGCTAATTAGTGAGTGATTTTTTCCCTCGCTAATTTTCGTCACTGATGCCCAATTTTCTTGTAGTGATTGGATTTCCAGGTAGTAGGGGAATCACATGGATTACTTAAGTCCCTACAAACCTTAGGGCTATTTACACCCGTTTGACAAAATCCAAATCAATGTCTTGCGGTTTAATTAATTTGGATATAACATTGTTAATTATTGAGCTTTTGGCAAGAGGCCAAAATGAATATGAATATGAATATGGCATATAAAGCCAATTTCAATGTTTTAATATCTTAATAGTATTTTAGAAGATTTTGTCATTAGACATATAAATATTAGTTTTGACATAAAGTCAGATTCAAACTTTTAACAATCTTAATAGTATTTTGAGAGCTTTTGGTAAAAGATCAAATATATGGGGGGTTGGAAGTGTAACTTCCAAAATTTGTAGTAAGATTGAAATTAATGAGTAGGAACTCATAAGCAAGATAAACATTTGATTTATAACAAATATGAATTAAGATAAGCATTTGAATAAAATAAACATTTATATAAGATAAGCATTTAAGCATTATGTGGTAAAATCAATCAAATAGCACATACATTGTTAAACGATAATTGATCTAAATAATTAATAAAAACGGCAAAACAATTAAGTTAAATAAATTTATTGCCTATTTAAATAATAATTGATTATCATCTCTCATAATAATATATTGGTAAATTTAAATGATTCAAATTAAATTAGTTATCTAAATAAGTAAGTAGTATTAACATAATTCAAATTAATCAATAAGCATGTCAGTATTGTATTTAATTGAGAATGTCAAAATAAAAAAAAAAATCACATGTCAAAAACATTAAAAGTTATATTAACTGAATTAAATTTAAATGAGTTGAAGCTAAAATTAAATTAACCAATAATCTAATTCTTTATTTTTAACTAGCCTAAATACGTTTAATAGATCAATTAAATAAAATTAATATAATAAATCGTTAAATAAAAAACCAATGATAAGAGATAGAGAAGACAAATTAAATCTTTATTTAATTGATAAAAGAAATTCCATAAATTTAGACATGGATGCCGTCTAAATTTAATTTTATTTTAGAACAAAAAAAATATTAAAATCATATAAATACTTAATTTGAATACCTATATTAAAATCACGGTAAATCTCATATAAATTCAGTATCCTTTTTTAATGTGATTTTTTAAGTCACCGTCAATATCCATTTTTATTTATTTAATTATTTTTATCAAAAAATAAATTATATATTATAAATACAATTTGAATATAGAAAAATTTCATGTCCATTTTATCAACATTAAAAAAATACAATGAAAGTATATGTCGATCAAATCGTAGCATATTCATATAATTTTTTTTTAACATAATCTAAAAATACTCAAATATAAATAAACAACGTAAGACATTCATAAATATAAAGAAGAGGACATTCAAATGCTTACTTGATGAAGCAACGGAAGCAAGTCATTCACTAGTGTCGAGCAATAGACAGAAAAACCGTTCACCGATGATGATTAATGAATACCGAGCTTACGTGCTGATAACGTGTTAAAGGGAAAACTAAATAGAACAACAATAGAATGGAAAGAATGAATGAATCGTAATTCTCATTAATCATAAGCTCTTTATATAGTATGAGTTACAAGTAGATAACTACAAGATATTTCAATTCTAATATATCTCTATCCATATCTCTATTGCCATATCCTTTAGACGATGACACATTTATCCTACAACAAAAATTAGTAAAATTACTTATAAGATGTTATGACTTTGCCGTAAGTGCAACATGCTAAATCTTGTCTTGTTTATGTACGTCAATACAGTAAAGACAAGCAGAGAACATGAAATCTCATCAAATATAAAGGGCGTATTCAAGAGGAGAGTAAACTTCAATTTTGGTCAAACTGATTTTTTTATAGAACTAAAAATAAATAGTAGAGTAAACTTCAATTTTAGTTCTTGAGGTTTAGTGAAATGTCTGAAAATGAGACTTAAACTTTGATAATTCTAGAAAACATCGTTATTGTTTGCGTCTTTCTTTGAAAATGGTCCCTGTGTAATAACTTCGTCACTTTACACTTTTTACTAATTTCTCTTAAATATTAAGCAAATTAAACAATATATTATATTATATTAACTATTATATATCACACATATACACATAAGGTTGGGTTCCGGTGAGTAGTGGTTATCAACCGTTGGATGAGAAATGAACGAACATTAATTATGATGAGATGCACTGAGATGCACCGAATTATTTCACTTTTAAGCTGCAATTCATGGGAGAGTATTTGATTCAAAGTGATCAATGGTTTAAAAGTAGTTATCACAAAAAATGGCACTTCTCACATGATCTCATGTCTATACACATATTATATATAGATGTATACGACCCACTCCTTCACCATAGATTGATGCCTATGATGAAGTTGTGATTTGGTCCCTGTTACGAAACTCATTTACAAAATTAGGTCGGTGGTGTGACCTCCCTGCCGCCATCGTTCTTGTTGCTTCAATCACAAAGCACGAACCATGGAGATCTCCAAACCATCTGCATTTCCAAACCACAAACCACAAACCACATAGATATGTTTAGAAGTGAATGGGATTTAGTGTCCAAGGGTAGGGTAGAGTAGATGTAGATGGGTGTCTTGATATTGATGGAATAACATAAATGGCTTTTACTTTCTTTAATAGAGAAAATACACGGAGTTATGGACTAGGAACCATTTTCAAAGTAGATAAAAGTCACAAATATGATTTTTTGACTTATCAAAATCAAGCCCTATTTACTAAAGTTCAAGGACCAAGATCGAAGTTTACTCTTAAAAGAGTTACCTCCATTTATTTATACTAGTCATTGTACCCGCGCAATGCAGCGGGACGCAATTCGATTATGAAACAAAATACTTAAATCCTCAATCTTGTCACATGCTTTGTATTATTTCTTGTCAATCGTGCACTTATCGGGTCATTTACTTTACCGGGTAAAGATGACAATGACTGATAATCTTACTTGCAAGCAAAGTTGCACGAATATATCAATTTTAAAACCCAAAACTCTAAATGGCAATTCTATTTCATGAGTTTTCAGTTGTCCGTACTTTTTAGTGTTAGGTTTATGGTTTTGCGTGGGGTTTAAATTAAAGGCTAATATGGTCATTAGTTGAGATTTTAAAATTAAATTGTTGGATAGGGGATTTTCAAAGCCATAACATTTGTTGTTCTTATATTTGAAAGACCAACTTATGCATTAGTAGTTTGTACTTTGCAACTTGTAATTTACAAAATAGAATTCAAAATTTTTGTTTGAATAAACTAAAAAGTAAAATCACTTATAAGCAATAAGGCATATAAGGTAGTGCTGAAAATATCCATTTGCACAAATGTAATGCAATAAATACACAGTGACAATGGTAAATCATAATGTACCCACATGTAAAACTTGATTATAAATCAGGGATTAAAATTTATTGCAATTACACTTTAAAAGATTACTATAAATTAATATATAGTACTTTAAATATAATCTTCTACTCTTAGTTGATTAAGGATTATGGTTCTCCCTCTGTTCCAAAACACCAATTACACGCTGAATTTTTTACATAAAACGTAAGACATCCCAATGTGGATTTGATTGCATACTTAAACACCAATATCATTCCAATGAACGGCGATCTCTCTCTTTCTGATTAATAACAACAAAGTTGTCATCAGTACCAGCAAACAAGCAAAAACCTGCACAGACCATGAGGTATATGAGAACACAAACTTCTAACGTACCCTTGACTTATTCAAAACCACCACCTGGGCAGAATAATTTGTTTTTCATATCGATGATTTTTCTCACTCTATCGTCAACAAAACATCTCTTTGCAGCAACCATTGCTTCTCTCTGTTCCGCGTTTAAGTAGAAAAAAACCAACATTTGTTTCACTGAAAAGAAATGTCTGGTTAACTTAATACTTGAATAGGTGTAGCTCAGAGAGATTGATAAAAAATTCTAAGATCTAATTTCAGTTTACAACCATTTAAAAAAGAACACCTAGGTAAATAAAGGATTTTAAAGCTTTTATTACTTAGACGCGGTTTACCAAACACTTACCTAGGTAAGCACTTACCAAGTCACGTTATCTTAACGAACAAATTCATCCTAAAAAGTCACAACCCACATCAGATCAATCCTCACCGGCAAAAATTAGAGAAGTCTCATCAGGAATGAAGTAGCCTCTCCACTTAAATAATTCAAGCCCATTGTAAACATCAAAAAAGACATAATGGAGTCAAAATGCTGCAAAAAGAGACTGTCAGAAAAACCAATAAAGTGGGTTAAATGGAACAGAAGAAAAGGTCCACTATAGAACCGTTAAACCTTACAAAGTAATTGAAAACCCGTGTGGATTTTGTAGCAAATCGGGAATGAAATGAACTCTGGTCATTTAAACTCGAGATGCAAAAATATACTCTAGTTTTTCCTATTTCTTCGAAAACAAAAGTCCATTATCAACTCAAGCCCTTCAGTATAATGTCCCTTGCCCAATTATTTCTGGCGCCAACTGGTGGAACACAAAGTTATCCGGCCTGAAGATCTGCCCATTCGGACCAGATCTGATAATACCCATGGTCCCAAGCTCAAGATCCATAAGTAGAGCATGAGGAACATAGCTGTAACTTATCGTTAATATTTGAAAAAATGATCCATACACTACAACATTTACAAAAATAGGTTCAAGTACATATTATGTCATATATTCATAGGTGACTATTATGGTAAATAAAGATTAAAAAAAAGATGAATGCTTTAATACAAGTAACCATGACAAAAAAACAATTTCTAAGGCCTAAACAGAGGGAATAAAAATACGTTTACATGGAAATAACAAATAAACATCTATAGAAGAAAGAAACCAGTAAATAACACAATGAACCAACATGTATATTTTTTATCCAAATGCTTACCCGGTAAGCACTATTTTTTATCTTACCATTTGAGATTCTAGTCAATTGGAATGGCATCATATGCAATAATATATCTAGTAGGTGCTAAGCGGGTAACACTTGTTCCCTGTCATTGTTCTTACCAGGTAAGATTCTAGGTCCTTACGAAGAGCATATGAACATTACTAAAAACGATGTCATATAGCAACACACGGTTCTTAATCTATTATTATTATTATCTAGATATGGAATTCTAAATTCATCGACTGGAAAAACCAAGGTTTACTTATGTTTCCATGATATGACACAAGGTTTACTTACTTTAACCTTGTAAGATCTTGAGCGCTGCCGAGCAGAACTTCAAGCACTGCGCTACTACGAGGATGAATGAGAGTGAGTGAAAGTATTTTCCTAAGAATTTAAATAAAGTATAAAATGTCATACAGTTTTCATAAGCACATAACCAAACCAGCTATAACGACCAGCGAAAATGACAAACAATGTTTTATCCATCATAAGTAGAATTTTTAATCTTATCTGAATAATGTAGATGTTCACGTAACCTCGATGTGTTCAGGAAAACAAATGCTTTTTGTATATGAGCAAAGAGTAGGCAGACAACTCAAGGATTTTGAATAAAAAAACTTAATAATACCTAAGAACCATATAATAGAGCTTTCTGTACATATCTAGATCTGACAAGTACAGGCGTTCCTCAGTGTTGCTTTGCCGGTATGCTTTTGAAGGCCAATGGCAATTTTCCGGAGGAATATTTCTTGAAAATCTCTCCAACACTGTATACACTCAAGTTACAACATTTATTAGTTTCATGATATAAGAAAATCTCTAAAAATCAAAGAATAAACTTGTATAACACCTCTTGTATAGTTCTATGACGAAATCATCCAATTTTGGCAGATGTTGCATTTCTGCAGATAAACCTATATACCAAGCTCATAAGTTCAGATATAAACAACAACTAATCATAAGAGAATAATGAAAAAACCCACAAAAAGACTTGAAAGAGATTAGTAAAGCATAAGCTACAAGATACAGATTGTTGAAGAATAAATAATTTCGTCAAAAGATTTTGGTAATTATATACATTAATGTAATCATTGTATTGAGAACAATAATTACCAAAATCTTGATTACAATGATTACACTCATGTTGGTAATCATCGTATTGAGAACATTAATTACCCATCCAACGGAAGTATGCCTCTTTCGGATTCATCTTGATATATTTTAATAGCATGGTTGTTCTGAAATACCCCTTCAATGGAACATCTTACTATACCATCTTCATCTCCTTTCCTGCCTTCCATGTCGACATAATTCAATAATACCTCACAGTTGACATCATCATCACCCTCAAAATCCACTACAACACAAGCAACAATTTTTGGAATCAAAAGTTGGTCAAACAAAAGAAAGAAAAAGAAAAAGAAAAATTATAACACCCATACATATAAAGGCTATCAATGTAATTTTAAGGAGCACGTTCATGTTAGAGATCACATATGAGATCTAGTTGTCAATTTTTCCATTGCTATGACCTGTTTGTTTTCTGTTCTCAAGATAATATCACACCGAAAGAATTGCCTCAATTATGGTGGCAAGTCTTTGACATTAAAGTAAAACAAAGACTCTTCTGCACCAAGTCACCAACAAGGATCAAGTGGCACCATATTTGTATTAAATGGACAATTTGGGTAATCCCTACCTTTGGTGTGCAATTGATAAAACACCAAACTTCTATTAGATATCCAATCATAATTAGCTGAAACAGCCCAATTTTCACTAAATAAAACTTATAACAATACAACCAAAAATGGTCCCCAAAGTACCCAATTAAAATTTCTTCTACACTAAATTCGCAGCGGATAACACACTCACAACTGAGATGCTACAGGAAAGCCAATGATAATCTACAAGTCTTCACTAGACTCTAGCTCTTCTACAACTCCACAACTTTCCATCATCAGCAGATGGAATCCCAAGCACGACAGTCACCTGAAAATGGTTTTAGTTTTTGAAAAGCGAGGGTTAGACCATGAGGTCTAGTGAATTCCCTCTTAAAAGTATTCACAAGCCATTTAAGAAAACGTACTATTACGAGACAGTAACACATCAAACATATACTCAACAAGGGTGTACACAGTGGCATAGACTATTTAACACCTTACAAAGCCAGGCACGACAACTCGACACCTTACAAAGCCAGGCACGGCAACTCGACACCTTACAAAGCCAGGCACGACAACTCAAGAAGTCCCCCACTGTGCAACCCGACTCCACCCATAGCAATAACCAAACCAGCATGTAATCAACATTCACACATAACTGTACGGATAAACAACTTGTATGCAATTGTAAACATTTCCATGTCATGCACAATAAAACCTTTCCAAAACGTTTAATCATGTCATCATGCTTGCAAACATAATCAGTTAAGAAACCTTTACCAAAACATTTCATTTGCACCAAAAAAGGTTAAGGGAACTCACCTGATACTCGGCTTAACGACACACTAACCGGAGCTCACTTAAACACCAACCGAACACCTGAATTGGGGTTAACAAAGGAGGTATTAGACTCCCTAATTATGCCCTAAAACATCCCTCAAAAACTCATAAGACAATCCCTTAAACATCGTCTCGATTCCAGCCCCAAACGACGTACGAAACAGAAATCGAAAAACTCCCAACAGAGGGATACGCGGTTTGTGCCGCGGTTTACAAACCGCGCAGCAAGCCGCGTATGTCCCTGGTCGAGCATCCTCAATTCTGCACAAATTCTCAGTCCGAAAACTCACTCTTTCTCAACTCCAACTCGTCCCAAATCGATTTTAAGCTCCCAAAATAAAATAATGAATGTTCTAAACCTTTCCCCATAATTACCAAACATCAAAAAATCATTTAATCTAATGAAACTCAACCAAAACCCAACCATTGATTCATGATTCAAAACTCAAAAGCTCAAACTCAAACCATAGCAAGTATGGAGATTGCTTAACAAATATGAAGAGATTTCCCAATGTTCTGATCCAAAACTTAAGAGAATCACTCCCAAAATCAATTGTTTCTTATTCCATTGATTAGAAATCACAATCCCAAAGATTACAAAAACCCCAAGCTACAAAATACCACACCCAACTATGAAGAAGAAGAAATAGGGTTCATACCTTGAAGGAGATGAAGTTTCAAATCTTGAATTCTCCTTGCACCAAGCTCTAATGAAGAATTAAGCCTCTTTCTCTTTGATTTCCTCTCAAGCCTCCACAATATGTTCATATCATAAGAATGGAGAAGGGTTTAGGGTTTTACTCTCCAATTCTTTCTATATCTGCTATTACTTCGTCACCATGTGATCCAACTCACATTCTTCTTGAAGCACACTACTCCAATTCCCTGGGAATGTTTTCCCTAACTTGAGGCTGCAATTACTCATAGCTTTCAATCCAATCGTTTTAGTCCCATTCACTTAGCCCTCCCTTTCTGATCATAACCGACAATGAACAACATTCTTAGACAATGCTCCTCGGCCAACTACCACATCCTCAGGTCGGTAACGTGCCGAACCATACACACTTGCAATCTCTTCGATCAATCATACTATTCCCCCAAAATACTCTCTTTAATAGAAAACGACTCTACTCGAGTTAACACCGCAATAACCCGAATCTCTAAACGGAGACTAATCACTCCCTTCGTCGACATTACACACTATCACTCTCATATCGTTACCGCGTTCTCACCACCACATAACATTCATATCAAAGGAAGAACGCCCTCCTACCAAAATAGCGTTCGCCTGGCACAATTGCGTTTCCTCAAAGTCACACCGATCACACGTGCCTCAAAAGTTACAAATCAACGGTCCAAACTCACAACAATAGCTAAGCCATAATTCTATTCTATACACAATTACATCCTTCGCCCAAATCCACCGAATGGTTCCACTGACTAGGAACTACCACCAAAATTCGCTTGCCCTCCCACAAGGAGGAGTGACCAAGTTCACTCAAACTATTCCAACTAATCGAATACTGAACGACACGCTCACGTGAAACATTCTTCCCGACAATACCGAATCTAATCCCAAGGTCTCTCAACCCGGGCACCACATTCGCCCACTTGTTCCCATTCTAACTCGACACAATAAGATGCTTTAAAAGAATGGTTCGCTAACACGAGCCGGTTTTAGATTGGTCGCATGAAATTAGCTCTCTCAACTCTTTAACCATGGCATCCACAATGATTCCTTTCCTCATGCTCTTCAATAATCGTTCTTTAATCATAGCCCGCCTTTCCAGTGTCCTACGACATCTTCTTACTGCAATCCTGTCTATACTTGATCTGTCATACCGTCATCATTTTCTCTCGTGCTTACACAGAACGCCCAACACACACCGCTACAGTCCAAAAGAACGGTTTCTCTAAAATCATCAATCATAACCTTTAGTTTAGTTCTCGTAAGGTACTTAACACCGAGAACTACCACGAGTTCCTAATTCTCCAACACAGTCGACCCACTCATTGTATTTCTTTACATCCACGGTATGCTCCAACGCTCTTGACTAAACTTCGTAACGAAGCACCACAACTTAACGGTTACCGTATCCTCTTCGACCATCAAGTGAAGTATGAAAACTCACTCCAAAAACCAATGGAATCGAGAAGAGCAAGGATTCTCCTTTCATCCCGTCACCAACCGCAACTCAATCTCTAGATCTCAACTAGCATTAACGTATACTGCCTGCAAATCCACACACTTCAATTGAGCATACTCACCACCTTTGACTACTTCCATATTACGGCACGTTCCTTGGGCACCAAGTGCTACCACTACCTCACACCACTATCGCACCCCGTGACTACATTGCAGCAAGCTAACATGATGCCTTTACATACGCCGAAGATACTACTTCCTTCATGCCACCCATAACACAATTTCAGACGAAGCCAAACACGTTGCTCGACTTTGCCCTTCTCGGGCCTAGACGAACCACATGTCAAGGTCAACTATTCAAAGTACACCCGCTCCGATTACCCTAATCTTCGTTCTTATATGGATCATCATACCCCATAAGAAAATCACTTAAGCAATCACGATCTTTCACTTTTGTAACACTTACACAAGGTGGTCCAGCGTCATGCCGGGTACATACCTTTCTCCAAACAACTTCTTACATCTTTGCAAGAAAACCCAACAAGATAACCACACTATAGTTACTTCTCCAATACCAACCTCCTGACAACTATCCAACTGAACGGTCACTGATTCAACCTCGACAATCGACATGCAATTGTCCAGTCGCCTCACGACAGACAAGGATTCTCGAAGGAATCTACTTCTCTTAACTCCTCGAACAAGTTTTCGTTTCTCGTCAACTCCTCGCGACCCATCTCAGCTATGCTAAACACCTTACGCACAAGCGAATCATCAAATTTCAATGGACCTCACATCCACATTGGTGATCTTCCGTTTCCCCTAATGCCCTCACAAGGAATTCCTATACCATCTCATTTACACATTCTTTAACGACCTCACTCGTTCACACCCAACGGGTTCACTCTCACGTTTTAATCTCCTGACATCACCCCTAACTTGAGACATGTTAAATAGTCGCAACCTTCTATACCAAGGGACTACGTGATGATAATTCCATTCCTCCCTGACAATCTAGGATTCTTAACAGAACCCACTTCATTCAACGCATCATAACCAACTTATACCCCACCGTTCCCACTTGAGAGAAAACAAACACAAGATCTGTCTTAGCGCGAGATCTAATTGCCAAACCAACTCAGTATTCCCACTCAAAACTGAAAGCATTACATTAAGTAACGTAACGCTACTGATTACTATTCCACCAACATAAACACTTTGACCATTTCAACTTTACCGCGATTAAAACTATTCTCACATAACCCGACAATAGTTCAAACTACACTCATACCAACATTCCGAATTCACTGCCCAAGACTCCCGGTATTCACCCACTTACTCTAACGGAAACACTAAGGTCATAACTTGACCACATCTTATTCAACTAACAATTCAACTCCCAAAGCCTTTCCTTGACCTCAATCGTAATACCCTTCCCGACCTAGCGAGTTCATAGCCTTCATGCACAATAGCACAACGATTGAAATCATTTTGCACTCTTTCAAAAACGCAATAGATACAAAATCATAAAACAAGCTCGAATACGCATGAATCAACACCACTCAAGATGAATAGTAAAACACAACGACTGCAAGGATCGCTCACAGTTACTCTTATGATAAATCGTAATCTTGTCCATCCAAATCGATGCCGACACTACGGTTGTCTCCAATGAGACCCTTTCACATGTGACTGAAAATTTTTCGAACGGAATCACTTACCCAAAGTGGGTCTGTTAACTCCAACACTCATTTTGTTTATAAAACAAAACCTCGCAATAAAACATTTTCAATATTTTTGGAGCGAAGGTTTTCTTCCACAAATAAAAGCGTGAAATAATTCATGGATCACCAAGTTCAAAGCTTTTTCGTATAATGAAAACAAGTTTGTCTTTTACTTTAAAGAAAACACACGCTCGCACGCGTCAACTCATTTTCCAAACAAGAAACCTGTCATGCACGTACATGCTTTTAACATGAAAGAACTCGTGTAATAAGTTTAATGACATAATGCATGAAATTTAATATGCAATTGAAGGCTATTCACTCTAACCAAGTCAACCGTTGCACTCACTTCAACTCTTCACTGATACCTCACTAAGACCAACAACCGCTTTCTTACTTATGCTACAACTTGTAGCACAAGTGCTCCACAATCCACCTGATCAACCACTCAACATGGTTTAACAATTGACCACTTATCTCACCTTCTACTCTTATACATTCCTCAAAATAACACTGATCTCTTGCAATCAATAACCTTGCCGCTAAACCGTTTGACTAAGGAATCCAAGACTAGATTCCCTCACTCGATCTTGAATTGAAGGTTTTCAAGATGCCAACATAATTCTCACTTCCTATCCCGGAGAGTTTACCTCTAGATAGCTTATTAACATTCCAGACAACACTTCTTCTAGAAGCTACAAACCTCACATCTCAAGGGGTCTCCCATGACACATCAACTCTTTGCTATCAAACACGAGGTTAGAACCTTCTACGTACTGCCACACTCACCACTCCTCCCGACAATAGTGATTGATTACACCCATGCACCTGTAGATCCATAATAGCATTGGCCAGATGCTATTTGAATTTACCTTACATGAGGGTTCTCACTACCATTGTCAAGACATCCTACGATTAACGTCTTTCCTAATGGCTTCCTATATCTCAGTTGTGTCCCACTCTACTCCACAGTTTAAGTTTAGGCCCATCCGGTCACCTAAATCCCTTAAACTATGGCTCTGATACCATTTGAAACACCCCGCTTAATTTTCACTAAATAAAACTTATAACAATACAACCAAAAATGGTCCCCAAAGTACACAATTAAAATTTCTTCTACACTAAATTCGCAGCGGATAACACACTCACAACTGAGATGCTACAGGAAAGCCAATGATAATCTACAAGTCTTCACTAGACTCTAGCTCTTCTACAACTCCACAACTTTCCATCATCAGCAGATGGAATCCCAAGCACGACAGTCACCTGAAAATGGTTTTAGTTTTTGAAAAGCGAGGGTTAGACCATGAGGTCTAGTGAATTCCCTCTTAAAAGTATTCACAAGCCATTTAAGAAAACGTACTATTACGAGACAGTAACACATCAAACATATACTCAACAAGGGTGTACACAGTGGCATAGACTATTTAACACCTTACAAAGCCAGGCACGACAACTCGACACCTTACAAAGCCAGGCACGGCAACTCAAGAAGTCCCCCACTGTGCAACCCGACTCCACCCATAGCAATAACCAAACCAGTATGTAATCAACATTCACGCATAACTGTACGTATAAACAACTTGTATGCAATTGTAAACATTTCCATGTCATGCACAATAAAACCTTTCCAAAACGTTTAATCATGTCATCATGCTTGCAAACATAATCAGTTAAGAAACCTTTACCAAAACATTTCATTTGCACCAAAAAAGGTTAAGGGAACTCACCTGATACTCGGCTTAATGACACACTAACCGGAGCTCACTTAAACACCAACCGAACACCTGAATTGGGGTTAACAAAGGAGGTATTAGAATCCCTAATTATGCCCTAAAACATCCCTCAAAAACTCATAAGACAATCCCTTAAACATCGTCTCGATTCCAGCCCCAAACGACGTACGAAACAGAAATCGAAAAACTCCCAAAAGAGGGATACGCGGTTTGTGCCGCGGTTTACAAACCGCGCAGCAAGCCGCGTATGTCCCTGGTCGAGCATCCTCAATTCTGCACAAATTCTCAGTCCGAAAACTCACTCTTTCTCAACTCCAACTCGTCCCAAATCGATTTTAAGCTCCCAAAATAAAATAATGAATGTTCTAAACCTTTCCCCATAATTACCAAACATCAAAACATCATTTAATCTAATGAAACTCAACCAAAACCCAACCATTGATTCATGATTCAAAACTCAAAAGCTCAAACTCAAACCATAGCAAGTATGGAGATTGCTTAACAAATATGAAGAGATTTCCCAATGTTCTGATCCAAAACTTAAGAGAATCACTCCCAAAATCAATTGTTTCTTATTCCATTGATTAGAAATCACAATCCCAAAGATTACAAAAACCCTAAGCTACAAAATACCACACCCAACTATGAAGAAGAAGAAATAGGGTTCATACCTTGAAGGAGATGAAGTTTCAAATCTTGAATTCTCCTTGCACCAAGCTCTAATGAAGAATTAAGCCTCTTTCTCTTTGATTTCCTCTCAAGCCTCCACAATATGTTCATATCATAAGAATGGAGAAGGGTTTAGGGTTTTACCCTTTTTTTGATTTTCCAGCTTTTGCTACTAAGTCCAAAAGTTACGTTTTTCACACTTTGGCCACCAAATTCCCATTTCATTCCAAATTACTACAAACGGGAAATATGGGATGTTACAACACCTCCCCCTTATTAGAATTCCGTCCTCGGAATTCCATTGCCGGACATATGCTGAAAGTTAGAGTTAACTTCTGACTTCCAGTACTTACATTGCCCAAAATTTTCTTAAGGAGCTGCAAAAATGTCTCTACCAGATCAACTTCTCTGCCTTTCAATTCTTGACCATTCCGCCCCAACGAGTGTTTTCTAGCAATACCATAAAATCCTACTCCTCTAATATTCGCATTGATTGCGAAGATACAACATATTGCCTTCCGACCAACACTCCCTAAACAAGGATTAAGTCACACCAAGAATGTTCCATACTTCCCGAGTACCTTTAATTCATTCACTAACTCTCCAATTCTTTCTATATCTGCTATTACTTCGTCACCATGTGATCCAACTCACATTCTTCTTGAAGCACACTACTCCAATTCCCTGGGAATGTTTTCCCCAACTTGAGGCTGCAATTACTCATAGCTTTCAATCCAATCGTTCTAGTCCTATTCACTTAGCCCTCCCTTTCTGATCATAATCGATAATGCACAACATTCTTAGACAATGCTCCTCGGCCAACTACCACATCCTCAGGTCGGTAACGTGCCGAACCATACACACTTGCAATCTCTTCGATCAATCATACTATTCCCCCAAAATACTCTCTTTAATAGAAAACGACTCTACTCGAGTTAACACCGCAATAACCCGAATCTCTAAACGGAGACTAATCACTCCCTTCGTCGACATTACACACTATCACTCGCATATCGTTACCGCGTTCTCACCACCACATAACATTCATATCAAAGGAAGAACGCCCTCCTACCAAAATAGCGTTCGCCTGGCACAATTGCGTTTCCTCAAAGTCACACCGATCACACGTGCCTCAAAAGTTACAAATCAACGGTCCAAACTCACAACAATAGCTAAGCCATAATTCTATTCTATACACAATTACATCCTTCCCCCAAATCCACCGAATGGTTCCACTGACTAGGAACTACCACCAAAATTCGCTTGCCCTCCCACAAGGAGGAGTGACCAAGTTCACTCAAACTATTCCAACTAATCGAATACTGAACGACACGCTCACGTGAAACATTCTTCCCGACAATACCGAATCTAATCCCAAGGTCTCTCAACCCGGGCACCACATTCGCCCACTTGTTCCCATTCTAACTCGACACAATAAGATGCTTTAAAAGAATGGTTCACTAACACGAGCCGGTTTTAGATTGGTCGCATGAAATTAGCTCTCTCAACTCTTTAACCATGGCATCCACAATGATTCCTTTCCTCATGCTCTTCAATAATCGTTCTTTAATCATAGCCCGCCTTTCCAGTGTCCCACGACATCTTCTTACTGCAATCCTGTCTATACTTGATCTGTCATACCGTCATCATTTTCTCTCGAGCTTACACAGAACGCCCAACACACACCGCTACAATCCAAAAGAACGGTTTCTCTAAAATCATCAATCATAACCTTTAGTTAAGTTCTCGTAAGGTACTTAACACCGAAAACTACCACGAGTTCCTAATTCTCCAACACAGTCGACCCACTCATTGTATTTCTTTACATCCACGGTATGCTCCAACGCTCTTGACTAAACTTCGTAACGAAGCACCACAACTTAACGGTTACCGTATCCTCTTCGACCATCAAGTGAAGTATGAAAACTCACTCCAAAAACCAATGGAATCGAGAAGAGCAAGGATTCTCCTTTCATCCCGTCACCAACCGCAACTCAATCTCTAGATCTCAACTAGCATTAACGTATACTGCCTGCAAATCCACACACTTCAATTGAGCATACTCACCACCATTGACTACTTCCATATTACGGCACGTTCCTTGGGTACCAAGTGCTACCACTACCTCACACCACTATCGCACCCCGTGACTACATTGCAGCAAGCTAACATGATGCCTTTACATACGCCGAAGATACTACTTCCTTCATGCCACCCATAACACAATTTCAGACGAAGCCAAACACGTTGCTCGACTTTGCCCTTCCCGGGCCTAGACGAACCACATGTCAAGGTCAACTATTCAAAGTACACCCGCTCCGATTACCCTAATCTTCGTTCTTATATGGATCATCATACCCCATAAGAAAATCACTTAAGCAATTACGATCTTTCACTTTTGTAACACTTACACAAGGTGGTCCAGCGTCATGCCGGGTACATACCTTTCTCCAAACAACTTCTTACATCTTTGCAAGAAAACCCAACAAGATAACCACACTATAGTTACTTCTCCAATACCAACCTCCTGACAACTATCCAACTGAACGGTCACTGATTCAACCTCGACAATCGACATGCAATTGTCCAGTCGCCTCACGACAGACAAGGATTCTCGAAGGAATCTACTTCTCTTAACTCCTCGAACAAGTTTTCGTTTCTCGTCAACTCCTCGCGACCCATCTCTGCTATGCTAAACACCTTACGCACAAGCGAATCATCAAACTTCAATGGACCTCACATCCACATTGGTGATCTTCCGTTTCCCCTAATGCCCTCACAAGGAATTCCTATACCATCTCATTTACACATTCTCGAACGACCTCACTCGTTCACACCCAACGGGTTCACTCTCACGTTTTAATCTCCTGACATCACCCCTAACTTGAGACATGTTAAATAGTCGCAACCTTCTATACCAAGGGACTATGTGATGATAATTCCATTCCTCCCTGACAATCTAGGATTCCTAACAGAACCCACTTCATTCAACGCATCATAACCAACTTATACCCCACCGTTCCCACTTGAGAGAAAACAAACACAAGATCTGTCTTAGCGCGAGATCTAATTGCCAAACCAACTCAGTATTCCCACTCAAAACTGAAAACATTACATTAAGTAACGTAACGCTACTGATTACTATTCCACCAACAGAAACACTTTGACCATTTCAACTTTACCGTGATTAAAACTATTCTCACATAACCCGACAATAGTTCAAACTACACTCATACCAACATTCCGAATTCACTGCCCAAGACTCCCGGTATTCACCCACTTACTCTAACGGAAACACTAAGGTCATAACTTGACCACATCTTATTCAACTAACAATTCAACTCCCAAAGCCTTTCCTTGACCTCAATCGTAATACCCTTCCCGACCTAGCGAGTTCATAGCCTTCATGCACAATAGCACAACGATTGAAATCATTTTGCACTCTTTCAAAAACGCAATAGATACAAAATCATAAAACAAGCTCGAATACGCATGAATCAACACCACTCAAGATGAATAGTAAAACACAACGACTGCAAGGATCGCTCACAGTTACTCTTACGATAAATCGTAATCTTGTCCATCCAAATCGATGCCGACACTACGGTTGTCTCCAATGAGACCCTTTCACATGTGACTGAAAATTTTTCGAACGGAATCACTTACCCAAAGTGGGTCTGTTAACTCCAACACTCATTTTGTTTATAAAACAAAACCTCGCAATAAAACATTTTCAATATTTTTGGAGCGAAGGTTTTCTTCCACAAATAAAAGCGTGAAATAATTCGTGGATCACCAAGTTCAAAGCTTTTTCGTATAATGAAAACAAGTTTGTCTTTTACTTTAAAGAAAACACACGCTCGCACGCGTTAACTCATTTTCCAAACAAGAAACCTGTCATGCACGTACATGCTTTTAACATGAAAGAACTCGCGTAATAAGTTTAATGACATAATGCATGAAATTTAATATGCAATTGAAGGCTATTCACTCTAACCAAGTCAACCGTTGCACTCATTTCAACTCTTCACTGATACCTCACTAAGACCAACAACCGCTTTCTTACTTATGCTACAACTTGTAGCACAAGTGCTCCACAATCCACCTGATCAACCGCTCAACATGGTTTAACAATTGACCACTTATCTCACCTTCTACTCTTATACATTCCTCAAAACAACACTGATCTCTTGCAATCAATAACCTTGCCGCTAAACCGTTTGACTAAGGAATCCAAGACTAGATTCCCTCACTCGATCTTGAATTGAAGGTTTTCAAGATGGCAACATAATTCTCACTTCCTATCCCGGAGAGTTTACCTCTAGACAGCTTATTAACATTCCAGACAACACTTCTTCTAGAAGCTACAAACCTCACATCTCAAGGGGACTCCCATGACACATCAACTCTTTGCTATCAAACACGAGGTTAGAACCTTCTACGTACTGCCACACTCACCACTCCTCCCGACAATAGTGATTGATTACACCCATGCACCTGTAGATCCATAATAGCATTGGCCAGATGCTATTTGAATTTACCTTACATGAGGGTTCTCACTACCATTGTCAAGACATCCTACGATTAAGGTCTTTCCTAATGGCTTCCTATATCTCAGTTGTGTCCCACTCTACTCCATAGTTTAAGTTTAGGCCCATCCGGTCACCTAAATCCCTTAAACTATGGCTCTGATACCATTTGAAACACCCCGCTTAATTTTCACTAAATAAAACTTATAACAATACAACCAAAAATGGTCCCCAAAGTACACAATTAAAATTTCTTCTACACTAAATTCACAGCGGATAACACACTCACAACTGAGATGCTACAGGAAAGCCAATGATAATCTACAAGTCTTCACTAGACTCTAGCTCTTCTACAACTCCACAACTTTCCATCATCAGCAGATGGAATCCCAAGCACGACAGTCACCTGAAAATGGTTTTAGTTTTTGAAAAGCGAGGGTTAGACCATGAGGTCTAGTGAATTCCCTCTTAAAAGTATTCACAAGCCATTTAAGAAAACGTACTATTACGAGACAGTAACACATCAAACATATACTCAACAAGGGTGTACACAGTGGCATAGACTATTTAACACCTTACAAAGCCAGGCACGACAACTCGACACCTTACAAAGCCAGGCACGGCAACTCGACACCTTACAAAGCCAGGCACGGCAACTCGACACCTTACAAAGCCAGGCACGGCAACTCAAGAAGTCCCCCATTGTGCAACCCGACTCCACCCATAGCAATAACCAAACCAGCATGTAATCAACATTCACGCATAACTGTACGTATAAACAACTTGTATGCAATTGTAAACATTTCCATGTCATGCACAATAAAACCTTTCCAAAACGTTTAATCATGTCATCATGCTTGCAAACATAATCAGTTAAGAAACCTTTACCAAAACATTTCATTTGCACCAAAAAAGGTTAAGGGAACTCACCTGATACTCGGCTTAACGACACACTAACCGGAGCTCACTTAAACACCAACCGAACACCTGAATTGGGGTTAACAAAGGAGGTATTAGACTCCCTAATTATGCCCTAAAACATCCCTCAAAAACTCATAAGACAATCCCTTAAACATCGTCTCGATTCCAGCCCCAAACGACGTACGAAACAGAAATCGAAAAACTCCCAACAGAGGGATACGCGGTTTGTGCCGCGGTTTACAAACCGCGCAGCAAGCCGCGTATGTCCCTGGTCGAGCATCCTCAATTCTGCACATATTCTCAGTCCGAAAACTCACTCTTTCTCAACTCCAACTCGTCCCAAATCGATTTTAAGCTCCCAAAATAAAATAATGAATGTTCTAAACCTTTCCCCATAATTACCAAACATCAAAACATCATTTAATCTAATGAAACTCAACCAAAACCCAACCATTGATTCATGATTCAAAACTCAAAAGCTCAAACTCAAACCATAGCAAGTATGGAGATTGCTTAACAAATATGAAGAGATTTCCCAATGTTCTGATCCAAAACTTAAGAGAATCACTCCCAAAATCAATTGTTTCTTATTCCATTGATTAGAAATCACAATCCCAAATATTACAAAAACCCCAAGCTACAAAATACCACACCCAACTATGAAGAAGAAGAAATAGGGTTCATACCTTGAAGGAGATGAAGTTTCAAATCTTGAATTCTCCTTGCACCAAGCTCTAATGAAGAATTAAGCCTCTTTCTCTTTGATTTCCTCTCAAGCCTCCACAATATGTTAATATCATAAGAATGGAGAAGAGTTTAGGGTTTTACCCTTTTTTTGATTTTCCAGCTTTTGCTACTAAGTCCAAAAGTTACGTTTTTCACACTTTGGCCACCAAATTCCCATTTCATTCCAAATTACTACAAACGGGAAATATGGGATGTTACAACACCTCCCCCTTATTAGAATTCCGTCCTCGGAATTCCATTGCCGGACACATGCTGAAAGTTAGAGTTAACTTCTGACTTCCAGTACTTACATTGCCCAAAATTTTCTTAAGGAGCTGCAAAAATGTCTCTACCAGATCAACTTCTCTGCCTTTCAATTCTTGACCATTTCGCCCCAACGAGTGTTTTCTAGCAATACCACAAAATCCTACTCCTCCAATATTCGCATTGATTGCGAAGATACAACATATTGCCTTCCGACCAACACTCCCTAAACAAGGATTAAGTCACACCAAGAATGTTCCATACTTCCCGAGTACCTTTAATTCATTCACTAACTCTCCAATTCTTTCTATATCTGCTATTACTTCGTCACCATGTGATCCAACTCACATTCTTCTTGAAGCACACTACTCCAATTCCCTGGGAATGTTTTCCCCAACTTGAGGCTGCAATTACTCATAGCTTTCAATCCAATCGTTCTAGTCCCATTCACTTAGCCCTCCCTTTCTGATCATAACCGACAATGCACAACATTCTTAGACAATGCTCCTCGGCCAACTACCACATCCTCAGGTCGGTAACGTGCTGAACCATACACACTTGCAATCTCTTCGATCAATCATACTATTCCCCCAAAATACTCTCTTTAATAGAAAACGACTCTACTCGAGTTAACACCGCAATAACCCGAATCTCTAAACGGAGACTAATCACTCCCTTCGTCGATATTACACACTATCACTCGCATATCGTTACCGCATTCTCACCACCACATAACATTCATATCAAAGGAAGAACGCCCTCCTACCAAAATAGCGTTCGCCTGGCACAATTGCGTTTCCTCAAAGTCACACCGATCACACGTGCCTCAAAAGTTACAAATCAACGGTCCAAACTCACAACAATAGCTAAGCCATAATTCTATTCTATACACAATTACATCCTTCGCCCAAATCCACCGAATGGTTCCACTGACTAGGAACTACCACCAAAATTCGCTTGCCCTCCCACAAGGAGGAGTGACCAAGTTCACTCAAACTATTCCAACTAATCGAATACTAAACGACACGCTCACGTGAAACATTCTTCCCGACAATACCGAATCTAATCCCAAGGTCTCTCAACCCGGGCACCACATTCGCCCACTTGTTCCCATTCTAACTCGACACAATAAGATGCTTTAAAAGAATGGTTCGCTAACACGAGCCGATTTTAGATTGGTCGCATGAAATTAGCTCTCTCAACTCTTTAACCATGGCATCCACAATGATTCCTTTCCTCATGCTCTTCAATAATCGTTCTTTAATCATAGCCCACCTTTCCAGTGTCCCACGACATCTTCTTACTGCAATCCTGTCTATACTTGATCTGTCATACCGTCATCATTTTCTCTCGTGCTTACACAGAACGCCCAACACACACCGCTACAGTCCAAAAGAACGGTTTCTCTAAAATCATCAATCATAACCTTTAGTTAAGTTCTCGTAAGGTACTTAACACCGAGAACTACCACGAGTTCCTAATTCCCCAACACAGTCGACCCACTCATTGTATTTCTTTACATCCACGGTATGCTCCAACGCTCTTGACTAAACTTCGTAACGAAGCACCACAACTTAACGGTTACCGTATCCTCTTCGACCATCAAGTGAAGTATGAAAAATCACTCCAAAAACCAATGGAATCGAGAAGAGCAAGGATTCTCCTTTCATCCCGTCACCAACCGCAACTCAATCTCTAGATCTCAACTAGCATTAACGTATACTGCCTGCAAATCCACACACTTCAATTGAGCATACTCACCACCTTTGACTACTTCCATATTACGGCACGTTCCTTGGGTACCAAGTGTTACCACTACCTCACACCACTATCGCACCCCGTGACTACATTGCAGCAAGCTAACATGATGCCTTTACATATGCCGAAGATACTACTTCCTTCATGCCACCCATAACACAATTTCAGACGAAGCCAAACACGTTGCTCGACTTTGCCCTTCCCGGGCCTAGACGAACCACATGTCAAGGTCAACTATTCAAAGTACACCCGCTCTGATTACCCTAATCTTCGTTCTTATATGGATCATCATACCCCATAAGAAAATCACTTAAGCAATCACGATCTTTCACTTTTGTAACACTTACACAAGGTGGTCCAGCGTCATGTCGGGTACATACCTTTCTCCAAACAACTTCTTACATATTTGCAAGAAAACCCAACAAGATAACCACACTATAGTTACTTCTCCAATACCAACCTCCTGACAACTATCCAACTGAACGGTCACTGATTCAACCTCGACAATCGACATGCAATTGTCCAGTCGCCTCACGACAGACAAGGATTCTCGAAGGAATCTACTTCTCTTAACTCCTCGAACAAGTTTTCGTTTCTCGTCAACTCCTCGCGACCCATATCTGCTATGCTAAACACCTTACGCACAAGCGAATCATCAAACTACAATGGACCTCACATCCACATTGGTGATCTTCCGTTTCCCCTAATGCCCTCACAAGGAATTCCTATACCATCTCATTTACACATTCTCGAACGACCTCACTCGTTCACACCCAACGGGTTCACTCTCACGTTTTAATCTCCTGACATCACCCCTAACTTGAGACATGTTAAATAGTCGCAACCTTCTATACCAAGGGACTACGTGATGATAATTGTTGGTTCCCGTTTTGCTTTAAACAAGATTATCAGATCTATTAGTTCAAGTTATTGTTTGATGCAGAAGCGTATTTGAAGAACTAACATATAAGTTTGATAGATTTAGATCAAAATATAAATAAACAGTGAACAGAATATTATATCTTAAAGTTTACTGAATATATAAAATAAGAACAGGTTTAAGAACTGTGAGTAAGAAAAGCTTCAAAACAGATATGACTTTTAAGGTGAATAAGCTTTTTGTGTTCTTGTGATGTTTGATTTATATGTGATAAGGAAGAACTCAACATGAGTCTTCCTTATATACTACTCTAAAGGGGACCATAAAGCATATGCTACTATTCAGAAGGTACTGATGAATAGTTGAACGGATGTCGTGAACAGTTGCAAGTGTGGCATGAACAGTCAGATGTGCTGTATTGCATTTAATGCAGCAGACGTCTATTATGTACTAAGCCCTATTGAATCCAATCAGAGTTTGACACGTCGACGTTGGACAGGGCATGCTACCATGCAAGTTGATGAACAGGTCCTGTAACAGTAGCAAGATATTATAAATATCTTCAAGTCTGATTGTGAGGACCACAGAGGCTCTGTAATGAGTAACAGAGGTTCTGCGGTCTGGTCCTCTGAGGAGCAGTCTTCCCCGGATTCCGAGTTATTGATCTTCTTTGCGCGTATGACAGAGCTTCTGTAGCGCGCCTCTTTAGCTTCTGTAGATTCTTGATCTTGATCTCTCGGTAAGTCCGGCAGAGCCTCTATAAGAGGCTTTCTTCACTTAGCCTATTTTTCACTACTTCTGAATACTTCTTTGATTAGGAAGATTGAAGCTAACAATCTCCCCCTAAGTAGTGAAAAATAAAAAATTGAACTTGAGTTTGGTTAGGCTAAGTTATATAAGACAGAGGTTAAACAATACCTCGAAAGTTCTTTGGTACGAGCGAAATATGTGTTTTAATCGCAGTGGGTTGCAAACTGTCCACAGTGGGAAGTGCAAGTGTACACTGTCCACTATGATCGTCACAGCAAGTAATAGTTGGTAAAAATACCAGAATCGAATCCACAGAGACTGGACAATCAAGACAATACGGTTCTCATGAGCTCCTTTTACAAGTTTCAACTAGAGAGGAAAATAATACTTTGGTTTGGTTTGGTGAAATAGCTACTTTAAACGAATTACTAAATGATAAAAAGGAGGAATGTAGGTTGGATTTTCCCTAGATTTTATCTCAAATACTCGGTCCTTAGAAATGATCCTCGTATTCGTGGTGGACATTTTCGCTAGAAAAGCCCGGTTACAAAATACTCACACCGTTAGATAAAAATCCCATACTCTTAGTACTTGTTGTTTTGTCAATGGTAATCTCTAAATGGACCTTTTCAGGCCTCGATGGAATGTGTAGAGACAAATACTCTAAGTGTTTTTAATACACAAATTAGCTTGTCTACTACTCCAGTGGGCAGAGATTAGCTCACTATGCCGACCTCACTTTCGTAAGTGTCATAAGAATTCTTTCGAATCCCCTAGCATCATTCAAGCTCGTGTCACTGCGTTCTACTTATTTCTAAGTTAAGAACTAGACTTTAGATCCTTGCAAGTGATCGGCTTGTTCGCATCCTTGGGTAAATATCGAGAATGAATGACCAAAACAACAAATATTCTAAGTATAAAGATTACTCAAGCATTTTTAATAAAATCCAGGTACTTCTCTTTCCTACATCCCAAAGGATGTTTAGCCTAGCATTTCCGAAGTAAAGAAAACAAAAGATGAAGATTTGCACATAATAAAACTGAAAATGACTTGAATTAACTGCTCACAGTGGGGAACGAGAAGTCGTCCCTGCACTGTGTATTACGAACTACAATTAAAATAAATTACTGAAATTAAATGCTAAGTTACTGCAGTAAATGAAAGCTTACAACTTAAAGAAGTACTAGATAAATTGCAAGAAAGATGGGATTGCAATAAATGAGACCCAACACCCCTTTTTATACCAAGAAGGAGGTGTTGGTCTTTACACAAAATAGGTTTATCCAAGGTGTAAGGACTGCAGGGAAATGCTGAAATCAGCTCAAAGGATAATACTTCAATCCTCCATGTATAACTCTCTTTACCCAATGGTCCTTTAGAAGTCAACTTTTGCAAGTACAAAGGTACAATCATTATGTAAAGCTTTGAGGAACACTTGTAACAGCCAAATCTCAGCTTCTCTGCCATTTGAACCTTCTTAAACTCCAGATTTTATATTTCCAACCCAAGGTTTTCTTGATCTGCTCGAAGAGTGGGGAGCAGAGTGGGCACTGTATACGTCACTGCGGATAGAAAATCGTGAAAAACACCCAAACTTCCACCAAATAATTTATTAAAGACCATGGTTCACTCCGTTTGCTCGTTTTCGTAAATCATACCAAGAATGGGGGTTTTTAGAAGTGAAATGGCTAAAATTGACAAAAATAAAGTGGAAAATAAATGGAAATAATAACTCTAAAAATAGAGTTATCACAACCTCAAACTTAAATCATTACTTGTCCCCAAGTAATAAAAAGAAAGACATAAAATGAAAAACAATGCATAAAGATCTTTGAGGGACTTACATACTTCTTGACTTGAATGAGCGTTTGATTTCCTTCCTCCGATACTTCCTTCGGTCCGAAACTTAACAACTTCACTTTTGTACTTGACGAAATCTTTCCCTTGTTTACCATTAATCAATAGGGCTTTCTTGGGTTTTATGGGTTTATGGCTTTGAATATTTTCCCAAGGGTTTTTGGCAAGTACTTTCAAACATGGACCGAAAATCTCGCTTGGAGATTTTTATTTCAAGAAGTGGGTGTTTTGGATTTTTCATTAGTATGTACGCACACTTTCAGGCTTTATTTTGGGTATGGCTATTTTTGTGAGAGTGGGTATTCTGATGGTCCAGAATAGGCACACCATCTTTTTCTGGGAGTGAGCACTTTGATGGTCCAGAAAAGGCACACCATCAATTTTGTTAGTGACACTCCGTTTTTCTTCTGTTTTTGTATTTTTGTATTTTCTCTTTTTTTTGGGAGGGGGTATGGCTTACCCACCTCAAACTTGGACTTCACAGTGTCCCCACTGTGGGCAACTGGAAGTCACTCTGGAAATCCCCACCTCAAACTTAAGATCTCACAGTGTCCCCACTGTGACATAGAAATATGGACTGAAGGAGGTGGTTGTGGGTACAAAAAGGGTCGTGTTTAGATGCGAAAAATGGCCTAAATCATTCCACGGGACAAGTTGAGATTTGTACTTACAAAAGTGACCTTTTTAAGTCGGAAGCCGAAGGTTGTACCTTGAAATGGAAACGAGGTCAAACAAGCATTCAAACAATCAATACGTTAGTACCCAAAAGTACCTACCTACCGGTAGGATTTGTATGCATCGATAATAAAAAGTAAAAACAGCAAATAGTGTCAATGCCTAGCCATAGGCACAAAAAGATCAAACAGACACAAAATAAAATTGTTTTGGTGAGCAAACGAGCGAAACCATTGTTTTAAAACAAACCATTCACGGAGTAGGGGTGGGTTGCGGTGAACTTTCGGCGTCTTCTTCGTCAAACTCTTCATCACTTGCAAATGTCGGGCAAATGTCCTCGGGGAATTTGGGGAGCAGTTCGGCCAACTGTGGGTTTGCCTCAGCCATGATCTGGTTCATCACCTCATCTTTATCCCTTGTATACATCCAAAATGATCGAGTGGCCCGGTTTTGAAACCTTTGCTCTACTTCCATCAACTCGACTCGGTATGTCAGCTTCTTCACAGCTCTCAACAATTCAGCCATGGGATCGCTGCTACTCGTGCTTGCGGTACCTGCAGGGGGTTGTTGGAGTGGTGTACGAGGTGTGCCCACATTATGCTCCTCAGCTATGCGCACAGTGGGGTTAACAGTCCCCACTGTGGGAATCTCTGCAGCAGGTTCGTTGGGAGGAGTGGTGATATGGCGTCCCATCTTGCGGATGGTTTGGACACTGATGTTACTTGTGGAGTCAAACCACTGATCCTCCACCGAGGAGGGCACACCTGCGTCTATCATTAGTCGAGTAATGAGGCAAGGAAGGGGTAAGACTACCTTCTTTCGGGTCCTCGCTGATCAATGGCCGCATGCATGACTATCCCAACGTTGATTTTTCTTCCAGTGAGCACGCAGTACAAGAGGGCACATTTATGCATGGACAGGGTTGTATCGTGCGATGTAGGGGACAAAGAGGCACGAAGAAATTGAAACCAAACAGCGGCCTCGATGGTGAGGGAGCTAGCGTTTAGGCAACTTCTTTGGCCATCTTTGTTCCAAGGTTTCCCTTATATCGCTATTTCTTTCAAAATAAGGTCCTCATCAGCTGGGTCATTTTTTTCAAAAAATTGGCAAATTCGCACATGCCCGGGCTCCTTCTTCCCAACACCCGATTGATTGCACCTGGATTATAACTTACTGGCTTTCCTCTAACTATCACAGTGGGTTCCTTAGCTTGCGATGCTTCGGCATAAAACTCACGAACTAAAGATGCATTCGCGCGTCGATTGGCCTCGGCCAAAATCGACCAGTCTTGTACTAAGATTCGATCCTTAACAAAAGGATTTGCCTTAACAAACTCTGGGTCAAAACCCCTTTCCAACTTAAGTTTTTGTTTAGCAATGCACTCATAATGGGCAGCCACCTCCGGAGAAGTGAACTGCCTTGGCACCCCACAAGGGACATGCGAAGTGCCCACTGTGGAGTGATGTGGGTTTTGGGTTTGAGTTTGGTTATCCCCCACATCAGCATCCACAGAGGATGAACTTAAAGAGTGTTCGAAACTGGTACCTTTCCTCGACGATTGTTTTGCCGGTCTTTTTGATGGTTTTTTCGGTGTCGCAGCCAGCGCAGACCTGGTGACCATTCCTCTCTTTCTCATTGCCCGCAAAATAGGATTTTCCCCACTGTGGGCAGCCTTCGTCACTGTCTTTCTTGCCAAAACTTCCCCAAGCTTTCGGTATTCCTCCAGATAATCTTCATCCACCTTTCTCTGCAACTCTTCATCTTCAACAAAAACCATCGCCTCAGCCTGTTTCCTTTCTTCCTCGAGAATCCTTACTTTCTCAGCCTTCAACCTTTCCTCCTCTTTTCTCTTTTCTTCTTCCTCCTTGCGAACCCTTTCTTCTTCTTCTTGTCGTCTCCGCTCGACCTCTTCCTTACGTTTTCTAATGGCCTCCATTTTTTCTTTGAACTCTTCTGCCAACCGCCTCTCTTCTTCCTCGGCTAAAAGTGCTTCGGTCTCAAATTGGGCAACACTGGTGTTAGTGATTTGAGAGGATGACATCGCCCTTGGGCTTTCAAGCTGTGAAGAACCCTCGTCCGGTGCGCCGGATTTTACAGTGTTATCGCCGGAGACCGGCGGCGGTTCGTTGAGGTCGCCGGTGACAGTTTCCGGTGGTTGTCCTTCGATGATCCTTCGACGTACGACCGCACGTGTGGTTGCATCAGGGTTGGTGTTTAGCCTCTTGCTTCTTGCCATTTTTAGGGTTTATGGAAGGGATTTTCGTTGAGAGAGAAATGAAGAAGAAAAACGTTGCTGGGTAAATTTGGGAGCCAAGGTGGTTTTTGGGAGGTTAAGGTGGTTTTTGGATTTTTGGAAATGTGTTTAGTTGTTTTTCAAACCAAAATGGGGAAAACCGTCGGATGGAGAGAGAAGACAATGATAGCTTTTTCTTGGAACAAAGCAAAAAGGGACACATGGCAGCCAAGGGTGACACTAGGTGTAAGAAAAAGGTGATGTGTGTCAGCCTTGGGCCACCCAAAATGGTCCTTTCATTCGCCAGATGGGGAGTGGGGAGCGCAGGGACATGCATTTTCCCCACTGCGAAGCCTTTTCCTTGATTTTCTTCAAAAAGTGGCACGCTCTTCTACACACATTAAAACAACTACCAAGCAGAAATTAAAAAGACCAGAAATACTAAAAACACAGCAAATAACTGAAATAAAAATATTTACAAGCGGTCTCGATGTTTCTTAATCAAGGTGGGGTAGAGAGTGGGTAGGGATGTGGGCACTCTCGTTCAGAAAATGCTTCACCCTTTGCCCATTGACTTTGAACGTTTGCCCAGATTGTGGGGACTTCAGCTCCACTGTTCCAAAAGGACTTACCTTGACAATGGTATATGGTCCCGTCCAACGAGATTTCAGTTTACCTGGAAAACGTTTAAGACGAGAATTGAACAATAATACCTGTTGTCCCTCCATGAACTCCCTATGGTTAATTCGACGATCATGCCACATCTTGGTCTTCTCCTTATACAACTTTGCGTTTTCATAAGAGTGATAACGCAACTCTTCTAACTCATGCAACTGTAGAGTCCTTTTGATTCCCGCAGCACCTTCACTCATGTTAAGCTCTTTAAGGGCCCAAAATGCCTTGTGCTCCAATTCAATCGGTAGATGGCAAGCTTTGCCAAAAACTAATTTAAAAGGAGACATTCCCAAAGGAGTTTTATAGGCCGTTCGGTAGGCCCAAAGAGCATCATCGAGTTTGGTTGACCAATCTTTTCGATGCGGTTTAACAACTTTTTCTAAAATTCCTTTGATCTCACGGTTTGAAAGCTCGGCCAAACCGTTGGTTTGCGGGTGGTATGCGGTGGCCACTCTATGATGTATGTCATATTTTGCAAGAACCGAGGCCATGACTTTGTTTATAAAATGGGTGCCTTCGTCACTAATCAATGCCCGTGGTGTTCCAAATCTAGTGAAAATAGTTTTATGCAAAAAATTTACCACGGTGTTGGCATCATTAGAGTGACATGCGACGGCTTCTACCCATTTCGAAACATAGTCTACCGCAACCAATATATAAAAATTATTATTGGAATTTGGAAAGGGTCCCATGAAATCGATCCCCCAAACATCAAAAAGTTCTACCTCTAGAATGTTATTAAGAGGCATCTCATTTCTTTGCGACATATTCCCGGTGCGTTGGCATTGCTCACAATTTTTTACACACTCGTAAGAGTCTTTAAACACAGTGGGCCAAAAGAACCCGCTTTGCAAAATTTTTGCAGCAGTGCGGTTTCCACCAAAGTGGCCACCGTAGTGGGATGCATGACAACCATGGAGTATTTGATGTTGCTCACTCCCGTGGACACATCGCCTCAATATTTGGTCCGTCCCTATCTTGTATAAGAAAGGATCGTCCCAAACATATTGACGAGTGTTATGTAAAAACTTCTTAAATGGTTGTCCATTCATCCCGTGGGGCTTAAGTCCACTTGCTAAAAAGTTCGCAATATCAGCATACCATGGAATATTATTTTCATGATGTTGAGCGGATAACAATTGCTCATCGGGAAAAGTTTCTTTTACCGGAGTGGGATCAGGAGTGGGATCAGCAGTGCCCACTGTCTTCTCGAGTCTGGACAAATGGTCGGCTACTTGATTGCTTGTTCCTTTTCTGTCGACGATTTCAAGGTCAAATTCTTGTAGCAATAAAACCCATCTAATTAACCGAGGCTTAGAATCAGCCTTAGTAATTAAATATTTTATTGCTGCATGATCAGTGTGCACTATGACCTTCGTCCCTATCAAGTATGACCTGAAACGATCAAAAGCAAACACCACCGCAAGTAATTCTTTTTCAGTTACAGTGTAATTAATCTGAGCTTCAATTAGCGTTTTACTTGCATAATAAATGGGGTGAAAAACTTTGTTCTTTTTCTGTCCGAGAACAGCCCCCACAGCCCAATCGCTGGCATCACACATCACTTCAAATGGGAGTGACCAGTCAGGAGTGGTCATTATGGGTGCTGTGACTAAAGCTTCCTTGATTTTTTCAAAAGCTTCTCGGCATTCTTGGGTAAAAATGAAGTCTTTTTCATGTTGTAACAGGTTACATAGGGGTTTTGTAATTTTTGAAAAATCTTTGATGAACCTCCTATAAAAACCTGCGTGACCCAAAAAACTGCGAATACCTTTCACCGTTGTGGGTTCGGAAAGTTGTGCCACTACCTCAAGCTTGGCTTTATCGACTTCCAACCCTCTTTTTGAGACAAGGTGTCCTAAAATAATACCCTCTTCGACCATAAAATGACATTTTTCCCAATTTAAGACTACGTCGTGGTTCTCACATCTCACTAGGCTCTTCTCTAAATTTCCCAAACAATTGTCAAATGATGTCCCTATCACAGAAAAATCGTCCATAAAAACTTCTATGGTATCTTCTATCATGTCGGAGAAAATGGCCATCATACAATGTTGGAAAGTGGTTGGGGCTTTACAAAGACCGAATGGCATCCTCCGGAACGCAAAGGTACCGTAGGGACAAGTAAAGGTGGTCTTTTCTTGGTCCTCGGGAGCCATGTGGATTTGGTTGTATCCGGAGTATCCATCTAAAAACAATAAAATTCCTTTCCCGCTAACCTATCAAGCATTTGGTCAATGAAAGGTAAGGGGAAATGGTCTTTCTTGGTGGACACATTGAGTTGTCTATAATCCATGCATATTCTCCATCCCGTGACAGTCCTAGTGGGAATGAGCTCGTTTTTTTCGTTTTTTACTACGGTCGTCCCTCCCTTTTTAGGGACACATTGGACGGGGCTCACCCAACTATTACTAGCAATGGGATAGATAATACTGGCATCTAACCACTTCAAGACTTCTTTCTTAACTACCTCCTTCATGATGGGGTTCAACCTTCTTTGGGGTTGGAATTTCCCCGGGTGGTCACTCTCCAAGTTAATATTATGTTGACATAAAGAGGGGCTAATTCCTCGAATGTCTGCTATGGTCCAACCAATTGCTCCCTTATGCTTCATCAACAAATCAATCAGAAGTTGTTCTTGTTTCTCACTAAGTTTGGAAGAGATAATAACGGGAAGTTTATTATCCTTAGCGAGATAAGCATATTTTAAATGGGAGGGCAATGGTTTAAGCTCTAACTCGGGAGGTTGTTCTATTGAAGGAGGTTGGACATTTCTATCCTTAAAATCCAAAGATTCAAAGGCTGCTGCTACTTCGTTACACTCATCCTCAAAAGTGTCCTCACTCTCTGATTCAGAGTGCTCACTGTCATTCCCCACTGTGAGAACTGTACTCCCCACTGTGGGCAGTGTGTTAAGACTGTGGGTTCCATAAATCGAACTTAAGGCAAAACAATCTTCGGTGTCTATATAGTTAAGAGATTTAAAAACATTGAAAGTTACTTCTTGGTCATTGACTCGCATCGTGAGTTCTCCTTTGTGCACATCAATCAAAGTACGTCCGGTTGCAAGAAACGGACGCCCTAAGATGATTGGGATTTCTTTATCGGCCTCATAATCTAGAACTAGAAAATCGGCGGGGAAGATAAATTTATCCACTTGGACCAAGACGTCTTCTATTTTTCCTTTCGGGTAGGCAATGGACCAGTCGGCTAGTTGTAAAGTCACGGTTGTGGGTCTAGCCTCTCCAATACCTAATCTGTTAAAAATGGACAGCGGCATCAAATTGACACTAGCTCCTAGATCACAGAGTGCTTGACCTACTTCTTGTCCTCCTATTGTGCATGGAATGGTGAAACTACCCGGGTCTTTCAACTTAGGTGGAATCTTGCTAGTAAGGAGGGCACTACATTCTTCGGTCAAAGCTACAGTCTCAAACTCACCCAACTTTCTCTTTTTGTTCAAAATATCCTTTAAAAATTTAACATAGCTTGTCATTTGCTCGAGAGCTTCTACCAAGGGTATGTTAATGTGAAGTTGTTTAAAAATGTCTAAGAATTTTTTAAATTGAACATCGACATTTTTCGGCTTCATTCTTTCAGGAAAAGGAATACTTCGTGGGTCGATTTGAGTTTGCTGTGGTATTGGCTTTTGAATAGTAGGCTTTGGGACAGGTCCAAGAGTGGGAAGGTCAGGGATGTCGGTCCTCACTGTGGGGATCACAGTGACTTGAGGAGTGCCCACTGTGGTGCCCACAGTAGGTTTTTGAGGCGAATCATCAGATTCAAAAATGATATTTTTCAGATCCTTTCCACTCCTTAGAGTTATGGACTTGACATGTTCTGGTCCTTTTCCTATCACCCTAGCTTGCTCGGTATCACTCGGTAACGTTCCTGGTGGTCTATTCTTAACTTCAACGGCTAGTTGTCCTACTTAAGTCTCTATGTTCCTAATGGCTGCTTGGGTTTGATTCATAAAACCTTTGAGAATTGACTCGATCGATTGTTGAACCTCAGCTGGTTGATTGGGTCGTGGTTGGTATGGTTGTGGGGACTGCCCACTGTGATGTGGCGACTGCCCACTGTGATGTTGCTGAAATCCAAGGGGATTGTATGGTATTTGCTGGATATGACTCGGCCCTTGGGGTTGGAGTCCTTGATTACCAGACCAAGAGAAATTCGGATGATTTCTCCAACCTGGATTATAAGTCTGCGAATAAGGGTTGTTCCTCGGGTTGGTCCCTATAACATTAACAGATTCGGGATTTGCTGGGCAAAAATCAAAAACATGCTCCTCTCCACAGAGGGAACAATTTTCATGGAGATGTGTTGCGGAATTGACTTGGCCTCGATTTTGATTTAAACGATTTTTGTCAAGGCCACTAATTGTGCATTCATGGTTTTTAGTGCTTCGGAATCGATGATGTTGGTTTTTGGCATGGGTGCTCTTGGATTTGACCATTCGGTATTGTTGTTGGACACTTTTTCTAAGATTTGATATCCTTCGTTGTAGGTCATACTCGTAAATGTTCCACCGACTGTTGCATCTAAGATGATTTTGGCTGCATTGGAAAGACCATTGTAAAAGGTCTCTAATTGGATGCAATGTGGGATGCCATGATGTGGGCACTTTCGAAGTAAATCTTTAAATCGTTCCCATGCATCCGAAACAGCCTCATCTTCCTCTTGCCTAAACAAAATGATATCATTTCGAAACCTAACATTCCTTGTTGGAGGAAAGTATTTTTGCAAAAATCTATCGGCAAGCTCTTGCCAAGTGGTTATCGAGTGAGGTGCATGTGCGTTCAGCCAAGACTTCGCCTTGTCCCTTAATGAAAAAGGGAACAACCTTAGTCTTAATGCCTCATCACTAACACCTTGCAACTGAAAGGAATCTGTCATTTCTAAAAAAGATTTTATGTGCGAGTGCGGATCCTCAGATGGCGATCCTTCAAATTGACCCATGGCTTGGATCATTTGAAACATCACCGGTTTGAGTTCAAAATGCGTTGCAACAATATTGGGTCTCAAAATTCCGGAGCTTAAATCACCAACTCCGGAAGTAGCATAGTCCCGTATTTTTCGATCTTTGCTATCGGCAATCGTGATTGTGGTCTCCACTACAGGTGGCGGTATTGCAGCCATGTTCACAGTGGGGATCACAGGGGGTTGTCGATTTCTGTTTTTGCGTCTTCTTCGAAAAGTTTTCTCTATTTCAAGATCGATTGGTAACAAAGGTTCGTGTTGTTGCCTTGGCATGCATCACGAAAAGCTTAGAAAAACGAGTTACTCGGGCTCGAACAAAAACTAATGTCTTGAGATTTAAAATCACGCCAGTCCCCGGCAACGGTGCCAAAAACTTGGTACGAGCGAAATATGTGTTTTAATCGCAGTGGGTTGCAAACTGTCCACAGTGGGAAGTGCAAGTGTACACTGTCCACTATGATCGTCACAGCATGTAATAGTTGGTAAAATACCAGAATCGAATCCACAGAGACTGGACAATCAAGACAATACGGTTCTCATGAGCTCCTTTTACAAGTTTCAACTAGAGAGGAAAATAATACTTTGGTTTAGTTTGGTGAAATAGCTACTTTAAACGAATTTCTAAATGATAAAAAGGAGGAATGTAGGTTGGATTTTCCCTAGATTTTATCTCAAATACTCGGTCCTTAGAAATGATCCTCGTATTCATGGTGGACATTTTCGCTAGAAAAGCCCGGTTACAAAATACTCACACCGTTAGATAAAAATCCCATACTCTTAGTACTTGTTGTTTTGTCAATGGTAATCTCTAAATGGACCTTTTCAGGCCTCGATGGAATGTGTAGAGACAAATACTCTAAGTGTTTTTAATACACAAATTAGCTTGTCTACTACTCCAGTGGGCAGAGATTAGCTCACTATGCCGACCTCACTTTCGTAAGTGTCATAAGAATTCTTTCGAATCCCCTAGCATCATTCAAGCTCGTGTCACTGCGTTCTACTTATTTCTAAGTTAAGAACTAGACTTTAGATCCTTGCAAGTGATCGGCTTGTTCGCATCCTTGGGTAAATATCGAGAATGAATGACCAAAACAACAAATATTCTAAGTATAAAGATTACTCAAGCATTTTTAATAAAATCCAGGTACTTCTCTTTCCTACATCCCAAAGGATGTTTAGCCTAGCATTTCCGAAGTAAAGAAAACAAAAGATGAAGATTTGCACATAATAAAACTGAAAATGACTTGAATTAACTGCTCACAGTGGGGAACGAGAAGTCGTCCCTGCACTGTGTATTACGAACTACAATTAAAATAAATTACTGAAATTAAATGCTAAGTTACTGCAGTAAATGAAAGCTTACAACTTAAAGAAGTACTAGATAAATTGCAAGAAAGATGGGATTGCAATAAATGAGACCCAACACCCCTTTTTATACCAAGAAGGAGGTGTTGGTCTTTACACAAAAAAGGTTTATCCAAGGTGTAAGGACTGCAGGGAAATGCTGAAATCAGCTCAAAGGATAATACTTCAATCCTCCATGTATAACTCTCTTTACCCAATGGTCCTTTAGAAGTCAACTTTTGCAAGTACAAAGGTACAATCATTATGTAAAGCTTTGAGGAACACTTGTAACAGCCAAATCTCAGCTTCTCTGCCATTTGAACCTTCTTAAACTCCAGATTTTATATTTCCAACCCAAGGTTTTCTTGATCTGCTCGAAGAGTGGGGAGCAGAGTGGGCACTGTATACGTCACTGCGGATAGAAAATCGTGAAAAACACCCAAACTTCCACCAAATAATTTATTAAAGACCATGGTTCACTCCGTTTGCTCGTTTTCGTAAATCATACCAAGAATGGGGGTTTTTAGAAGTGAAATGGCTAAAATTGACAAAAATAAAGTGGAAAATAAATGGAAATAATAACTCTAAAAATAGAGTTATCATTCTTTCATTTAGAAATATGCCAGAGGCATTTTACATTTGAGTACAATGAAAGATAAACTTTGACTTGGTTTTGCAGAGATTGGAGGTCTGATAATCAGATTTTGGCATCTTTGAAATCGTTGTAGCTTCTGTTGTCTCTTCCGACTCTTCTGATCTATTTGTAGAAACTGATGCAGAGTTCTCTTAGGCGGATTGTGGCATCAATCTCTCTGATGAAAGTATCTGCAGCATCTCTATCCATTTTCTCTGTACCTCTGTATTTTACAAGGCTTGTTCTGAACTTGTTCAGAGTACTAGTTGCGTACTTCTGACAGTCCATGCACACAAACAGTTTAACTTCGCCTTGTGGGTTTTGAAATACTAACCCAAACCGTGGTTCTGTGATGATTGAGTTAGGTACGACGTCCGGTGGGCAGCGATCCTCTGGTGGTCGTAAATCCAGATGTTTGAGACCAAGATCCTTTCCCAGCTGGAAATCTATCATGCTGTAGAGCAGAAGCTTTTCCCTCATCGTTTTTCTCAACACTTGATAGGCTCTGGTATTTGGCTCTGTGTTGTAGTTGTCTTTTGTCCATTGCAGAAGGTCAGGTAGATCATAAGGATTGATATTTCTTAGGTCAACATCAGCGAAGGTGGTTTCTGAATTGTTCTCTCTTCTGACTTTGTAAAGATTGTACCTGGCCCTTGGATAGGTTCTTGTAAAGGAGAACCCGCAGAAGATTACCTTTTTTATCTTGTGGATTGAGAAGACATCTGCTTTGGTTCTTGGCTTTGTCCTTGTGAAGATGTTCTCAAATTCTTCTCTGATCCTTGGATCTGTCACATGATCTGTAGGATGATTGGTCTGAAAGGATTGTTTATAGAGGTATTTGTATACCACTTCTTCCATCTCTTCATGTGTTGGACTAGGTTGTGGTATTTGTCTTCTGAGACTCTCCATCTTTTGAACAACTTCTGCAGTTCTATCAGTTAAAAGAATGTCTGACAGAGGCTTCAATCCATATGCCCAGTCCTCTTCTTTAGGCTTTGGAGTTTGGAAGGCATCAAAGGCGCTCTTCATCAATTTCTCTGTAGGCTTGGGCAATGATTTCTTTTTCTTGGGCTCTTCTGTCAGTATTGCTTTGCCCTTATCTTTGGCTTTTGGAGGTGCAGAACCTGTTTCTTCTGTAGGTTTGGAGGTTGGTGCTTCTGTTGGCTTGATGGGGGTTGCCTCTGTAGGTTTTGACACTTATTTTTTAGAGGACTTTTGTGGCGTTGGTTCTGTTGGCTTTCTTTGCTCTGTAACCTCTGTAGGAGGTTCTTTGGTGACTTCTTCTGTAAGCCCGGTTTCTGTGGATTGAGGTATGTCGAATCTTCTTGCCATTTTGAAAGCTAGTGTGAACCTGTGCCTTTCTTCTTCTCTCTGTGACATTCGATCAGTCATTGTATTGTGCATCTTTTTCAGAATATCAGAAGCAGAGGTCGTTGCTCTTTTTGGTTTGGTGGCAATTGACTTTCTTCTCGGTATGGTTGGGGGTTTTTCTGTTGATTTTGTTGAAGGACTTTCTTCCAAAATGATTACCACAGGGGTGGTTGTTGCCTCTGTGGGTTGCTGATCAGCTTCTGGAATATTTGTTTCTTCAGGACTTGATTCCACAGAGATGGGTGTTGTCTCTGTGGGCTGTTGAGTTTGTTGTTGATCTTGGGTTTGTTCTGGAGGAGCTTGACTGATTGGTTCTGCTGCGATTGGTGGAGTTTGTATTCCTCTACTCGTAGCTTTCTCCCTTGTATTCTCCCCCCCAGGATTATCTGATGGACCAGGATGGTCATCATCAGAATCATCCTGACTCTTATCAGAACTACCCGCTGCTCTGTAAGAAGCTTTGGTTTTCTTCGGTAATTCTGCTCCTGCTGCTATCAACTTTTCACATACGTCATCACAGAGGCCAAGTAGAGTCGCAAGCTCTGCCTCTGTTTTAAAAAGCATTCTGCCAACACTTCTTCTGAAATCCTTGACAAAGTTGGCATTTGCTGTTGTGAAGGAGACAATGAATTCTGTGACCTGGTTTATGACGTTCTGTCCTAGCTCTGTTAGCTGTGCTCTGGTCATGTAGTCTTTTGGCTGCATCATTGTCGTGTTGCGCATTGCCTCTGCTTGTACTTGTTTTAGGGCATTCTGTAGATCTGCAGGAGTAATGCCCTCTGCTCTGTTGAATTGCGTATTCATTTGTTCAAGGAAGTTTTTGACAGAGTCCTTGAACGCAGAAGTTGCAGTTGTTCCGAATTCTTGAGCGGCAGAAGTGGCTGTTGCATTGGCAGTAGTTTCGGCAGAAGACTTCATCGCTGAGATGGCAGATTTCACCTCTGTGGACAGATTTCACCTCTGTGGACAGATTGTCCATTTTTGTGTTTAGTTTCAGGATAGCCGTCGATGTTGTCTCTGCAAAAGATTTGAAAGAGCTTTGCAACTCTTTCATTGTTTGGTTCACATAGGTGACAAGGGTTTGGAACTCATCCCTTGATACTTGTGTTCCTTGTGTAACCTCTGGAGGAACACATTCGTCTCCAGAGTGAGTCCCTGTTCCTGGGACACCTTCGTTCACCCTTGTTTGTACGATGGGGGTGGAAGGATTTCCATCTAATCCTTGAGCAGAAGCATCTAGTGCTTCAGACTCTACAGAAGTTCTGTGAATGACATTGTCTAGATCCACTTCAGAGGTGGGTACTAGATTATCCTTCTGTTGACTCGGAGACTTGTCTAGAGTCTCTTCGTCGTTGTGCTCACTACTTCTCTCTGAAAGAAGTGTTGGCCCTAGTTGTGTGTGTGTGGCAGAGGAAATGAATTCCTCTGTAGGGTGTTCTGTTGTGATCTGGGGCGATAGATCACGAACTATAGGTGAGTCTCTCTGAGGAGATTCCCTAGGAATGGATTCCCCCGTTTCTGTGGGTGCAGAAGTCGAAAGAGTGACTTCTGGCTGGTTGGGTTGGGTTTGGATCGAGCTGTGCTGCTCTATTTCAATAACTCCTTCTGCAGCTAGACCTGCGGAGTTAGATATGTGGGTTGCACTGGGAGGGGGTGAGGGATTTGTGCCTTCTTCAACTTCGGCATCTTTTTCTTTTCCCTTTTCTTTTTCTCCCATTTTCTCTATGATTTCCTTAACCTTTTCTCTATTCCACTCTGTTGCGTTCTTTTGATTCCGTTCTTTGATAGCTTCTTCTGACATGTCTATTTCCTCTATTTCTTCTTCTGTATCTGTGCTTGGACTCTTTCTGTGGACGTCCAATCCTTGTTGAATGAAGGGGTTCTGTAGGATAATAGGTGTGTTAGCTGGTTGATCTTTGGGTGTTGTGTCATCTTCTTGCAGATGTGTGTCAATGCCAGAAATGGAGAAATATTGTTCTTCTGGGGAGTGGTGGTCGAGAGGTTGTGCCGTCCACCCTGCTGTATTTAGGGTGTTGGCAATGTCAGGGTTCTGTAGGAAGTCGTTCAGGTCTCCTTGGTGAGCAAATCTATCTGGAGATTGATACGGTGATTGATATTCTTCTGTTGCCATCCCTTCTTCTGCATCTTCTTCTGCAGTTCTTTCTTCTGCGATTTCTTCTTCTTCTGCAATGGTAACCAACTTTTCAAGTGATTTACCATGCTTCTTTTTGGTTTTCCTCCTCTTGGGTTTTGGTGCCCCTTCCTCTGTGATTTTCGATTTTCTTTTCTTCCTCTGTTTTGGGGAAGATGGAGGAACAGAGGAGCCAATTTCTGTGGCATGAGGAGGTGAAGGTTGATCTTTTGCAGCGCTTGTAGAGGTGTCTTCTGCAGTTTTCCTCCTTTTTGAAGAGGACTTCTTTCCCATGAGCTCTGCACGTTTGGCTATGAAGCTAAGTTGAATAGCCATGTGTTTTGCTAATTTGTTATCTTTTTCCTCTTGAGTGGAAAGAGGTTCTGCAATCATTGTTCCTAGGGGGACACCTAAACGCGGGGGTGTCATAGGACTCGGTTTAGGTGTTCTATGATCGCGTATATACTCTTTCTTAAGGGTTTTATTCGAGGAATACCGCAGAAGTTTCTTTGACAGAGGTCTGCAGTGTGAGTAACCATCTACATGATCAGTGGGGGTATTTTTGCTCATTGGGAACTGTTTGGGAATTGGCCCTTCCATTGGCCATTTCTGTATCAGCAACAGAGGTTCGAACAAGACTCCCAGTATTCGTTGGAATTACAGAGGTGGTAGAAACTTAGGATCATTTTCTTTGACCCTCCTGGTGTTGTTCTTTCTGTCGATGGTGTTGATGATCTCTTGCATCATTATGGTCGCGTAATCCAATGGTAGATCATAGTAAACCCCATACATGATGGTTAATATCTGATGTGAGCTCTGGTCAATACTGCCTATCTTCCCTGTCAGGCATCTGTTAAGAATAGAGAACAAAGTGTTCCACAGAGGTGGTAATCTTCCTCTGCGGAAGTCATTTCTCTTCCGTAGTTGTGTGTTGTACCCAAGCATTTCTACGAAGCGACAGAGCTCGTCGTCTGTTGGTTGCTCTGCATATTTCTTCAAACCAAGAAGACCCCGTGTGGGTAGGTTGAACTCAAGTGAGAACATTGTTCTGTTGAACTTGATTTCAAGATGTTCAGATTTGTCGGGTCTTGAAATGTACCCTTTGATAATAGAATCGTCTTTATCAAATCGGCAGCTTTGCCAAAACTGGTTCAGATATCTGACTGGTATTTTGTTTGGGGTTCTTGAGAGTAGAGGGAAGAGGATGTGATTTTCCATTATGTTCAGAAGAATGGCATGGGCTTCGCCGAAAGCAGTGGGTGAGGGGACCAAATAGCAGTTGTTGGATTTGATTGGTAGTACCTTTTCGAAGTGATCCTTTGCTATGAAGTTTTGCAGATGTGTTGTCGGAGCAAAGTCTGCTGAGTCACCGGAATCTTCTAGTTCAATGTTTTGGGCAGGGTTGGGGTTTTCTGAATGTTCAGAATGAGCCAGTGAATGTTCTGGTGAGGTCGCCGGAGATTGTGCAGGGGAGATAGCTTGAGAAGATGAAGCCATTTGGTACTGAGAATAAGAAACTTGCAGGTTTTTGCAGGGTGTCGCCGGAGAAGAATGAGAGTTTGTAAAAGGTTTATGAGAGGGTAAGCTTGGTTTTTATATGAGGGTAAAACGGTAGAATTCGAAAGAGTAAAATATATGGCAATGGATTAAAATTTGGAATCCGTACTCAAGTTAGAACAGTGGGTTCAACTTTCCACAGAAAACGTTTCATGAACGCCCAATGAAAATAGGACATGTAGGCCATGTCAGAGGATGACAGGACGTCGTGCGCGCCCCATTAATGCTAGGCGCGTGGGGTTATTCTTTGCCACATGTAATTCACTCTCAGTAAAAGTAACCATTATTACTACAGAGATGCCCAAGTAACAGATTGACAGAGCTTCTGTAGTTTACAGAGGCTCTGTGATCTTGAAAATCTTTGATGTTTATCCCTTTTTCATATATCTCATTGTTATCATGACTTCTGTGGGGTTCTTCTTTAACCAAAACGTTTGTAAAGATATTGGAGAGGATCAAATTGGATTTTTAGTCAAGAAATTTGCTCGCAGAGGTTTTGTGGCTCTGTTGGAACTTGCAGAAGTTCTGTGAGGGCCAGCAGAAGCTCTATGAGGGAAAAAATCTCATAACAAAAATTTTATTAAATTTTCTGATCATCCATGTTTTGATTTGGTTTAAGAGATGTTTTTCGGACATATTTGAAAGTTTGTGTCCGAGAAAACTGTTATGAAAGAACGGTTTGTTCGAGAAGGTCATGGTTTGTGTTTTCGATTTCCGAGATAACATTCCAAAAGATCGACAGAGGGTTAATTTGCGATTACAAAGCATATTTCTTGCAGAACCTCTGTTGAGCTCAGCAGAAGCTCTATGACCTTAAATTTCTCCTAATTCGAATTTTGTGTAACTTTTTGAGCTTTTGATTTTTGAAATGTTATTCACAGTATATTTAGGACATATTTGACAATTCTTGTCCTAGAAAACTGTTTTATAATACCTTTTGTGCGAGAGACATACCTTTTGGTTCTTCTTTTCTCGGCAGTGATGTCTGACTTCTGTCGATATGGAGTCATCAACATTCTTCTTTGGCTTTCCCTTGAAAGTTTTATCTCTTTAGATCATTTCAGGATCCCCTTTTGCTCCCCCTTGATCTAATCACCTCTGTAGATCAAGTAATTTCCTTTTTCTCCCCCTTGACCTATGCTTGGATCAAAGAATGATAAGTTTTGCATAGAACATAGGTCATGTTTTCCAGAGGTTCTGTAGGGGTCGTCAGAGGTTCTGAGTTGACTTACAGAAGCTCTGTGATTTTAAGAACTATTTAAGATTGAGAACTTACATACAGAAATAAATTAATTTAAAGCAAAAATAAAGGAAATTTGTACATATTTACAGAATATAAAGCTATACTTACAGAGGATTGTCACACCATGTTTATCATTCCTAACTTACCCACCAAGAAGTTGAATCTTTTCTCGTCTAGTGCTTTGGTGAATAAGTCAGCGAGTTGATATTCTGTTGGTACGAAATGTATTTCAATTGTACCGTATTCATCATGATGTTTCAAGAAATGGTACCTTATATCGATATGCTTGGTTTTTGAGTGTTGCACAGGATTGGCAGAGATAGCAATGGCACTTTTGGAATCACAGAAGATGGGTATTTTGAATAGGATGTGGCCGTAGTCTTTTAGCTGAGTTTTCATCCATAGAACCTGAGAACAACAGCTAGCAGCAGCAACGTATTCAGCTTCTGCAGTGGATGTTGAGACACAATTCTGCTTCTTGGAGGTCCAACTGGCTAGTTTACCACCTAGGAATTGGCAACTCCCAGAGGTACTCTTTCTGTCGAGCATGCATCCTCCATAGTCTGAATCTATATAAGCTTTAAGACTGAAACCAGAGTTCTGTGGATACCAGAGACCGAGATTTTTGGTCCCCGTTAGGTATCTAAAGATTCTCTTCACAGCATCATAATGTGATTTCTTAGGATTAGCTTGATAACGTGCACAAAGACATGTGGCATGCATGATGTCAGGTCTGCTCGCTGTTAAGTATAACAGAGATCCAATCATGCCTCTGTAGAGAGTGCATTCTACAGAGATACCATTTGGATCTAAGAATAACTTATTTCCAGTGGCCATTGGAGTTTTCATTGTAGAGGTATCAGAGAGGTTATATTTTGACAGAATGTCAGAGACATATTTGGCTTGATTTATAAAAATTCCCTCTGAAGTTTGTTTGACTTGAAGTCCGAGGAAGAATGTTAATTCTCCCATCATACTCATTTCAAACTCACTCTGCATGAGTTTTTCAAAACTTTTACACTCTTCTGAATTAGTAGACCCGAAAATTATGTCATCCACATAGATTTGTACTAGCATTATCTCACCTTTTTTATGTTTATAGAATAAGGTAGTATCTGTTGTACCTCTGTTGTAGCCATTGACTAGAAGAAAGGTAGAAAGTCGTTCGTACCATGCTCTTGGAGCCTGTTTCAGTCCGTATAGAGCCTTTTCAAGGTAGTATACATGCCTTGGAAACTTTGAGCTTTCAAACCCTGGTGGCTGATTTATGTAAACCTCTTCTTGGATTTCACCGTTGAGAAAAGCTGATTTTACGTCCATCTGATAGACTTTAAAACCTCTGTGGGCTGCGAAGGCTAAGAATATTCTTATTGCTTCGAGCCGTGCGACAGGGGCAAAAGTCTCATCGTAGTCTATGCCTTCTTCTTGTCTATAACCCTTGGCTACCAATCGTGCTTTGTTTCTGATGACCACTCCATCTTCATCCTTCTTGTTTCTGTAGACCCACTTAGTCCCAATGGCCTGTTTCCCTCGTGGCAGAGGTACTAAAGTCCATACTTTGTTACGCTCAAACTGCAGAAGTTCTTCTTGCATGGCGTCTACCCAGTTTGGGTCATCTAGGGCTTCAGAAATCTTCTTTGGTTCTATCACACTGATAAAGTTAGTAAAGAAACAAAAATTAGCAGTGGCGGACCTGGTTTTTACTGAGTCAGAAGGTTCTCCGATTATTTGGCTTGGAGGATGGCCTTTTGTCCACTGAGTTGTGCGTGGAAGATGATCATCAATGTCATCGAACCTTTCTTCAGAGGCTTCTTGTGTTTCTTCTTGTGTAGCCTCTGTCGTTCTTTGTGCCTTGGTAGTTGATTCTACCGTTTGTGGAATGATTGGTATGAGTGGTGGTGGAGTTTGTTCCTCTGAGGACGTATAGTCTTGGTCCTCGATTTCCTCTGTAATTGGTTCTTCTGTGGATTGTGGAGTTTGTTTTTCAGCAGCTTCTGTGGTCGTTTTTCTTGATGTTTCATCTTCTGCATTTTCTTCTTCGGCATTTGCTTCTGTAGTATTTATAGAAGAAGATGAAGCATTATTTGGACCAGTTAGAGTCATACCTGTAGGATTTTGTCCGACAGAGGATGGTTCTTCAGAAACTCGGATGGTTCCAACAGAAGGATCAATGTTATTTTGGAACATCTCTAAAAATAGAAGATCCAAATCTTCTTTTGTTCTTGAGATGTCAGAGGATTTCCCTTTAATTCCGAGTTCTGAACTGATTTGCTCAGAAGTCATTTGGAATGAATCATCAAAAGAAACATTAATGCTTTCTACAATCTTGCGAGACTTTGTAAGGAAGGTTCTGTAGGCTTTGGAAGTGGCAGAGTATCCAATGAATTTGCCTTCATCAGCTTTTACTTCAAACTTTCCTCTCGAATTTCTGTCGTTTAAAACAAAGCATTTGCATCCGAATACATGGAAAAACTTGATGTTTGGCCGCCTTTTGTGAAGCAATTCGTAAGGCGTCTTGAGGTGTCTTTTCACAATGGTTGGACGATTCTGTGTATAACACGCAGTAGAAATTGTTTCTGCCCAAAAGTTCATTGATAATCCGCATGCTGATAGCATAGTTCTTGCGGCCTCCACAAGTGTTCGATTCTTTCTTTCGACTACACCGTTCTGTTGTGGAGTGCGAGCGGCAGAGAAGTTCTGTGATATTCCTTCTGTAGAAAGATAGGCTTCAATGACACAGTTTTTAAATTCTGTGCCATTGTCACTTCTTAACTTCTGTATTCTGCAGTCATAAAGAACTTGGATTCTTTTCATTAGATTTATCAATATAATTGGAACATCTGATTTCTTTCTAATAAATTCAACCCATGTGAAACGTGAATACTCATCAATTAGGACAAGTATGTATTTCTTGCCACCTAGGCTCTGTATAGCAATGGGACCGCAGAGGTCGACATGAAGCATGTACAGAGGCCTAGTGCAAGACACGTCTGTTTTGCCTTTGTGGGAAGCCCTTCTGTGTTTTCCCATTTCACAGGCCGAACACAAGTGATCCTTATTGAATTTAACATTTGGCAGACCTTTAACTAGATCGAGTTTTACTAGTTTATCCAAGGTGTGAAAGTTTAAGTGACAGAACCTTTTGTGCCATAACCAAGCTTCTTCACTTTTGCAGGCTACTAGGCAAACTTTGTCCTTGGATTTTGAAGTAAAGTTCATTAGATATAGATCACCTCTTCTTTCAGCTCGTAGAAGTTCCATTCCTGTGTTTTCACTTTGTAGAGAGCAGAAAGTTCTTTTGAATAACACATCGAATCCTGTATCACAGAGTTGACTTACACTTAGTAGGTTGTGTTTGAGGCCATTCACATATGCAACTTTGTATACAGAGACATTTTCTTTCTGTATGACTCCATAGCCTTTGATGTGTCCCTTCTTGTTGTCTCCAAAAGTTACAGATCCACCATCGTGTGTTTCTTTGTATGTGGATAGTAATCTTCTGTCGCCAGTCATGTGCCTTGAGCATCCGTAGTCAAGATACCAAATTGGCACATTGTAAGATCCCACATTGGTTGGGGAGGGGAACAAAGGTTGCCTTATAAGAGGAACTTGATACCTCCCCTATCAGACGCGTTTTAAAACCGTGAGTCCAGGTGTGCGGACAAAGCGGACAATATCTGGTACGGTTAGCCTGGGATGTTACAGATGGTATCAGAGCCGGGAACCGGACTGGTGTGCCAGCGAGGACGCTGGGCTCTCAAGGGGGGTGGATTGTAAGATCCCACATTGGTTGGGGAGGGGAACAAAGGTTGCCTTATAAGAGGAACTTGATACCTCCCCTATCAGACGCGTTTTAAAACCGTGAGTCCAGGTGTGCGGACAAAGCGGACAATATCTGGTACGGTTAGCCTGGGATGTTACACACATATTGCTTCTCAGTGTCAGTGCCGGAGTCAACTTCTGCCATGCCACAGAACAGGGCATTGGTGGGGAATTCATCGTCAGAGGTAGAGTCTGACTCGAAGTCCTCCTTGTTTGCCTCAGAAGGCCCTCTGTTCGCCATTAGGGATTTTTGCGCATAATACTCAGCCTTCTTTTTGTAAAAAGCTGAGTCCTTCTGTGGGCGATTTTGTCTACTTCTGCATTCTTTTGCGAAATGACCTGGCTTGCCGCAGTTGAAACAACCTTGGGAGGTGTTTCCAGTTCGATCTTCGGACTTTTGTTGGTCTCCACCTTTCTCTGTTCGGCATTCGTTTGCGTAATGACCAGGCTTACCACATTTGTAGCATTCTTGTGTGTGGCCTACCTTGTCATCTGATATCTGTCGGTCATTTCCTCTGTAGCTTCTGTCGCTCAACCTCTGTTGGTCATCATTTCTGTAGTCTGACCTCTGTTGGTTACTTGATTCTTCTCTTCTTCCATCATCTCTTCTACCAGAATTCCTTTGGTTATTTCTAAACTCTCTTGTTAATAGAGCCATTGATTTAGCTAATGATGCAAGAGTTATTTCTTCCTCTATCAGCTCGTCTTCTTCGCTATCAATCATTACCATCTTCTTTTTCTCCTCTGTAGATCTCTCATTTCTTGGTCTGTCCGCAACCTCTGTTGATTTACTAACCAATGCGTATGGTACAATGGTTAGTGTTTTAGCTTGAGCTATTTGAGGCTCTTGTGTGGCTAGTGTTCCATAGAGATCAGAGAGTGTCCAGGAGTCTAGATCTTGATTTGTTTGTAAAGACATAGACAACTGAAGCCACTCATCGTTCAGGCTCTTTAGAAACATGACGTTATTTTCTTCCGTGGTTCTGTGAATACCAGACTTTCTGCATTTGTTTATGAGAGAGTTGAACCGATCGTATGTTGTTTGCAGAGATTCTGTTGCAGAGGCTCTGAAGGCATGATACTCGTTTATGTATTGTGCTCTTTGGTTCTTCTGTGTTTTAGCACCCCCTTCCAGTTGTCTTTCTAATTCTTTCCAAAGATCGTGCGCTGTTTCGCATGCATCTAAAGATTGAAATATTTCGTTGGGGATAGCCATGATTAATATTCTTTTCGTTTTCTGTGCAACTTCATCTTCTGCCTTATCTTCATCTGACCAGTCTACTTTTGGCTTAGGTTTTTTATGTTCAGGGATTTCAAGAGATTCATCAGTAGCTGGTACACGTGGCATAGTTATCATAGGAACCGGAGGAAGATTATAAAGATATTGTTTGAGATTTTTTTCAGTACCCTCAAAAAAATGAACCATTCTTATTTTCCATTGAGGATACTCATCTCTAAGAAGAGTAGGAGGTTTAGTTAATGAGCCAGCAGTAAAAAAGTTATTGTTATTTGTCATTTTGAGAAAAGGATAATCTGATGGAGGATTTATGAGTATGAAGATCTGAAAGTTTTTCTGGGTACAACTAATATCCAGAAATATGGTGATGAAGAGAGAAAATAATCTATCAGATAAAAGTTGTAAAACGAGGATCACTTGATATTGAAAATCAAGCTTTGCTCTGATACCAATTGTTGGTTCCCGTTTTGCTTTAAACAAGATTATCAGATCTATTAGTTCAAGTTAATGTTTGATGCGGAAGCGTATTTGAAGAACTAACAGATAAGTTTGATAGATTTAGACCAAAATATAAATAAACAGTGAACATAATATTATATCTTAAAGTTTACTGAATATATAAAATAAGAACAGGTTTAAGAACTGTGAGTAAGAAAAGCTTCAAAACAGATATGACTTTTAAGGTGAATAAGCTTTTTGTGTTCTTGTGATGTTTGATTTATATGTGATAAGGAAGAACTCAACATGAGTCTTCCTTATATACTACTCTAAAGGGGACCATAAAGCATATGCTACTATTCAGAAGGTACTGATGAATAGTTGAACGGATGTCGTGAACAGTTGCAAGTGTGGCATGAACAGTCAGACGTGCTGTATTGCATTTAATGCAGCAGACGTCTATTATGTACTAAGCCCTATTGAATCCAATCAGAGTTTGACACGTCGACGTTGGACAGGGCATGCTACCATGCAAGTTGATGAACAGGTCCTGTAACAGTAGCAAGATATTATAAATATCTTCAAGTCTGATTGTGAGGACCACAGAGGCTCTGTAATGAGTTATAGAGGTTCTGCGGTCTGGTCCTCTGTGGAGCAGTCTTCCCTGGATTCCGAGTTATTGATCTTCTTTGCGCGTATGACAGAGCTTTTGTAGCGCGCCTCTTTAGCTTCTGTAGATTCTTGATCTTGATCTCTCGGTAAGTCCGACAGAGCCTCTGTAAGAGGCTTTCTTCACTTAGCCTATTTTTCACTACTTCTAAATACTTCTTTGATTAGGAAGATTGAAGCTAACAATAATTCCATTCCTCCCTGACAATCTAGGATTCCTAACAGAACCCACTTCATTCAACGCATCATAACCAACTTATACCCCACCGTTCCCACTTGAGAGAAAACAAACACAAGATCTTTCTTAGCGCAAGATCTAATTGCCAAACCAACTCAGTATTCCCACTCAAAACTGAAAACATTACATTAAGTAACGTAACGCTACTGATTACTATTCCACCAACAGAAACACTTTGACCATTTCAACTTTACCGCGATTAAAACTATTCTCACATAACCCGACAATAGTTCAAACTACACTCATACCAACATTCCGAATTCACTGCCCAAGACTCCCGGTATTCACCCACTTACTCTAACGGAAACACTAAGGTCATAACTTGACCACATCTTATTCAACTAACAATTCAACTCCCAAAGCCTTTCCTTGACCTCAATCGTAATACCCTTCCCGACCTAGCGAGTTCATAGCCTTCATGCACAATAGCACAACGATTGAAATCATTTTGCACTCTTTCAAAAACGCAATAGATACAAAATCATAAAACAAGCTCGAATACGCATGAATCAACACCACTCAAGATGAATAGTAAAACACAACGACTGCAAGGATCGCTCACAGTTACTCTTACGATAAATCGTAATCTTGTCCATCCAAATCGATGCCGACACTACGGTTGTCTCCAATGAGACCCTTTCACATGTGACTGAAAATTTTCGAACGGAATCACTTACCCAAAGTGGGTCTGTTAACTCCAACACTCATTTTGTTTATAAAACAAAACCTCGCAATAAAACATTTTCAATATTTTTGGAGCGAAGGTTTTCTTCCACAAATAAAAGCGTGAAATAATTCGTGGATCACCAAGTTCAAAGCTTTTTCGTATAATGAAAACAAGTTTGTCTTTTACTTTAAAGAAAACACACACTCGCACGCGTCAACTCATTTTCCAAACAAGAAACCTGTCATGCACGTACATGCTTTTAACATGAAAGAACTCGTGTAATAAGTTTAATGACATAATGCATGAAATTTAATATGCAATTGAAGGCTATTCACTCTAACCAAGTCAACTGTTGCACTCACTTCAACTCTTCACTGATACCTCACTAAGACCAACAACCGCTTTCTTACTTATGCTACAACTTGTAGCACAAGTGCTCCACAATCCACCTGATCAACCGCTCAACATGGTTTAACAATTGACCACTTATCTCACCTTCTACTCTTATACATTCCTCAAAACAACACTGATCTCTTGCAATCAATAACCTTGCCGCTAAACCGTTTGACTAAGGAATCCAAGACTAGATTCCCTCACTCGATCTTGAATTGAAGGTTTTCAAGATGCCAACATAATTCTCACTTCCTATCCCGGAGAGTTTACCTCTAGACAGCTTATTAACATTCCAGACAACACTTCTTCTAGAAGCTACAAACCTCACATCTCAAGGGGTCTCCCATGACACATCAACTCTTTGCTATCAAACACGAGGTTAGAACCTTCTACGTACTGCCACACTCACCACTCCTCCCGACAATAGTGATTGATTACACCCATGCACCTGTAGATCCATAATAGCATTGGCCAGATGCTATTTGAATTTACCTTACATGAGGGTTCTCACTACCATTGTCAAGACATCCTACGATTAAGGTCTTTCCTAATGGCTTCCTATATCTCAGTTGTGTCCCACTCTACTCCACAGTTTAAGTTTAGGCCCATCCGGTCACCTAAATCCCTTAAACTATGGCTCTGATACCATTTGAAACACCCCGCTTAATTTTCACTAAATAAAACTTATAACAATACAACCAAAAATGGTCCCCAAAGTACACAATTAAAATTTCTTCTACACTAAATTCGCAGCGGATAACACACTCACAACTGAGATGCTACAGGAAAGCCAATGATAATCTACAAGTCTTCACTAGACTCTAGCTCTTCTACAACTCTACAACTTTCCATCATCAGCAGATGGAATCCCAAGCACGACAGTCACCTGAAAATGGTTTTAGTTTTTGAAAAGCGAGGGTTAGACCATGAGGTCTAGTGAATTCCCTCTTAAAAGTATTCACAAGCCATTTAAGAAAACGTACTATTACGAGACAGTAACACATCAAACATATACTCAACAAGGGTGTACACAGTGGCATAGACTATTTAACACCTTACAAAGCCAGGCACGGCAACTCGACACCTTACAAAGCCAGGCACGGCAACTCGACACCTTACAAAGCCAGGCACGGCAACTCAAGAAGTCCCCCACTGTGCAACCCGACTCCACCCATAGCAATAACCAAACCAGCATGTAATCAACATTCACGCATAAATGTACGTATAAACAACTTGTATGCAATTGTAAACATTTCCATGTCATGCACAATAAAACCTTTCCAAAACGTTTAATCATGTCATCATGCTTGCAAACATAATCAGTTAAGAAACCTTTACCAAAACATTTCATTTGCACCAAAAAAGGTTAAGGGAACTCACCTGATACTCGGCTTAACGACACACTAACCGGAGCTCACTTAAACACCAACCGAACACCTGAATTGGGGTTAACAAAGGAGGTATTAGACTCCCTAATTATGCCCTAAAACATCCCTCAAAAACTCATAAGACAATCCCTTAAACATCGTCTCGATTCCAGCCCCAAACGACGTACGAAACAGAAATCGAAAAACTCCCAAAAGAGGGATACGCGGTTTGTGCCGCGGTTTACAAACCGCGCAGCAAGCCGCGTATGTCCCTGGTCGAGCATCCTCAATTTTGCACAAATTCTCAGTCCGAAAACTCACTCTTTCTCAACTCCAACTCGTCCCAAATCGATTTTAAGCTCCCAAAATAAAATAATGAATGTTCTAAACCTTTCCCCATAATTACCAAACATCAAAACATCATTTAATCTAATGAAACTCAACCAAAACCCAACCATTGATTCATGATTCAAAACTCAAAAGCTCAAACTCAAACCATAGCAAGTATGGAGATTGCTTAACAAATATGAAGAGATTTCCCAATGTTCTGATCTAAAACTTAAGAGAATCACTCCCAAAATCAATTGTTTCTTATTCCATTGATTAGAAATCACAATCTCAAAGATTACAAAAACCCCAAGCTACAAAATACCACACCCAACTATGAAGAAGAAGAAATAGGGTTCATACCTTGAAGGAGATGAAGTTTCAAATCTTGAATTCTCCTTGCACCAAGCTCTAATGAAGAATTAAGCCTCTTTCTCTTTGATTTCCTCTCAAGCCTCCACAATATGTTCATATCATAAGAATGGAGAAGGGTTTAGGGTTTTACCCTTTTTTTTATTTTCCAGCTTTTGCTACTTAGTCCAAAAGTTACGTTTTTCACACTTTGGCCACCAAATTCCCATTTCATTCCAAATTACTACAAACGGGAAATATGGGATGTTACATTAGGCAACAAAAAAAATCAAAAAGCAACAGAAATAGATATGAATACGAATATCAGTGGCAGAAATCAGATAGTTGAAAACTAAAACTACTTGCATAGAACCAAAATTCACACACACAATCAAGCATTACCATTTCATATACTTTTCCCATTTAGCTACTAAATCAAATATGAAAATTATCTTACAAAAAGATGAGGATGTTTTGAATATGACATCACCAAATGAAAATTTTACGCTGCCCCAGAACATAAATAAAAAGTTATTGTTCGAACGAGCCCTTGTGTTTCATCCTCGTTGGAACGACTGCATTTCTATGGAACTTCTGAAAGAAAATTTATGTTTTTTTGGCAAATAAAATTGAAGAAGTGACATGTGTTTGGATTGAAAGTTGAGGAAAAGAAAGAGAAAGGGTCAGAACTTACTCAAATTCCGATTGAAATTGTGATGATCCTAGTACGAGCATCGTTTTGAGCCGATAGTGATGAACAGAAAGAGGGAAAAAGGGAATGAGGTGTAGTTGGGGATTATATATGGATGGAAGGCAACGTAGGGAATGTCGAACGTGGAGGAGGGGGAGAGAAATCAGGGGTTTTGGGAAGTGGGGGAGGGAGAGGACGAGAGGTCGTGGAGGTGTTAAAAACTGAAATTGTTGGACATGGGATTTTCAAAGCCGGGGGAGAGGTTGCACAGAAGAGAGGGACGTGGGGAGAGAATGCTGCAAATCTGATTGTGAAAAACTGATGTTTAGAAAATAACTGATAGTTTAGAAAAACTGAATGTTTAAAAAATAACTACTTTATTCTTTTAATAAAGTAGTATAGATAGATATAGATAGATAAGGATGTAAAATGAAAATGAATAATGTAAGGGATATAAAACAAATTAATTTGTACATGTTCATGATATTTAATAATATGATTACATCCAAAAATATTCAATATTGGATTCATTTCGAAGGTATTGACGAGACGATTACATTGGTGTAATTTGTAAAAAAAGAAATGTATTTTTAATGCATTCTTGTTCATATACGATTATTTGTGTTAATATGATAAGGGTGTAAAATGAAAAATGAAAAAGTAAGGGATTAAAAGTAAATTGGATAACTAATTCTAAGAGTATAAAGTATAACTTAGAATTCAAAAATTATTGATTTTTAAGAGAACGTGAGATAGAGGGGAGAGAGGGATTTCAAGGTCTGCTTTTAGAGTTGTACATTATGTAATAGAATTTGTAATCTTGAAAAATTGAATCTTGAAAATAACCGTTTTACAATTTTTATAAAGTAGTACTAGTAACATACCCGCGCGATGCGGCGGGAAATAAAATTTTATTGGAACCATGTCTTAGGCCCGACACTATGTTGATCGGTATATCCCAAATGAATTATCAAAGCCAAGGAACGTTAAACTTAAGAAGATCGGTAAGACCAAACAACAGAACAAATCCATTTAATAAAATTCATTGGTTTAAAAGTACAAGTCTTTGATTCTACATGTGTTCAAATATTACAAAACAGCATAACTATAAACCAACCAAGGTTTCTTTGATGCTACATGTGTTCAATTGATGCATAGGTCTCATTAGAGCTCACTTCTCAATCGAACAAGAATAACTGAAAGATGAAAGATAATTAGGCACTAACAAATCAAAAAACCTAATACTATATATCCACATAACATGAAAGACATAAGAGCAAAAGACATGCCTTGTACATAACAAGCCTTTGCAAATATTGTATTTCATCTGCATTTGGACATAGAGTCCCACTTGGTATGGTATCAAATCTTCTGGAGATTTCAGATTCAGCAACAGATACAGACACATAAACTGTAGAACCTGGCTTCATGACTTCATTGTGCTTAATCTGTACAGTAATGCAAGATATATAGTTAAATCAAAAAAAAAATCGACCATATTTGAGCAGTAACTTAAGATTATACCCTCACAAGTTCCTTCTGTCCTTGCTTCCCTGCATCATTACCCTCCATTTTCACCTGGAAACAATTTAACACCATTAAGAACTATGCATTTCAAACTTTAGCAACATATATCAATTCAGGTGCTTATGATATTAGATCATAAAGATTGTATTTAGATCAATCTTCAAAGAAAGAATTCTAAAAAGAATGTACTCAGAAGGCCTTTGTTGAAGTAGGACTGAATGACAGAGCTGTCCACATCAGCAAAATAATATTTCATCCGGCTAATGGCAGTAGTACGAGAATCAGGAGAAACATTCTTTCCGGGTAGAGGATGCGATGGGAATGGGGGCAAGGATAAGAGTTGTCGAGACTTGTAGTCAGCTTTAGGACGACCCAAATGAGTTATGTTGTTAGATACTCGTATAACAGACACCACAATCGGGCGGTGGAGGAGACACTCTAGAGAAATGTCTCACTGTAAAACGTGTGCATTTACGAAGAGAGGTTTTGAGCCACATTGTTGAACATACTGCCTGAATAAAGAAAAGTCAAAATTAACCATATATTCTTTATACTTCACATGAGCATAGACACTTCAGCAAGTACACAAATCAGCAGCAAATATAGATGTACTTCAAGACAGATTTTCCCACAAATCTTTTTAAACAGGTTTAATAATAAACAAATGCATGCAATAATCAGTAAATGTGGCCACAAATGTATGAAAAAATCAACAAATTGCTTCTAACTATATTATTACCTATGCTAATACGAAAAAACCAAGGTTGTATGATATTGCAACCAATTGGAAAAGCACACGTAGATTTACTGCAATCAATTGAAACACTTGTTGGACAGCTTATGCGTTTGACACGGGCTGTTTGGACAGCTTAATATGTTCTACAGGGGCTGTTTGGACAGCTTAACGTCGACAAGGCTGTTTGGACAGCTTATGCGTTTGACAGGGGCTGTTTGGACAGCTTAATATGTTCTACAGGGGCTGTTTTGACAGCTTAACGTTGACAGGGTTGTTTGGACAGCTTAATATGTTCTACAAGGGCTGTTTGGACAGCTTAACCTCAACTTATTATCAACCGGACCATATCTTGTCCTTATAATAAAAAGGCTCAACCTTTTACAACCGCGTGCGTTTGGTACACGAAACAGAACAGACAATACAAAAGCTTGTTGTCCATGTGTGACAAGATTTGTTAAATTACTAAACTACCCATGTGAAAATATGTGACAAGATTTGTCAAATTACTAAACTACCCATGTGAAATTAGAGCCGTAAAACCTTTCACAATTCTTTTACCCCTAATTTGCAAAACCTCTTATAACAAAACAATCAAGAATCATGATTTAAAAAAAGCTACAAGAACTTGGGATTTCTCGTATAGCTGATAAACCCAAATTCCGATCAAACGTTTATCATTTAAAGGGAAAAGGGGTAAAATCTTGAAAACCATCGATTGAAAAGCAAGCTAGAAAACACCAAAATGGAATATATATATATATATATAAACGATAGGAACTCAAAAACCCAGAAATGATAGACGAAAACAGACCTTGATCGGGTGTTGAAAACTTACCGGTACTGGTTTGCTTTGAGCAAAGTGATTGTGACACATTTAATGCACCTTTAATGTGAAATTAGCATCAAATTTGTAATTTTGATGCTAAAAATGGACCATTAAGCTATTGTTTTTGCTATTTAATCATTCATTTTGTAGATATGAAACATGCATAAATACAACAATCAGATTCTTATATTTAATTATTCTATTTAATCGACGTAATAAAATTTTGTAAGAGATTACAAGCCAACCTCCTTTTGCACAGGCAAATCACCAGTTCTCCGTTGAAAATCAAAATACCGTCTATGCTTCTCTTCAAATGGTGCCTAAGTGCAATAAGAATTACATTAAGTATGGTTCTCAAAGAACCATAAGACTCGGATTATATGAGTATTTTTAATTAGTAAAAAACGATGCAAAATTTTACCACCCCTTGTTGAATTTTGGCTACTGTCATACCAAGATTGGCCAATTTTCTGCAGGGGTCTATTTCTTCCTCTGAGCTTCTATAAGGGAAACCCTGATAGTATCACCAAGACCATCATGTATACCAGACAACAACTTTAAGCAAGTATAAACCAAAAATGCATATGCATGATTTATGTGATTTCTAAAAGTCATTCATATTGGTAAAGATTAAGTAGCATGAAAAATAACGACCTGAAGAAGTGTCCCAATTCCAATTGCAGATTTCATACGTCCATCTTCACCCTCACCAGCTTCAATGACTCCCAAGTGCAATGGATAGTCCCACCCCTGAACATACATTTCAGCTACAAGAAGCCGATATGCTTGAACCATGATCACTGGGTTGCTTACTTTAATTGAGAATACAAAATTATGGTAGTCTAACTTCCTACAGATTCTAGCAAACTCAAATGCAGATTCAACATGTCAAAGTAAAATTTGCATCATAAGTGAAGTTTGAAGGGAAAGCAATAGAATCTAAAAGTATGCTAGAGGAGCTGCTTACCATTCCCGATGTAACAGGAAACACATTTATGATCTTTTCACCCTTTTTCATCAATCTCTTCTCTCTAAAGGCTTTTACTTCATAATGAAATTATTTACCTTTTAAGCTAACATTAGAGCAAAGATAAATTATTTACTTCACGTGCTCAATATGCTCAATATGCTCAAGTTCCTTTTGAAAATCATCCTCTGTATACTCCAATGTCTCAAACTGAGCCCAAAAAATAGCATGACAAGATTGAAGCATTTGAAAGAAAGTCTGACAAAAGCAACAAGCTCAGCTGTTAAGTATGTACCAAAATTTCCAGGGTTGACACGAATTTTATCAAAGCATTCAGCAACCCGCAGTGCAACAGAACGAGCAAAATGAATGCCTGCCACCAGAGGTATGTTATAACTGCAAACGCCAAGGATACATTAGATAACAGAAACAGTAGACTGATTCCAAAAAGTAGACAAGTAGACCTACTTCTTTTGAACAAGGGTGTGTTTAATGTCAAAACAAGCATCTGCCTCTTTTTTCCCTTGCACGGTTATTCGAACAATATCAGCTCCTCTATCAGCTATTTACATCACCTGTTATACTGTAAAGCCCGTATCCCGGTATGTAATTTCTTTGTTTTAATTCTTTTTTAAAAGTTTTATTTATCATGGTTTCCATTAGCGGGGTTAGACGAATTGGACCTAATAGTTAAATATGTCAAGACGTGGTTAGTTTGCGAGAAGGATGTAGTGAGGGACCAAAATTGTTAAGGGGCCAAAAAGTGAGAGTTTCGGCCCATGCAACCCAAACCAAACCCTTGTATCATTTTTTTGGTGTGGTGTTCGTGAGTAACAAGAAAAAAGGGATGGAGCTCAATATTTTCGTATTTTGAAAACCTAGCTGCAGAAAACTTCTGTTTCCCGGAGATTGAACGGTCGGATCGTCGTGATTTTTGGTGAGCAGCTTCAAGACATCTTCATCAACATTCTGGACGGTGGGATCGTGGTTTTGAGGTCCGGAGGTCATGGTTTTGTGGGGTTCTGCACAGCAGTAACTTTGTGGTGATTTTCCTCCATTCTTGCTCTATTTTGGTTCCATACATCTTGATGTGCTTATTTCCAAGTGTATGATGGTTTTGTATGCCTCTAGTATAATCTAGAGAAGACTTTGTATTTCTCTAATATTGGTGGTAGTGGATTTGAAGCGGCTCTAGTAGTCCCGTGGTTTTTACTCTCGATTTTGAGGGGTTTTCCACGCTAAAATTTTGGGGTCTCATTGTGGTTGTTGATTGTATGTTTGGGGGTTGTTTTTACTTGCACTTAGAATACCCTATTTGTTTGCATCCTCAAAAGTTCATTCGGGTCTGTTTGGGTTAAGCTATGGCTTAATGGGTTACTAAGCATTATTTGTCATTTTATGTGAAACTGCAGTTTCTGTCCCTGTTTTTGTATCGAGTATAACTTCTGCTAGGAATGTCGGATTGGGATGAAACCAGTGCCAAAAGTTCCCTTTATGAGTCTAGTAAGTTTCTTATGTTTTGCGGAAAAACCAGTTCGGACCGTAGCTAGTGTCAAACCGCTGTTTTGTAATGAAAGGTGCTGTTTTTCGCTGTGCAGTTAACCGGTTTTGTAAAATCCATAATAAATTGTAGAAAAATCGTTAGAGCGCGTGCGATATGTCCCTGGAACCCTAAGACATGGGACTTTGTGATTATGGATTAATATTTCTGGATTTATCAGTTTACAAGGGGTTAAACAGGTCCCGAACAGACCTGTGTTTTTAGAGTAAAAGCTGGAATGTGTATGTTATAATTTAGTAGTCGTGGTTTTGGGTTGGGGCGTCACTTTGACATTTGTTAACACGTAATTAGGTGGGAGAAGGTGAGTGAAGTTGGCCGGCTTGTGATTGCGGTTGCGGATACTCGCGTTGCTTTAAGGTGAGTTCTCTCACTGTGTAGTTAGGGGTTGTATGCATGTCATAGTAGTTTGTATGTACTACTGTCTTTGTGGTGTGAACTAGTTGTTTGTGGTGTGTAATATTTGATTGGTTTAAATGCTTAGTATAAATGTTTTACATTACACCTCGGTGGGACCGAGGAAGTGGAAAGAAACGTTGTGGGAACTCGGCGTGACGAGTGTGTTACATTACAACTCGGTGGGACCGAGGAAGTGGAAGGAAACGTTGTGGGAACTCGGTGTGACGAGTGTGTTACATTACAACTCGGTGGGACCGAGGGCTCGGTGGGACCGAGGTGTTGGATACATAATTACTTGTAGATGTTTACTCGTTTTATGTAACTGTGATGTTGTTGCTTATGTGCGGATAGGGGTGATGTGTATATAATTCCTATCTGCGCATGTGATGGAATTCACTAAGCTTCGTGCTTACCCCTTCCCAATATCTTATGATTTAAGGTGCGAGTAGCAGTCGGGCATGACGGTACACACGGGCGCAAGGCGAAGGCTGTTTAAGTTTAACTTTTTAAATGGGGATTTAATTATATAACTTTTCCGCTGCTTAAATTTCATTTGACGGTTTTAATTAACGACGTTTATTTTTATTGTAATGGGATTTTTTAACTTATGGTTTGATTGTAACGAAATGCATTATTTTTAAAATTTTAAATTCATTGTCATTTTTGGGACGTTACATATACACACGATTAATCCACTTGGCATTCATTACGTTGGCCTAGAGAGGAAATAGGTAATTTATGTGTTTTAGAAAAAGAGCTTTTCCACAATTACCTTTGAACATACGAAAATACAAAGTTTAGCATATGTCATAGGACAAAGATGTATGTCCACTACACCAGATAAATTATAAATCAAAATCACCATACAAATTCAACTTGCAAAAACGCAAGACGTAAATTTAAATTTAAATTTCAATTTATACCCTTTTATTTTTTGTCCTCGTAAATTCCTTGCCTTTTCAACCTCTGCAGCAGCTTTCTTGAAAAGCACCTTTTTCTTTCTTCTCTAACATTTCAAGCATCTGCACAAATAATTAAAATTATTGAATACATGGAAAAAATGGAAGAACATTTCAAGGGTCATTGCAGAGTAGATAACATAAAGATAATACCGAGAAGATCCTACTCCAGGTCTATAAATCTCTTGAAGGAGCCAATGTGGTTGTGTATATTCAAGTTCAATTGTCCCCACATTTCCAACATGAAACATTACCAGAGAACTTGATGGCTTCGTTGGTCATGGAACCATGTCTACAATCTGATGAAAAACAATTATAAAGCAACCCGCAGTGCAACAGAACGAGCAAAATGAATGTCTGCCACCAGAGGTATGTTATAACTGCAAACGCCAAGGATACATTAGATAACAGAAATAGTCGACTGATTCCAAAAAGTAGACAAATAGAGCTACTTCTTTTGAACAAGGGTGTTTTTAATGTCAAAACAAGCATCTGCCTCTTTTTTCCCTTGCACGGTTATACGAACAATATCAGCTCCTCTATCAGCTATTTGCATCACCTGTTTATACACACGATTAATCCACTTGCATTCATTACGTTGGCCTAGAGAGAAAAAGGTTAAATAAACTGAAATATATATATATATATATATATATATATATATGCGATTTCCAACAACATTCACAACTACAAAGAGAAACCCAAATCAAGAGATGTTCTCATCCAAACCATAAATCGTACCTGTGAGAAACCCAAATCGATGGTGATGGTGAAACCTAAAACGGAAATGATGGTGATGGTGAAACACAAATCGAAGGAGATGGTGAAACCCAAAGAAATGTTCAAACTTGAGAAACCCAAAGAATCGTACCTAAGAAACCCAAAGATGTTCTAGCGTACAAACATATATAGAAGAGAAAGTATGGGGCTTGGAACCAGGATGTTGCGATTCATGGAGGAGGAGAAACCTTCAACCGAGTAAAATCGAGAACGAACCAGGATGCTGCGATTCATGAAGGAGGAGACGAGTTGATATTTCAATTTTGTGAATGAACGGGAGGGAGAGATTTGGGGATAAAATCAGTGGTTGGGGAGCCGGAAAGAAAGGGGAGAAGAACGTGGCTGAGAAAAAAACAGTTTCTTGTATATTGAAAATAACTGCCCTCTATTCTTTTAATAAAGTAGTATAGATAGATATTTGGGCATTGAATTCGTTTTAGTACGGTACCTCAAAGGTGGTTAATGAATGACACGTGTCGGCATTAAAAGAAAGGAGTGGAAAGGGTCACGTGACATGTCCACCACATCCGGATCTGAAGATTGTTGGAAAAAGTGGAAACTTTGAAGTTTGAACTTTGAAGGCGTCAACTTGACGTGTGTTCCACTTAGGGGTGAGCAAAACCCGACCGGTCCGAATAACCCGACCGACCCGACCCGAAGTTATGCCAAAAAAGCCGCCACCCGATAGCCCCGAACCGATTGTTTAACCGGGTAAAGTGGGTGCGGGTTGGGTTTGGGTTTTCCCACCCGATCCGACCCGATATCCGATTTATAAAATAACATTTTATAAATTTAAAACAATAAATAATATATATCTACATATTTCTGATTTCTATTTCTAAACCTAAAATCCTAAATACCTAATCGAGACTCGCGAGCGAAGAACGAACGGAAGAAGTGAAGAACCCCAAATCGTGAAAATTGAAATCGCCGGCCACTGGTTCATCGGCTCATCGCATCCACCACGCACGCATCGCCGGCCGGCCACTGGTTCTTCGCCGCCACTGGTTCATCGCCGACGCCGACCACCCATTGTTCTAATTTCTATCACTTTAACACTTTTGTTAGTTTACTTTGTTGTTACAATGTTACTCACTTATTTGTTACTTTGTTAGTTTGTTGTTACAGTGTTACTTTGTTAGTTTATTACTTGTATTCAATCATTCAATTTCAATGTACATAAATGATAAATGTTCCAGATTCCAGTAACCATTTTCCATTTAAGGTTTGATAAGATAATTCCAAATTTCTAGTATGTTAGTGTGTACTTAGTTATAAAATAATAAGATTATTAGTGTGTACTTAGTTATATATAGAATAACAGAAATGATGGTTGTTGTGCCTGTAGTTGTTGAAAATGGGATACACTGTCACTGATACAGTTATTGTCATATGTAATATTGTAATTATGTACAATTTTAACTTTTAAGCAAGCAAAACCTGACTGATTTAGAAGTTAGAACAACACAAAACCAAGCCTCTTTTAATTATTTATATCTTCTATTCTTCCAAGTTATGCAAGATCCCACATTGGTTAATTAAGGTGTAACCAGAAGTCTGTTGGCGTGGCTTGAATTATGTGGAAACCATACTTCAAAATTCATTATATATAACAAATTAACAATCGCTTCTTAAAATTATTTTAAGAGCATCTTATTAGTGTGTACTTTGTTGTTACTTTGTTACTTTCTAGTATGTTACTTAGTTGGTGTACTTAATTAAATCAAGTGAAAATTTATGCCAAAAAACAGGTTGCAAAAAAGCCCAAAAACAGGTTGAAAAAAGCCCAATAAACAGGTTTTAAAATGGCCCAAAATCGGGAAATTGACATAAATAACCATTTTTTAAACAAATCTTTAACTTTTAACCATCCAAATTATTTTTTTACAAAAATAGCCGGAATCCCGCAAGCCTGACACCGCAAGGCTTGCGGTGTCAGCTTTTTCTGACAAATGAAAAAAATATTATTTTTTTAAAAAAATGTCGATCCCGCAAGCCACCGCAAGCCTTGCGTTTTGTCAGAAATAAATTTTTTTTCGTTTTGTCAGAAAAAGCTGACACCGCAAGCCTTGCGGTGTCAGACTTGCGGGATTCCGGTCATTTTTGTAAAAAAATATTTTGCATGGTTAAAAAGTAAAAACCATTTCATGAAATGGCTATTTCCGTCAATTTCCCCCCAAAATCAGGTGAAAGTGGGCCAAAAGCTTCCAGGCCCAACCCGCGAACCCGATCGACCCGACCCCGACAGGTCCGAGACCCGATATCCGAACTTGTGATCGGCCGGGTTTCGGGTGGCCTGAACCCACCCCGAAATCCGATCGGGTTGTGGGTTTTTGGGCCGAACCCGACCAACCCGACCCGATGCTCACCCTTAGTTCCACTCCTCCTTCCTTCCTTCGTTCCTGCCGCATGTCTCCCATTTTTATACCTCAACCTTTTATACTTGTTTCTTTTATGTAATTTATTTAATTGAAAAGTTATTTCTATACATTATTAAATCAATTTTGTCTCTAATTTATTAATAAATAATAATCTAATCTTTTCGTTTAATTATTCTATTACTTATTTATATAAATGTCACTTCAAAATCTGTCATTGATTAATTTAACCAAGTCATTGATTAAATTTGTAGAGCACTAGTACTACAACAAATATATTAAAATAGAAACAAAAGGAATTTTAACATTTTTATTATTTAACCATTATATTATTTTTTATGTGTAACAATCCAAAATCTCAACATGCAATAATGTAAATAGAAAAGACTAAAACTGGGGTTAATCACATAACTTCCCAAAAAACGGGCCCTAAAATAATCAAACGTCAATGATTAACAGAGTCTTTCAAAGTTTTGCAGCGAAAAACACTAATCCACAACCGAGCATCTATTTAGAGAATGATTTAGTGATCTATGCTAAGGCCAACGTCTCTTACAGCTTCAGGCCTTCTCTTTTCCTTTACTGGAAGAAACTCTACTAACCTGTTTCCCTGAAAAAGCGAAGGTTAGACCACGAGGTCTAGTGAATTCCCCCTCAAAAAACAGTTTAATCATGAATAAACGTAACAACAATTAGCCAGAACTTCCACGTATGGGTATTTGCATAGTGGTTTACACGACTATCACCTTAACGGATAGTCCACAATCGAGGCCCCCAATAGATCCCCATGGCCCCTCGTAGATGCCCATACTCGGGTGCACAAGAAACATATTCTAGGCACCTAGTCTAAGAATCCCGAGGATTCAAGGTACAACTTTGCCCCACTGTGCAACCCGACCCCACATACAAGTATATTAACATGAAAGCGAAATAGACCATGAATATGCAAGGCAACAATCTTGAAAGTTAAAGAACAAACTTTCTCATGTGAACATAAAAAATTAGCATCCCAATATCAATATTCATGAAAGACATGCTTAGAGTGATTTTTCTCATAAAAGTAGGGATTAGGGAACTCACGTGATTATGAAGGTTGGAAATACCCGTGTCTCATTTCTGAAATACCTGAAACGCACCTAAATCAAACAAGCAGTTCAATGTCATGTCACTCTGTCCGGACAAACCACTGGACTCCTTTCTTTTCCGGAAGTACCTAGATTCCGGACAACTATCGGAATCCGGATCACCTATCCGTAAATACCTATCCGTAAATACCTATCCGGAACATTCAAATCCGGAACTCCCACTTCGGAATCCCAATCCGGAATCCGCCTTATCCAGAATCCGAGCCCTTCCGGACTAGGCGATTTCCAGACGCTACGAAACGAAATCCCGAACTCCTCTTAACTCTATTTATCCAATGTTCTTACCACGAAATCCTTTACATAAAATATTAATATTACTCTCTTAACCTTACACACTCATACAGCCAAACTGTAACATCCCAAATTTTTGAATAGCTCAATATATTAAAAATAGTATCCCAAGATCCAACACTTACATTGCAGCGGAAATAAAATCTCAAACTTTACAGTTTTGTCGAATATAAATATTGCTCTATGTATATTCGTGCCTTGAACTGCACATATTCTTCTCGGGTCAATCCTCATATATCTCTTTATTCCACTTTTCTTCCCAGTCTAATAACCGCCTGGATGCAAAAAGTTTTAAAATAGTTTGGGTGAGCCTAGGGCCCAGTGAATTCACGGTTTTATGCATGAACAATAACAATATTTAAAATTCACAAAGCGTCATAATCTTATCATGCATACGGTAAAACAACATCCACAAAGCTAACGGCGTCATGGGAGGTGTCTAATTCACACAACTTTACCTGGCGGACTCACACAGCATGTCCGCGCTCACGGCTTTAGAAAAGCTCACGCAACATGCTTGTCTTACTATAGTACACCCCCATTGTCACACAAAAATTCACGCATATATCATAAAAACATGTCATGATTATTGCATAAACGACATAACAAAATTCTCGAGAACTTTAAGCAATTTTATAAAGAACCATAAATAAAAATATGCAACCGTTTTAGAAAAGTCACGTTAACTCACTGTACTAATCGTTGCCCAAACCGTTCTTTGAAGTAAATAGCGTCCTCCCTACAAATCCAAGACCATAATTTTAACTCTAATACTAAATACGACTCTAATCTTTACGATAATGTTAAACCATCCATGAACCGATACATTAGATTACGACGTGTTTTTAACACCTATATATACATGCATACACATATCTATATATACATCTCTCTCTCTCTATATATATATATATATATATTAGCTTTTCATATGCCAAACTAGGCATCACATAGCATGCATGAAGTTTAGAAATATATGTAGATATAGGTATATATATATATATATATATATATATATATATATATATATATATATATATATATATATATATATATATTAACAGTCCTTATTCCCAAACTTGGCATCCATTCGAATGCATGAAGTGTGTATATGTATTGTTAAACCTTAAAGATCAATCAAGATAGAGAAGATATGAATTCGTCATCCAATTATCAAGAACATTGTTACAAGCTCTCTAAGGATATGAGTTATGAGTTATGAGTTATGAGAGACTTCCCCTAACTAACTACAACTAAGCTATTTATACTAAACACAATACAAGGTGTAAACAACACAATACAACTCAATACATTGACTTTGACTTTGACCTTTCTATATTTAAACCTTGAAGACATATTGCACTAACAATTTCCCCCTTGGATTCAAGGTTTAAACAAATGCGATCAGCAAGCTTTAGCTTTCTTGAATCTTCGGACTTCATCAAAGTTTGTCAAAGTCAAAAACGTCATCCAATCTTCAAACGGCAAATAACGAACTTCTTTCCTGCTCATGAATCTTCACACAAAGCTTTTTAATACAATTAAGCACAAGTTCAAGAAAAAGAGATCACTGAAAGGATCAATCGATTTTTCTCAAACTCTTGAAGAATTCTCCCCATTACCATTGACTTGAGAATTTCATTCTTCAGTGTCGATCTTCATAAACGCGCGAGTTCAAAAGAAAGAGATCACTGAAATGATCAATCGATTTCTTAAAAACTCTTGAAGAATAAAACTCCCCCTATCATTTCTTGAAACGAAGTCTTCTTTCTACAAATCTCCCCGTTGACAATAAAACGAATCTTTGATTTTAAACTTTCTTTGACATGAAATTGATGTAGACATTCTCCCCCTTTTTCGATGAAAGTGAGCATCACGAGCATCCAGTTATCTTTTCAAACCACGGTTGACTGTCAAGATCATCGAAACCCCGATGGAACTCTCGGAAATGATTAAAACATATAAGTACATGAAACCGACATAATTAAATTAAGCAATGTTTACCGAAAACACGCCGAACCCTTTGTGTTTCACTAATCCATCACCGTCTTAATTTCACCTCTTTTATACAGAGCATCCTTCCTTGTTAAGAACTTGCAAACCTACCTCCTTTTTACACCTCCTTTTATTGCAAACCCACCTCCTTTTTATACCGGATCGTGAGGATGGTTTTTTTTTTTGGCTATTTGTAGAGCCAAAGCGATGAGTTAATGCCCTTGGTCGTTTAAGCCTTTTGATATGCAAATTTTAATTGATTTGTTCATTAAAAATCAAACTTTTCTTTCTTAGCATATATGGCCCCTTAAGATATACAAATGTTTTATTTTATTTTCAAGAAAATGGATTTACTTTACAAGGGTTATTACACAAACGACCCAACCATTTATCAAACCCAAAATAGAATCAAAATCACCATTTTCATTCTTAAAGAGATACACAAAGAGAAATGAGGGACTTGCTTAAATTTTCAAACTCTTATGACAAAAGAAATCGACTAAGTTATGAAGATAGGAGAAATACCACCAAAATCAAAGATTACCTTTGAAGAAATTGCCAGAAATCGACTTTACCCTTGCTGCTCTCTTCCTTTCCTGATTTCCAGCCAACACAAGGAGTATTCAATAATGAGCTTCTAGGGATTTTCACCCTATTTATACCTTTCAATTATTTACTTCCAAGTCCCTAAACTTTCTCATTTTCTTTCTTTAGCCACAATTCCTTTTAACTGTATCCTTTGAAAACAAAACAAACATGGTTGTTACACTATGTTAAAGCAGATAAAAGATTTAAAAGATTATAAAAAAATTTAAATTTAGAGAAAACTTTAAATAAAGAGAGATTTTTTTAATACTTCCTACCAATAAAATGTATTACAAATAAATGTTTAAGAGGGACAATTAATATTTATTAAATATGTTGAATATTTAAATAAAAATAGTTAATTTTAAATTGCTAAAGTAAAGTAGTTGTTGGAATTGAATGTAACCTTTTAATGATTTTGATTTTCATTACTCTACTTTAGAGAAAATTTAACATGATTATTGGAGATATTCTAAGTTTTTCTCTACACCCATCCTTTGATATATATGTATATATATAGAGGTCCCTTATTTTGTAAACCTAAAAAATGTTATAAACTTGTAAGCCAAGTGTATTTGGGTCTTTTCCCTAACTTTGTAATTTTAGAAATAATTCATATTTTTAGGAACAACAAACTTTCTTAATTTTCTCAATTATTTCCATCTCTTTCATGATCCACCATCACCATCTAGCTCCGACGACCTCCTCCCACTCCGGTGAATCGAGATACGATTTTGTTTCATAGTTTTGCAACTGTCAAATCTGATTATTCATATTGGAGAAAAATTTGACACTTAAAAATCTTGAAAGTTTCCAAAATATATGATTATTTATAAATCTTATTATTCATATGTGATAAAATATATGAAACTTCAAAATCTGAATATTCATATGGTAGAAAAAATATATGAAACTTCGAAAAATATATGATTATTTCGAGAAAATAATATGATTATTCATATGAGAGAAAGTATATGAAACTTAAAAATCCAACAAACAGATTATGAAACCACTTATGAAACTTGAAAATTTCGAAATAGTTGTGTGATCAAGAATTAAGTGACTTGGTGAAGTCTTCCGCATTTTGGGAATAGCAACTTTGTATTGGATGAGTAACACCCGACCTTTAGTAGTTGTAACACCCTGATATTTGGAAGGTATCGATATTTTAAAATAATTACGAAAAATAGTATTTTGGATTAGATCCAAGATTTTATAGTCTTGTTGGATGGAGAATTCAAATACGAGTCCAACGGTTCTTTCCGGAGCAAAATCGGAGCTAAAACGAACAAGTTATGGTCAAAACAATTTTCGGTACATTATGTGTTATAGTGCCCTCGATTGTGACACTGCCACTATAGCATGTCACAATCGCCGGATGCCAAAAATTCTCGATACATTTTGTGCTATAGTGCCCGCGATTGTGACACTGTCACTATAGCATGTCACAATCGTCGGATGCCAAAAACTCTCGATACATTCGGTGCTATAGTGCCCGCGATTCTGACACTGTCACTATAGCATGTCACAGTCGTCGGATGCCAAAAACTCTCGGTACATTCTGTGCTATAGTACCCCGATTGTGACACCGTCACAATCGCATGTCACAATCGCACACGGGCACCTGAGCCTTAAAAAAAGCGATTTTCAGCCCCATTTCACTCCTCACTTCTCCCATTTCACTCCATTCTCTCCCAAACCTAAATCCTTTGCCTCCATAGCCGATTTTGAGCCTTTAAGCCCCAAGATTGGAGATTTCAAGTGTTCTTTCTTCATCTAACTTGGTTTTGGAAACTAAAGCTAGAATCCTTTCACTTCATCTCCTTCATCAAAGTTTTCTAGGGTTTCATCCAACCCTTTTTCTCCATTTTGAGGATTTGGAGTTTGTGGTTTGTTTTGGTAACTCTAGAGGTGTTTTGGTTGGTGGATCCAAGTTGTGGTTAAGGTAATCTTCTCTTTTTTTCATATATGGAAATTAAGGTTTTGATATAAGTCGAGATATTGATGTAAAGTGTTTGGGAAACGTTTCTAAATAGTTGAATATGGATATTGATGGTTGAAAACTTGTGGATCTAGGTTTTTAGAAGATTTGGCTTGAGGATTCAAATTTCTGCAAAGGAGCTCAAGTTGGGGAAAAATCTAGATTTAGCTTTGATAACGCCACTTTTTGGCGTTATTTCCGGTCCAAAAACCAATGAGATTGGCTTGTGTTGAAGCAAAAAGGCGGAATTTTATGGTTTTTCCAGTGAAATGCGCAGGTAATCCGAAAGAAGACGAGCATCGAGGAACAAAGCAGAAAAAGGCCAGAAAAGAATCCAAAAGAAAGCCCAATGGAAGCCCAAGATCCAAGCCCAAAGTCCAGACCCATACCTGACCCGGGCATCTCAGGAAACCGCGCGGCCTGCGCCGCGGCCTGAGGCCGCGAGCCAGGTCGCGTAACCCTCTGTTCCAGTTCTATACTTTACGTTTTCCGGAAATTAGGTTATCACTTTTCACACGTGCGACGGGAGGCTACGGAGGGGCGATTTTCAGAGGTATTTTCACTACTTTTTAGCCACGATAGAGAGCCGATTGAAGAGGAGTTCACTACGAGAAGCGGATTAGAGCCGAGAGAAGGGATTTCATCAGTACATTCTTCACGTTTATGATCACGATGTTTACACACACTATTTTCTACCCTTTTCTTGTGTTTTTATCCACCCCCAACATGAACTAATCTTTAGATGTTGGGGGTTGGAATGACTATGGTTTTTATGATGGATGACGTGTAACTGAAGGATTGTTACTCGATTTGATCTATGAAGCATTTGATTTCAATTTTTCATATCCAATTGTAGCTTGATCACCTTCAATTGATTTCCATGATTTTTGATTAAGTTCGAGAGAATTAATTAATAACTAGATCAGGTAATCAGGTGTCGGAAAGGAGATTCAGGTAGAGATAGCCGAATCACCTTTTTGCCTTGCAAAGTTTAACCTAATGTGTTTTAAAATCACTGGTGGAGATCGAGAGATAAAACTAGTGAGTTTAAGATAAAATCCGTTATTGCTTGAGAAAGAATAACGGTGAATTTCAAAACTAGGGTTCATAGAAATAATCGGTAATCATCGTTCGGGTTCGTTCATCGATAGTATAACCATAGGAAGTCCAACCCTCAACTGTTTCTCTATTAAAGTCCTTTCCAAATCTTTTGTTAATCGATTTTAGTTTATCTAGTTTTAAACAAGTTCTAAACCACAAATCAAAATTCCGATCTTTCAGTTAATAACAATTATAGTCATTGTGATACTTAGTTCATAGTTCCCTGTGTTCGATACTCGTACTTCCGTACTATTACTTGATTTCGACACTATAAATTGCGGTTAGATTTAGGGGGTGTAAACCCGCCTATCAAGTTTTTAGCGCCGTTGTCGGGGAACTAGTTGCAACTGATAGCACTACCAGCTATAAGCGCTATTACATTGAACATTTTTTTTATTTTGTTATTTCGTTTTATTACTTTCAGTTTCTGGATTGCTAATTTTGAATCATCTTTGTTTTCAGTTTATGCCAAGAAAAACCGGAGGGAAAGACATCGAACCGATCGATCCGGAAATCGAAAGAACCGTCCGTCTACTACGAAAAGCATCTAAAGCTAAAAGACAACTGAAAATGGGCGACGAAGCTCCTCCGGAGAGACGTCCTATGCGGTCGTTTGCCAATCCAAATGTGGCAGCCGCACGCATAGGCATCCAACCGCCCACTATTGGGGCGAACTATTTTAAAATAAAGCCAAGTACCATCGTTATGGTACAACATAACCAATTTGGAGGAGCACCAACAGAAGATCCTCATGCACACCTCCGTGCATTTGAAAGGATATGCAACACTTTCAAGATCAACGGAGTGAACGATGACGCAATCAAGTTGCGGTTATTCGACTTTTCACTTAAGGGCAGAGCAGAAACTTGGACAGAAAGTGTACAACCGGATCAGATCACCACTTGGGCAGAACTGAAAGCTGCCTTCCTCCAGAAATTCTTTCCACCGAGCAGAACCGCACAGCTTATGGCCGAGATCACCCATTTTGCTCAATGGGACCAAGAAACGTTGTATGAAGCATGGGAGAGGTATAAGGACATGCTAAAAAGATGTCCTCATCATGGGTTACACGGTTGGGTCGTTATCCAGACATTCTTCAGTGGACTTCACCCACAGTTCAAAAACGATATTACAGTTGCATCGGACGGAGATCTAATGGATAAGTCGTATGAGGAAGCATGTGAATTGATCGACAACCTGGCTGAACACATCTATGCCACCCAGAGATCATCAGTTAGAAGGGTTGCTAGTGTGCAAGAAAACGATGAGCTGAAGGCCATAAAGGCTCAATTGGTCGCACTCACGAGTCAGTTGAAGGGATCTTCTATCCAACCAACATTCATGGTAGAAGAAGGCATGCCGGAAGGGTTTCCCCCTAATAATGAACCGGAACAAGTTCAATTTCTTCAGAATCGGAACAACCGGCCATGGAATGAACCTTTCTCGAACACGTACAATGAGGGTTGGAAGAGACACCCGAATTTCTCATGGAGTAAACCGCAAGGCCAACCGAAAGAAACCATGGCCCATCAACGACAGCAGCAATACGGTAATAATTCCAACTTTTCCAATTCTTCTAATTCTAACAATGTTTATCGTCCTCCAGGTTACAACCAAAGGAAATTCGATGAAGGACACTCCGGGGAGAAGAAGTCGGGGCTAGAGGACATGATGATGAAATTCATGTATAAGATGGATAGCACGGTTGAGGGATTAGCCGGTACGGTAAATACAGTCAAGGCGGATACTGATCAGAATACGGCGTCTATAAAGTTCCTTGAGAGGCAAGTGGGGCAAATTTCTGAAGTCTTACAAAATCGAGTTCCCGGAACATTTCCGAGTCAACCTGAAAGGAAACCCCGGGAAGATTGCAAAGCCATCCACTTAAGAAGTGGCAAAGAGTTTATTAGAGACCCTACACGAGAATCTTCATCAAAGGAGACCAAGCCTAAGGGGCAAGACGTTGAGATCATGGAAGTGGATGAGGTGGAAGCCGATGAAGAGGTTGCGATGAAGGAAAACCCGAAGAGTGAAGAGAAAAAGCAAGAACAACCGAATGTTCCAAAGCAACCACCAGTTAAACCGGTAACTCCGAAAGTGGCATATCCAAAAAGGCTCAAGGCCCACAGGGATGATCTAAACTTTTCTAAATTTCTTTAAGTTTTTAAGAAATTGCATATTAACATCCCTTTTGCAGATGCATTGGCACAAATGCCCTCATACGTGAAGTTCTTGAAAGACATCCTCTCCAACAAGAGGAAGATCGAGGAGCATGCAACAGTTGCACTTACAGAAGAGTGCAGCGCGATCATCCAACATAAGGATCCAGGGAGTTTTACTATCCCTGTTCATATAGGAAATTCTGAATTTAGTAAGGCTTTTGTGTGATCTTGGAGCGAGTATTAATTTAATGTCGTTGTCTATTTTCAGGAAACTCGGACTTGGAGAGGTGCAGCCGACTAATGTGACATTGCAGCTTTCCGACATATCAATCAAATACCCTTATGGCGTGATTGAAGATGTGTTGATCAAGGTGGACAAGTTCTACTTTCCGGTAGACTTTGTGGTGCTCGATATGGATGAAGACAAAGAGATCCCATTGATACTTGGTCGACCATTTTTTGCCACGTGAGGAACACTGATTGACGTGAAAGGGGGAAAGACCACATTGAGAGTGGGTGACGAAGAAGCTGTCTTCAATGTTTTCCGGGCAGCCAAGCAAGGCATGGGACCGAATGAGTGTTACCGGGTAGAGGTAATGGAAGCTATGCCTCAAGAGATGTACAAGCATCAAGTATCAAATGATCATCTCATGAGGGCATTAGTGGGATCTGAGACCGATCAAGAGAGCGAGCCGGTATTGCAACTCAATGCATTACCATCTTACAAAGGCCCGAGAAGACCTGTTATTGAGGATTTTGGAGAACCAATACCCAAGTCCGAACCTTTATCGAAGACACCACCAAAGCTTGAGCTCAAACCATTGCCCGATCATCTCAAGTATGCATATTTGGGAGAAAAAGATACTCTTCTGGTAATCATATCGTCCAAGTTGAGTCCCGAGAATAAAGAGAAGCTACTAAGGGTTCTTAGAGAGCATCAAACCGCTATTGGATGGACGATAGCTGATCTCAAGGGTTTAAGCCCCACGTTTTGCTCACATCGCATAAACCTTGAAGAAAGGCATCGACCGATTGTCCAACGCCAATGCCGGTTAAACCCGAATACGAAGAAAATGGTCTGTAAGGAGGTATTGAAACTTCTTGATGCTGGAATTATCTATCCAGTTCCTGACAGTCCGTGGGTGAGCCCAATTCAAGTAGTACCCAAGAAGGGTGGCATCACTGTGATCCGAGACAACAACAACGAGTTGATCCCTTCCCGGACAGTTACCGGTTGGAGGGTGTGCATTGACTATCGAAAGCTGAATGATGCAACCAAGAAAGATCATTTCCTCTTCCATTCATTGATCAGATGTTGGAACGGTTATCCGGACACGAGTACTACTGTTTCCTATACGGCTATTCCGGGTACAACCAGATTCCTATTGCACCCGAGGACCAAGACAAGACGACATTCACTTGTCCGTACGACACATTCGCATACCGCCGTATGCCATTCGGCTCGTGTAATGCTCCGGCCACCTTTCAGCGATGTATGATGGCGATATTCTCGAATATGGTGGAGCGGACCATTGAGATCTTCATGGACGATTTTTCCGTGTTTGGCCCCTCTTTCGACACATGTTTAGAGCATTTGGAAGCAGTGTTGCAAAGGTGTAAGGAAACGAGCCTCGTTTTGAATTGGGAGAAGTGTCACTTCATGGTGACCGAGGGAATAGTTCTTGGCCACAAAGTCTCGAAAGCGGGAATCGAAGTAGATAAAGCAAAGGTGGCGGTGATCGAAAATCTTCCATATCCGAATTCCGTCAAGGGAGTCCGAAGCTTCTTGGGACACGCCGGGTTCTACCGGCGATTTATAAAGGATTTCTCTAAAATTACTAAACCTTTGTGTTCTTTACTTCTTAAAGATGCTCAATTTGATTTTACTAATGAGTGCATTCTTGTTTTTGATAGGTTGAAGAAGGAACTGATATCAGCACCAATTCTCACGGCACCCGATTGGAGTCTTCCATTCGTACTTATGTGTGATGCGAGTGACACCGCTGTCGGAGCAGTGTTGGGGCAAAGGAAAGAGAAGCGGATGCACGTGATATATTACGCAAGTAAGAAGTTGGATGATGCTCAGCTCAACTATGTGACTACCGAGAAGGAACTACTAGCCGTTGTCTATGCTTGCGAGAAGTTTCGATCATATCTGGTTGGGGCCAAGGTAATTGTGTACACCGATCACTCAGCCCTAAAATATCTTATGGCCAAGAAAGATGCTAAACCGAGACTCATCCGGTGGGTACTGTTGCTCCAAGAGTTCGACTTGCAAATTCTGGACAAGAAGGGTTCCGAGAATACTGTGGCGGATCACCTCTCGAGACTTGAGGGAGGTGAAGATCAAATCAAGGATAAGACCCTCATCAACGATTCGTTCCCGGATGAGCAACTCTTCAAGGTTAGTCATTCAGAACTGTGGTTTGCCGACTTGGTGAACTATTTGGTAGGAGGAGTGGTGCCTTATCAAATGAACTCCCACCAAAAGAAGAGATTTTTCTTCGAGGCCAAGAGATATTATTGGGATGAGCCATATTTCTACAAGCTATGTGCCGACGGTATGATCCGGAGATGTGTCCCGGATGAAGAGAAGGCCGACATTCTAAACCACTGTCATACCTTAGAATGTGGGGCCACTTCAGCACCGACAGAACAGTTGCAAAGGTTCTTCAATCGTGTTTCTTTCAAAGAGACTCGAGACTTTATCGCCAAGTGTGATCGGTGCCAAAGAACGGGGAATATATCCAAGAGAGACGAAATGCCCATGAAAATCTTCATGGAGGTCGAGCTGTTTGATGTTTGGGGGATCGACTTCATGGGTCTATTCCCAAACTCTCACCGCAATGAATATATCTTGGTAGCGGTCGATTACGTCTCCAAGTGGGTGGAGGCAATCGCGAGCCCTACGAACGACTCAAAGGTGGTAATCAACTTCTTGCGAAAGAATATTTTCTCACGTTTTGGGGTTCCAAAAGCGCTGATAAGTGACGGTGGTAGCCATTTCTGCAACCGATACTTGGAATCGGTCCTCAAGAAGTATTCAGTCAAACACAAAGTTACGACACCCTACCATCCACAAGCCAATGGCTTAGCCGAGGTGTCTAACCGGGAGTTAAAGCAGATCCTAGAGAAGACCGTCAACGCATCAAGGAAAGATTAGTTGATCAAGTTAGACGATGCGTTGTGGGCTTACCGAACCGTGTTCAAGACTCCGATTGGCACCACACCATATAGACTTGTGTACGGGAAATCATGCCATCTACCTGTTGAATTGGAGCATAGGGCGTATTGGGCTATCAAGAAGCTCAATATGGATTTCAAGGCAGCCGGGCAACGCCGTTATTTGCAACTCAACGAGCTCGAGGAGATCAGACGGGACGCATATGAGAATGCAGTAATATACAAGGAGAGGACGAAACGATTCCACGACAAGGGTCTTCAACCAAAGGTAATTATCCCTGGAATGCAAGTTCATTTATTCAACTCACGTCTTCGTCTTTTTCCAGGTAAGCTGAAATCCAAGTGGTTCGGGCCATTCACTGTGAAGGAGGTGTTCGCGTATGGAATGGTAGAGCTACAAGAAAAGGATGAGGAGACGTTCAAGGTTAACAGGCAGAGGGTGAAGCCTTACTATGGCGGAGAAACGGTGGTAGTCGACACCACGTTTCTAGAGGACCCGAAGGAATGAGAAGACAGAAGGTCGAGCCACGACCGAAACCAAGGCACTGGGTGGGAGGCAACCCACCGAGGTTTGTTCCGTTTTAATTTACGTTTTTGAGTGTGTTTTTGATTTACAAAAAAAATGGTGGCACAGTAGGTTACGTGGGCTAGGCCGCGGCCTCAAGCCGCGCAGCTCACTGGAAGTTTCAGGGAACAGAGACATACGCGGGCTAGGTCGCGACCTCAAGCCGCGCAGTTCTCTGTTTGCGGATGTTTTTTTTCATACGTGTGGGGTTCCACGCGGGCGCAGGATGCGCGGACCCCTGGTCACCTAGGGTTTGCCGTTTTTCCTTCTTTGTGCTGTCATTTCATTTCTTCTTCTTCTTCTTTCTTTCATTTTCCTTTCATCTTTCTTTCAATTCCTCTCTCTATCTCTCTCTCCAATTCAAAATTCTCTCTCTCTCTCTACACGATTTCAAGAGTTCAACCTCTCATTTCTCCAAGATCTTCAAGGTATGTGTTCTTCCCTCCCTCCTCGTAGTCTTCATTTGCTAGTAGGTGATGTAAGTATGCTCTATCTCCCTCCATTTTTATGCTTCCTCATTTTGTTCATGCTTGTTTCCCCAATGTTTTGATTTCTCACAAATGTGGTGCATTATTGTTGATATTATGCTTAAATTGTGACTATATGCTCGTTGTATGCTAAGAATTTCATATAAGACTATTATACTTGTATGCAAGTGAGTATGTGACTTTTGTGAGAATGTGTTTTTAAATGTGTGATGGAGAACTTTTGGGAAGTAAAAATGGGGAAAATTTTCTAGGATTTCATGATTTTGTGAACCCTCCCACTTTTGTGCGTAAATGGGACGTTAGGAATTTTTGGCAACATAAACTCCTTACGTGTTTATTGTGGGATTTATCTTTTTAGTGCAAGCATAGCCAAACCTAAGTTTCACTTAGGTTTGGGGTTCGTCGATTTATTGATCAATGGTGCACACCATTGAATTTTTTTAGATGTATGCACTAGGGGATTAAGTGGCTACGTGACTGTTGGTCAAGATGCATGGACTAAAAAGTTTATTTTATTGGCAATCTGCATGGATGAGAATTGTGGGTTATGTCTGTACGTACACGTAAATGAAAGGAGATTCAACAAACCTAAGTTTCACTTAGGTTTGGGGTGCCTTACTTTTCAACATCCACACACTCACATTTACCCTTTTGCAAACCTCGGTTTTACCGAGGTTTGGGGTGCCTTATTTAACCAACCTAGGCCACGACCTAGGTTTGGGGTGGCTATGAGAAAGATAAATCACTTGAGTTTATATATTTTTGCAGATAATGAGGCACCATCCGAGCACTCACCTATCCTTCCCGGAATATGAGCGCATCCATCCAACCATCCGGCTGCGGATGTTTGATCGAGAAAACCCCGATAAAGACGTGTGAATCGCAAAGCTGATAGAGAAAGGATGCCAACCATTTGGAGAGCGAGGCATTAAGCTCGACGCGCTACCGGCCGGGTCTTTGGTGCCGGTTATCATACGCCAACATTCATGGGAGAGGTTCGTCCAAACCCCACCCATGTACTGCATCGAAGTGGTAAAGGAATTCTATGCTTGCATGATTTCGGCAGTCTACCATGATCGATGCGTGGTACGGATGGGCGATAAGGAGGTTCGGATCTCCCTGGACGATATATGTGCATACTACCATGCTCCCCGCCGCCCCGAATTGAGTGCGACCTACGGGTTGTCTCCAAACCCGGCATTCCGGGAACGACTGAGTCCGACCATTGCAAGCTCACTTAGGCGAAATGGGCGTGGAGGTTGGAATAAGATGTCCCAGCACATTCTGAAGAGTGAACTCCACACCGACCTAGCGTTCTAGATGCTCTTTGTCAAAGCCTCGTTGAAGCCGTCGTCACATAACACCACCGCGGATAGCCAGGTCACGGAAGTACTGTATTCGCTCCAAAACAACCTCCCGATGGATATCGGGCATATTATCTGGAGGGAGTTACTCGATGCAGGTATGACTATTGACGGTATCTTACTGTTCCCTTGCCTCATTACCCATTTTTGCAGGGAAGTCGGCGTCCCAATCGGACGCCTCACCACATCGAGAGAGATTTTCCGGAAGAAGCAATATAAGTACCAGATATCAGCGGCCGAACTTCTAGACGCGAGAAGGCGGGCGGACCCGGATTACCAGAGGAGATTACTCGCCCCACCAGTCGCGGATTCCTCGGAGAGTGCCTCGGACAGCGATCCTGATTATGACCCAGATGCACCACCGGAGGATACTACCGAGCACGCCGGCGACACTCCTCCTTACATCCGCCGATTGACTGATCAGATGGAGGACGGGTTTCGTGGCCTGAACCAGCGGATGGACGGATTTGACGGACGCCTCGGCCAAGCAGGCTTCCCAGTACCACCAGCGCAACGCAGCCCCAAGGCCGACGGAGGGTACGAGGTCAGCAATCTGGAGGTGCACCATCTTCATCGCACCGGTAGCTTGGGTTTGCTTTCATTCTCTTTTGTTTCTGATATTTGATGTTGTATTGTACTGAATTTTATTTTCTTTCCGGATGACTGTAATAACCGCACAATGATACTTGTCACATCTTTGTATCACCTAAGCCGATCCTTACACATTGGGGACAATGGGTGGGTAAGGTTTGGGGTTGTCCAATCGGGCTCACGTATTATGCATGTAGATTTCCCGCACATGTGAATGTTTAGACCATATTAGCTAAATTCTTGTTTTGGATGATTGAGACCAGCCATTGAGGGAAGAATCTTGTGATAGCCACGTGACCATTAGGGAAGGACCGGGAAAAAGGCATGTCTAGGGACATTAGTGGAGACCACCCCAATAGCGAGATTTGAGCCTAAAACGACGTATTTCATTTCGAGGGGTTTAAACACTTAATTCGTATACACTTTTTCGAATTCCTTGTCGTGATTATAGAGTGATCTCGCTATAATGTTGCATTGAGTAGCAAAGACGACCATCGGGATATTGGGTAAGGGTATAGTAAACCATATCGTGTGAACCTTAAGAGATGATTCCAGGCATTGTGTGCATGTTAACCCAGTTTTTATCTATCGTCCCTTTTGACCCATTATGTGTGTATCCAAAACCCCTTTTGCAGCCAAACACTCATCACCTTTTCGTTTTGAACCCCACCATTAAACCCTAGCCAAAAGCCTTAGCCAACCTTTATCCGAAAGTGTGTAAATCAGAAGCGGTAATGAACAGCAGAAGATAGAGCATAAAAGAAAAGTACAGGCCAGTCATGAAGATAAATTGGGTCATTCTAACCCAATAGATAGAAAAGAGGGCCAATGCAACCCCAATCAAATAAAGAGGGCAAAAAAAACAGTTAGTTTAGACAGTTATCTACATCAGATAAATAAGAGAGTCAAAGCGACTCCAATAATGACAAAAAGGGCCACGTGAAAGGAAACGACACACGGAAAGTTCAGAACTGCTAAAGATTGACACACCGAGGATTTTTGATCCGCTTACCCTTCGTTTCTTAGCCATAACCCTAGCCCCGTTACAACCCATGTAAAAGACCTGGATGATCTTCTGGAAAATGTGATTAGGGTATACGACCACCTTTACCAATAGTCCATGTCTTGCTACTTGATTCCTTTCTGAGATCGAGTTTTTGGACATTTGTGCGTCTTTCATTAGAGTTGTCATGTAAATTCTCGAGTATCATTGTACATAACTTCCTTATACAAGACAACATGCGCGACAACCTATGTTCGAGTGAATTGAGAGCATCCCGTGAGGTAGGGTCGAGGCGAAATGTTTTCCCTAGCATACTTGGACCTAGTACGACCTTAGTGTAATCGGAGCAGTCACGAGTTCAACTCACAATGGAAGGACATAGATCAAACAGGATAAGTGTGAGGCGAGGATGAGATAAGCATTCACGGGTATGGGAAATCACCAGTGCATTATGTGGTACCGATTGGGAGTTGTGCAGTTATTGTTTCATTGATGTATGCTTTTATTCTCTTTTATCGCTAATTTGCTTGAGGACAAGCAACGCTCGGTTTGGGGTTGTTGATAACACCACTTTTTGGCGTTATTTCCGGTCCACAAACCAATGAGATTGGCTTGTGTTGAAGCAAAAAGGCGGAATTTTATGGTTTTTCCAGTGAAATGCGCAGGTAATCCGAAAGAAGACGAGCATCGAGGAACAAAGCAGAAAAAGGCCAGAAAAGAATCCAAAAGAAAGCCCAACGGAAGCCCAAGATCCAAGCCCAAAGTCCAGACCCATACCTGATCCAGGCATCTCAGGAAACCGCGCGGCCTGCGCCGTGTCCTGAGGCCTCAGGCCGCGAGCCAGGTCGCGCAACCCTCTGTTCCAGTTCTATACTTTGTGTTTTCCGAAAATTAGGTTATCACTTTTCACACGTGCGACGGGAGGTTACGGAGGGGCGATTTTCAGACGTATTTTCACTACTTTTGAGCCACGATAGAGAGCCGATTGAAGAGGAGTTCACTACGAGAAGTGGATTAGAGCCGAGAGAAAGGATTTCATCAGTACATTCTTCATGTTTATGATCACGATGTTTACACACACTATTTTCTACCCTTTTCTTGTGTTTTTATCCACCCCCAACATGAACTAATCTTTAGATGTTGGGGGTTGGAATGACTATGGTTTTTATGATGGATGACGTGTAACCGAAGGATTGTTACTCGATTTGATCTATGAAGCATTTGATTTCAGTTTTTCATATCCAATTGTAGCTTGATCACCTTCAATTTATTTTCATGGTTTTTGATTAAGTTCGAGAGAATTAATTAATAACTAGATCAAGTAATCAGGTGCCGGAAAGGAGATTCTGATAGAGATAGTTGAATCACCTCTTTACCTTGCAAAGTTTAACCTAATGTGTTTTAAAATCACCGGTGGAGATCGAGAGATAAAACTAGTGAGTTTAAGATAAAATCTGTTATTGCTTGAGAAAGAATAACGGTGAATTTCAAAACTAGGGTTCATCATCGATAGTATAACCATAGGAAGTCCAACCCTCAACCGTTTCTCTATTAAAGTCCTTTCCAAATCTTTTGTTAATCTATTTTAGTTTATCTAGTTTTAAACAAGTTCTAAACCACAAATCAAAATTCCGATCGTTCAGTTTATAGCAATTGTAGTCATTGTGATACTTAGTTCCTAGTTCCCTGTATTCGATACTCATACTTCCGTACTATTACTTGATTTCGACACCGTACACTTGCGGTTAGATTTAGGGGGTGTAAACCCGCCTATCAAGCTTGAATCTAGAAAGGTGAGTTCAAGTTGATTTGCGAAAACGTTGTACATGCCAAAAATGTTATTTTTCAAGTATTTGTGTGTTTTACATAAAATTATCAATTGATTGAGTTATTTGATAGGTTTTGATCATTTAAAGTGTTTAACTTTATAAACCTTGCAAAACACCCATATTTTGGATTTCTAGATATTTTGATAAATAAATATCATAAATTTGTCTTTTAACAATTTATTGTTCAAATGACGTCTATTCAAGGGTTCTTGCATTTTTGGTGTAATTGACCTTATAAAATATTTGGAAATGCACATTTTCGTGTTATGAGTCATGATGGAATTTATAAGGGTATGAGTTCATTTGGAAAATAATATATCTTGACCGATGTCAAGTTTTGGTTAATTATGCCTTTGAGGTATACGTTTACATAAGTGTTGTCTAAATGCATTTTACATTATGAAGACCGTTATTTATTGGTCTGATGGGTTTTGAGTATTTAGCTCGGTTTTGACTTTAAAAGAGTCTTGGGGGCATCTTGTCCGATGTTGATGGCTCAATGTAGAGTCCTATTTTATGGTTTGCATCTATTGCAACTTATTGCATCTTATTGCATATTATTAAAAATTACATGCTCGAGTGCATTAGTCATTCCTGTGTAGTCATGTAATCTTAAACTGTGTTGCATTGGATCCATAGACACGTAAGTTAGTCTTTATTTGATGGCCTGCTGGGTGTTGCGGGATTTGATCCGGGCCCCATGTTTGATAACCTTTACCTTGCAAGGGTACACTAGGGGGGCTGAGTTCGGTTGTGCTATCATGATTTATGGGCGTTTGGGACATCCGGCATGTCGGGGCAATGCCATGGTTGTAACCCCGCATGGGTCGGGCCTTTTGTGGTATTCATGGTAATACTTTCTAAGGCCAGTTGTCTCTTTGGGTGTAACTTGAAAGGAGTCGTAGGGACATATGGGCTTTTATGTCGTGAAATGCCATATAATTAACGTTGTATGAGTAGCATACTTTTGTGTTCCTCCACTCTCAATGGATAGGGGTCTTCCCCGTTGTCGGCCAACACTATTTTGGATATTAATGCCCTTACTTTATTATCGTTGGTCTTGTGCATTTGGCTACAAATGATAACTTTAATATTGGATTTCCCTCCATGTATATTAAGGTTTGAATGAAGCATTTCATTTCCATGTTTTGGTATTTGGAGTTCGCTCCCTTTTATGTTCGCGTGAGTATCGGGTTTTATTCGTATTTTCTGTAACGTTTTATATTTATTTGGATTGTTGTCCATGGTACATGGGCCGGGCATTATGCCTCATCCATGATTGAATGTTTGAATAATAGAGATTTATTCACGTTTATATAACTGAGATTTAAATGGTTATTCACGTTTTGGGTGAGTTTTGATCGGAATTCATTTTGGAAAACGCTATATACATTTTGGGGACTTTCGTCATGGAATTTGTGTGCGTTGGAAAAGGAGTTGTTTACATTCTTATCGTAAACCCTTTAATTTTGGAAACCATGATTTAAGTAGCACTCGTTCATTTAACAAATTATTTTGATCATGATGTAAACTGTTGAACTCACTAGACGTTAGCCTAACCTTTTTATTTGTCGGTTGTGCAACAGGTTCCGGTTGGGAAATATTTCTAGTGACACTGGGAAGAGTTTAGAGCAAGATGTGTGATTAAGGAGTGAATATCTTGGTGAATTCTTCCGCATATTGGGAATAGCAACTTTGTATTTGGTTTAAGTAAACCCGGCCTTGCGTAGTCTTGGTGTATGACTTAAGTTAATGAACGTTGAGGTAATTCCAAGGTTGGATTTGTAGAAAGAGTTTTATCACTTATTTGGTCATTTTATTGAAGTTTTTATTTAGTTGTTTTTTCCAAATTTGAGGGTGTTCCAGTAGTCTTGGCGTATGACTTAGGATATTGAATTGTTGAAGTTATTATGTTTTTATTATTGATTTATTTTCAATGATAGTTTGTAGAAGGAATTTTATCTTTATTTGATTATGTTATCAAAGTTTTTTTTAGTCGTTCTTTCCAATTTTGAGGGTGTTACAGGTTAAGAGGCTCTGAAAAGGAAGAAAAAACAAACAATCTGAATTATCCTATGTCTGACCGAATCAAACATAAGTGGCAATTAAGAGCTTATTTTAAAAAAACAAACACCACCTTAATACTTATTAAATATTTAATAATATAGTTAATTTAGAATTGCTAATGTAAAGTAGTTGTTGGAGTTGATTGTAACCTTTTTAAATATTTTGATTTTCATTACTCTATTTTAGAGAAAATTTAACATGATTGTTGGAGATTCTAAGGTTTTCTCTAAACCTATCATTTTATATATATATATATATATATATATATATATATATATATATATATATATATATATATATATAGAGAGAGAGAGAGAGAGAGAGAGAGACCCCTTATTTTGTAAACCTAAAAAATGGTATAAACTTGTAAACCAAGGGTATTTGGGTCTTTTCCCCAAATTCGTAATTTTAGGAATAATTCATATTTTAGGTAGGGATGTACAAAAAACCGTCAACCCTTGAAACCCGCAAACAACTCAATTAAACCAACCCGCCAAGCCGTCAGACCGCCAAGCCGCTAATTAAGAGGGTTGAAATTGGGATAACATAACTCAACCCAACCCAACCCACCAACCCGATAATATTTATCGAATAATATATATTAGCGGCGGGTTGGTGGGTTGGGTTGAGTTATGGTAACACAATTTCAACCCTCCTAGTTAGCGGGTTGGCGGTCTAGCGGGTTGGGTTTAACTGAGTTGTTAGCGGGTTGGGTTGGGCGGGTTTCACAGGTTGACGGTTTTTTGTACACCTTATGCACGTGTGCATATTTCAAATTACTTGTATGCACAAGTGCATACCGTCTAGATGAAGGGTATCAGGGTATTCTTCAGATTTTCGATTTTTTGAGGTTTTCTCCTGAACATGACGCAAGAGAGAGAGAGAGAGAGAGAAATATTCAAAGGAAAACGCTAAATAAACGAAAAATCGAAAAACCACAAAAAGTGGATGAACGACTGTATCAATATGGATGTCAAATTAACGAGAAAAATATGATCGATTTTTGGTATGATTTATTTCGTTTGAATTTTATTTATTTTTCGTCTTTTTTGAATAAAAACAGGGGGTGAGATTTTTTTCATTAAAAAAATAATGTTGCATCACCTAGTTAATCACATTCATTAGATCATCTATTGTATAAGGTTGATAAATTACTTTTTAGTTTTACATTTATTTAAGATTTTCTACGAATCAATAACACTTCTTGTGGTTGTCAATGGTAGTAAAAGAATTGAATATCATTGTATGCCATCAAACACAACAAAAATTGAAAATCATTGTCAACATAATTATAACTTTAAAATATGAAAAACGCGTATACATACACTTATCTATTCGTACGAGACGTTCCATAAAATGAAATAGAATCACCGAATTCTTTATAACTCAAACGTGCAATCTCATCAACCCAAAAATTACAATGCAACTCGCGTTCAACACATCAATATTAGAAAAAAAAAATACTCAGGGACGGTCAACCTCCGTTTCTCCAACAAATTCATAAACATCTTTCATTTTTCTTTCCTACGAAATTTGTACAATCCTTTCTAGCATTCTAGTAGTCAATCGACGTAGAACCAAGATACTCGTACCCACCTTTCAAAGTTTATTCCATCCTATGCACCTTAGACGACCCAATGTTAGCTGAAGTAACACTTATCACCTTCACATAATTTGTATACTTAAGTTGCCTTATACTGTGAGAAAGCCATTTATTGTCGTTATTGAAAAGCGTATGATTATGCTTTTCCACAAAGTCATATATCTCATACGCTACTTTGTCTTTTGTTAAATGAATCTTGCATCGAGCCTTACACCCAGACCTTTTAACATTTGAATTACGATGTGGCCTATCACCTACGGGCAATTCCAAAGAATCAAAAGACTTATTCGGAGGGGCACCTTCCTTGCCACATACAAGGTACCAGGTTTAGACTCCACCAAGACTATTTGTGTTCTTATTAGACCGACGAACATCAAAACCCGCACAATCCGCATATGTCATTGATAGAATATGGCCAAAAAGCTTTCCTCTCGCATTCTCATTAACAGGTATAAATAGATACAATATTTACACTTAGGTACCATGAATGTTACATAAATAGATTTCCTAGTCTAATAGTCATATAATATCCTTCGACAACCATCAAAGACGAAAAATGCATTACAACCACTACTTGCTACAAACGGTATCTAGTACTTCATGCCACCAGGGGATAAAATCATTTCGTCATGACCAACTGCAAGAACAGTTACATGCATAAATCACAAGCTGATAAAAAAAAGAACACATATGCAACACTTGCTTAACCTCACAACTACTTAAACAACAGTAAGAGGTTAACACCTACCAATGTGGAATTCAAAAAACCATGCATCCAGTTAACGAACAGTGCAACACGTTCACTAAAATAAATAAAAGTATTCATTATCCAACGGTTAAACTAAGCTTATTACATATATGCGATAATGACAAAGATGAAAACACATTACGAAGAAGAAAACATATACAATCATAATTAAACTTACCATGCTCGGTATCCACAGAGATTTCACCCACAACATCATTGGGGACATGGACGGACCTAGCTTGGAGGATACGGTGGCACGTGCCATCGTATTATTTCTCCGGCGAAGGGTAAAAAAATTTAGGTATGTGAAAGGTGCTACCGTATTATTTTGAAAACTTCAAGAAGGTGCAACCCTACCTCGTAATCAACCAAAAAAACTCTTGAAATCAATCAAAAAAATCGAAATAAAGCTCTTGAAATCAACCAAAAAAGGGAAAAAAATTCTCGAAATCGATAAAGAAACTTAAAAATCTCTCGACATCAAGCAAAAAGTTTTAAAAATCCCTCGAAACAGTGGAATTAGGCTAAAAACACATCAGACAATATTGAATGCCGGTAAAAAGATGAAAACACGTCGATAGAAACCATGTTTTTTGTAATTATTTTTTGTCTATATTATATGGTGCCACCGTATGTAATTTTTTTTGGGTCCGCCGCTGATTGGGGATATCTTCTGTTTCAACGTTAATCACACGAACTTGATTGCTACCTTCTCCAACCTCCGATTTTGAAACCATTTCATTATCATGCATCTCATCAAACGCCATATCTTCATGATTATATTCAAAATATATATCTTCCTCAAACAACATATCTTCATTGTCTGCATGAGTTCCTCCTATCATGATTTTTCGATGCATATCTTATGCTACCAGAAATACACAACTATTTTAAAGTGGGATAAGAATTCTACAAATCAATTGATATGCAATCGCACGAAAGAGTGTCAGGATCGATTCTTAACAAGAATTAAACTTCTTAGAAGCAGAATTTAGAGAATCTTGCGGAATAGAACTCTAAATCAATTAAAGAACAATCAATAGAAATTCAATAAACTGTATATATATCAAACAGTTATTACTCACAAGTTTTACACCAAACCTCAATCTTGTTGAACAGGCTCAACAAGACGATTTCTACTTCTCTAGAAATAGGATCTATGATCTTGAGGTTAATTCACTCTTGAATGAATATCGAATTCTGTATACTATCTATTTTCTGTTTTCGTATTTCATCTTTTCTAATAGCTATCTATCAATACTATTTATACAAAAGTAATTACAAGATAACTATCAAAAGTAAATTGATCTTCTGAATCTTCGTTAAACATATCTTGATCAATTCCTTATTTGTCTCCAAAAGCATCGCATCCCAAACTTATCAACTCAGCAGTATTAATGATGATTTGGCTCAGCAGCATTAACAACCTTCAGCAGTATTAACCTTCACAGTCTTCAAGCAGTAGTAACTCAGCTCAGCAGTACTAACCATGTCTAGCAGTAGTAACTTCTTCTAGCAGTAGTAACTTCTTCTAGCAGTAGTAATCTCTTCTAGCAGTAGTAATCTCTTCTAGCAGTAGTAATCTCTTCTAGCAGTAGTAATCTTTCCCAGCAGTAGTAACGAAGAACTGGCAGTAGTAATGTAGACTTAGCAGTACTAACCATACTTAGCATATCTTCAGTTCCCAACAATCTCCCCCTAACTTGACTTTTAGGAAAAGAAGTCAAGTTCTTCAGATGATGCTTCCAAAACTTAGTCATCATGTACACACAGATTAGGACTTAGACCTAGACTCTGATTGAGAATCCTCTTTACCAAGAATCTTCCCATTGCTGAATCCTTGTTGCAGGTCAGCTTAGTATGTAACATTCCTTGCAGCCTCTTCATGCTGTGATTGTATATTTCATCCACAAGATAGTATTCTTGAGTTGCAGAGTCAAGGGAGATGACATATACTCCACAGTTTTCATAGAGCATCCAGTTGGTAATGGCTTGAAACTGAGTGTTTATCCTATGCTGAACTGCTTCAGGTTTGAACATTTGGCACAAGAATTCAAGTACCATTTTAGAAATTGACATCCCTTGCTCAGTCAGCATGTTTTCATATATCTTCATCCCAACTTTGAACATCTCTTCTAAGTCTGATCTTGAGCAAGTTCTGACAATTTTTCCCCAAGTAGAAAAGACTTCAAATTTTCCATCTGCTCTTTTTATCCTAATGAACTCCTTTCTACCATCTTTCAAAGTGTCCCAAAAGATGATTTCAGGAGCCTTAGATGATATTGGTTCAGCCTGAAGTGGAATTGGGTTAGAGTCAACACTAGTAATGTACAAATCACATTGGGCATCCGTTTGTGATTTCACATTGCCTGATTGCCCTGATGGAGTTGCCACTTCTTCTTCAGCAACTTTTCCATCAGATTTTTCTTTCACTGTTTCCTCCTGGGCCTCTTCTGCAGATGACTCCACCCTTGGCTTCTTTTCATTTTTCTTCTTTGAAGTTATGGGCTGGGTTCTTGGTCTTTTCTTTGACATCATCTTGGTTCTTTTAAGAGTTTTGACAGCCTCAGGAGTTGGTTCAGCTGCTTTAAGTTTTTCAGCAGCAATAACCATTTCTGCTGCTATGGCTGTTACTGCTTCTCTTAGTACATGTAGTGATGCTGCTTCAATACTGTTCTTTACAATCCAGTAAATTTCTTCATCTATTTCAGCTTGAGTTGTAGTTACTGCTTCCTGCTCAGTTTCTGCTGCTTTGACTGTTTGGCCTTCAGCAGCATTAACAGTTTCTGCTGCTTGTTCAAACTCAGCAGCATTAACAGTTTCTGCTGCTGTGGTTTCTGCTGCTGTGGTTTCTGCTGCTTTAACACACTCTTCCCCCTTTTCTGTCTTACTGGACTCCCCCTTAAACTGTGCATAATCCATTTCCATCTCAGTCTCTATGTGAACAGTCTCCCCCTCAATTTGTGGACCCTTCAGTTTCAGTTCTGCTTCTGACTCTGACTCCCCCTTTTTGGGAGCATCATCAGTTGAAGTTCTTCTTCTTAGCACAAATCTTGCCTTTTTCTTTTTGTTCAGCAACTTGGTGACCATCTTTTTGAGCTTCTCAATTTGAGACTGTTGGTAGGTGACCACAGTCTTAAGTTGCTCAATCTCTTTCTTTTGTGCCATAACATCCAAGTTGATATTCCCTATGGTTTCCATCAATTCCTCATAGTTATATCTATCCTTCACCTTGTTTAGAAGTATTTACCTTCTTTAAAGGATCCTTGGAAGTTTCAGCAGAAGCCTTCTGCCTAGCAGAAGCACTACCTGCCCCCTTGGTTTCTTGGCACCTGGGTCCTCCTAATGATTTCTCATTTAGAGTTGCCATGGGGAAGGTCTTATTTATGTTACCACTGTCCTTCTCTGTGCTAGCAGAAGTAGTGGCAGCCTTAGCACCCATATGGTCATCCTTCTCCTTAGAGACCACCTTCTTGGGGTTGGGAGACACCCCTGTGGTTTCCCTGTTGATATTCTCAATTGGAGAATGCTCCAATTGAGGGCTTAAAGGCTTAGGGCTTTGAGTAGGTACATCAAGGGAAGGAGCCTTGTGCACCTTTCTTCTTTGAAACCTTTTGGTGATTGTGGGAGTGGGCTGTTCAAGAATGGACTGAGGGATGACTTTTGAGATGGAAGGTTGGGATTGGTCATCAGTGGGTTGATCTAATGAGGGCCTTGATCCTGATGCCATACCTTCAGAGGGGTGGGACACAACCATCATTGTAGAGAACAATGGTGTGTCAACTCCTTCCGAGTCCCTAGGAAGTCTTTTCATATTTGAAAAAACCTTCCCTTTAGGGGATTTGGGTACATATACCTCAGTAAACTGAGGTAAGTCCATCAATTCCTTGTTAAGAACTTCTTGCACAAACCTTGGATACATGAAAAAGGTCTTTTTGGATTCCAAGTTTGATACAAGATCATTAAAGATCATTGCTGAAAAATTGTACTTTCTGGCAGTGGATAAGCAGACCAAGGCATATGCAATGGGACTGCTGAACTCACTCCATCCAGTAGTTTTCTTGGAAATACAGTGCATCAGGGTATGAACAAGAAATCTCCATTGGTTGAAAAATTTTGACTTGTAGAATTTAAAAACACCAATGGGACCTTCATACCCCATTCTTTGTAAAGTAGAAAAGAGTTCTTCATTAGGAATAGAAGATATACCTGAAGCATCATTCAACTGAAGAGAGATGCGAATAACCTCTTCAGTGACTTTCAAGGGTTTATCACAGACCCTTGTTTGAATGGTTTTCTGCCCTTCTTCGACACTAACAGTGGCATTCTCCCAAAATTGTGTCTGATGTTCGATATAGATTGTTGGGCTCACCGTTAGGGCATAGGAGATGTGCGAGGATTTGAGAAAATCGACTATATCGTGGAATCCCGCAGCTTGTTTCGGCTTCTGAAGCATGGCTATTTCATTGTGCTCATCCACAAACTCCATGATTCCTGAGGATTCTTGAAAGAAAAGCACAGAGATTCTGGGAGACTAGGTTAGAACGAGAGAGAAGAAGTAAATGCGAAGAGTCGTTATGAACTTGGGCGGGCAAACAGGGGTATTTATATGCCCTAGATTATCAGAAGCAGTATTAACTACCTCGCAGTATTAACTACCGAGCAGTATTAACTGCCAAGCAGTATTAACGACATAAGCAGTATTAACTGCTGAGCAGTATTAACTGCAGGGCAGTATTAACTACACAGCAGTATTAACTACCGAGCAGTATTAACTACCTAGCAGTATTAACTACCAAGCAGTATTAACTGCACTAGCAGTATTAACTACTGAGCAGTATTAACTACCAAGCAGTATTAACTACCGAGCAGTATTAACTACCTAGCAGTATTAACTACCAAGCAGTATTAACTGCACTAGCAGTATTAACTACTGAGCAGTATTAACTACCTAGCAGTATTAACTGCACTAGCAGTATTAACTACTGAGCAGTATTAACTACTAGAACAGTATTAACTACTGAGCAGTATTAACTACACTAGCAGTATTAACTACTGAGCAGTATTAACTGCAAAGCAGTATTAACTACACAAGCAGTATTAACTACTGAGCAGTATTAACTACTGAGCAGTATTAACTACTAGAACACAGGCAGTAGTAACTCTGCACTGTGCATCACTTGTCAAATCCTCAAATGTCAACTTACACATCACTTTTACCACTTCTCTTATCTTCTGCAGGATTATTTTCAAAAGTAGCATGTCCTCCATCAATTCATTGGAAATATTGAAGGCAGGCCATGTTACCTGTCATGTGCCTAGAGCAACCACTGTCAACATGCCAAATGCTTCTTCCCTTAAGCTGTTGGCTGCCCTGCACATCTGAGAAATCAATTAGTTTTTGTTGGGGACCCAAGCCATAGTGGTCTTGGGTCTCCCTTGATCATCAAAATACTTACATTCTGTTTTGATGAGCTTGTCAAAGTGAGGAACATCAGTGCTTGAGTACTTTGTTTTGATGATAGGTCTAGAAGCAGTACTAACTGATGTAGGAGTGCTAACTTTGGCAGCACTAACATTGCTTCCAGAAGTACTAGCCTTCTCAGCAGTATTAACTAACTTAGCAGTACTAACACTAGAAGCAGTATTAATTGTTGAAGAAGTACTAACTGTGTTAGCAGTACTAACAGAGTTGGCAGTATTATCATTGGTACCTTTAGGCATCCATACTCTAACACTTTCTGTTTCTGCCTTTTTCATGTGGCTTATGGTTTTAACTTGTTTCTTTGCCACAACTTTCCTCACAGACTTTTTATATCCCCCACTCTTTCTGTAACCAGCAGGTTTTTGAAAATATCTTTGAGCATTAAACCTTTGGTTAACTGGATTGAAATAACAGTGTTTGGCTAAGTGATTTAGCTTACCACAGATGAAGCAAGGTTTTGGCCTGTTGATTCTGTTCAGGTCAACTCCTTGTCTCATAGCCCACTGGTTATTCCAGTTCCTTTGATTTCCCCTCTGATTATCATGTTTTTGGGGCTTGAGCTCTTGAGATTTCTTACAAGAACAATGTTTACAGGTATTGGGAGCCACAACTGTGGTCTGTTTGTAATGGACTCCCTTTTTCTCTTCATTCCTTTTGATCTCAGTGTTCTTGACACATGGACTCTCACATTCCTCATCAGGGTCTACTTTGTCAGTCTTATCCTCAACAACTATTTCTTTTTCACAAGGATCTATATTAATCTTTAATTCAGGTTCCTTTCTATCCTTGGTCTCTAACAAATCAGACTTGGGAGGAATGTAGTTGTTATTGTAGGGTGGAGGTGTGGCATTGTACCCTATCCCTACTTTCATCTTGTCATGGATTTGAGCCTTAATGATGGTATCCATGGTTTTAGAAGCACAGGTAAACTTTTCAACATCAAGTTTAACCTTCTCAAGCTCTTCTTTTAATTTCTCATTCTCCTCCCCAGACACTTTCAGCTTAATCTCATACTCATTCTTCTCCCACTTCCAATAGTTAGTATCATAGTGGTGTTGAAGTTCATTAGCTTGAAAAGCTCTAATCTGTTCCTCAAACCTTTCTACAATCCTAACATAATCTTTCACATCTTTCTCTAGCCTCTTGAGGTCATCACACATACCCTGATTGTGATCCCTATATTTTTTAACAGCATCAATGCAAGCTTGAGAACAGAGTTTAGATTGTACCTCAGTGGGAATATCAGATACTTCTGCCATAAGATCTTGATTCTGACAGGCTTCCTCAGCTTGATCACTCCAATCAAATCCCATTCCTTGTTGAGAAACATGGGCTTGAGAGGAGCTTCTGTTTTGGTTTCCATTTGGAGCCTGTTGATGTGATCCTCCATAACACTCAACCTTGGATTGGTCAAAGCCTTCACCATCTTCTCCAATCTTTCCTTCATTACATGGGCCATTTTCTATGATGTCCCATATTGCATAATTAGTAAGAAGAATGTACTGCTTGATTCTCAGTTTCCACATGTCCAATTTATTGGGTTTGAGCATGGGAACTTTTGAAACAGGAGTACTGTGAGTATCCATTGAATTGTCCATAGCTTCTAAGATACCAACGCTCTGATACCACTTGTCAGGATCGATTCTTAACAAGAATTAAACTTCTTAGAAGCAGAATTTAGAGAATCTTGCGGAATAGAACTCTAAATCAATTAAAGAACAATCAATAGAAATTCAATAAACTGTATATATATCAAACAGTTATTACTCACAAGTTTTACACCAAACCTCAATCTTGTTGAACAGGCTCAACAAGACGATTTCTACTTCTCTAGAAATAGGATCTATGATCTTGAGGTTAATTCACTCTTGAATGAATATCGAATTCTGTATACTATCTATTTTCTGTTTTCGTATTTCATCTTTTCTAATAGCTATCTATCAATACTATTTATACAAAAGTAATTACAAGATAACTATCAAAAGTAAATTGATCTTCTGAATCTTCGTTAAACATATCTTGATCAATTCCTTATTTGTCTCCAAAAGCATCGCATCCCAAACTTATCAACTCAGCAGTATTAATGATGATTTGGCTCAGCAGCATTAACAACCTTCAGCAGTATTAACCTTCACAGTCTTCAAGCAGTAGTAACTCAGCTCAGCAGTACTAACCATGTCTAGCAGTAGTAACTTCTTCTAGCAGTAGTAACTTCTTCTAGCAGTAGTAATCTCTTCTAGCAGTAGTAATCTCTTCTAGCAGTAGTAATCTCTTCTAGCAGTAGTAATCTTTCCCAGCAGTAGTAACGAAGAACTGGCAGTAGTAATGTAGACTTAGCAGTACTAACCATACTTAGCATATCTTCAATTCCCAACAAAGAGAAAATCATAATATAAATCTAGCAATAATCTAGGAAGAAATATGCTTTGATTATCATTTACATATTTATCCAAATATAATAATATATTACTTAAATAAATAGATATTAGTACTATTACCTTACTGACATATAATTAAAAAACCGAAAATAAAAAATTGAGAGCAAGAATAGACATTAATTTGTAAGAAGTGCAACAAGTATAATGTTTATATCTAATTTGTATCGTGTATATACATATATAATCCATTTATTCGCTAATTTGCCAACCAACTTAGATGGATAATGTTGCACTTTGACTATAATATTATAGTCATCAAAGCATCTTTTAGATGTGTTTGAAGAATGAGACTTGCATGGCAAATAAAATAAATTCACATTTTATTTTCTCTCAAATTTGTTGTTTTTGTTTCTGTTGTTTAGTTGATGGATAATATAATGATACACTATGGTAAAATCATATTGACGAGATGATATCCAAGTAGGACTATAGAAGATGGATTTATGGATTTGGTTGTAACAACCCAAATCCAATTAACAGCTAAAACATAGCATTACAACCAAAATGGTCCCAACTAATTTACATACATAAAACTTAACTCAAATTCCGCAACGGTAATACATAACCACAATTGAGATTTACTATAAACCTATCGGCGACGACAAGTCTCCGACATACCTCTTCTACTTCATAACCTCCTCTCATTCCCCTTGGACGAACTCCCACTAAACACTAATTACCTGATAAGGTTTTCAGTTTTATAAAAAGTGAGGGTTAGACTGGAGGTTTACTGAGTTCCCTCAAGTTTCAGCATCACACAATAAAATATCATTTAAAATTGGTTATAAACATTTATAAACGATTCAAATCTTTAAAACCAATCATGACACACACAACACATGTAGATGGCACACGCTTAAGTCACGCACACCTGTGATAACGTGTTTGGCACATGCTTAAGTCACGCAAACCTGTGATAACGTGTTCGGCTCACACTGCCTTTAAATGGGACACACCCCCATATAGGCATTAACGGGACACCCCCCCCCCCCCTCCCCCCCATATAGGCATTAACGGGACCCCCCAGGGTATGAGCAATAACGGGACACACCCCCGATTCATTGCATCACATGCCCCACCCCACATGAAATGCACACTTTAATATCCATACCATTAAGCATATTTAAACCAATGTAAAAACATGCATTTAATAAACATCATACGTGTTAAAGTACGCACGTCAACAAAAGTAAGTTTAGAAAGACTCACATGTCGTCCACACTTTAGCTCACACCTTATGCTACGGATGTCCAAACCGAACACCTAGATCACACGGTACACAAAGGTGTTAAACCCCATAAATAACTTCTAAAAACGTTCATTATCCTCCCCAAGACAACCCCTAAACGATACCTCAATCCTAGCCCAAACCTACATACGAAACAAAAGTTGGAACAACTCGATAGAGCCTGGCACGACCTCCCGCGCGACCAAATCTGCGCCGAAACCCGCACCAGACATTGTCCAGTGTTTGGTGCGACCTCCCATATGTCCTATACCGCGCCAGAACCGGCGCGGGGCTTTGGTCCAGCACTGCACGCATTTTCAACCGAAGTCCTCTCGGTTTCTCAATCTCAACTCTACCCAAATCAATCTTAAGCCTCCAAAATGAGGTAATCGATGTTCTAAACATTTTCCAACAATATCCAAAAACATATCATTAACCAATCCATAAAACCCATGTTGGTCCCGAAAGGGTTCTACAAGTGTAAGTTTGTAGAAGGGGGGTTGAATGCAAACACAAAATTTTAGTTTAAATTTGTTTTTTTGATTATTGAGAAAATCAAAAAACACAATTTACAGTTTGTTACGGAAATAGATAAGGTAAATTTAATCTAAACAAACTAAGAAGTCACTAAGTTGTGTTGCACTAGAAAAGGGAAAGAGGGAGTTTGTAGAAAATAGATATTCTACGATACACACAAAAGAGATTCAGGACCCTTCAAAATGAAGGGTATCACTCCTATTTATTCCCCATGCATTTAATGCATGGCAGAGGTACTTTACACGTATCAATTCTTCATTGGGTGCATGCTTCTGACTTTTGTCAAAGACGTGCTCTTGGCCGCATGGTGAACAGTGTAGAGTGGTTGTACGATTATGGACAAAAGCAGGTTTGATTTTGTACCTTCGTACTATTTGTGCAAAAGGATAAGACAAACAAACCTTGAACTGCAAGCTTCATGATCAGCAATCGCTGATGTAGTCTTTCTTTAGTGAGGTCTGATGAAAGTCTCGGCTATCGCTGAAGCTTTGTTCTTGAGTTATCGCGCGTTGTAGACTTGTCTTGGTTTCACTGAATGTCACTTCAGATCATGAGTAGACTTGTCTTGTTCATCAGCTTGGTCTTCAACTTCAGCGATGAGTTCTCTTCGGCGCGAGGCTTGTCTTCAGATATTACATCAACAATTTACATAGGAAGTGTTCAACGATCACTGAACAAACTCAGCTTATGAACGTTGATGGTGAAACACTAATACATACAGATGTTAAATGTAATTTTCACTAAGTATTCAAAGAGCCGTCATCAAATCACTGAGAGAGTTTGGATCAACAACCCATCTATTGAAGAACGCTATTTTCTGAAAAACATAAAAATGAAGAACTTCTTGAAGGAAAACACCATAGATGGGGGTTTTTGCCCAAAACTCAAAAAAGACCAATCAATACTCAATCAAACAATGATTCCTTAGGGTTTTTTTAATCCAAAAACACATCAAGAATGGAAACTCCCAAAAGTCCCAAACCAAGAAACCCACTAATGACTAATCACATAGAAGACAATAGGTTTACCTTAAGAAGATGAAGTGCAATGCACCAAAACCACCTTCTTTCTTCAAAATCCTCAAGAACCCCCACAATTTTACACTAAACTTCTCAAATGACTCTTTCCCTCCTCTCTAGCCTCCAAAATGTCCAGCTGAAAATGAGAAGAGAAAAGAGGGATTTGTGTAACAACCCAAAAGTACAATAGAACAAACATAGCATTTAAGCATAAATTTACAAAGCTGGGTCCCAAAAATTTTCGTTACATCATACATAAGCTAAGGTTGGCGGAAACAACCTATACACAACTGATAATAATCTAACTTCTACCAGGGGCACCTGCACTATCACTAGCTGCTTCCGAACTCCATTTTGCTACTTACTCACTTATCTGAGCCTCCAAAATAACGTTTACCTGAAAAGGGTTTTGGTTTTGAAAAGCGAGGGTTAGACCATGAGGTCTAGTGAGTTCCCCCTAAAACATGTTCACAAATCATTTAAAGAAAAACGTTCATTTCAAAACAGTAACGTATCAAATCATGTACTTAACGATGGTATGCACAGCGGAGAAGACCATGGCAAACACCCTACAAAGCCGGGTACGGCAACACCCTACAAAGCCGGGTACGGCAACACCCTACAAAGCCGGGCACGGCAAACCAAGTAGTCCCCCCCCCCACGGTACAACCCAACTCCACAAATGATAGTTCAATAAAAACATGCGGTTTCACACACTTGAGGGCAATCCTCCTTTAATAGCAAAATAATACTTTTCATGGAAAACATTCGTAACAGCTCGTAAATAAATCATGCTCATAAACATACCCTGATCAGTAAAACATAAAGCTTTCATTTACGTAAAATTCATGCAAATTAACGGGGCACTTTCATATAATCATTTTCCTTTGGAAACACATAAAATCAAGTATTTTAGTTAGAAAAACTCACCTGGCTAGCTTGCTTCAAAGCTCCTCACTTACACTTCCGATCTCTAGGCGGAACACCTATTATATTAATAGCGTTCGTCATAATCCGTTCAATTATTACTCGAGTTAAATCCCGAACTCAACCCTAACTTATCTAAATTGGTAGATTACCTTCTAGTCCAAAAATCATAAATAATGGTCTTTGCTTACAGATCCAATCGACATACTATACCGGATCCATTAATTTACCCGATTCTAGGTTTCCCCCGACATAAAGTTATAACTCTAGATTCTAAATATCAAAGCCGGATCATAATAATAATAATATGACCAAATTAAATAAATAGACTGTCGATTACGTACTAGGCCCCTTTAAATAATTATAGACTTTAATAATAAATTAAGCTCAAATTTAATATCTAAGCCCAAAAGGGCTTAATAATTCCTTCGGCCCAACACTCAAATCGGCCCAACTTGAATTACGGGTCAACTTTCGGAACATACCGACTTCCGGTACACCCGGTTCCGAAAAACCGATGATTACGAACAAACCCACATAAACACTTGATTTAACTATGACAACAAGAAATATAATCAAATCTCTATATTAATACTCTTATTTGATTTCTCATTTCACATAGCCGAGTGCAACTAGAGACCGAGCAAATCTAACATTACTTGAAAAAGAGAGCAATGAAATGGAAGGGTTTCTTACCGGAATAAAACCTCACGGAATGGAAAACTGTTGCCCAGAACTCCGGCGACCACCTCCGGCGACCACCACTGCCGGCCATCGCCGGCGACCACCACCGGCAGCCGACTACCGGTATTCCTCCGATCACCTTCTCCGTCGCCGGTGAACCCAACCACCACCTTCATCTCTCGCAACCTCCCTCTCTCTCACGCTGCTTTCTCCCTCTCTCTTTCTATCTCACGCAGTTCTCTCTCTTTCCTTGCTGCTCTCTCTCTCCCGCAGTCTCTCTCTCTCTCTCACGAAGCTCTCTCTCTCTCCGTCGTCCATCTCTCTCTCTCCGTCTGTCTCCCTCTCTCTCGCTCGTCGGTTTCTCTCTCTCACTTACGAAGCTCTCTCTCTCCGGCATCCATCTCTCTCTCTCCGGCCGTCTCTCTCTCGCTCGCCGGCGGTTTTGTTCTCGGCGCACACCCACACAAGACACACACACACAGCCCTTTCTTCTTTCTTTCTTCTTGCCTCTTCTCAATATGCAGTAAGAACACCCACCACCCTAAAAGCAAAACTTGCTTTCTCTTTTCTTCCAGCAAAACGGCGCACAGGAAAATAAAACAATAGATTAGGTTTCTAACTTTCAACTTTAACCCCCTACATTTCACAATAAACCAAATGTACCCTTAACTTCCATTTAATTTACATGACTCATTTGGGGTTATTACAACCTCTCCTCCTTAATAGAATTCCGTCCCGGAATTCACTTCAAAGATATCCGGCGAGAATTGATTATCGAAGCTTAAATCTTACTCTCGGAATAAATCTCCCTAATACGAAACATTAACAACAAACTTTCACGCCTTCGCTACACAACTCTGATTAGACTCACAATCTCTGTTTATAACCGCAACATACAGTCATCTTATTTTTTCATCTTCCAGTCGGATCCATTAATTCAGGGACACCACGACACTCAGGTTCTATAATTCCTTCGATTAACCACAACGACCACCAATCGGATATCTTTATATAAGTCATCCCAACCTTCTTACCTAGATTCATCGCAACTAATTCTTTAATGATCAGGGTGCCATTCTCAAGGACACATCCTCAAGAATCCTCGTAATCCGTCTCACAATTCCCATTATGCAATTAGAGGTTGTAAATATCTCAATGCTTACAAATCCCTAGTTACCCATATATGATTCTTGACTACAATAACAGTATTCGAACTCGACTGCCCTTCTCTGCTAGTGCAATATAACTACCAACCCTTACCGCACAAGGCAGCACAATTCCTCCTCTTTATCACAAGCAACTTTAACTTGACCAACTCATTTCAATTATAATTATCAACTTATATCAAGAGCTAAACTCCAATCGAGATGCAATTCATTTCGTTCTAACAACTATAATTTGTCATATTTAATCACTTAATATCATAACTCAACATCACATCCCAAAATACTGGTATTCGCAAAATCCACCAGACAGACTGATTTCTTACCAACAACTCCACTGAGTAACTCAACAATTCACAATTTCCCAATTAATTTGAAACTTACTTATCCCAACATACTATCATCACTTCTCACCTTAACATATCAATTCTCCCTTATCTGTACTTAGTAAGAACCTCGATGGAATTATAACACATTCTGAAATAACAATTAAATTTCATTTCTTAACAAATCCAAAAGTTAAATCAACCAATCCGAGGCTTATACGTCTATCATGACGTTTCAAATCAACTAATGATCATACTCCCACTCCAACCCATAATCATCATCACCACGACATTCTTTAAACATAACCAAACTTCCAACTGTTTCCTTCTAAGATCATTCCCTCACACATAAGAAACAATTCACAACCTGCAAAAATTTAGCATTTACTACAACACATTTTGACTACACACTCTTCATCCTCTTTAAACTTCCAATGATCCCAACATATCCCTACTTAGCGACTCTTACAACCAAAATACTTGGTTTCTCCTTTGGGTGATCTCCCACCATAAGGTCAACTAATGACATTACATAACTGTACATTCCTCACTCATAACATCACACCGCAGACCACATCTCCCATGGTCCTTCGCACACACTTCACACTTTCCTTACCGATTGATAAAGTCTACACACTCGCTTCGATTGTACTACATACCTCATCATTCTACGTATCCCTCCATACTTCGTAAATAGGACGCTTCTTCAACATGATCACTTCCCAACCTCTTAACACCCCTACAAGGTGTCCTATCAATTTCTAACCTTCTGTTTCACGTCTTCGGCCTCGGCCATCTTATGTAGCTATCGAATTCTACAGCAGCCGACAACCTGAAACCACTTTCTTAATTTATTCTTAAACATGGGTTCCTTTACGGAACCTAATCCTATCATCATATTATAATTACTTCGCAATACGTCTCCCTCTTTCTGGAATCACTCCGGTAATATCGACCTTACAAACTCACCTCAAGACTCACATTTCCACCTCACGGATATTTCATTCTTACTTGCCACACTACTCTTTAACGAATCGCTAAGACCATCACTTGAAGACTTCAAACCCTTCCTCCGGACACAACTGCCTGTTGACAGCCGTACATCCAGCTACCGAACAAGGGTGCAAACCCTCATTCGACCGATACTATAATTCACTACTGACTCTATCACTGTCCACCCCTCCTCTTGGGCACTCTTACTAAAGTTATATCCTTCTTTCCTGATTTGACCAATATCTCTTCACTCTCGGAGTTCTTCCTCGGCTTAAAATGTAATACTCTACGACCTAGTGAGTTCATAGCCTTCATGCATGACAACGCATTAAATAAATCATTTCGCACACTGTATCATTTTAGATAAACAACACTTAAAAACATCTTGGGTACACATGCCCCCATTACTCTTATAAATTCAACGCCCTGCACAACGATCTCGAGAATCGTTCGCATGCAACTTTCCATAAACTTAATCTTACTCCTACCGTACGATGTCAATACGACAGTGATATATTGCATGAAAATCTTTTTATTTGGCACAATTTTGAAAGAATTACCGTCGCCAGGAAAATCAGTTGGTTTTCGTACTCATAAATAACTCCAACATGTCATTACTCACTTTGGTTATAAAAGTTTCGCATGTAATCGTTTTCTTGACTTTTGCAATAATTTAGCTCATCATGAAAAGAGCAATATGCTTTACAAATCATAAAACTCGAAACTTCATGGTGCCATGTGAATGAAATCACCTTTTTCTTTAAACATACGCGCGCACATTCTGACTCGTTTCCGATCAAAATTTATCTTTACGTATTTAACTTAAATCGTGAAAATTTCATGCTACATAAAAAGGATACCATGCATGAGACTCTACTTGCATTTGAAGGCTACTCACTCTAACAAGGTCAACTGCTTTACTCGCTTAGCTTATCTTTGACATTCTACCTACGACCAACGGTCGCCCTCTTTGTCACGCAACAACTTGCTGAACACACTTTCCACATCTCACTTACTCAATCCCTTTCATACGATTTCGTTTTAATCACTATCTCATTTTCTACTTCTACCTGCTTTCATTTCACAATAAGTATCTTATTTCATTTACACTGCCTTTGAAAAGCTCGACTAAGAAGTCAGGGTTCTATTGATACGTTCAAAATTTCAACACCGATATTCCTTATCATTCTAACTGATCTCATCCCACTATTTCTAGAACTGGGACTTTCTAGAAACAAGAGTCTTACTCACGATCAATCATTTTTTTTCTCTTCGAACCCCCGAAGATCTACCTCTAAATGATTCATAACATTCTAAACAACGCTTCGCCTCTACGATGTATACATTATTCACTTCATAAAGATTTCTCATGAAACCTTCCCAACAAGGGGTCTCAGTCTACACCTCAGAGATCTCGTTGACATTCTAACGTACTGAAACACGACATAAACACCGGGTGGGTTAATAAGGTAGGTTAAGCACGTACATGTACCTGTAAGTTCGCAATTACACTGGCCAGGTGAAATCTCAAACTTACCTTACATGACAGTCCTCAGTACCCTATTAGTCCTATCTTTATAATAGCGTCCTCCTAACGCGTCTTCTGTATTTACAATAGTGCCCTCCTAACGCATTTCCTGATTCTCAGTTGTGATTTCTACTCCCAAGTTTAAGTTTAGGCCCGTCCGGTCACCTAAGTCTCTTAAACTATGGCTCTGATACCATTTGTAACAACCCAAAAGTACAATAGAACAAACATAGCATTTAAGCATAAATTTACAAAGCTGGGTCCCAAAAATTTTCGTTACATCATACATAAGCTAAGGTTGGCGGAAACAACCTATACACAACTGAGAATAATCTAACTTCTACCAGGGGCACCTGCACTATCACTAGCTGCTTCCGAACTCCATTTTGCTACTTACTCACTTATCTGAGCCTCCAAAATAACGTTTACCTGAAAAGGGTTTTGGTTTTGAAAAGCGAGGGTTAGACCATGAGGTCTAGTGAGTTCCCCCTAAAACATGTTCACAAATCATTTAAAGAAAAACGTTCATTTCAAAACAGTAACGTATCAAATCATGTACTTAACGATGGTATGCACAGCGGAGAAGACCATGGCAAACACCCTACAAAGCCGGGTACGGCAACACCCTACAAAGCCGGGTACGACAACACCCTACAAAGCCGGGTACGACAACACCCTACAAAGCCGGGCACGGCAAACCAAGTAGTCCCCCCCCCCCTACGGTGCAACCCAACTCCACAAATGATAGTTCAATAAAAACATGCGGTTTCACACACTTGAGGGCAATCCTCCTTTAATAGCAAAATAATACTTTTCATGGAAAACATTCGTAACAGCTCGTAAATAAATCATGCTCATAAACATACCCTGATCAGTAAAACATAAAGCTTTCATTTACGTAAAATTCATGTAAATTAACGGGGCACTTTCATATAATCATTTTCCTTTGGAAACACGTAAAATCAAGTATTTTAGTTAGAAAAACTCACCTGGCTAGCTTGCTCCAAAGCTCCTCACTTACACTTCCGATCTCTAGGCGGAACACCTATTATATTAATAGCGTTCGTCATAATCCGTTCAATTATTACTCGAGTTAAATCCCGAACTCAACCCTAACTTATCTAAATTGGTAGATTACCTTCTAGTCCAAAAATCATAAATAATGGTCTTTGCTTACCCATCCAATCGACATACTATACCGGATCCATTAATTTACCCGATTCTAGGTTTCCCCCGACATAAAGTTATAACTCTAGATTCTAAATATCAAACCAAATTAAATAAATAGACTATCGATTACGTACTAGGCCCCTTTAAATAATTATAGACTTTAATAATAAATTAAGCCTAAATTTAATATCTAAGCCCAAAAGGGCTTAATAATTCCTTCGGCCCAACACTCAAATCGGCCCAACTTGAATTACGGGTCAACTTTCGGAACATACCGACTTCCGGTACACCCGGTTCCGAAAAACCGATGATTACGAACAAACCCACATAAACACTTGATTTAACTATGACAACAAGAAATATAATCAAATCTCTATATTAATACTCTTATTTGATTTCTCATTTCACATAGCCGAGTGCAACTAGAGACCGAGCAAATCTAACATTACTTGAAAAAGAGAGCAATGAAATGGAAGGGTTTCTTACCGGAATAAAACCTCACGGAATGGAAAACTGTTGCCCAGAACTCCGGCGACCACCACTGCCGGCCACCGCCGGCCACCGTCGGCGACCACCACCGGCAGCCAACTGCCGGTATTCCTCCGATCACCTTCTCCGTCGCCGGTGAACCCAGCCACCACCTTCATCTCTCGCAACCTCCCTCTCTCTCACGCTGCTCTCTCCCTCTCTCTTTCTCTCTCACGCAGTTCTCTCTCTTTCCTTGCTGCTCTCTCTCTCTCCCGCAGTCTCTCTCTCTCTCTCTCACGAAGCTCTCTCTCTCCGTCGTCCATCTCTCTCTCCGGCTGTCTCCCTCTCTCTCGCTCGTCGGTTTCTCTCTCTCACTTACGAAGCTCTCTCACTCCGGCGTCCATCTCTCTCTCTCCGGCCGTCTCTCTCTCTCTCGCTCGCCGGCGGTTTTGTTCTCGGCGCACACCCACACAAGACACACACACACACAGCCCTTTCTTCTTTCTTTCTTCTTGCCTCTTCTCAATATGCAGTAAGAACACCCACCACCCTAAAAGCAAAACTTGCTTTTTCTTTTCTTCCAGCAAAACGGCGCACAGGAAAATAAAACAATAGATTAGGTTTCTAACTTTCAACTTTAACCCCCTATATTTCACAATAAACCAAATGTACCCTTAACTTCCATTTAATTTACATGACTCATTTGGGGTTATTACAATTTGCATTTGCCCTCTTAAGTTACTATTTGCACCAAGGTCCTTGCTCACTCATAACTTTGCACCACACATCCTCAAGTTCTATTCTTTTCACAAATGGGAACATGGTTATTACATTGGTGCATGAGATTTTATATGTATTTTCCGACTCGGGCTCTCTATGTTATATCTATTATGGTTTTGTACATTTTGGTATTTGCCATTGTTATTTGAACTAACACCATTAAAATAAATCATTTAACTCGGTTACATTAAATGTCATTTTAGTCTTTTGGCTTTTTTTTTCCTTTTAAAATAAGTAAAAACAATATTTTTATACACACATGTATATGTATTAAAAACAATAAAAATTAAATCATCTTTAATATAATTAGTTTTTTAATTTAAACAAATAAAATCATAAAACAATATCTTATTTTATTTATTTTGATATCCTTATTGATATATTTATATATCATTTTTACTTTTTTTGATAAAAAATGAAAATTAAATAGGCAAAAAGACTAAAATGACCATTGGTTTAACCGAGTTAATGGATTTGTTTAAGGTGTTAGTTCGAAGGACATGATAAATTGTATACCATAAGAACCAAAACCATAATAAACATACCTTAAAGACCATAGTAAAAAAAATCAAAACAAATAGACCAAATCCATAATTCACTCATATCGTTAATTAAAGTTAATTTTTTGATTAGCTAATTAACTCAATTACACCGTCCAAAACTCTCAATAAATATGTAATTTAATTATTTGCATGGAGTGCTCGTTTCTAATTTGTAAACCCAATTTCGATTGAATTGATTCTAAAAGTTAATTGAATATATATAGCATGTGCATATTATTATACCCAAACCTTTCTGACCTCAACCGGAAATTTATCAATTTTTTTTTATAACAATCTAACTTAGGGGTCGTTTATCTAATCACTTACCCGGGTAATTGTTTACCGATAAAATTCAACACTATCACTTACTTCCCGGTTAAGATTATAGTCCACCAAAATGGCATCGTATGCAACAATTTAACCGGTAAACACTAACAGGGACGGATCTATGTTTTGAATAGGGGGTCAAGTGACTCCCATAAAGTCCCCTCAAAAGTAAATTTTATATAATAGATTTTATGTTTTATAAACATACTGTGTTGTTTTGACCCCCAAAAAATTTCACTTAGACCCCCAAGTCTAAGTATAGTTCCAATTAAAATCCTTTATCTAGATAATGTGATTCAACCTTCCTGCACGTCTTTGTCCTTTGGTTGAGTTGCATATATTTATAAAATAAATTTTAAATGTTATTACTATAAATATATTTATTATTTTATTTGATTTTAACATTATTTTTATATATAATTATCTCTATATATTTATTTATAGTACATAATAAGCAATCAAATAAAAGTATATGTTAATTAATAACTTAGCACCGGTATTGTTTATTATGTATAATCCCTTAAATTTCAAATTTACTAGTATTTACTTTATGCATACAATTTCTTAAAACGTTTTGAACTTTATAAAATTAACTAACTTGTATATATGTTCACATTAAAAATAATCATAGCCATACTAATAAAATACTATAATACTACATCATAATCTTTATAAAAAAAACTCCATCGTTAACATAAAAAAATAAATTACATTTTTATCTTTTTAAAATATTTATTGTTAATTGTTCCGGCTAAAATATTAGTTGTTTTATTATTTCGTCCGGAAAACGAAAGGATGTTCCAGAAATATTGTTATATTGAATTGTTAGAAAAGATGAAAAGATTTCTTAAAAGAAAAATGTCAATTTTTGCAACCGACAATGGTTGTAATTAATGATTCACGTATATTATCATACTTAAATTCCGACCCCCATCTTAAAAGTTTCTGGATCCGCCTCTGAACGCTAACCGTGGTAAGAGCCGTCGCACTCACTTACTGGGCAAGACTCTCGGTTCTTGCTCTTACCGGGTAAGATTCTTAATCATTGTCATATTCATCCAATAAGCTAATATGACTTGGTAAACACTTACTCAGGTAAGTGTTTTATAAACGGCCCTTAAGTATACCTGAAATCCGATCGAATTTTGTTTTTCCCACTCAATCCCACTTGATGCAAACCCCTAGAAAAGAATCGATTTATTTAGCGTTGAATATTAAATTAATTTGAAATGATAATGACAAGTCATTTGATTAATTTTTACGAAATATAAATCCCATTGACTTTGTAAACCAAATAAAATTATTGCATCAATAATTCGATCAAACCTACTACAGTATATAATATATTCACAATGATTACAAATTGTTTTCAAAAATAGATCAAGAGTAGGTATTTGTAATAAATAACTAATAACTTGCATATAAAAAATGGAGAAGAACCGAGCATGAAAAGGAGATGAAGGAGATCGACACTGTAAAAAGAATGGTGACTAAGTTAGACAATATTGCTGAGTTTTGCAGACTTACAGACCAGGAGATCCATGATTGGAGAAACGGAAAACAGAAAATATTGGAAATGGAGAATATTAATTGTTTGGATTTAAAGCAAAAATCGAAAATTAAATGGTTAGTCGATGGAGATGAGAACAACAAATTTTTTCACGGCACTATCAAGGGCAAAAATCGAAAAAACAGAATACACGGGTTACTTATTAATGGGTCTTGGAAACAGAAGTGAAAGCAATTCATGATGAGGCTTGGAATTTCTTCAAAACTAAATTCGAAGAAAATCACATTAATCGTCCCAAACTCATCAACTCGAACTTCAAAAGAATCACCCTCGAAGAATGTATTGCCCTTGAACAGCCCTTCAGCAAGGAAGAGATCAAAGCTGCCATATGGTATTGTGGCAGTGAAAAAGCCCCGGGTCCAGACGGATTTACTTTCAAGTTTTTGAAGACTTATTGGCCTTTGGTGTGCGATGATATAATGAGGTTTGTGAAGCACTTTGAAGACAAGGGATGGCTGGAAAAAGGATGTAACTCCTCATTTATCACCTTAGCTCCTAAGGTGAAAGACCCGCTCACCTTAAACGATTATCGACCAATAAGCTTAATTGGAAGTATTTATAAAATCATCACCAAGGCCCTTACTTCTCGTATAAAAAAGGTGATCGATTATGTAATCAGTGAGACTCAAACAGCTTACGTCGAAGGAAGAAACATTTTAGATGGCACCGTCATCATAAATGAGGTGTGCACTTGGGCAAAAATGACAAAGAAGAAGATGTTTTTGCTTAAAGTTGATTCGACAAGGCCTTTGATTCAATAAATTGGGGATATTTAAACTCAATTATGGCACAAATGGGGTTTGGCACAAAATGGCGGTCTTGGGTCTCGGGGTGTTTGGGCTCCTCTCAGGCCTCGGTTTTGGTAAATGGCTCTCCCACAAAGGAATTCCCGATAACTAAAGGTGTTCGTCAAGGGGATCCTCTATCCCCTTTCTTGTTTATCATTGCAATGGAAGGGCTCAATATTGCAATGAGAGATGCCCATGACAAAGCATTGTTCCATGACATAAAAATACCAAAACACGACGTTCCTCTCTCACATCTCTTTTACGCTGATGATGCGTTATTTATCGGTGATTGGACAAGAAGCAATCTTAAAAACCTTGCAAGAATCCTCCGGTGCTTTCATGCCGCCTCCGGCCTAAAAGTAAATTTCCACAAATCACAGGTTTTTGGTATTGGCATTTTTTAGCGGGAGTTAGCTTGCAGTGCTAGAGTCCTTGGATGTGATGCGTCTTCTCTTCCTTTTAAGTACTTAGGAGTTCTGGTGGGAGCTAATATGAATCGCATAAAAAATTGGGAGCCTGTCATTGATCGTGTTCAATCTAGATTATCCGGTTGGAAGTCGAACTCGTTGTCGTTCGGTGGTCGACTCACACTGGTTAAATCTGTTCTGGGAAGTCTTCCTCTCTATTACTTCTCGATATTTAAAGCTCCGATTGGCGTCATTGATTCTCTGGAAAAGATTCGAAGTCGGTTCTTATGGGGGGATGTGAGGAAAAACGAAAAATACATTGGGTGTCTTGGCCTAAAGTCCTGGCTGCGAAAGAAAATGGAGGGCTTGGGGTTGGTAGCTTAAAGGCAATCAATTTATCACTTTTAGTCAAATGGATTTGGAGGCTCAAAACAGAAAGAAAATCCATTTGGAGCTATGTTATTTCTGGTATTCATAATCTTAAGAGGAAGCCGATAAATGTTTTATCGAAGAAATCGATGCACGGAATGTGGACTAATATTGCAAAGGCGAAACAGGAGCTAGACGGTATTGGAGTTGATTCAGATAATCTCTTTTCTGTCTCCGTGGGTGCAGGTGATGAAACATTGTTCTGGACCGAAGTTTGGATAGATCATTTGCCATTCCAAAAGCGATTTCCTGCCTTGAACGCACTGGAGAAACGGAAATCGGAGATAATAGCGGAAAGGATATCCTATAACGGATTCCTGGGCGACTGGAAAAGAACTCCCAAATCCCCGACTGAACTAAACGAACTCTCCCAGCTTCTCAACACTATCAGCGTGTTCACTCCCTCACAAGCAAAGGATGTATGGAAGTTTACTTTGGCCCCTGACGGATGCTTCCGGGTAAACATTTTGCGCAATCGGATTGATAAAATTCTAACTTCTTTTTCGCACAAAACCATGGTCTGGGTAAATATTACTCCTCTTAAAATCTTAGTTTTTATATGGAGAGTTTGCTTGGACCGGATTCCTACCATGTCTGCCTTATCTCATCGGGGTGTTAATTTAGCTTCATTATATTGTATTATGTGTAATGCGGGTACCGAAACGTGTGACCACCTGTTCGCAATATGCCCCTTTACTCGTGATTCTCTCGGATGGATCTTCAAGTGGTGTGATATAGACTTTCACAACTATTCATGTACAACAGAAATCATCAACTTTGCGGCTTGTTGGGGTAATTGCCCTAAGAAAAGAATGATCCTGTTGGCGATATTTTATGGTTCTTTTTGGTGCATTTGGAAGGAGAGAAACGAAAAGAGATTCAACAAGTTACCCTCAAATCCTACTAAGATTGCAGATCACGTGGTTTCGTTGGTGTTCAATTGGGTAAAGCATAGGGGTAAGGGTAAATTGGGGAATTGTAATTGGACAAAGTGGTGTTGTAATCCTTTTCTCATTTTGTAACTGTATTTGTTTTGTCTTTCTTTAGCTTGGCTCCTTGCTAAGCTTCTTTTTAATAAAATCTTGCCGGTTCCAAAAAAATATATATATATGTAATTTTTTTTGAAGTATATGATATTCATATACGGCAAATGCAATAATTAAACTCACACACTTTTCTCACCTTTGGTGATGTTTGAATCCCTGACCGCTTACGAGTACAAAGGATAGTTTAACTATGAACAAAAAGCAAAACATGATACTTGTATTTTAAATATTTATTTAAAAATTTATTGATAATAGTTTATTTGTCAAAAAATACAGCCAAAGTCAAAAGGCTATAAGAGCATCTCCAACAGCTTCCCTAAAGTTTTTCCAAAATGGGGAAGCAAAAGTCAAAATCCCCAAAAAAAATTGCTTCCATCTCCAACAGATTCCCCATTTTAGGGATTTCTAGTTTTGGGGTATTATCCAAATATGGAGAAAATTTTAGGGAATCTCCAAATTTCTCCAAAATGGGGAAGGGTTTGGGGAAGCTGTTGGAGATGAGTTTAGGATCAAAATCCCCATATTCTCCATTTTCTCCAAAATGGGGAAGCTGTTGGAGATGCTCTAATGTTTTTGGAATATCAATCTGTAATGCTATTTAGGCGTTGTTTGGCAGAAAAAAAGTTAGTTTATTTTTTTGGGTAGATATCAATGACCATAAGCTAGCTTATTGATACGTTACTTGAAGTAGTTTTTTGTGAATATTTTAATTATGTTCTCGTTAATATTAATTATTATTATAAATAAATATTAATTATTAAAATTTAATTATTATTAATTAACAAATATTAATTAATATCAATGTTCTAAAAAACTCGACGCACAGTTGACATGGCACCAAGGCTTGATTAATATTGACTGAGATTTATTAAATTAAAATTTAATTATACGTTGATATTAATTTTTAATTATTTAGAGTTATTGTTAATCATATCAATTAGTTTTATATATTTTTTTAATATTAATTAATATATTTTAATTATTAATTACTATTATGTTGGATTATTTTTTTCATACTATATGTAATGGTTAGATAAAATCATAAGTTAATATATATTTTTTCTAAAATTTGTTTTAACAAATCCAAAACTTATAGTATATATGTAATAATAAAATTTAAATTCCTTTAATTAACATATTGTATTATTTAATTTATCTTTACTACATTGGTTGTATTAATTAACATATTGTATTGCTATAAATTTATTTTAATTATAGAGTGAATTACACTGGTGGTCCCTATAGTTTATCCAAATTTTGGATTTGGTCCCTAAAGTATACTATCTACGGTGGCGATCCCTAACTTCTTAATTTACTTTCACTCATGGTCCTCATATGTTTGATTTACTTTCACTCATGGTCCTCGTATGTTTAATTACTTTCACTTATGGTCCTCCTATATAAAAACATAGAAGGACTATGAGTGAAAGTAAATCAAAAAGTTTGGGACCACCACCGTAGATAGTGTGCTTTAGGGATTAAATCCAAAATTTTGGGTAAACCACAGGGACCACCGATGTAATTCACTCTTAATTTAAAGATGTCTTTTTGATCATTTTACATGTTTATAAGGTAGCTTTTGCCAAACGTGACTTCTTCATCAGCTATCAGCTAGCTTATAATTTATCAGCTAGTTTGCCAAACATGTCTTCCATAATAAATTTTAAATTATTTTAATTAACATATTATATTATTTAATTTTTTTTACTACATTGGTTGTATTAACTAACATATTATGTTGCTATAAATTTGTTTTAATTATATAATTAAATTTTGTAATTGATAATTTTTTTAAGATGCCCTTTTTGGTCATTTTACATGCTTATAAGCTAGTTTTTGCCAAACGTGATTTCTTCATCAACTAGCTTATCAGCTACCAGCTAACTTATCAATCAACAGCTACCAACTAGCTTATAAGTTAATCAGCTAGCTTATAAGTTATTAGCTAGTTTGCCAAACATAGCCTTAGACATGTTTGGTAAAAATAAGCTAGCTTGGTTTTTTGGGTATATGTTTGGATGGACACAAACTAACTTTTTGATAAGCTACTTGGATTAGCTTATGAGGAGTGTGGCTTTTTTCAATTATGTCTTCATTAATATTAACTATTATTTATTAATTATTAATTATAAATAAATATTAATTAATATTAAATGAAAACTATTAATTATACTTTTATTATACATCAATATTCATTTTTTTATTATTTAGAATTAATGTTAATCATATCAACTATTTTTATATTACTTTTAAATATTAATCAATATATTTTAGTTATCAATTACTACCTATTTTCATATTATATGTAATGGTTATTTAAAATCATATACTAATCGTAATAACCATGTCTTAGTATTTTAGAGAATAGAGTTCAGGGTGGGTTTTGATGAAGTTTTAAAACAGCAGGGACCAAAATGGTAAATAGCAATAAGCGTGTAAAACTCCAAAACCCTCACCCATTTCTTCATTCTCACGTTTTTGGGGCTGAAGAACATCTTTGAGAGAAAGAGACATTTGTCAAGTGGGGTGTTCTTAAAGAATCTAGAAGGGGAAGCATTGGAAGAGATTCATCTTCTTCTCTATCAAGGTATCATCACCTCCATTTAATCACTTAAGCTTTTTGTTGGGTTTTGATGTTGAGTAATGAGAAGGAATGCTCATTTGTGCATTTTTGGATTGAAAACTTTTTGTAACATCCCTTATCCCATATACACGACATATCACACAATATAACACAATTAGATATAACAAACAAACTTCACTTTACATGTACGGTCCGGTAGTCTTTTACAAATAGAAAGAAAACATTTGAAATACAATCCTTGTGCTATTTGCATCCATAACACTTAACATTCCATTACAACTACTAAATAAGTCAAAAGCTTCGTCTTATAGTCTTCCTTACTAGCCATCCATCTCATACTCTACTTACTTGCCCTTACTTGATCCGCCACCTGGAATACATATTTTTAAAACAAAATGAGGGTTAGACCTGTTGGTCTAAGTGAGAAACCCCTGTTAGTTTAAAAACCATTTATACAAACTTCAATCATATAAATCACGCCACATAGTTACATATATCCAATTTAAACTCACACACCGTGTACCTTTCCTTCTCATTTCCTCCTGGCCATATTAGTGGTAGCAAGCCAACTAATAATATACAACGCTGTACAACATCTACAGCCAAACAACGCTATACAGATTCTATAGCCAAACACACCGGTCTTAAACCCGGCCAACGTATTATAACATATTATAATACTTATGTAAATATAATACCTCACTATATTATAATTCACATATAAACACATAGTCATCAACTATTTCATTCCCAATTCACACATATACGTATTCCATTTAAAAACGTTTTTAAAGTAAAAACTCACCTGTTTGACTTATCAAAATGTCCACCAAGCTTTTCTCAAACAATTCAGCTTCACTTCAATTTCACAGAATCTGAAACAATCATATACAAGTATTGTCTTACTACTTTGATCACACAAGTCTTACCAAGATTAAGAACTCTAAAACACTCTAGTCCCTAGATGTTACCCCCAAACCCGAACTTAAGTCGAGTCCACAGTACATTCGATCCTAGATCATTCCCTATCCATGAATTAACAATACTCAGGCTACTGGACACTTAAAAGCATCTAAACTCATCAATTTGATCAATCAGCCAAGGTATCCGGAAACCAAAGTTTATCCGGACAACACTACTTTTCCGGACAGCACAGCTTTTCCGGACAGCACAGCTTTTCCGGACAGCACAGCTTTTCCGGACAGCACAGCTTTTCCGGACAGCACAACTTTTCCGGACAGCACAACTAATCCGGTTAACATCCGGACACTAAAGAAATCCGGATACTATTCGGTAACCCATTTTTAACCGGAACTTAATGAAAAGAAGACTTACCCGGATAAATAACTCGTCCGGAAATCTGCAGAACACTATCCGGACACCACCAACAAGTTACCCGGACACTCCCAACAAAACCACCCGGACACATTCATAGTGTCCGGACACCTCTGACTGTTTGCCCTATTTCTACCCAGAATCCGACTGTGATTTATACCAGATCGATTTTGATGATTTTAATCCGACAGAAACTTCCTATTAACATTTACAAACATAAATTGTAAAGGAAACATACCTGTAATCTCTTCCAAGTACACCAAATGATCTCTTAAGCTAGCTTTTCTTCCTTTCTTCTTTTCTTCCAAAACACACACACACCCTTTGATATTTTTGCTGAATAATTAAGATTTCCTGGACATTCTAAGGATAATATCTATCCACATTTACCCTTTTAGCCCTTACACTAATCAATAATAGCCTAAACACCCTAAACCTACAAATTAACCAAATTTTTACCCTAAATATATTATTATAAACTTATTCAATTTAACGATAAGAGGGTTTAAATAACGACCTTACCCGGGATATTACATCATCTCCCCCTTAAAAGAATTCCGTCCCGGAATTCAGTTAAGCAAAAAGGTGAGGGTATTTGGCTCTCATGTCCGATTCGGTTTCCCACGTGGCATCCTGACCTCTATGATGCCTCCACTGAACTTTCACTTGCCTGATCTCCTTATTCCTCAACACTTTAACCTTATAATCAACTATAGCTTCTGGCTCTTCTATATAATTTAGTCTTTCGTCGACTTGTATCTCTGGTAGGGAGACTGCCTGATCTTGAGTAACTAAACACTTTCGGAAGTTTGACACGTGAAATGCATTATGAATTCTGCTCAACTCTGGTGGAAGATCTAATCTGTAAGCTACTTCCCCGATCCTTTCAGTGATTGCAAATGGTCCAATATACCTTGGGCTAAGCTTACCCTGTCGACCAAATCTGATGACTCCTTTCCACGGCGAAACCTTTAACATTACGTAATCCCCAACTTGAAATTCTAACGGCTTTCGACGGCGATCAGCATAACTCTTCTGTCTATCTTGAGCGACTTTCAATCTTTCTCGGATCTGAGTGACCTTATCGGCGGTTAACTGAACAATTTCCGACCCCGCTAGCTGTTTTTCTCCCACTTCGTTCCAGCACAGAGGCGTTCGGCATTTCCTACCATACAATACTTCGAACGGTGCCACTTGTATGCTGGAGTGATAACTGTTGTTGTAAGCAAATTCGATTAACGGCAAATGCTTATCCCACGATCCCCCAAAATCAACAATACATGCCCGGAGCATATCTTCTAAGGTCTGAATTGTTCGTTCACTCTGTCCATCTGTTTGAGGATGATACGCCGTACTTAACTTTATCTGAGTCCCCATTTCCCTTTGAAAGCTTCTCCAAAATCTTGAAGTAAAACGACTATCACGATCGGAAATGATCGAGATTGGGACTCCATGTCGAGTTACTATTTCATTAATGTATAACTTAGCTAATCGCTCCAATGAATCGGTTTCCTTTATTGGTAGGAAGTGTGCAGACTTTGACAACCTGTCGACGATCACCCAAATAGAATCGAATCCCTTCGGAGTTCTTGGTAGCTTTGTGATAAAGTCCGTGGTAATCTGCTCCCACTTCCACATAGGTATTTCTAGTCGTTGTAGTTGACCAAATGGCTTTTGATGTTCGATCTTTACCTTCTTACAAGTATCACACCGTTCTACATACTGAGCAATCCCTCTTTTTATCCCCGACCACCAATAGAATTGCTTTAGGTCTTTATACATCTTGTTTGTACCTGGGTGAATAGAGAAACGGGATTGATGAGCTTCTTGTAAAACACGATCACGTAACCCACCCAAACGAGGTACCCACACTCTGTTTCCCAGACACAATAACCCCCGATCATCTTTTACTAGCAATGCTGACATCCCCGCTAACCGTTCTGATTTCAGATGTTCATCCTGATAAGCCTCCACTTGACACTTCTGCAATTCGTCAAATATGTTGGTGTAGGAGTTCAGTTCGTATTGAAATAACTTTTATTGTTCCACTCCTTTCTTGACGACTGAGCGCATCTGCCACTACATTCGCCTTTCCCGGGTGATAAAGGATTTCACAGTCGTAATCATTCAGCAATTCCAACCATTTCCTTTGTCTCATATTTAGTTCCTTCTGATCAAAGAGATGTTGAAGACTTTTGTGGTCAGTATAAATCTGACATTTGGAACCATACAGATAATGTCTCCAAATCTTTAACGCGAAAACGACTGCAGCAAGCTCCATATCGTGCGTAGGATACTGCCGTTCATGATCCTTCAGTTGGAGAGAAGCATAAGCTATAACCTTTCCACGCTGCATAAGCACACAACCCAATCCCAATTTAGACGCATCACTGTAAACGACAAAGTCTTCAGAACCTTCAGGTAGTGATAGAATTGGTGCGCTGCATAGTTTCTCTTTCAATATTCGGAATGCCTCGTCCTGTTCCGCTTTCCATTCAAACTTCAAATTCTTTCGGGTCAGCTTAGTCAAAGGCGTTGCGATACGAGAGAAGTCCTTTATGAATTTCCGATAGTAACCGGCCAAACCCAGAAAACTGCGTACCTCGGTTGCTGTCTTGGGTTGTTCCCACTTTTCAACTGCTTCTACTTTCATCGGATCGACTTGTATACCTTTCTCAGAAACCACGTGCCCCAGAAATTGTACTTTCCGTAACCAGAACTCACATTTTGAAAATTTTGCATACAACCTTTCCTTCTTCAGCAGCTCTAGAATCAAACGAAGATGTTGCGCGTGCTCTTCCTTGGATCGAGAATAGATAAGAATATCATCGATAAAAACAATTACAAATTTATCGAGATACGGCTTACATACCCGATTCATCAAATCCATAAAGGCAGCTGGAGCGTTCGTCAATCCAAATGGCATTACTAAAAATTCATGATGACCATACCTCGTTCGAAAAGCAGTCTTTAAAACGTCTTCTTCTTTAACCTTCAGCTGGTGATAACCAGACCTTAGATCAATCTTGGAGAAATAGCAAGCTCCAACTAACGGATCAAAGAGATCATCAATTCGGGGTAGCGGATACTTGTTCTTTATCGTGCGCTTATTCAATTCTCGGTAGTCAATACACATTCTCATCGACCCATCTTTCTTTTTCACAAATAACACTGGTGCTCCCCACGACGAAGAACTAGGTCTGATGAAACCCTTATCGGATAGATCTTGTAGTTGTGCCATCATCTCTTTCATCTCTGGAGGTGCCAAACGGTACGGTGCACGGGCTACAGGAGTGGCTCCAGGAATTAAGTCTATACCGAACTCGACTTGTCTAACTGGCGGAAGACTGTTCAAGTCTTCAGGGAATACTTCAGGGAATTCACTAACGATAGGAATATCTTCCATCCTAATCTTTTCCGGCTTAACATCTATCACGTAAGCCAAGTAACTCTGACAACCCTTATTCACACACTTACGTGCCTTTACTAGTGATATAAGACAAGACTGATGATTCCTACGATCACCATAAATCACTACCGGTCCTCTCTCAGGCAATACAACATTTATTATCTTCTTGTCACACACTATATTAGCCTGATTCTCAGCCAACCAGTCCATTCCCACTACTACATCAAATTCTATCAAAGTTATAGGAAACAATTGTATAGGCACTCCACACCCCTCTATATTAATCACACAACCATCAAATACTTCACTAACCGGCACTTGGTTATCATTTGCAGTATCCACTAATAGAGCATGTTCTAACAATTTAGGTTTCAAACACAGACAAGCAGCAAATGCAGGAGACATAAACGATCGGTTTGCACCGGAATCAAATAACACCTTAGCACGTGTAGAGTTTATCAAAAATGTACCTGTGACCACATCTGGAGTTTCCTCCGCTTCTTTCTCAGTCTTCTGAAATGCGCGACCTCTGGTTACTGGCGGTTCCAGTCTTGGCACTACTGGTTTAACATTTGCTGGCCTGCCTGATGACCCACCTTGCTGCATCCTCCCTCGCGGACAGTTTGACTGGAAATGATCCGGAGAATTGCATAAGAAACATAGCCGCGTTACCTTACAATCCTTAATGACGTGCCCAGTCTTCCCACACTTATAACATGCTCGCAAATCACCTTGGCAGTTTCCTTGATGGACACGGTTGCACTTCGGACATGGTCTTTCCGCTGGTCGAAACGGCGGACGGTTATCATACCTCTGAAATCAGGACCTCTTCGGATCATATTGTGGTCCTTCCCACTTTCTCTTTCCGATACTCTTATCTCCCGTATCTCTTCTCATATCTCGTTCAACATTTTCCGCTGCATCAACTGCAGCTGAAAAGGTATCGGGTCCCTTTGCAGTCACTAACCTTCTAATCTCTGAGTTCAACCCAAAGATAAACCTTTCTATCTTCATCGCTTCTGTAGCGACATAGTATTCTGCAAATCGAGATTTTTCCAGAAAGCTAGCAGTATAATCTCGAACGGATAAGCTTCCTTGTTGCAAATTCATGAATTCTCCTTCCAGTTGTTTGACGGCTGCTTGGGGACAAAATGCGTTCCTGTAGACTATCACAAATTCTTCCCAAGAGAGGGTAGAATAAACATCGGGTCCTTTTGAATAATAAACGATTCCCACCAATACAACGCATCTCCTTTCAACATGGTTGCCCCGTACAATACTCTATCTTCGTCCGCACACTTACTCGTTTTAAAAATGGCTTCAATTTCCTTCATCTACCTCATTGCTTTCACCGGATCCCGATCCCCTGAGAATGTCGGAGGCTTGCATCTAAGAAACATTTTGTAATCACATTTTCTCATTACCGGTAAGACCGTTGGGGTAATTGGCATCTCCTCTTCAAGAGTAGGGTCTGGTCTTTCTGTTTCAGTATTATGAGCTTGGTTGAGCATAGCTTGAATATTGTCTTGTAATCTCCCCATTTCTGTCATTAAATCAGCTCTGGTAATGAAATACGTACTATTTTGTTGAGTTCTACCTCCGGCTCCACCTCGAAGTCTACCTCCAGTTCTGCCCCCTGTTCTGCCTCCCCTGTCCCCTGTTCCTACTGGCGGATTAGTTCTGTTTGGATTTCTTCCTCCTCCTCGATTCGAATTTCTTGTACCACTTGCCATTCTGTAGATTTAAACAAGATTAATATACACATAAGCACATACCCCATATAACAAGGTATTCCAGTTCAAACATGTACCTGTAAGATCACGATTACACTGGCCAGGTGTAATATGAAATTACCTTACATGATGTTCCTTCTACCTTTTATACTTCATCATCCCAAGGTTCTATAATGATAGGGACATCCTACTTCACATGCAGTTTAAGTCTAGGTACAGATACAAATACCTAAATCCCTTAAACTAAGGCTCTGATACCATTTGTAACATCCTTTATCCCATATACACGACATATCACACAATATAACACAATTAGATATAACAAACAAACTTCACTTTACATGTACGGTCCGGTAGTCTTTTACAAATAGAAAGAAAACATTTGAAATACAATCCTTGTGCTATTTGCATCCATAACACTTAACATTCCATTACAACTACAAAATAAGTCAAAAGCTTCGTCTTATAGTCTTCCTTACGAGCCATCCATCTCATACTCTACTTACTTGCCCTTACTTGATCCGCCACCTGGAATACATATTTTTAAAACAAAATGAGGGTTAGACCTGTTGGTCTAAGTGAGAAACCCCTGTTAGTTTAAAAACCATTTATACAAACTTCAATCATATAAATCACGCCACATAGTTACATATATCCAATTTAAACTCACACATCGTGTACCTTTCCTTCTCATTTCCTCCTGGCCATATTAGTGGTAGCAAGCCAACTAATAATATACAACGCTATACAACATCTACAGCCAAACAACGCTATACAGATTCTATAGCCAAACACACCGGTCTTAAACCCGGCCAACGTATTATAACATATTATAATACTTATGTAAATATAATACCACACTATATTATAATTCACATATAAACACATAGTCATCAACTATTTCATTCCCAATTCACACATATACGTATTCCATTTAAAAACGTTTTTAAAGTAAAAACTCACATGTTTGACTTATCAAAATGTCCACCAAGCTTTTCTCAAACAATTCAGCTTCACTTCAATTTCACAGAATCTGAAACAATCATATACAAGTATTGTCTTACTACTTTGATCACACAAGTCTTACCAAGATTAAGAACTCTAAAACACTCTAGTCCCTAAATGTTACCCCCAAACCCGAACTTAAGTCGAGTCCACAGTACATTCGATCATAGATCATTCCCTATCCATGAATTAACAATACTCAGGCTACTGGACACTTAAAAGCATCTAAACTCATCAATTTGATCAATCAGCCAAGGTATCCGGAAACCAAAGTTTATCCGGACAACACTACTTTTCCGGACAGCACAGCTTTTCCGGACAGCACAACTAATCCGGTTAACATCCGGACACTAAAGAAATCCGGATACTATCCGGTAACCCATTTTTAACCGGAACTTAATGAAAAGAAGACTTACCCGGATAAATAACTCGTCCGGAAATCTGCAGAACACTATGCGGACACCACCAACAAGTTACCCGGACACTCCCAACAAAACCACCCGGACACATTCATAGTGTCCGGACACCTCTGACTGTTTGCCCTATTTCTACCCAGAATCCGACTGTGATTTATACCAGATCGATTTTGATGATTTTAATCCGACAGAAACTTCCTATTAACATTTACAAACATAAATTGTAAAGGAAACATACCTGTAATCTCTTCCAAGTACACCAAATAATCTCTTAAGCTAGCTTTTCTTCCTTTCTTCTTTTCTTCCAAAACACACACACACCCTTTGATATTTTTGCTGAATAATTAAGATTTCCTGGACATTCTAAGGATAATATCTATCCACATTTACCCTTTTAGCCCTTACACTAATCAATAATAGCCTAAACACCCTAAACTTACAAATTAACCAAATTTTTACCCTAAATATATTATTATAAACTTATTCAATTTAACGATAAGAGGGTTTAAATAACGACCTTACCCGGGGTATTACACTTTTGGGGTTCCGGAGTCTCTATTTGGGTTTTTTGTGGTTTTAATCAAAACCACCATTAATGGTGTATCTTCATGTTTACTTCATCTGTTTGATTTGGGGTTTAATGGATGAATCAAAAGGATAAAATGGAGTTTTGGTGTTTGGTTATTGTATAAAATGTTTAGAAAATCGACCCCCTTCGATGTTGTAGCTTAAAACCGATTTTGGGTGAGTTCTTGGCTGGAAATCGAGTGCATGTCGAACAATGCACCGCGTAGGTTTAGGCGCGGGTTGGGCCGCATGGGAAACCGTGTCGAGTACTACTTAGAGGTACCGCGCGGGTTTCTCTGTGGATTGGGCCGCGCGGGAAACCGCGTCGGGTTATGTTGGGTGTTTTCCCGTTTTGCTTCGTCTATTGTTTGGGGCTAGGTTTAAGGTATCGATTGGGAAATTTCTTATGGATGTTGAGGGATGATTCTAGGGGACAACTGAATGACTTATCACCCTTGTGTGTGTAACACCTCGAATTTCCATTGTATTATTTTAATATGAATGGGGTTTATTTGTAATTTAGTCTAAATTCGTGGACTATTTGTAAATGTGAACTCCAGGGTTAATGTTGTAATTTGGTCAAAGTATAAAGTTAATATTAAAAATTAACTTTAGGGTCTAATTGGTATATATTTGATAGTTGGGATTACTTAAGAGTAAGGTAAACTGGATTGAGGGATTATCTCAATTCAGTATTTGGAAGTCGGCCACTTTTACAGAGAAAGCGAACGAAGAAGAAAAGAGAAAGAAGATACGATTTGGAATTGTGGTAAGGATTTTGAATCACCTCACTTGTTCTTCTCAATCTGTTTAGTAAGATCAAGTTAATTTCTATTGCTATTAGATTGGTTGAAGTATAGAAGAAAAGATTTGGAGTTGTTGGGTTTAAAACTTCATCAGGTGAGTTCATCTATTCATTTTAAACTTACCAGTTGAAATTAAATCATATGATTGTGTAAAAATAGCTGAATGACTTGGTATAATGGTATTAAGAGTAAGTCGAGTAGCGAATTGATTTTTATGAGCTTATGTTTATAATTTTGATGTGAATGAAATACCCAGTATCGTAGTCCCGGTATGGAGAATTCCGGAACTGGTATTGGATCCGGAATTAATGGATTCCGGAACCGGGTATTGAATTCCGGAAATGGACCGGATCTGGAATTGGATTGGATTCCGGAAGTGGACCGGATCCGGAATTGGTTTGGGTTAGGTTCCGGTATTAAACATCCGGAAATGGGCTTTTGTATCTTGGATCCGGAACAAATAAAATACCGGAAGTGGCTTTGTATTTGGGTTCCGGAATTTTAAACAAACCGGAATTGGGCTTTGCCCATTTGGGTTCCGGAATTTTAAACAAAACCGGAATTGGGCTTTGCCCAATTGGGTTCCGGAATTTTAAACAAAACTGGAATTGGACTTTGCCCATTTGGGTTCCGGAATTTTAAACAAAACCGAAATTGGGCTTTGCTCATTTGAGTACCAGAATTATTAAGCAAATCGGAATTGGGCCTTAATGTTTGAGTACCGGAATTTAATATTAGTTCAGGAATGGGCTTAAGTTTAGATCCGGTAATATTAAGATCCGGAAGTGGGGTTTTGTTTGGATCCGGTAATTAAAATCCAGAAGTGGGGTTTAGGGTCCATTATGGTTTTCATTGTTAGGATACGAATTCCATTAAATTTATTATCTCACTTTGAATCGAGATTTCGAAATACTTTTCTAAATATAATGTTTAGAAGAAGAACAATTGAGGGTACAATAGGTTATCCGTTGTTATTAGAATGGAAAATGTTATGGGATTAGTGTGATATGTTTTGATACATATACATTAATAAGTGTAATAGATCCATATGCACTGATTGTATTTGTAACGAGGAATAGGCATAAAGTAATTTGTAATTCCCGTTGACCTGAAATGTGGAATATGCATAAAGTAATTTGTAATTCCCATTTCGTAAAGGTGTTATGAAATGAGAAATAGGCATAAAGGAAATTGTAATTTCTATTTCATAGTGTGATGTGAAATGCGGAATAGGCATAAAGTAATTTGTAATTCCCGTTCACATGGAAATGGAGAATAGGCATAAAGTAAATTGTAATTCCTGATTTATATGGGAAGGTCAGAGATAGGCATAAAGTAAATTGTAATCTCTACTTCCAGTCCAAGGAATAGGCATAAAGTAACTTGTAATTCCTTGGATAAGAGCAATGATCTAGAATCTGCATTGATTCGTAGTATGCTCTGATTATAGTTGACATGGTTAGATTAATAGGTTATTTGGAGAATTCAATATTTGTAAATATGAACCCTCATAGTTAATTATCTTCTTATTTATATAAAAGTTTGGATGTTATTTTGTTATACCTTGTTACAATTTGAGGTTCAAATTGGCCCTGATTTTTAGGGTGTTACAGTATGGTATCAGAGCTGAAGTTTAAGCGAACTAGGTATGATAATGAGATACCTAGACTTAAGCTGAGATGAATTAAGTTATGATTGTGAGATATGGGTAGAAGTACTAAGACGGGATAGTCTTAGAGTCGACGAAAATACGTGAAATTAGTACTGTAACGATGGTAACGAGGATTCTCATGTATAGTATGTTCACAATTTCAATTAGCTACTGTTATTATGAATATATTGTTACACAAGCATACTTGTATCTAAATTGTTACAGTGACTAATGAACGGTAAAGTACGTTTCGTGTGTCTGGATATGTGTAACCATTTCTTATGGTTATTTCTTTGTGTTATACCAGAACGATGGTGAATACGCCAACAAGATCCCCTAATTCTTCGGAGGATAGGGCGGTAATTGATTGGGGGTTGGAGGGACAACCTGGGACGGGCGGAACTCATGAAAGTCCGCCAAGGCCACCTCTAATAGGAGGATTAGAAAGTCAGACGCATAGAACGAGTACCGGTACCTCTAACCCGGTGACGACAGAGTCTACAATGGAATCTCGAATGATGGAGAATATGATGCGAATGATGAATACAACAGTGGCATAACAAACTGAGATGTTCATGAAAGCGTTGAATGATCGAAGTTCTGAGTTACGACGAACGGAGACAGATACTGGTATAGTAAATCGAATTCGTAATCCTGTGGTGAATGTAAACAGGAGGGTGGAAAGAGTCTGCTCATATAAAACGTTTCTGAGCTGTAAACCGCCAGAGTTCACCGGAGCAGACAATCCAGTGGCGTGTATGAACTGGCTCAGAGAGATGGAACAAGCTTTCCGAGCTTGTGAATGTGATGAAGAATCGAAAGTCAGGTTCGGTTCTCAAATGTTGTGAGGCAATGCCTAAACGTGGTGGAATATCGTAACATCTACTATGACGGCTCCAGTCTTAGCTGCTATGACATGGGAGTCATTCAAGAAAAAGATTCTTGAGGAATATTGTAATGAAAACGAAAAGGATAGGATTGCAGAAGAGTTTCAGACTCTTAAGAAGAGTACTTCTACTGTTCGGAAGTACACTGAATCCTTTATGGAAAGGTTGAACTTAGTGGGGCATGTGGCTCCAACCGAGAAGGAAAAGATTAAAGCCTACCTGAAGGGCTTACCAGCGGATATGATGTCGAAGGTACGAAACTCTAAAGCTTCGACTTTGAGGGAGACGACCGAAGAATCCAAAGTTATAGAGGAAATGTATGCCAAAGAAAAAGAAAAGACACAAGGGGGAGAGAAACGAAAGTGGGAAGGCCGGTCGGAGTCTTCTCAGAAATCCAAATCGTTTGGTAAGAATGTTCGTTACGAGTCTCACCGGGAACCAAATTGGTGTCAGTAATGTCGAAGTAAACATTTTGGCCAGTGTCGGGTAGTTGGGAATGAATGTTTCAAATGTGGGAAGACTGGGCATCTAGCGGCAAGCTGTCCTATTCAGGGGCCGATTTGTTTCGAGTGTAAACAACCCGGACATGTCAGGATCGATTCTTAACAAGAATTAAACTTCTTAGAAACAGAATTTAGAGAATCTTGCGGAATAGAACTCTAAATCAATTAAAGAACAATCAATAGAATTCAACACACTGTATATATCAAACTGTATTACTCACAAGCTTTACACCAAACCTCAATCTTGTTGAACAGGCTCAACAAGACGACTTCTACTTCTCTAGAAATAGGATCTACGACCTTGAGGTTAATTCTCTCTGAATGGCTAAAAAACTTTTTGAAAAACTGTTCTCTCTTAAAACCCTAATAGCTATCTATATATATAACAGAATAAGTACAAGATAACTACTAAGAATAAAACGATCTTCAAAATATACTTCCATGCTTATCTTCAGCTTTCCTTCTTTATCTTCTCATACCATACATATCTACTCAGCAGTATTAACAATGATTTGACTTAGCAGCATTAACGACCTTCAGCAGTATTAACCTTCACAGTCTTCTAGCAGTAGTATCTCAGCTCAGCAGTACTAACCATGTCTTGCAGTAGTAATTTGGTCTAGCAGTACTAACCGTGTCTAGCAGTAGTAACTTCGTCTAGCAGTAGTAACTTGGTCTAGCAGTAGTAACCTTGACTAGCAGTAGTAACCTTGACTAGCAGTAGTAACCTTGACTAGCAGTAGTAACCTTGACTAGCAGTAGTAAAATTGTCTTGGCAGTACTAACCATACTTGGCATATCTTCAGTTCCCAACAGGACACTTTCGAAGAGATTGCCCGATTTCTTTCGAGTATAACACCCTCAAAATTGGAATGAGCAACTAACCTTAATTTCAATAAATTAAGCTAAAAGATGATAAAATTACTTCTACATATCATCCTTGAAAATACCTCAATTTTAAACTTCACAAATTAAACCGCTAACAACTCTAGGTGAGTGTTACTTAACCCAAATAAAAGTTGCTAATCCCAAAAGTGCGGAAAACTTCGCTAAGCATCTCACTTCCCGTGCACTCTACCAGCACTCATCACCTCGCAGTGTAGCTAAAGCTATTCCCAACCTGAACCTGTTGCACATGCCGACAAATAAAAAGGTTAGGCTAACGCCTAGTGAGTTCAAGAGTTTACATCATGAGCAAATCATTTGATAAATCGACAGCTTCAACTTAAATAAATGATTTTCTAAAAGGGTTTGTATAAAAGACGTCGACAACCCATTTTCCAAACGCATACAGTTTCTGAGAGGAAAGCTTCCAATGAAAATCGTTTCTCTGCAAAGGACTCAAATCCAAAACTCACATCAACAGTTAATTAATAATAATTTCTCAAATAATCGTCACTGCGAATAAAACTCCAGCAGTTAAAACATCCAATAAGAATGTAACATAAATCCGTCCATCAATCATGGAAAACAATCCATATGCATGTAATATAACCTCAACAATGTGAATAGATAAAATACCCGAAATCAACACCCTTCGGTGACGGGGGAGACCCGATCTCATCGAATGTGGCAAACACATAAATTAAACCACGATTTAAATAAATACCAGTAAGCTTCTTGGATGTGGAAAACAGAGGACATCAACCATACTAGGTCTTTAGTCAATCCTCGGCATCAATCATACTAGATCTTTAGCCCATCTTAGACATCAGTCATACTAGGTCTTTAGTCCATTTTAGACATCAACCATACTAGGTCTTTAGTCCATTTTCGTTATCAACCATACTAGGTCTTTAGCCCTTCTTAGACATCAACCATACTAGGTCTTTAGTCCAAGCCATCAAGTTCAATCCTACTGGATCTTTACCTTGGGAAAACCCACCATCTGAAACAAGCTTACTCGACTTAAATATAAATACATGACCCCAAAAGAATAACTAATGCATTCAAATCATGTAAACCTCAAATATGATGCAACTCATGCTGTAACAACCCAGAAATTTAATAAAATATAAGATTTAACATTTCAATCAAAAACGGTCCCAAAGTCTACAATACATCTAAATTACTCTAAACTCGCAGCGGAAACTACCTTCACAACTGAGATACTACAAGAAGCTCGGCGGTACTCTACAAGTCTTCACTATCTCTCGCCCCTTTGCCACGACCCAACCTTCCAATATCATCAGATGAAACTCCATACACGGTTAATACCTGAAAATGGTTTTTATTTTTGAAAAGCGAGGGTTAGACCATAAGGTCTAGTGAATTCCCTCCTAAAAGCGTGACCACAAAACATTTTTAGAAACACGTTTCCTTGCAAACAGTACTTAACAAGTTTGAGCTCAAACAAGGGTATACACAGTGGTACGGACCAATAACACCTTACAAAGCCAGGCACGGCAACTCATCACCTTACAAAGCCAGGGACGGCAACTCATCACCTTACAAAGCCAGGGACGGCAACTCGGGGGTCCTCCACTGTGTAATCCGACTCTATCACAAGCATAAACACTTAGAACATGCTTTAAACTTACTCGAGGAATATCCTCCTTCCACATTACAAACTAACACTTTTCATGCATAAGAAAACATAAGATTCATGATAAACAAGTAACTCATTTTCAGACATATCAATTCTTCGCATTTCATTTTAAAAGATAGAAATAATGCATAAGGGAACTCACCTGATGCTCGGCTAAACGACTCACTACTTGGAGCTCACTTAAACACCAAACGATCACCTGAATTGGGGTTAACAAATGAGGTATTAGACTCCCCAATTATGCTCTAAAACATTCCCCATAATGTCCTAAGACAATCCCCTAAACCAAGCCTCGAACCCAAGCCCAAACGACCAACGAAGCAAAAACGGAAAACAAAGAAACAGAGCCTGGCGCCGATGGTGGCGCCGATCCATCGGCGCCGAGATCGGCGCGGATCTCTGGTTTGTTTTCCCTGCACGAATTTTCTTCCAAAAGCCAAGGGTTTCTCATCTCTAAATTCCCCCAACTCAGATTCAGCTCTCCTAAAACAATATTTTAGAATCAACACCCAAAATGGATGAACAAAACTTATAAACCTCCCTTGAAAAGGTGAACTATCACCAAGAGTTCTCAAACTCCTCAAGGGATTCATCCAACACACCCTTCCACAAGATTTCATCTCAAAATACAAAAATGAGAAGAGATTGGGATTAAGAACATGCATCTAAATCCCATTCTAGACACAAAACTTAAAGAAAGGTGGGTGGAGTTATACCTTAGCAGCAACTTCTTCAATCTCTAGCTGATCCACCTTCTCCAAACCTTCAATGGTGGAACTTGAGCTCCTTTCCTCTCTAGAGAAGTTCCAGCCGAAAGCAAGAAATGGAAATAGGGTTTTTGAAGGGTTTTGTCTTAATAAACTTCTCTCTATCACACTCCAGCCACATAACTTTCAGGTTTTTACAAAAGAGCCCCAGAATTCTTATTTCTGCACTAAATACCACAAGAGATGAAATATGGGATGTTACATCACCTCCCCCTTAACAGGATTCCGTCCTCGGAATCTCATCACTGAAAAGGTGCGGGTACCTTGCCCTCATATCGATCTCGGGTTCCCATGTTGCCTCAAAATTTTCTTAGGAAGTTACCACTGCATCCCTACCAAACTAACTTCTTTGTCTGTCCAATTCTCAACCATCCGGCCTCAAATGCTCACACTGACTGCGAAGCTACACCAAACTTCTTCCCAACCAACATTCCCCAAACATGGGTTAAGACATACCAAAAGCACTCTAGATTTTCACCGAGTGCCTCTAAACAAATCAATAATTCCCAGTTCTTTCGAAAACTGCCACTACTCCATTACAATGTAGTCCAATTCAATCTCCTATTGAAACACACTACTCCAAACCATGGGAATATTTTCCCATCCAACTGTTCTCCCGACTTGAGATTGACAATGCTCGAACCTTCTAATCCAATCATCTTAGTTCCATTCACCTATCCATCCACTCCCGATCAGCATCGACAACGTACAGTATTCTTTGACATCGTCCCTAGGCCAACCACTACACTCTCGGGTCTGCAGCACGCCCAGCCACACACTTGTAATCTCTTCGTTCAAACATACTACTCATCCAAAATACTCTCTTTAATAGAATACGACTCTACTCGAGTTAACACCGCAATAACCCGAATTTCTAAACGGAGGCTTATCACTCCTTTCGTCGACATTACACACTACCATTCTCATAACGTTACCGCATTCTCACCACCACATAACATTCATCAAAGGAAGAACGCCCTCCTACCAAAATAGCGTTCGCCTGGCACAATTGCGTTTCCTCAAATCACCGATCACACGTGCCTTAACAGTTACAAATCAACGATCCAAACTCCCCACAATCGCTAAGCCATAATTCCATTCTATACACAATCATGTCCTTCGCTCAAATCCACTGAATGGTTCCACTAACTAGGAACTGCCTCCAACGTTCACTTGCCCTCTCACACGGAGGAGTGACCAAGCTCATTCTAACTATCTCCCTTAATCGGACACTGATCAACACGTTCGTGTGAAACATTCTCCTCGACGATATCGCATCTAAACCCACAGTCTCTCAACTAGAGCACCACATTCGACCACCTGTTCCCATCCTAACCTGATACATTAAAGATCCCTCAAAAGAATGACTCACCCACAAGCACCAACTTTTAGACCGGTCGCATGAACTTAGCTTTCTCAACTCATTAACCAAGACATAACAACAATCCCTTATCTTATGCCTTAAAAAGAACAGTTCTTCAACTATAGTCCGCCCAATCAACGTCTCATGACATCGTCTTACCGCGAGTCTGTCAATACTTGATCTTTTATACTGTCCTCAGTTCCTCTCGTGCCTACACAGAACAACTTCTCCATACTTATCAGTCAAGACCTTTAGCCAAGTTCTCATGAGGTACTTAACACCAAGAACTACCAAGAGTTCCTAACTTTCCAACACCGCCGACCCGCTCATTCTAATTCATTACATCCACGAAATACTCCAACGCTCTTGCCTAAACTTCACGACGAAGCACTACAACTTAACGGGTACATTATCCTGCTCGACAATCGAGTGAAGCATGAAAACTCACCCAAATCCAATGGGGTCGAAAAGGACAAGGGTTCTCCTGTCATCTCGTTACCAACCGCAACTTAATCTCTTGATCTCAACCTAGTATTAATGTATACCGCCCGCAAAACCACACACTTAAACCAGGCATGCTCATTACCTTTGACTATTCCAACATTACAGCAATTCAACATTACATCTATGACCTACACGTTCCTTTGATTCCAAGTGCTACCACTTCCTCATGCTACTATCGCACCACACGACTACTTTGCAATCAGGCTATCATGATTTCCTTACACACACAAAGGATACTACTTACTTCACGACACCCATAACACCAAACCAAACAAAGCCAAAACGTTAATCGACTTTGCCCTTCCCGGGTCTAAATGAACCACTTGACAAGGTCAATTACTCAAGGTACACCTGTTTCGATTACCCTAATTTTTCGTTCTTAAATGGATCATCATACCCCATAAGAAAATCACTTAAGCAATCACGATCTCTTACTTTTGTACACCCACACAAAGTGGTCAAACGTCACGTCGGATACCTACCTTTCTCCAAACAACTTCTTGCCTCTTTGTAAGAAAACTCAACAAGATAGCCACACTATAGCTACTTCTCCAATACCAACCTCCCGACAACTATCCAACAAACGGCCACTGATTCGACATCGATAATCGACATGCAATTGCCCAGTCGCCTCACGACGAATCAGGATTCTCGAAAGAATCTATTTCTCCTAACTCCCGAACCAGTTCTCGCTCCTCGTTAACTCCTCGCAATTTATCTCCGCTGTACTAGACACCTTACCCATAAGCTAATCATCCAAACCTCAATGGACATCACATCTACATTGGTGATCTTCCGTTCTCCTAATGCCCTAACTAGGTGTTCCTACACCATATCATTTACACATTCTTGGACGACCTCCTTCGCTTGCCCGCAACGGGTTCATTCTCACGATTCAGTTTCCTGACAACGCCTCTAACTTAAGACATGATAAACAGTCGCAAACCTCCATATCAATGGACTACATGTGAAGATTCCATTCGTCCTAGACCACCTAGATTCCTAACAGAATCCACTTCGTCCAACTCTTCATAACCAACTTATACCCCACCGCTCTCACTTGAGGAAACACAAGACCTTTTTTTTTGCGTAGAAATTTAATTACCCAAACATCTTAGTACTCCGACTCAAAGCCGATAACATTACATCAAGTAACGTAACGCTACTTATTACCATTTCACCAACAGAAACACTCTAACCATTCAACTTTTACCGCAGTTAAAACTATTCTCACATAGCCAAGCGATAGCTAGAACTATAATCATACCGACATTCCCAAATTCACTGCCTGAGACTCCCGGTATTCACCCACTTCCTCTAACGGGAACACTAAGGTCATAACTCGACCACATCTTATCCAACTGAAAATTTTCCTCCCCCAAAGCCTTTCTTCAACCTCAATCGCAATACCCTACCCGACCTAGCGAGTTCATAGCCTTCATGCATAATGACACAACGATTGAAATCGTTTTGAACACCTTTTTTTTTTTAAAAAAAAAAAACAGTAGACACAAAATCATAAAACAAGCTTGAGTATGTATGACCCAACACCACTCAAGACGATTAGTAAAAACGCAAGGATCGCTCACAGGCACTCTTACGATACTTCGTACCCTTGTCTATCCAACTCGTTGCCGACACAACGGTCATCTCCAACGAAACCTTTTCCAATACGGCTAGAGAATTCAGAACGAAATCACTTACCCAAAGTGGGTCAGTTAACTCCAACACTCTCTCACATGAAAATAACGAGTCATCACTCATTTTGTTTGTAAAACAAACCTCGCAATAAAATGTTTTCAATATTTTCGTAACGAAGATTCTCTCCACAAGAAAAACGTGAAATAATTCGTAAATCACTAAGCTCAAAGCTTTATCGTATAATGAAAACAAGTTTGTCTTTTACTTTAAAGAAAACACGCTCGCACGCGTCAACTCATTTCCCCAAAACAAGAAAACATATCATGCACGCACATGCTTTTTAACATGAAAGAGTCTCGTATAATAGTTTTAGCAGCAAAATGCATGGAATTCAATATGCAAAAGGAAGGCTATTCACTCTAACTAAGTCAATCGTTGCACCCACTTTAACTCTTCACTGGTACCATACTACAACCAACAACCGCTTCCTTACTTATGCTACAACTTGTAGCACAAGTGCTTCATAACCCTCCTGACTGATCACTCTTACATGGTTTAACAATCGACCACTTAGCTCACCTTCTATTCTCATACATACCTCAAAACAACACTGATATCTTACAATCATTAACCTTGCTACTAAACCGTTTGACTAAGGAATCCAAGACTAGATTCCCTCACTCGATCTTGAATTGAAGGTTTTCAAGATGCCAACATACTTCTCACTTCCTATCCCAGAGAGTTTACCTCCAGACAGCTCATCAACATTCTAGACCACACTCCTTCTAGAAGTTACAAACACCACAATACAAGGGGTCTCCCACGACACATCAACTCTTTGCTATCAAGCACAAGGTTAGAACCTTCTACATACTGCCACTCTCACCACCCATCCCGACAATAGCGATTGATTACACCCATGCACCTGTAAATCCATAATAGCATTGGCCAGATGCTACTTGAATTTACCTTACATGAGGGTTCTCACTACTATTGTCAAGATATCCTATGATCACGGTCATTCCTAATGGCTTCCTATATCTCAGTTGTGTCCCACTCTACTCCACAGTTTAAGTTTAGGCCCATCCGGTCGCCTAAATCCCTTAAACTATGGCTCTGATACCATTTGTAACAACCCAGAAATTTAATAAAATATAAGATTTAACATTTCAATCAAAAACGGTCCCAAAGTCTACAATACATCTAAATTACTCTAAACTCGCAGCGGAAACTACCTTCACAACTGAGATACTACAAGAAGCTCGGCGGTACTCTACAAGTCTTCACTATCTCTCGCCCCTTTGCCACGACCCAACCTTCCAATATCATCAGATGAAACTCCATACACGGTTAATACCTGAAAATGGTTTTTATTTTTGAAAAGCGAGGGTTAGACCATAAGGTCTAGTGAATTCCCTCCTAAAAGCGTGACCACAAAACATTTTTAGAAACACGTTTCCTTGCAAACAGTACTTAACAAGTTTGAGCTCAAACAAGGGTATACACAGTGGTACGGACCAATAACACCTTACAAAGCCAGGCACGGCAACTCATCACCTTACAAAGCCAGGGACGGCAACTCATCACCTTACAAAGCCAGGGACGGCAACTCATCACCTTACAAAGCCAGGGACGGCAACTCATCACCTTACAAAGCCAGGGACGGCAACTCGGGGGTCCTCCACTGTGTAACCCGACTCTGTCACAAGCATAAACACTTAGAACATGCTTTAAACTTACTCGAGGAATATCCTCCTTCCACATTACAAACTAACACTTTTCATGCATAAGAAAACATAAGATTCATGATAAACAAGTAACTCATTTTCAGACATATCAATTCTTCGCATTTCATTTTAAAAGATAGAAATAATGCATAAGGGAACTCACCTGATGCTCGGCTAAACGACTCACTACTTGGAGCTCACTTAAACACCAAACGATCACCTGAATTGGGGTTAACAAATGAGGTATTAGACTCCCCAATTATGCTCTAAAACATTCCCCATAATTTCCTAAGACAATCCCCTAAACCAAGCCTCGAACCCAAGCCCAAACGACCAACGAAGCAAAAACGGAAAACAAAGAAACAGAGCCTGGCGCCGATGGTGGCGCCGATCCATCGGCGCCGAGATCGGCGCGGATCTCTGGTTTGTTTTCCCTGCACGAATTTTCTTCCAAAAGCCAAGGGTTTCTCATCTCTAAATTCCCCCAACTCAGATTCAGCTCTCCTAAAACAATATTTTAGAATCAACACCCAAAATGGATGAACAAAACTTATAAACCTCCCTTGAAAAGGTGAACTATCACCAAGAGTTCTCAAACTCCTCAAGGGATTCATCCAACACACCCTTCCACAAGATTTCATCTCAAAATACAAAAATGAGAAGAGATTGGGATTAAGAACATGCATCTAAACCCCATTCTAGACACAAAACTTAAAGAAAGGTGGGTGGAGTTATACCTTAGCAGCAACTTCTTCAATCTCTAGCTGATCCACCTTCTCCAAACCTTCAATGGTGGAACTTGAGCTCCTTTCCTCTCTAGAGAAGTTCCAGCCGAAAGCAAGAAATGGAAATAGGGTTTTTGAAGGGTTTTGTCTTAATAAACTTCTCTCTATCACACTCCAGCCACATAACTTTCAGGTTTTTACAAAAGAGCCCCAGAATTCTTATTTCTGCACTAAATACCACAAGAGATGAAATATGGGATGTTACACATGCAATGCAAACCCCAAGCCCACGCCGAGCTTATTAAAATCGGGCGAATGCCATCAAGACTCAACCGAGTCCAAAACCGAGCCATCTGCTCAAAAGATCTAATGATCATTTATCAACATCAGATCATGCAAATGAAAATGTATCTAGCCCATAAAATGCAAACACATGCTCCGAGGCATGATAGTCTCACAACCCCTTCATTGTCACCTTCCCAATGAAGTCAAATCATATATGCATCTATATGTATATGTATGTGCAACTCTTTCATAACTCAACAATGCATATAATTCTCCGAGGTTCAATAGTCCCAAAGGTACTAAGAACACGAAAACATCAAACGGTCTTCACACATAAGACCAACACTCAAATCGGCACATATTCAAATAAAATGCACTTAAGCATATAACACATCCAAGACTCCACCTCGAGTCTCTAAAACCGGTAAACACTCAAAAGACTCATTTGAGTATGAGTCAAGCCTTTAAGGTCAAAATAAACGTTTCGTTAAATACGTTTCACTCACACGGTTACGTAAACCAAAATGCGTCGTTACCCAAAATCTGTACCTTTTAATTCCTCAATTGGCCATCGGCCCCAAAATAAATGTTTACCACTCTCAACACATTCGCAGGGTCGGATTTACCCAAATCCCCAACCCACACGTTCACACTTTAAAATACGCCACATCGTAGTTATCACATAATCACAAAACACTAAAAGTGTATTTTGACCCAATCCTCTTTACTTATGCAATAAATTAACAAAACCTCTTTTACTCGTGATTTATTCATCAATCACTCAAAATCCCTAATTGTGGGTGTTTTATAGGATATGTAAAATTCAACACTTTGATTAAATCGAAACCCACCAAATAACTCAACAAGAGATAATTTCACATAAAGCACACAATTACTTTAAAAACACATATTTTGGCATGTACAAAGTTTTCACAAATCAACTTGAACTCACCTTGCTAGATTTAGGCTAAATCTAGAATTTCTCCAAACGTAAGCTCCTTTGAAGAAGTTTGCATCCTCAAGCCAAAACCTCCAAAAACCTAAATTCATAAATTCCAACCATGAATATTCATATTCAACCACTTAAAAACCATTCCCCAAACATCTTATATCAAAATCTCCATTTTGACCAAAACCCCAATATTAACCTAACTTCTCCAAAATCATCCAAACCGAAATTGGATAAACAAAACACTAGGAGATCATCAATAGAACATTTCTAACTCATATAAAAGTATAGAATCTAGGAGGATGAACTCACCACTTAGGTTTTGATGAAAACCTAGAAAACCCCAAAAATCTCTAGTGTTGTGGATGAAACTTGCTCTTGCATCAATGAATGAAATCACTAGCATAAAGTGGATAAGGAATACATTAATCTCCAAGAAAAGCCCCAAAATCGGTTAGGGTTCGTGAGGGAGAGAGGAAAAGCGATTTGGGAGAGAAAGGGAAGAGATTTGAGAGACTTACCACCACCAAACACCCTTGAATCTTCCTATGAACTTCAAAACTCTTTCTAGATCCTTGAAGAGCTCTCAAAAACGGAAGCATAGCAACTTGAATCACCAAAATCGGAGTTGAAATGAGAGAGATATGAAGAAATGAAGTTTGAGGGGTGAAATTCGTGATTTAAGCTGATCAGGTGCTCCGCGCGGGTCTCCGCGCTAGTGAACTAGCGCCACAAAGCGCGCCACGCACTGGTCGCCCGGTTTCCTCTTAAACATTGTTTTGGCCATAACTTTTTTGTTTTAGCTCCGTTTTCGCTCCGGAAAGAACCGTTGGACTCGTATTCAAATTCCTCTTCCAACAAGACCATAAAATCTAAGATTTAATCCAAAATCCTATTTTTCATATTTTTCTTAAAGATCGGTTCCACACTGATTCGAAATTGGACCTATCCAAAAATTACGGGTGTTACAATCCTCCCAACCTTAGGATGATTTCGTCCTCGAAATCTAGATCCCTTAAAACCAAAGGCTATCCAACTCAACTCCGACCATAAGTTATCAGTTCCTAACTGGAATCTAAATTTCCCCCACACAGTCTATTAAGACAAGTCCTCGAACAATTTCCTACCAACAAAGCCCCCTTCAAGTACGCTGTACTTATGTCCGGGAGAACACTCCAACCACTGGAATAACTCCTAGTCAGACGACTTCGGTTGTCTCCCAACCTTAGATGTTCCATACATCCCGATTTTGGTTTCAGACTCTAAGTCAATCCAAGGTTTGTTCACTAACGAATCCAACATAATCTCCAATTCCGATTGCTCCTACCATAAACTGTCGTTTGGGTCCAACGAGTTCTAATAGACTCCAAGAATCCATCACAACATTAATCATCAGACAGGCAGGTTCCTTTACCACACAAGGAAATCATCACTACAAAATCTACTCATCAAACTTGAGTATCTTAGGATTGCTACAACCGTTATCATTATTTCTTTTAAAATCGGACTACACCCTCCGAATCTACTAACGGTTTCCTGCCTCAAACCCACAACGGTTGACACCTAGTTATACCACCAAGCTTTGAACTCTAACAGGACTCCACACACAAGTTCCGTTTACAAAGTATTTCCACAAAACTATGGTTATCAATACGGTGTCTAAAGGTCCTTCATACGATAATTGTCCAAGACCCAAAACTGGGTTGCCGACAAAACGGTTACACCAACCTCAAAATGCGTTACCGCAAATCTAACCTTCCAATTACCACAAGCACATCGACTTTGCTACCGATATCATCCGGCCTATAGTCACATCACATGCCTAAACGCCCAACTCTTCACAGTCGAGGTTCTACATTGTTAGCCCCAAGTATCTGTTATGTAAAAGTATTGAAAATAATTCAAGTCAGAAGACCACCAGAGATCAGACAGAAGACTTGGAAGAAGTTCAAGAAGACCAACAGAGCTCATCAGAGCTCTGGCGGATCCAACAGAGCTCAACAGAGCTCTGCCGAAGACTTCCAACAGAAGAACAAGTGTTTAAATGAAGACAACAGGGCTCTTGTGAAAGAGCTCTGGTGAAGTGAAGACCTCTGTCTGCCTAAGTCTCGTAGGAAATCCTAAGTGATAGACATGTGTCCATACTTTCCACGTATGCCCTAAAGATTGGAGACACACTTTCCACGTGTCATTCCAGGGTACGATAGTACACTGTCTTCACTTTATCAGGGCTATAAATAGAGAGGTAGTGGAACAAACAATTGTAAGCTTTGGGAAGAATAGTTTTCCACAATTGTCTAAGCACTCACTGCAGCAATCCCGAGCACTACCTCCGTACGATATTGTTCCCTGTGAGATTTCAGGATACACCATTGATCTTGCTCTTGGTGTTATCCATTATCAATATACGAGCAGCGTTTCTTATTTGATCTTGTTATCATTATCCTGTTCTATAATTGATTCTTACTATTACAATATCGTTTACACAATCACTCACTTTAATGGCTTTATTTAATATGCTTCCGCTGTCTATTTCTTTACCATTATCGTGATACAACGTGAATCTGGGAACCTACAATTGGTATCAGAGCTTGTTTGGTTTTCTTAAACCAAACGATCCAATCTACCAAGGTTGACTCACTGTTATTGATTGTGTCTGTGTGTATTTAAAAGCTTCTCTATATACTCTGTTTTTACTGCTTCCTAGTCTAAACAAGCTTTCATAGCTCATATAACTGTGTTTAAAGCTTTCTAGTTTAGTTTAAACGTTTCTCTCAAAAGTTACTGTTCCATTGGTTACTGTTTAAAACTCATCTTCTAGTTGAAACTCTTTTCGTAACAGCTGTACTATGTTTTTCTCAAAAATGGCAAATAACCATATCAACGCTATTTATACTGCTGGTTCTCTGACTAAGCCTCCTACTCTTCTGAGAGATTAATATCCTCAATGGAAGATTAGGATGGTTAATTTCCTTGATGGGATGGACATAGACTTAATGCGTTCTGTCACAGATGGACCATTCAAACCCATGGTTTCGGTTCCACGTATACCCGCAACACAAACTACTGCTGAGATTCCTGCTCACCTTGAACCCAAAACCACCGGGTTCACTGATGAAGAAACATTAAAAATGGAAAATGATCTAAAAGCAGTTACACTTCTGATTATGGCCATTCCTAATGAAATATTTCAAGAACTAGATTCATGTGTTACTGCCAAAGAAATCTGGGATCAACTTCTTAATCAGCTTGAGGGTGGCATCAAAACCCAAAAGAACAGAAGGACCCAATGTATAAATGAATACAACGATTTCATGGCACTTTCTGAGGAAACCTTACAACAAACCTACATCAGATTCAATATTTTGATAAACAAATGTAAAAAGTGTGGGGTTGTTAGGTCGAAGGAAGATAACAATGTTTTGTTCCTGAAAAGTCTGAATGATGAATGGGCAAATCTGTCAATGTCTTTACAAGCTAACCAAGATCTAGATGCATGGTCTCTTACCGATGTGTATGGCACTCTGGCCGCACAAGAGAAGGATGTTGTCAAACAAAAGGGCAAATCCACCATTGCAGGACCTATTGCGTTAGTCTCTGAATCAAAGAAATCCACAGAAGGAAAAACCAACAGAGAAAGTTCTAGCAGAGGGAAGAAAAAGAAGAGTAAGAGTTTGGTAGCTGAAAGTGATACTGAAGAAAACTCGTCAGATGAGGATGACGATATAAATGCGTTTGCTAAATCTCTTGTATTAATCACTCAACAATTCAACAAGAGATTTGGCAACAGAACATTTGACAGAAGAGGTCGATATGAGAAAGATGAGAACAAAGCTTATGCTGCACCCCCACAACAGAACCATCACAACAGAGCTTCGACATAACAGAGACAACAACCTCAACAGAAGTTCAATACTTCTACTCCACAGAAGGCTGATGCTGCCCAACCCATCAATCATAATGACGGACGTTGCTTCAGATGTGGCAAACCTGGCCATTTATCTGCTAACTGTAAAGGAAAACTTGTAAAAAATCAAGATTATTACAAGAATAAGTACAAGTATAACTACAGAGAAAGAAGCTATGTTGCTGAAATGGAGAACTGGGTTTCTGATTCATCTTCTGATGATGAACCAAAACAAGCAAACTTTTGTGGAGTTGCTGTGGATGATGAAAGTTTAGAAGAAACTGTTGACTGGATGACCGGAGAACCTGAGATAACAAAGGGAACAACAGAAGAAGAAGATCTAGCTCATGCATTTGCTCTTACTACGACAGAGTCTGACGACAGAGCGATGGAGACCACCAGACCCAGTGCCAAGGTATGTTCATCTGAATCCAAGTCTGGCTCAGAATTAGAAATGCATGTTTCTATGCTGAATGAGGAATTTCAACTTCTGAAACAAAAACTTTCTGAAGAAAAGGAGCTAAGAAAGCTAGCTCAGAAGGATCTGTCCTTTTACAAGAGAGAGAAAACTCTCTTAGAGCAAGAAAAGGAAGAAATCTTCAAAGAAAAATCTGAGCTAGAAGTCTTGCAACAAAAGAAAGAAAGCATGTTTTCAAAAAGGGTTAAAGAGTTTGAAGAAATTTTGAAACAAAAAGCTGAAGAAGTTGCTAAATCTGAAAATGAACGCTTAAACTCTATTGCCTTAAAGGACTATTTTCAGAGAGAGAGGGAAATTCTACATCAATCCCTACAGAAAAAGGAGATTTTAATCAAAAAGTACCAGGATGCACAAAATGTGTATACCAAAATCAATTCTCAGGAAGACAAGCAAGGTCTAGGTTTTAATGACATTGTTCCTTACAAAAGAAGGTTAAAGGCATCTTATCCCTTTGCCTTCTCTATTGGAAAAATCCAAGAGGATGTGATCTCTGGAACTAATGTTTTCAAAAGAGCCAAAATATCAGATTTTACAAAAGCAAAAAGAATAAGCTTAAGGAATGTAAGTTATGACTCCTTGAATCAAGAAAAGGTTACAAAACCATCTGAAAAGTTTATTCTTGATCAGGGAAGAGCTGAAATAAAGCTTACTGATTCTATCAAAAGTCTTGATCCGAAAGAAATCTTTAACTTCAATTCTTTCAAAGAGCAGAAGTCTGTTGTTTCCATTACAGAACCCTCTTGTACAACAATACAGAGAGAGCTTAATCCTGGAACCCCAGTCTTCTCTCCATCCTCTGAAACCTTACGAACAACATTTGAAGAGGATATTTTGAAAGTTATTGAAGAAAATGCTGCTTGTGATGCTTTAAAACCAAAGATAAGAAAGTTTAAATCCACCAGAGCTGATAACTCTAAGATACCCAATCAGTCTAACACCTCTACCAGAGCCATCAGAGACTTTTTGTGCTCTGACAGTGACTCTGACTCTGAGGTAGATGAGCAAATTTTATGTGCTCCCAAGACTTCTTTGCACAAACCCAAACAGGAAATTGTTGAATCTGGTTCTCTGAAAAACGTCTCATTCTTTAAGAAACAGAACAAATTTATACCTTTGCCAAATTTGAAAAATAAGGGTATCAAAATTCTTTCCTCTAATGAGATAGAAGAAAAGAAAAGAGGAAAAGCTATGATTATTCATGAAGACTATACCTTTGTTCCTTACGCTTATGATCAAGTCAAATTTACAACAGAGCAGAAAGGAAAATGGAAAGTGACCAACCTACTCCTACACCTATTGTAAATCCAAAGAGAAACAGTTTTGTGTCAAGAGAGTTTGCTCCAAGAAACAACAATTTTAAATCACAGGACAGAATGTACGTAAAGACATCTGGTCCTAAAGCTTTTCAAAATCAAGCTCCCTTTAAACAAGAGTCTTTGAATGGAAACGGAAATATGCATCAATCTTCATGTTCTATCAAAGGCAATTGTATTCAACTTCTGTTACAGTTGAAGAACCATATGAATGGTCCCCACTGTGTTCTGAATCAGTCAGTTCAAAAGAAAAATTCCAAGACTGCTCAGAATACACAGAGGAAAACCTCTGGCATACCATCACAGTATGGAAAGCCCAAAGGAAAGTCTGTTAACCCACCTAAGCCTAACAAGAAAGGACCCATCATGCAATGGGTACCTAAAAAGAACTAATCTGTCTTGCAGAAACCTCATGTGCAGATCTGGTATTTGAATTCTGGATGCTCCAGGCACATGACGGGGAATAAGGAGCTGTTAACTTCTTTTAAGAACAAGATGGGAAGTGCAGTAACCTTCGGAGGAGACAATGGCGGACAGATTAAGGGTTATGGTACATTAGTTAATGGTGGTGTTTCAGTTTCTGAAGTTGCTTATGTTGAAGGATTAAATCATAATCTTCTCAGTATAAGTCAACTATGTGATCACGGATTCGATGTCAACTTCAGGAAGAAATATTGTTCCTTATTACTTTCCGAGTCTGGTCAAGAACTCTTAAGAGCCGACAGAAAAGGCAATCTTTACAAAATGAATTTTAAACCAAACCAAAACTCTACAACAGAGAAACTCTGTTTAGTGTCTTTGAAAAATGAAGATGACTGGCTCTGGCATAAAAGATTTGCCCATTTGAACTTTCAAAACCTTGTCAAGCTCGTGAAACTGAAGTTAGTAAAAGGACTTCCTTCTCTGAAGTTTGACAAAGATCATCTCTGTTCTGCTTGTGAACTGGGTAAGATGAAAAGATCTTCACATAGAACAAAGAGTGATCATAGTTGTCCCAGACCTTTGCATATGCTTCACGTGGATCTCTGTGGTCCAATCTCTGTGCAAATTCTGTCGGGCAAGAAGTATATTCTTGTTTTAATTGATGAATATTCTAGATATACTTGGATTGAGTTCATCAGAGTAAAATCTGATGTCCCAGAAATTCTAATAAGTTTGTTGAGAAGGATACAGGTTCTGTTAGGATTAAAAGTTCAAAAGTTGAGAAGCGACAACGAGACAGAATTCAAGAATGCCAGAATAGATGCCTATCTTTCAGAAGAAGGAATCTCCCAGAACTTCTCAACTGCCAGAACTCCACAACAGAATGGTGTAGTGGAAAGGAAGAACAGAACTCTGGTAGAAGCCGCCATAACCATGTTGGCCGGCTTTGTCCTTCCCATCAACTTCTGGGCAGAAGCAGTCTCAACAGCCTGTTTTACCCAAAACAGAGCTGTCATAGTAAAGAGATTTAAGAAGACTCCTTATGAACTCATCAATAATAGAAGACCAAATGTGAAATTCTTTCATGTTTTCGGTTGCAAGTGCTACATATTGAATGACAGAGAACAGCTGGGTAAATTCGACAAAAAGGCGGACGAAGGAATCTTTATTGGTTATTCCTTAACCTCTAAGGCCTACAGAGTCTACAACACCAGAACTCGTGTCATTCAAGAGAGCGTTAACGTGTCCTTTGATGAAAGTACATCAAGTGCCTCTGATCGCAAATCAACAGAGGGGACACAGACAGAACAAAAGAAGCCAAGTTCTTCAAATACAAGGGAAGAAGACATCAATCTTGTGTTTGAGGATTTCTTCGATGATGATGATTCCTCTGATAACATCAACAGAGGAGATCAAGCTCAGAACTCAATAGAACAGAATCTGATAGGTACATCTCTCACTGGCCCCTCTAATACTTCACCATCAACTTCTCTGTCTACCGGAGTGATTCAGAGAAATGAGGAACCACATCAGAACGAGAGAGAATCGGAACAAGAGCCATCATCACCTCTGCTAACTAATATTGGCAGAGACTCCTTGTTTGAAAGCTCACCTTCACAGAGCCCTGTTAATGACTCAGAGAGCAATTAGGCCACTCTCCAAAGTTGTGTGCCACAGAGCCCTGGTCCCAATCCACAGAGCTCTGACGCTGAAGTTCGTCTTTTCCCATCAGAAGCACAAACCCCTCCTGTTGTCCATGCTCCCATGACACGATGGACAAAGGATCATCCTCATCATCTTATCATTGGTGCTGCTGAAGATGGTGTGAAGACAAGATCGGCCACAATCAATGAAGCCTTCTTTGTAAATTTTTTAAGCATGATTGAGCCGAAGAAGATTTCTGAAGCCCTAGAGGACCCAAATTGGATCGAAGTTATGCAAGAAGAGCTTCTGGAATTTGAAAGAAACAAAGTCTGGTCCTTGGTTCCACTCCCAAAAGGTAAAGCGGCCATTGGAACCAAGTGGGTGTTTAGAAACAAAAAGGATGAAGATGGGATTATCATCAGAAACAAAGCCCGTCTGGTTGCAAACGAATACAGACAGGAAGAAGGCATTGACTATGACGAAACCTTTGCTCCTGTGGCTAGGCTAGAAGCCATCAGAATCTTCCTAGTCTATGCTGCTCATAAGGGTTTTAAGGTCTATCAAATGGATGTCAAGTCTGCCTTTCTGAATGGCAAACTACAAGAAGAAGTTTATGTCCAACAACCACCTGGTTTTGAATGTTCGGAGTTTCCAGACCACATTTACAAGTTAGACAAAGCTCTATACGGCCTTAAGCAAGCTCCCAGAGCCTGGTATGAAACTCTATCCAAATTTCTGTTGGTCAACCACTTTGAGAAAGGTACTGTCGATAAAACTCTATTCTTTAGAAGGTATAAGAAGGATATACTTCTGGTGCAAATATATGTTGACGATATTATCTTTGGGTCTACATGGCAGGAGTACTGTGATAAGTTTGAAAGTTTAATGAAAAGTGAATTCAAAATGAGCATGATGGGAGAACTTTCTTTCTTCCTTGGTTTACAAGTTAAACAATCTGACAGGGGAACTTTCATAAGTCAGTCCAAGTACATCTCTGATATGTTGAAAAAAATATAAGCTCAATGATTCAAAACCAATGAAAACTCCTATTGCCACTGGAGTTAAGCTTGACTCTGATCTTAATGGTGAACCAACAGATGTCAAGAACTACAGAGGCATGATAGGGTCACTTCTATACTTAACTGCCAGCAGACCTGATATAATGTTTGCAACCTGTCTCTGTGCCAGATTTCAAGCAAATTCTACAGAAACTCATTTAACAGCTGTCAAGCGTATCTTTAAATATCTGAAAGGGACACAATTTTTGGGTCTCTGGTATCCTCTTAACTCTGGTTTCGAGCTTGTAGCATATACAGATTCAGACTATGGAGGATGCAAGAATGACAGAAAGAGTACTTCTGGTAGCTGCCAACTGCTTGGAGAAAAGTTGGTGAGTTGGACATCCAAGAAACAGAACTGTGTTTCAACCTCTACAGCAGAAGCAGAATATGTTGTTGCTGCTAGTTGTTGCTCTCAAGTGATATGGATGAAAACACAACTCAAAGATTATGTCTTGGAGTATGGTAAAATTCCAATTATGTGCGACTCCAAGAGTGCCATTGCCATAACAGCCAATCCAATTCAACACTCGAAGACTAAGCACATCGACATAAGGTACCACTTCATAAAGGATCATGTTGAAAAAGGGACTATTGAAATGTATTTTGTTTCAACTGACTTCCAGCTTGCTGACTTGTTTACAAAAGCCCTTGATGAAAGGAGGTTCAACTTCTTAATCAGCAAACTGGGTATGCTGAACTTGTCCTCCTAACTCTGTTCAAAATTCAACAGAGCCTCTGATGATCCTACCTGAGCTCTGTCAAATAGTTGGGTAGGATAGTTCAACAGAGCTTCTATTGTTCACCAGAACTCTGTTAAGCATACTTTTTCAACACTCAGTGAACGTTCTGTGTATATAAAGTTTTTTTTGTACAAAGTTTTTTTTTTTTGCTCAATTTTCAAGGGGGAGTTCAAAGAAAAATAATGCATGGTTTTAGGGGGAGCAAGTCAGTACTCAAATTTCCAAATCCAAATTGACTTTGCTTTTTGATCTTCATTGACAAATCGTTTTGAAGAAAGGAGGAAAACTTGTTCTGATGATAACCTTTGTGATAATGTTAAGAATCTGCCAGAACTCTTGACTTCTCACCAGAGCCTCTGTTGTTTCTCACCAGAGCTCTGTTGTCTGTCTAAGTTTTGTCTGTTCTTTTCCTTTCACATCAGAACATAATTTTAAATGTTTTAAAGGTAAAGGTACAACATCTTGGGTTACTTGATTTGATATGAAAAGATCACTCAAACAGAAGCAACTTAACAAAGCTCCACCAGAGCTCTGTTAGTTTGTTCTGCCACGTCATCAGAAACACGTCATCAGAGATGCGGGTCATTCTTTAAACGTCAACCACTTGTCACTCACACATCTCTAACCGTGACGGTTTACTTGTCCAAAAGATGTCAGAATTAAATCCACGTGGCAATCTCTGATTGAGAAACCAACCGCTAGCTGTTCCCACGTTCATACTGTAGCAAACGTTCCACTATCCAAAACTCGAGTGCCTACAGCTCCTATGATCATGATCCAGCCACACATCCCCCATATAAATACCCATTTCCTTCAAACCATTTCATTTCTTACACTTTCTGAATATTCAAACCTTTACTCATCTTTCCCTCCGTGTTCAAAACCTTCAAGAACCCTAACCTGCAACAATGGCACAACCCCAACATTCTGTTGATTCAAGCAGAATCGGCCCTGTAGATCAAATCGTTATTCTCCCATATGAACTCGCTGACAACAACTACCGTCTTGACCCAAAACCTAGTCTCTATTTACCCACTTACCACATCTTTTTGGAGTTTTTCAGAAACTATGAACTTTTTAGAGCCTTAACCGACTTCGACGATGATGTACCAGCTGTACATTCGTCAATGGTAGACCACCTGCCAGTTTATTGAAGAACGAGAAGGAATCATTGGCAACGTCGATGCTGGCAGAGATGGTGGGTCAGGAACAATCCGTATCAGTGATAACACCCTGAGAAGAGCATTCGGATGGAAGACGACGACCCAACTGGGAATTGTAGCATATGAAAAACCCCCCAAAGTTGAAACCCTATTAGACTTCATAAAGTTTCTAGGATACAACAAGGATATTACCAGGATCGGTGCTTTCAAAAGACAAAACCTACCCCCTTTGTGGAACTTCATGCTCTCCACATTGAACAGAACCTTGACCTGCAAATCTGGTAGTCAAGACCAAACCAGCACAGAGATTTTGCAGATCATGTATGGCCTATTCTTCAACAGAAACTTTGACTATGCCAAGATTCTGTACAAAGATTTCCTCAATGCTGTAAACCAAAAGACATCAGCCATTGCCAGAGGAGGAGAAGTTGGGAAGCACAAGTTCCTGAAAAACATCAAATACCCTCGGTTCATCAGCTTAGTGATCAGACGTGCATTCAGACGATTGAACTTGACTTTACAAGGTACTCCTTTCAAATGTTGGGTTATGACCAGATTTCTTCCAACAACCTCAGGTACGTATCCCTTCATCAGACGAGTGCCAGGAACCATGCTCGCTCTGATTGATCCTGAACACATTTCTATACAAAACTATCAGAGTGCTGCTCAACCTCAAGAACCTGAGGTGAGAACCCCAGCATACATAGGATCTGAACCTGTGTTGGAGAGCTTGAGTGAGGAAGTAGCAGAAGAATATGGACCAGAGGTAAGAGTACCCGAAGTGGGATCTTCCTCTAGAGTGATGGAGGAGGAAGTACAGAACAGAGCATCCACTATGGAGGCTGTTCACGAGGGTGAAAGGGAAATTACAGAGGAGATGGCAGAGAGTTCGCATCCTTCTGGTAATCATGAGACAGAAATTTATGTGATAGAGAGTTCACCCGAGAATTCTATACACCTAGAATCCGAGAGAAATGAGAGTTTAGAAGAAGATGTTCAAAACATGAACGCAAATGAGCGTATCCAAAGCCCAACTCCCCGTGCTACCACACAATCTAATCCCGGTGATCAAGACCAAGGGATTATTGAAACAGAGGTGCACACCTCGAACCTTAACCAGCAAGAACCGCCAGAGGCAATTCTTCATGCCTCTGGTATGCACGAAACCTGGGAATCTCCGTTTGGTAATGATGTCAATTCGCCCAATGACATCGATAGGTCACCTCCACACAATGATGCCTCTGTGGCTCATTTAGACTCGTCCCAAAATAGACCAGAGATCTTTGTAATCTCACGTAGCATCTGTCCGACTCAGGGACAATGGGAGACCATAGTTGAACGAGGGCAAACATTGCTTGATCCAAATGCCCCTCATCACACCAGATTTCCTTCTTTAGAACCTGAGCTGGAAGAGGAAACTTTGGTCAGAACACATGTAGTTGTTTCCCCTCCAAAGGAACATCAAGGATCAGGTGGAAGTCCTCCAAGAGCCAACATCAACACAACTCTTGACGGAGGCGCCTCTGAACTCGAGGCACAATTGGATCCATGTGTTGGAACCAAGGACACCCCCGTTGACACTGTCACAAGAGCAGAGTTCGAAAGCTTCTGTGACAGTATCAACAACTGCTTGAATGAGTATAAACTTATCAATTCACAGAAGGAGGAGATGATCCAAAAGGAGAATACTTCTCTCAGAGAAGAGCTACAGAAGATATCATCCTCTCTTACCGAATTAACTCAGAAGAATGACGAGGCTGAACTGCTCAGAACAGAAGCAATACGGATCAGAACAGAAGTCGAACGGGTCAGAGCAGAGGCAGAAAGAGTCAGAGCAGAGGAAATTGCCAAGTTAACAACAGAACTAGCTGAACAGAGAAGACTCCGCACAGAGGAAGAACAAGCCAGAACAGAGGAAAGAACAAAGTTCTCAACAGAACTAGCCGCTCTGAAGACGCTCATGATAGAAAACCACACGGCTCAAATGAACAGAACCTTGCCAACCCCTTCCGTGCTTCTGTCAGACTCCAATGTCAGAACCTTGACAGAGCTAATTAACAACTCTGTTAAGGTTGCTATCACAGAAGCCACGACTTCGTCTGCTACTCCTATCAACATCTCCAGCCCTAACCCAAATGACCTACCCATGAATGTTGGACAAATGGGAGACTTCAGAAAATCAATTCTTAGCCGAATGATGACGATCTCATCAAAGTTTGTAATGAAAGCTAAGGCGACAGAACAACATGTGAAAGCGTCTCTTGATACTCACAAGATAAACTCCGAGGCTCAAGTAGAAGAGATCAGAGGTGCTGCAACAGAGGTAGAGGATGTAATGACGAAGGCAGCCTCAAACTTTACTGACATTATTCTATAGGCTACCTCTACATCGAAAAGACCTGCAGAAGAAGCGCCTACAGATGAACCTTCAAGCAAGAGACACAAAGCTAATCTGAAATTTGTTGTTCCGTCCTTACCAAAAGCTAGAATTGACGATTCTGGCGATGATGATGATTTTGAAGATGCTCAAGAAGGCCAATCAGACGATCAATTGGGTGAGTCCTCAGAACAACAAAAGGGGAGAAGGAAAAAGAGAAAGAGGCAGAGAAAGAGAAAGAGAAGGAGGAGGAGAAAGAGGCAGAGAAAGAGAAAGAGGCTAAGGGAACTGACAAGGGAAAAGGGAAAGCAACAGAGGCTGAGGCAACAGAAAGAGGAGATCAAGGCAAGACAACTGAAGATTTACCAGAGATGACTGTGGTAGCTTTCGACTACATATTTAAAGACATGGTCATCAAGCCAACAGAACCCTCATCTCAACAACCACCAGAAGTCATCATCTTGGACACCCCTGCTACTTCACCAAGAACAGAACCAGAGAGAACAGACCCATTCTCTGCTGAAGAACAACCAAGCCAAAACCAACCTCAAGAGTCTGTTCAACACATCGACAGACTAATGACAGAAACTCATGAAGACCCAAATCCCATGCAAACAGAACAGAACCCTGAAACCTCAAACCAGCATTCTGGCAAACCACCGCTAGAAGAAATTTTTGCCTATCTCTATGGTGACCGTGATACAATTCCTAACAATGCTGTGCCCATTAACCCATATTTCAGCCCCTGTAGGATAAATACGATCTCTGACGTAAGGCGTAAGTTCATCGAAACAAAGTCCGGTTTGAACAGAAACATAAACTCTGACTTTGGAATCCGCAGAATCGTAGACATCAAGCAGAAGGTCTTTCGGCACAACAGAACGCAGATGAGTTATCACGAGTTCTTAGTTGAATCAAACAACAACAGGGTTGAGCACTTCAACAATAACGATCTGGTACTTCTAAACCCTTATGATCTGATTCAACTTCATGCCTACTGTTACAACTTCAGTGGCAAATACAAAGAGGCAAGAACGGCACTTCCTGAGGTACGCTTCGTTATGCAAGAGCACATCAACCTAAAGATTCAGATTGATTTTCAGCTAGGCATAGAGTTCGAAGTTGAGACACTAGCGACTGCACCACCAAATGAGAGCCTTGAAGGCTATGGGCACTATAAAACTGGAACAGTAGTTGGAGATCCTCCAGTATTCATCTGCCGACAGAAGAAAACCAAGAAGGCCCTCAGAGCTACTGAAACTCACAAGTACTCAAGTGAGTCGCTAATATACCTCAGAGACATCATTCAGAATCTCCCAAGAGAGAAATGTTCGGAAGAACAACAGAGAAGCTTCATCACCCAAATCAACCTGTTGCTGAACTTCCGAGAACTCATCAGAAGATTTGACAGGATCTTAAGGGGAGATAATTATGCTTAAATGCACTTGTCTTTTAAATCTTAATGTAATATTCTAAAAGGATTAGTGCAAGGCTTCGACAGAGGTAAAAGTTCTCTGTTCTTTTGTTTAATCTCTTGTCAATTGTAAATTTTTATTTTCAATACTTAAGGGAAGATTGTTAGCCCTAAGTATATGTTATGTAAAAGTATTGAAAATAATTCAAGTCAGAAGACCACCAGAGATCAGACAGAAGACTTGGAAAAAATTAAAGAAGACCAACATAGCTCATCAGAGCTCTGGCGGATCCAACAGAGCTCAACAGAGCTCTGCCGAAGACTTCCAACAGAAGTACAAGTGTTTAACAAAAGACCAACACAGCTCTTGTGAAAGAGCTCTGGTGAAGTGAAGACCTCTGTCTGCCTAAGTCTCGTAGGAAATCCTAAGTGATAGACACGTGTCCATACTTTCCACGTATGCCCTAAAGATTGGAGACACACTTTCCACGTGTCATTCCAGGGTACGATAGTACACTGTCTTCACTTTATCAGGGCTATAAATAGAGAGGTAGTGGAACAAACAATTGTAAGCTTTGGGAAGAATAGTTTTCCACAATTGTCTAAGCACTCACTGCAGCAATCCCGAGCACTACCTCCGTACGATATTGTTCCCTGTGAGATTTCAGGATACACCATTGATCTTGTTCTTGGTGTTATCCATTATCAATATACGAGCAGCGTTTCTTATTTGATCTTGTTATCATTATCCTGTTCTGTAATTGATTCTTACTATTACAATATCGTTTACACAATCACTCACTTTAATGGCTTTATTTAATATGTTTCCGCTGTCTATTTCTTTACCATTATCGTGATACAACGTGAATCTGGGAACCTACATACATACTTACTTTCATTCGGGGTTACTCAACCTTTCCCAAGGTCCTAATGAGTTCAAGGTTTTCAAGTGAATTATTTAACAAATATGCCGATTAACAAAACCTTTCACAGAAATTTTCGTCACAAAGATTTTCATACCAAAATAATCATACACATAAAAACTACTAATATCAATTTGGTAGTTGCGCAAAGATGGACACGCTCGTCCCATATATGAAAATCATTTGAAGACCTTTTCATCACAATTTAGTTTACTACCGAAACATAAAACGTATTCAACAACTTTTAAAATGAACCGCTTAGGTCCCATCGCGGACTTTACTTGTGTTAGACACGCAAAATAATTTCCCATATTAAAATAGCGTTCGACAGCCTGTGTGTACAAACTTGAAAAGAAGGATTTACACGACATCGATTCCTAAAATTCTCCTTTTAACCATAAAATGACATGAACTGTAATTCATTAACAACTTCGCATGTGTCAGTTTTATTCACAGAGAAACGAATCAAATCATCTACACACTTTGGCTAAAACACGGCATGGTCTGGATCATCTCCCAGTTTTTAAATCAAATAACAGGATAATTTCATCATTTGGAAATATCGGTTTAAACATCGAAAGGAAATCTCAAATTAAAATTTTGCATGCCGATCTGCAGCACTTTCTTAGCAGTCACTCTGAAATGGTATAACACATACCGGATAGTCATTGCAAATTTTCGAAGTGGAAATTCATTAACTTAAATTTCAAAACTTCTCATTCAATCGCAAAAGGACAAATAAATAAAATCCTTTAACCAGGCTCACACACCTCAATTTGTTTTTCTCAAAACTTCGGAAAACCATACGTGCACATAATTTGATTGACACGCACAAAATAATTCAAGTCAACTTTAAACTTCAAACCACACAAGCGATGCACATTAATGCCTCAAAATAGTGGCTTCAAACTACTCATGTCAATCAATCAATATAGGGCATGTGCGAGAAATAACATTAGAGATGTACCATCATGATGCTCTTATATGCATTACTCACGCCACGTATAAATTAATTTGCACATCTAGCAAGTTGCAACAAATATGCTACCACAATCCTCAAAAGAGAAGCCATGCGGCATTAAAATTCCAAAACTACTCTTTTTGGTGCAATACGACATAAAACACGTTCTTCAACGAAATTCGCACGAGGCGCAATACTCACTCAACCCATGTATTAACGCACACAAGCATTCAAGTTATGCACACGACCAAGTGTCACCCATGCAACGCAACACGTCGTAAAACAAAACTTCATCGTATTTCCACAAAACTTCCATCAAACTCAATGGAACTCAACAACATCGAACCAAATAAATGGTGTCATAGTTTTTGTTTTCAATAATCGATTCGCGTAAAACAATATGACCAAATCATCAAAATTCTCAAAATCCCCCTTTTACGAGATAAAATAACACCTCTCCGTCAAAACTCGCAAAATTCAAATTCCCATTAAAGATTCATACTAAAACAAGGGAATGTAACTCTCCGTCCAGACCTTAGCATATGTGGAGGAGATCCAATGTTAAGGTCGTAAGTCGCGGTTACTTATCCAAAACCATAAACGACATTAAACATGGATATCACAATATCCGAAAGTAATAGTGGACGACTACAAGGAATAAAATAAATCCCGACCAGGTTCACAACCGCCTGTCGTAAAATAATTTCATGCATGTTCCAAAATCATGATTTAAAATCTTGCGTATGTCAAACTTTTTCCAAGATTTAGTAGTATCGTCCATCCAATGAATTGAAACATAAGAAATAATCAATGCAATTTATTTTAAAAGCAAATATATTTCGTGCAGGCATTTTGTCGACACTCAACGTCCAGGTCACATTCCTCCAATTTCTCCGATCACACTATTGTCATCCGGATACTCACACATCTTAACGCAAAGTGCGAAGTCACATCGACTAACCCCACAATTCTCCTCGAATCAAGTCAATTCAAAAAGCCTTCGGCTCCAATCTAACCCTCAAGTCCGACCAGAACGGTCTACTTAATACCATCAATCATGCTTACCGCCACTCCAAATGGCAAATGCTAAAATCGTCAACTTCTTCTAACGACTACTCGCTTAGAACTCCTTTACTACCCCAACGGTCATCACGTTAGAGTCATCCAAGTACTCTCATGTAACCGGTAGGTTCACCATAACACTGGCCAGGCGAAATTTTGAACGTACCGTAAATGATCATCCTTGCTACTCTTGACGTGACTTCTCGTTTCTAGTGACTCCAACAACTTTCAAACATCCTATCTTAGAGTGCCTAATGGTGCAATCTCGCTCTCATTTACTTAAAACAACGCTAGTTTGAGTCTAGGTATTCAACAACCAACACCTAATTCTCTCAAACTTATGCTCTGATACCAACTTGTAACACCCTCAAAATTGGAATGAGCAACTAACCTTAATTTCAATAAATTAAGCTAAAAGATGATAAAATTACTTCTACATATCATCCTTGAAAATACCTCAATTTTAAACTTCACAAATTAAACAGCTAACAACTCTAGGTAGGTGTTACTTAACCCAAATAAAAGTTGCAAATCCCAAAAGTGCGGAAAACTTCGCTAAGCATCTCACTTCCCGTGCACTCTACCAGCACTCATCACCTCGCAGTGTAGCTAAAGCTATTCCCAACCTGAACCTGTTGCACATGCCAACAAATAAAAAGGTTAGGCTAACGCCTAGTGAGTTCAAGAGTTTACATCATTAGCAAATCATTTGATAAATCGACAGCTTCAACTTAAATAAATGATTTTCTAAAAGGGTTTGTATAAAAGACGTCGACTGTTAGCTCCAATCTTTCAGTTTATGAAAGTAGTGAAAAATAGGCTAAGTATAGAAGTGTTCGACAGAGGCTCTGTCGAGTAGCCGAGTAACCGAGAAGACAGAAGTCTTCGACAGAGGCTCTGCCGGGATAACCAAGAAGACCAAAGTAAAGAAGCAACAGAAGACACTTCTAAGCAGACAAGACCACAGAGCCTCTGTCATACTTGACAGAGCTTCTGTGGCAAAAAGAAGATCTACGCAAAAGATCTTAACAAGGACGAACATGCTTCTTACAATACCTACCATTCGAAGGTTCTAAAGATCAATCGTACAAAGGCGTGACCTGACAACTCCACGTGTCAAACTCTGATAGGTTTCCGCCTAAAGCTGAATACGGAGCATTTAATGAACGTTGTATCTGCAACAGTTCCAGAATAGTGTTTTGTACCTTCTAGCTACTATTCCTCAACAGTGTCTTTGTACCTTTAGTCCTTATTGTCCCCTTTAGAAGTAGTATAAATAGAAGGCTCATGTGAGCTCTTCTATTAAGCTTAATACCACGAAAATACACATATATCATTAAGCTTTGCACTTCTCGCACACATCATTAACTGCAGATTTCTTGTTAATCCTTTGAAGTTCTTGGTGTTCTTGATTAATATCAAATACAGTAATCTTGGAGATATTCATCTGTTCTTACATACTGCTTATTTGATATTGTGTGTTCTTCTACCTTACATTATCTTTCAGTTCTTAAATACGCTTCCGCACCATACAATCTGAACTAACTGAAAGTTAAGATCATTGTTTTAGCAAAACAGGAACCAACAATTGGTATCAGAGCAAACCTTGATTTTTAATATCAAGGGATCCACTCTAAACTATGATCTTTGGTAGAAACTTGGATTTTTAACCTATTCTTCATATTATTCAAACAGTTTCTGTTTTTCTACCATTTTCGATTCATTCGAACTTTGGTAAACTTATAGAATCTGTTATTATGGTTAAAAACACCATTTTAGTGCTCAGCTTAAAGCTTTTAAGCTTAAAAACTTCATACGAAGCATCCACTTCATACTCTAAAAATCTGCTGTTAAAACCCTTTTTCTGGATAATTTATCTCTCTAAAATGACAAATACAAACAACTTCCTCTCTGCTGGTTCCTTAACCAAACCTCCCACTCTTCTTAGAGAAGAATACCCTCAATGGAAGATTCGAATGATTCACTTCTTTGAGGGTACTGACAAAGAATTGGTTTATTATATCCGTAACCCTCCTTTCATTCCCACGATAACTGTACCTCGTGTTCCTAGAACAGACGACACACCTGAAATCACAGAACACACGAAACCAAAGACCCAGGAAAATTGGTCTGATTCTGATTGGGCTAAATACGAAGTTGCTCAGAAAACTAAGAGAATTCTGATTATGGCCATTCCAAATGACCTTTTCCAGTCCATGGATGCATGTGAATCTGCATATGATCTATGGAAAGAACTGGAAAAACAACTAGAAGGAGGAGTCAAAACCCAAAAGAACCGCAGAGCTCAATACATAAATGAATACTATGCCTTTAAATCTCTGCCAACCGAATCTCTGCAAACTACGTATGATAGGTTCAACTCTCTAATAAACAAGTGCAAGAAGTTCGGCATCCACAGAACCTCTGAAGAAAACAACGTTATGTTCCTGAAGTCCCTAAATGAAGAATGGCTTCAGTTATCTATGTCTCTACAAACAAATCAAGACTTAGATTCCTGGACCCTATCAGACCTCTATGGAACATTAGCAGCACAAGAGCCTCAGGTAGCACAAGCAAAAGCCCAGATCATTGCACCTCTTGCATTGGTTGGTAAGACTACAGAGGTTAAATAGAAACCAAAGAAAGAGGAAAGAAAGGAGAAGAAGAAGAAAATCATGATGGTAGAAAGTAAAGAAGAAGAGGAAGTAGCAGCAGAAGAAGAAACGACCCTGGCCTCGATAGCTAAATCTTTAGCTCTCTTGACTAGGGAATTCAGCAGAGGATACCAGAAGAAATCTGGTAATGAACGATATGAAAGAGATAATCGAGAAAGAGAAGGGTCAAACGACAGAAGTAATGACCGACAGAGGTCCAGTGACAGAAATGACAGAGGAAATGACCGACAGAGGTCGGAAGACAAAGTTGGCAACACTCCACAGATTCAAGAGTGTTACAAATGTGGTAAGCCAGGCCACTACGCAAATGAATGCCGAACAGAAAGAAGTGGTGACCGACAGAGGTCAGACGACAGAGCTGGAAGCTCCACATAGAACCAAAGATGCTACAACTGTGGAAAGCCAGGTCACTTTGCCAACGAATGCAGGAGCAAGTCAAATCGCCCTCAGAGGGATGCAGCTTTCTACAAAAAGAAGGCTGAATACTATGCTCAGAAGTCACTAATGGTGAATAAAGAAATCTGGGAGTCTGACACATCCTCTGACCAAGGCGAAACAAAGAATGCTCTATTCCGTGGCATGGCAGAAGTCAGCTCCGACTCCGACAATGAGGTATCCACTTCTACCTCTAACTCTAATACTGCAGAAGATGACTTGATTAAACTTAACATTGAATACACTGAAATGAAAAAGACATGTGAAGATATTCAGAAAAAGCTCACCTTCTATGAGAGAGAAGCTAGACTTCTCACTCAAGAAAAAGCTAAAATCTTTAAAGAAAAAGAAGAAATTGAAATGGACTGGAACAAAAAGTTAAATCCTTTAAAAGAAAAGATTTATGAACTTAATTCTTCCTTGAAAATAAAGTCTAAAGAACTAATGGACGTTGAGTGCGACAGAATGAACATCCTAGCTCTTAAAAATTACTTTCAAAAGGAAAGAGAAGTCATCTGTCAAGATTTACTTAGAAGATATCTTCAAATTATAAAATTTCAAGATGCTCAGAAGGTGTACGAAAAAATCAACACACAAATAGGGAGACGGGGAATTGGCTTCTGTGATATAGACCCTTATACCAGAACCAAAAGAGACAAGTCTCTGTCCTCTCTATTTCACATTGGAGATACAAGAAAACCTGGATTTCCAAATCTTCTCTCTGTAAGTAAAAGGCAAAAAGTCTCTGGGGAACCTCACAGGAGGAAACCTCTGAAGATGACAAATGTGTGGTTTGAAAACACAGATTTGTCACCTTCAATCTCTGTCAAAAGAGAATCCAAACCTAAGAGGTATCTGAAAACTCAAGATCAGATAGGAATTTTCAAGTTTGGTAATCCCGAGACTCAAACTCAAGTTGCATTTGTCTGCATGATGAATTCTGATAAGAAATTATCAGCAGAGGCACCTGAGTTAATGCCAAGAATTACAGAAGAAAAACTTGATATCTCTGAAGAAAACCTCTGTACATCTTCCAGCGATCAAGATCTCTCTGAAGAAAACTTAACAGATACTTCTGTTAACTTAGAAGATAGTTCCCCAGAAAAGGAAGAAAGTAAGTATGACACATGTTCTGAAAGTCCAGCCTCTGTCGATAGAGAACCAAGTGACTTAACCTCTTTATATGAGGACGATTCATCCTCTGACGAATCAGAGACTGACTCTAAGTCAGAGATAGGACCTAGTGACACAGAGGTTATTAAACAAACCTCTGAAGTTCTTAACAGAACTATTCCTCCCAAGGAGAAAATCACTGGAATTCCTATCTGTCCAGACTTTTTAAATATGTGCATACAAGCCAAAACCTCTCTTGAGCTTGAAAATTTCAAACAACAGAAGTTAATGTCCACTCAAGTTCCAACGACTTCAAAGATTTTAAAACCCTTAAACCTATTAAAGAAAAACTAACATGGCAACAGAAGGGTAAATGGACAAAAGTTAACAAATCTTTTTCTTCTGTGACAGTGAAATCTACAGAAATTCACCACAGAAGGGGAACACAGAAGGCCGCACTCAACAAAAGATTTTGCAAACAACGATCTAGCCTACATAAACCTTCTTGTAATAGAAAGTCTAATGATAGGATAAATTGTAATGCCTCTGTGCCCCCATTTAATGTATTCAATGAAAAGTTTAAGCAAATCTCCTCGCACATTCAATACTGTCATTGCTTTGATCTTATGTTTAAATTAAACCAACACTTCAAAAGTCCACACTGTCATCTTACTGTACCCAAAGAAAATGATAAATCCAAGGGTAAGAAGAAACAAAATGTTTCTTCAACAGAAGCTAAAACAAAGACCAAGAATGCTAAGGCAAACTTGAAGACCCCTGACAAAACTGGACCCATGTGGATATGGGTACCTAAAACTCTCTAATTGTCTTGCAGAAGCAGTATGTGCCAATCTGGTATCTAGACTCCGGATGCTCGAGGCACATGACTGGCGACAGAGGTCTTCTATCCAAATACAAAGAAAAGAACGATGGTGGATCTGTGACCTTTGGAGACAATAAAAAGGGGTACATCAAAGGCTACGGAGTCATAAAGAAGGAAAATATAACCGTATGCAAAGTTGCATATGTTGATGGCCTTAAACACAATCTTCTAAGTGTTAGTCAACTCTGCGATACGGGATTCGACGTAATATTCAAAAGAACCTTTTGCTCTCTACAGAGCGAGGACACAGGACTTGAACTTCTGCGAGCCGAAAGAATAGGAGATCTATATCTCAAGAACTTCAATGCAAAGAACAAGAAAGACAAAATCTGCCTTGTTGCATGCAAAAGCGAAGAAGCCTGGTTATGGCACAACAGGTTCTGCCATTTAAACTTTCATACTCTTGATAAACTTGTAAAACTTGATCTAGTCAAAGGTCTGCCAAATGTTAAATTCAATAAAGATCATCTTTGCTCTGCTTGCGAAATGGGAAAACTCAAAAGAGCTTCCCATAAAGGCAAAACTGATGTATCTTGCCCTAGACCTCTGTACATGCTACATGTTGACCTTTGCGGTCCAATATCTACACAGAGTCTAGGTGGCAAGAAATATCTGCTTGTTTTGATCGATGAATTCTCAAGATTTACATGGGTTGATTTTGTCAGAAAGAAATCAGATGTTCCAAACATACTGATAAATTTAATGAAAAAAATCCAAGTTCTGTATGAGTGCAGGATTCAGAAACTGAGAAGCGGCAATGGCACAGAATTCAAAAACTCTGTCATTGAAGCCTATGTTACAGAAGAAGGAATTTCACAGAACTTCTCTGCTGCACGCACCCCACAACAGAATGGCGTGGTTGAACGAAAGAATCGCACGCTTGTAGAAGCCGCCAGAACTATGCTTACCGCATGTGGATTACCAATGACATTTTGGGCAGAAGCAGTATCAACCGCTTGATATACCCAAAATCGATCAACCATAGTAAAGAGACACATCAAAACACCATATCATTTAATCAACAAAAGACGACCAAACATCAAATTCTTCCATGTATTTGGATGCAAGTGCTTCGTCTTAAATGATAGAGAAGCAAGAGGAAAGTTTGAAGTAAAGGCAGATGAAGGCAAGTTCATAGGATACTCTGCAGCTTCCAAGGCCTACAGAGTTTATCTTCTGCGGTCTCGAACGATTGTAGAAAGCATAAATGTTTCTTTTGACTACACCTTCCAAAAGACTTCTGAACAAATCAGTTCAGAACTCGGTCTAAAAGGGGAATCCTCTGGCATCTCAAAAACACGAGAAGAAGACTTAAATCTTCTATTTCAAGAGATGTTCCATGACGACATTGATCGCTCTGCTGGAGCCATCAAAGCCTCTGGAGAACTATTTTCTGCCAGCCAGAACGAAATAGGTATCTCTCTAACTGGTCCCTTAAACAACTCATCTTCCTCTGTAAATCATACAGATGCAAATGTCGAGGGGGAGCCAACAGAAGATGATACAACAAGGAAAACAACCTCAGAAGCTACTGAAGAACCAACTCCAGAAACCACAGAGGAACCAATAACAAAGGAACAAGAAGACTCAGACTATACTTCCTCAGAGGAAAAAACACCACCACTCATTCCAATCATTCCACAATCTGTAGGATCAAGCACTAAAGCAAAATCTACGACAGAGGCTACACCAGAACAACAATTAGAAACCACTGAAGAGCAACTTGATGAAATCGATGACCATCTCCCAAGAAAAACAAAGTGGACAAAGAGCCATCATCCAAGTCTTATAATCGGCAAACCTTCTGAAAAGGTAAAAACAAGATCTGCCACTACTAACTTTTGTTTCTTTACAAACTTTATTAGTGTGATCGAGCCAAAAAGGATCTCTGAAGCCCTTGACGACCCAAACTGGATAGATGCTATGCAAGAAGAGCTTCTACAGTTTGAACGAAACAAAGTCTGGACTTTAGTTCCTCTGCCACGAGGAAAACAAGCCATAGGGACTAAATGGGTCTTCAGAAATAAGAAGGATGAAGATGGAGTGGTCATAAGAAACAAAGCAAGACTAGTGGCCAAGGGATATCGCCAAGAAGAAGGCATAGATTACGATGAAACTTTTCCCCATGTCGCACGACTCGAAGCCATAAGATTCTTCTTAGCCTTCGCAGCCCACAGAGGTTTTTAAGTATTTCAAATGGACGTAAAATCTGCTTTTCTAAATGGCGAAATCCAAGAAGAAGTATACGTCCAACAGCCACCAGGGTTTGAAAGCTCTAAGTACCCAAAATACGTGTACTACCTCGACAAATCTCTGTATGGACTGAAACAGGCTCCAAGAGCATGGTACGAAAGACTTTCTACCTTTCTTCTCGATAATGATTACGACAGATGTACGACGGATACCACTTTGTTTTATAAACGAAAAGGTGATGAAATTATGCTTGTACAAATATATGTGGGCGACATAATTTTTGGGTCTACAAATTCAGAAGAGTGCAAAAAGTTTGAAAAACTCATGCAGAGTGAGTTTGAAATGAGTATGATGGGAGAATTAACTTTCTTCCTAGGACTCCAAGTAAAACAATCATCAGAGGGAATTTTCATAAATCAAGCTAAATATGTCTCTGACATACTTTCAAAATACAGTCTCTCTGATGCCTCTGTAATGAGAACTCCAATGGCCACAGGAAATAAGTTAGACTCAGATCCAAATGGCATACCTATAGAGTGCACGCTCTACAGAGGAATGATTGGGTCTTTGTTATACTTAACTGCAAGTAGACCTGAAATAATGAATGCCATATGTCTCTGTGCAAGATATCAAGCTAACCCGAAGGAATCCCATTATAATGTTGTAAAGAGAATCTTCATATACCTCAAAGGGACCAAAAATCTTGGCCTCTGGTATCCGAAGAACTCTGGTTTTGGTCTTAAACCTTATACAGATTCAGATTATGGAGGATGCAAGCTCGACAGAAAGAGTACCTCTGGGAGTTGTCAATTCCTAGGTGGTAAACTAGTCAGCTGGACCTCTAAGAAGCAGAACTGTGTATCCACATCTATAGCAGAAGCCGAATACGTTGCTGCTGCTAGTTGTTGCTCCCAGGTTCTGTGGATGAAAACTTAACTTAAGGACTATGTCCACATCATACTCAAGATTCCCATCTTCTGTGACTCAAAGAGCGCCATAGCCATCTCTGCCAATCCAGTACAGCACTCAAAAACAAAGCATATCGATATCCGTTACCACTTTCTGAAACACCATATTGAATATGGGACAATCGAAATGCACTTTGTATCTACAGAGTACCAGCTTGCAGACTTATTCACCAAGGCACTAGATGAGAAAAGATTTCTTTTCTTGGTGGGTAAGTTAGGAATGATAAACATGAGTTAAAACCTCTGTAAGTATAACTTAATCTTCTGTAAATATGTATATACATGTTTCTATTGTTTTATTTATTTTATTTTATTTCTATATGTAAATTCTCAATCACCAAATGTTCAATACTCAACAGATCTTCTATAAGATTGCTCAGACCCTCTGACAGTCCTTACAGAACCTCTGAAAATCTTGATCTATGCCTTAAGCATTACTTATCAAATTTTGACCCAAGCATAGATCAAGGGGGAGCAGAAGGAGACCTTGAAATGATCTACAGAAGTTGATCATTCAAGGGGGAGACAAAGAGGAGAAGTGATCACTCATGATTCACAAAAATCAGGTATAATGCCGAGCAAGAGAGAGCCAAAAGATAAGTATCTCGAAACAAATCCTTTTTGAAAACAGTTTTCTAGGACAAACATTTCTAAATATGTCCTAGAAACATTGTTTAAAATATACCAAACAAGTTTTGATCAAAAAGATTTACGAGACTTCTGTTATGAGACTTTTAGTATAATAGAGCTTCTGCTGAACTCAACAGAGCTTCTGTATGCAGAATCCTCTATAAACTACAAATCTCATACAAGAACTCTACCGATCAAACTCAAATGTTCTCTTTAAGGATTTACTCGAACAAAAGGTTACAGAAGAAGGTCTTTTCGGACGAAATATCTCACAAAAACAGTTTTTGAAAATAGTTTTCTAGGACACAAATTACCAAATTTGTCCTAAAAACAATGTTAAAAACATTTCAAACTTCAAATAATCAAAAAGATGCATAAATTTTGAGTTATGAGAAATTTGAGGTCATAGAGCCTCTGCTGAGCTCAACAGAGGCTCTGCCAGAGAAAATCTCTATGATCGTAAATTTAAACTCTTTTGATCGGTTTGAATGTCATCTCAAAAGATCTCTTTCGCACAAATGCACACTTTGAGATTCTAAAAGGTTGTTGGTCACAGAGCTCATTCCACCAAAGAAACTCTGTTGACCAACACAGGCTTTTAAAAGAATCTCTCGCACAGAAACTTTTCCAGAACTGTTTTCTAGGACAAAAATTTTCAAATATGTCCTAAAACAGTTTATAAAACAGTAAAAACTTTGGATGATCAAAAAGTTTAATGGATTTTTAGTTATGAGAAATTTCTTCTCATAGAGCTTCTGCTAGCTCTGACAGAGCTTCATAACCTCTGTGAAAGAAATTTCTACTCTATAAATCTATCGATCCTCTCCAATGCTTTTCAAACGTTTTTGGTAAAGGTGCAAGCAACAGAGGATATAAAGAGAGTTTTCAAACTACAGAGCTCTATCTCTACAGAGCTTCTGTCATTTTCAAAATTGGGTAAATTATGCAACAGTAACGGCTCTTTTACTGCGAGTGAAAATTATGTGGAGGAAAAGACACACACGCGCCAAGCATTAATGGGCCGCGCACGACGTCAAATCGTGCTCTGACACTGCTGACGTGTCACATTTTCATTGGACGTACACGACACATGTTCTCCTGGAAAGTTGAACCCGCCGTTCACACTCAAGTACGGACCCCAAAAAAAATTATTCACTTCCATATATTTACCTCTTCAGATTCTACCGATTACTATAAAACCCAAGTTACCACTCCTCATAAAACCTTTACGAACTCTCATCTTCTTCTCCGGCGAACCATTGCAAAAACCTGCAAAATTCTTATCTTTATACAAGAAATGGCCTCGTCTTCTCAAGCTATCTCCCCTGCACACTCACCGGCGAACTCCCCTGAAAACCCTGAACACTCTGAACATTCAGAAAACCCTGAAATCGCCAGAAACCTAGAACAAGATAACTCCGGCGATGAAGCAGACTTTGCTCCGACAACCCATCTCCAAGACTTCTTTACTCATGAAAATTTTGCAAATGTTCTACCTTTAAAACCCAATAATCACTACCTTGTTCCCTCAAGAACTACTTTTGGGAAAGCACGTGCTATACTTCTCCATATCTTGAAACAACACATTATCTACCCTATTCTATCCAAAACCGTGGACAAAATCTCTGCCAGATATATAAATCAATTCTGGCAAAGTTGCAGATTTGATCCAAAAGACCGACAGATCAAAGGCTACATCTCCAAACCTGATAAATCCGAACATCTTGAACTCAAGTTCAACAGAACGATGTTCTCTCTCGAGTTCAGCCTACCCACAAGAGGTCTTCTAGGATTAAAGACCTTTGCACAGGAACCTACAGATGAAGAGCTCTGCAGGTTCGTCGAAATGTTGGGGTACAACGTACCACTCAGAATGAGAAATGACTTCCGCAGAGGCAGATTACCACCTTTGTGGAATACACTCTTTTCCATACTCAACAGATGCTTAACCGGGAAAGTGGGGAGTCCAGATCAATCCTCACACCAAAATACTAGCCATCATGTACGGAGTCTACTACGACCTACCTCTGGACTTCGCCACTCTCATGATGTAAGAAATGGTTAACACCATCGACAGAAAGAACAACTTCCAGCAGAAAAAGTCAAACACAACAGGAGCTCTACCTCCTCTGCAGTTTCAAAGGATTCTAGGTGTTCTGCTAGAGCATCTACTCTTGCTTGAAAAATGGCCAATGGAAGGGCCAATAACAAAGATGTATGTTATGCACAAAAACTCCCCAACAGAACATGCTGATGGATACCCACACTGCAAACCTCTGCCAAAGAAACTTCTAGAATATGTAAAGGACGAAGAACTAGAACTAGAATACATACGCGATCATAGGACTCCAGAACCAAGTCCTATGACACCACCGCGTCTAGGAGTCCCCATAGGTACAGAAGTATTAGATAGATTGACAGATGAAGAATGGGCAGCTGCTTTTCAGAAGCATGAAAAAAATCAAGCCAGATTCCATGCTCAGAGAAAATCCATCTACTCTGCTTCAAAGAAACAAAAACCCTCTGCCTCTACTCCTCAAAAGAAAACTCATAAGAGGAAAACCACAGAGGGTACCTCTACAAGTGTCGCAGAAGGTCATCCCTCTCCTCCTCATGCCACAGAAGTTGGATCTTCTGCTCCTCCCTCTCCCCCAAAGGAAAAGAAGAAGAGAAAATCCAAAGCCTCAGAAGAAAGGGCACCTAAACCCAAGAGGAGAAAGAGCAAGAAGAAAACTGGGAAACATCTGTCTCCTATGCAACCAATTGCAGAAGAAGAAGTGGCAGAAGACGTAGATGAACAGGGAACAGAAGGAGTAGCAGAAGAACAAACCCAATAATCCCCTCTGCAATCCCCCAATCCCCTCAACTATGCACATCACGGGGATTTCTCTGACTTCCTCCAAAACCCAGAATTCACCCATACTCTAAACACTGCTGGATGGACTGCAGAACCCCTCTCCCATGGGTCCACAGAAGAACCTGACTTCAGAATCTCTTCTGACTTAGAAGATGATGACCAAACTCCTAGGGATCATCAGGTTGAGACACCAGAAGTGCTACAGAACCCCTTCACCCAACCCGGATTTGATGCACAAAGGGCAAGTCCAAAGGAACAAATAGCTGCAGAAGACCATAACATGGACACCATGTTAGAAAATCCAACAAAGGAGGTGATTGAAACGAGGGAGACAAGGATAGAGGTCTCGGAGATAGATTCAGATAAAGAAGAAGCTGACCAAATACGAAAAGGTCTCTATCATCCACATGTCATGCAATTATACGGCTATCACCCTATGTACGACTTCTTAGTTACTGGGGCAGGAGCTACAACAGAAGTTAGGGAAGAAGCACCAAGCCATAGGGTAGTGACAGAGGCTGAAACTATAGATGGTGAAGTAGTGCTTGGATGCCTAACAGAGGGAGAAACAAGAAAAGATGCCGTAGAAGAAGAAGGCACACATCCCCAACCATCTCCCAGTGCAACCCACACTTCTATCACCGCCAGTCTAGTGGCAGAAGGTGATATTGAAACAGAGCAGCACGACTCGACCCCAACCCAAACTAACCGGGCAGAGGTAAATCTTTCTACCTCTGTGCCAATTATATCCGGGGAAACATTTCCAGGGGAGTCCCCTCAAAAGGACTTTCCCTCAGTTCGTGATCGTTTGCCCCCGATCACAACAGAAATCCTTGCAGAGGAATTTGTTTCCTCTGCCACACGCACACAACTAGGACCAAACATCTCTTCAGAGGAGATTAGAGTGCACAAAGACGGAGAGACTCTAGACAAGTCTCCGAGTCAACAGAAGGATAATCTAGTACCCACCTCTGGAGTGGATCTAGACAATGTCATTCTCAGAACTTCTGTAGAGTCTGAAGCACTAGATGCTTCTGCTCGAGGATCAGAAGGAAATCCTTCCGCCCCCAACATCCAAACAAGGGCGAAAGAAGGTGTCTCAGGAACAGAGACCCACTCTGGGGACGAATGTGTTCCCATAGAGGTTACAACGAGTTCACATGTATCAAGGGATGAGTTCCAAACCCTTGTCACCTCTGTGAACCAAATAATGAAAGAGTTGCAAAGCTCTTTCAAATCTTTTGCAGATACTACATCCAGGACAATCCTTGATCTGAACACCAAAATGGACACCTTGTCCACAGAGGTGCAAAACGCCATAACCCAGATGAAGTCCTCTGCAACACACACTGCTACTACCACTGCCACCTCTGCAGCAACCGAAGTCGGAAAAGCCGCCACCACTGCCTTCAAAGACTCTGTCAAGCACTTTCTTCTGCAACTAAAAGAGCAATCCTCAAAATCTAAGGCTCTTACACCCGAAGACCTGAAGAAAGCCTTAGACGAAGTTCAAGAGCAAACAACAAGAAATACTCAAGCCATGAAGCCTTCTGACTACATGACAAGAGCTCAAGTGACAGAACTCGGCCAAGGTATACTTGATCAGATGACCGAATTGATCAAAGCTTTCACCGTTTCCAACGCACACTATGTCAAAGAGTTTCAAACTAGTGTCGGCAAAATGCGCTTCAACACAGAAGCAGAGGTTGAAACACTGCTCGGCCTCTGTGATGACTTGTATGCAAAGATGATTGCTGCAGGGGCTGTTCCACCAAAGAAACCATATACATCTTGCAGGGTAGAGGGTACGACAGATAAAAATCAGGATGACTCTGATGATGACCATCATGGTCCATCAGATCATCCTGAGGGGGAGAATCGAGGGGAGAAACAAAGGGAAGAAGCTACGAGCATAGGTCTACCAGCTCCACCAATAGTCGCAGAACCCATCAACCAAGCACCCCCAACTCAAACCAAACAAAGAACACAACAGTCCATAGAGGCAACAACCACCTCTGTGGAAATGGTCTCTGAAGAAACCCCTGCTACAACCCAAACACCTGAAACCCAAAGCAGAAACAAAACCACAGAGACAACAACCATCTCTGTGGAATCTACTCCTGAAGAAACCCAAGTACCCAAATCAACAGTTCAACAGAAGACCACAGAGGCAACACCAACCTCTGTGGAATCTCCTTCTGTATTTGGAAAAGATGTCCAAATCCAAGAAGAAGTCCGCCTTCTGACATCCTCCGAAGACGAACTACCTTCCCCAACACCCAAAACCAAATCAAAAATAAAAACCATTGCTCACAAAAGGAAATATCTAAGCAAAACACCTGAAACCTCCCCAACAGAACCCAAACCCAAATCACCGATCAAGCCCTCTGAAACTCAAGTGTCAGAACCAACAGAGGCAATCCCCAAACCAACAGAAACATCAACAACAAAGCCCTCTGAGACTCAAACGTCAAAACCTACAGAGGCAACCCATCTCAACAAGCAGAACAGCCGAAGGCAAAAGACAAGGGAAAAGGGATTGTGATAGAAGAACCGCAGAAGAAAAAGCCCAAGCATCAACCTTCAACAGAAAAACTGATGAAGTGCTCTTTCGATGCGTATAAGACACCAAAGCCTGAAGAAGAAGACTGGGCTTTCGGCACTACACCTCTGTCAGATATTCCTGTTCTGGATCCAAAGACAAAACCTTCAGAGGATCGAGTGGCACAAGTCAAGAACCAATTAGATGCTCTGCGCAGAACCTTACCTCAACCACCACCACCACAAATGGAAGAAGTGGTATACAGGTACTTATACAGCAGAATGGGCATAATGGATCAATCAGAACCAACCATTCAAGACCCTGACTTCCGTGCTGACCTCGAAAACCTCTTCACCAGAACAAAACCCAAGCCTAAACACGAAGTCTTCTCAACATCCAAGATCATCAAAGTCCTATATTGTAAGTTCTTTAGAACCAGAACCTGGCCTAAACTCTCTTACAACATCTACAAGGTCAAAAGAGAGGACAGATCAGAGAATCAATTTGCAGATGCAGATCTTAGAAATCTCAATCCTTATGATCTACCTGATCTTCTGGAATGGACAAAAGAGAACTTCACAACCGACGAAGTTCGCAGATCCTACAGGGTAATAAGAAAGGCCATACGCGAAAAGCTTCTGCTATACAGCATGGTAGATTTCCAATTGGCTTGAGATCTTGGAGTGAAAATCCTAACCGTTCAACCACCAGAAGACTACTGCCCTCCCTCTGCTACACCAAACTCAATCATCACAAATCCAAGGGTCGGGTTAGTATTTCTAGATCCTTCTGATAAATCAAAGTTGTTCATAGAGATGGACTATCAGAAGTACGCAACAAGTACTTTGACAGAGTTTAGAACGATCCTAGTGGAGCACAGAGGAACAAAGCTCATGAATCAAAGTCTTGTCGACAGACTGATAGAGGTTATCGATGCAACAATCAACTTTCGAACTCTCTGAATCAGCTTCTATCACGAGCTCATTCAAGAAGGACTCGACCGCAGAAGTTTCAATGACTTCAAAGATGCCAACATCTGAGTCAGTCAAACATATCCTCTGTAATATTTTCTTTTCAATACAATCATATGTAAATGCCTCTGCATAATCAAATGTGAAAAGAAAAGTGTTCTTAAGTATGTACTTAGCCTAAAAATTCATGTACCTTTCAATTTTTCATTTTTCACTACTTAGGGGGAGATTGTTAGCTCCAATCTTTCAGTTTATGAAAGTAGTGAAAAATAGGCTAAGTATAGAAGTGTTCGACAGAGGCTCTGCCGAGTAGCCGAGTAACCGAGAAGACAGAAGTCTTCGACAGAGGCTCTGCCGGGATAACCAAGAAGACCAAAGTAAAGAAGCAACAGAAGACACTTCTAAGCAGACAAGACCACAGAGCCTCTGTCATACTTGACAGAGCTTCTGTGGCAAAAAGAAGATCTACGCAAAAGATCTTAACAAGGACGGACATGCTTCTTACAATACCTACCATTCGAAGGTTCTAAAGATCAATCGTACAAAGGCGTGACCTGACAACTCCACGTGTCAAACTCTGATAGGTTTCCGCTTAAAGCTGAATACGAAGCATTTAATGAACGTTGTATCTGCAACAGTTCCAGAATAGTGTTTTGTACCTTCCAGCTACTATTCCTCAACAGTGTCTTTGTACCTTCAGTCCTTATTGTCCCCTTTAGAAGTAGTATAAATAGAAGGCTCATGTGAGCTCTTCTATTAAGCTTAATACCACGAAAATACACATATATCATTAAGCTTTGCACTTCTCACACACATCATTAACTGCAGATTTCTTGTTAATCCTTTGAAGTTCTTGGTGTTCTTGATTAATATCAAATACAGTAATCTTGGAGATATTCATCTGTTCTTACATACTGCTTATTTGATATTGTGTGTTCTTCTACCTTACATTATCTTTCAGTTCTTAAATACGCTTCCGCACCATACAATCTGAACTAACTGAAAGTTAAGATCATTGTTTTAGCAAATGAAAATCGTTTCTCTGCAAAGGACTCAAATCTAAAACTCACATCAACAGTTAATTAATAATAATTTCTCAAATAATCGCCACTGCGAATAAAAATCCAGCAGTTAAAACATCCAATAAGAATGTAACATAAATCCGTCCATCAATCATGGAAAACAATCCATATGCATGTAATATAACCTCAACAATGTGAATAGGTAAAATACCCGAAATCAACACCCTTCGGTGACGGGGGGAGACCAGATTTCAACGAATGTGGTAAACACATAAATTAAACCACGATTTAAATAAATGCCAGTAAGCTTCTTGGATGTGGAAAACAGATGACATCAACCATACTAGGTCTTTAGTCAATCCTCGGCATCAATCATACTAGATCTTTAGCCCATCTTAGACATCAACCATACTAGGTCTTTAGTCCATTTTAGACATCAACCATACTAGGTCTTTAGTCCATTTTCGGCATCAACCATACTAGGTCTTTAGCCCTTCTTAGACATCAACCATACTAGGTCTTTAGTCCAAGCCATCAAGTTCAATCCTACTGGATCTTTACCTTGGGAAAACCCACCATCCGAAACAAGCTTACTCGACTTAAATATAAATACATGACCCCAAAAGAATAACTAATGCATTCAAATCATGTAAACCTCAAATATGATGCAACTCATGCAATGCAAACCCCAAGCCCACGTCGAGCTTATTAAAATCGGGCGAATGCCATCAAGACTCAACCAAGTCCAAAACCGAGCCATCTGCTCAAAAGATCTAATGATCATTTATCAACATCAATTCATGCAAATGAAAATGAAAATGTATCTAGCCCATAAAATGCAAACACATGCTCCGAGGCATGATAGTCTTACAACCCCTTCATTGCCACCTTCCCAATGAAGTCAAATCATATATGCATCTATATGTATATGTATGTGCAACTCTTTCATAACTCAACAATGCATATAATTCTCCGAGGTTCATTAGTCCCAAAGGTACTAAGAACACGAAAACATCAAACGGTCTTCACACATAAGACCAACACTCAAACCGGCACATATTCAAATAAAATGAACTTAAGCATATAACACATCCAAGACTCCACCTCGAGTCTCTAAAACCGGTAAACACTCAAAAGACTCATTTGAGTATGAGTCAAGCCTTTAAGGTCAAAATAAACGTTTGGTTAAATATGTTTCACTCACACGGTTACGTAAACCAAAATGCTTCATTACCCAAAATCTTTACCTTTTAATTCCTCAATTGGCCATCGACCCCAAAATAAATGTTTACCACTCTCAACACATTCACATGGTCAGATTTACCCAAATCCCCAACCCACACGTTCACACTTTAAAATACGTCACATCGTAGTTATCACATAATCACAAAACACTAAAAGTGTATTTTGACCCAATCCTCTTTACTTATGAAATAAATTAACAAAACCTATTTTACTCGTGATTTATTCATCAATCACTCAAAATCCCCAATTGTGGGTGTTTTATAGGATATGTAAAATTCAACACTTTGATTAAATCGAAACCTACCAAAAAACTCAACAAGAGATAATTTCACATAAAGCACACAATTACTTTAAAAACACATATTTTGGCATGTACAAAGTTTTCACAAATCAACTTGAACTCACCTTGCTAGATTTAGGCTAAATCTAGAATTTCTCCAAACGTAAGCTCCTTTAAAGAAGTTTGCATCCTCAAGCCAAAACCTCCAAAAACCTAAATTCATTAATTCCAACCATGAATATTCATATTCAACCACTTTAAAACCATTCCCCAAACATCTTATATATTTTGACCAAAACCCCAATATTAACCTAACATCTCCAAAATCATCCAAACTGAAATTGGATAAACAAAACACTAGGAGATCATCAATAGAACATTTCTAACTCATATAAAAGTATAGAATCCAGGAGGATGAACTCACCACTTAGGTTTTGATGAAAACCTAGAAACCCCCAAAAATATCTAGTGTTGTGGATGAAACTTGCTCTTGCATCAATGAATGAAATCACTAGCATAAAGTGGATAAGGAATACATTAATCTCCAAGAAAAGCCCCAAAATCGGTTACGGTTCGTGAGGGAGAGAGGAAAAACGATTTGGGAGAGAAAGGGAAGAGATTTGAGAGACTTACCACCACCAAACACCCTTGAATCTTCCTATGAATGTAGTAACCGAGGCCAAATTGAGAGAGTTTAAGGTCTTTGAGAAAATTATATTAATGCTGAAAGTTGAGGGGTCATTGTGTAAATAAGGAAATGGACTAATGACCTAATGATTGGGGGCACAATGCCCTAGGAGAGCATTTTATTTTGATGGCGGCTGATTGTTGAGAGAAAGAAGAGAAAAGAGTTCTTGGGGTATTTGTGCAATTGAAGAGGAGAAACACCAAGATTTCAAATCAGAAGATAGAGTGTGTTGGGGATTCGATTTCTGCAAGAAACTACTAGGTAATTCAGAATCTACAACCCTATTTAAGTTGTTTTGTTGATTATTGGAGCATTGGTGGGTGTATCTTGCTAAAGTAGTATTGAGGCTCTTAAAGGAGATTTAGACACCTTTAATCGTGTTTAATTAGTAAAGTTTGTAGAGAATTGGTTAATGAACATTTGATTGGTTACTTATCGCATTATCTTTCTGATTTCGAAGCATTTAGCAAGATTTCGACCCTCATGCTCGTCCAGCGTTTCGTCCGGAAACCTTCAGGTTATGGAGGTGTCCGGGTGAACGTCTGGTAAGCTTAATCGTTGTTAAGTAGAAGGTATCCGGACGTGGTGTCGTCCGGAATGTCGAGCCATCCGGATTGTGTCGATCAGAAAGGTGAGTTATCCGGAATATTGTGTTGTCCGGTAAGTAGAATCATCCGGAGCGTAACGTCGTCCGGACAGTAGGACGTCTGGAAAGTAAGGTTTTATCCGGAAAGTAGGCGGTATCCGGAAAGGTTGGTTTACCAGTAATCTGACCGGGAAGTTGTGTGTCCGATGAGAAGTATCCAGATAGTTGGTTAGGCAGTTTATACATTTTATCCCTTGTTCAGGTAGACAGTTTGGAAGTAAAGAGCAGAGTAGGGAAAAACAAGCAAACGTACCAGGTGAGTTTTCTAACTAAAATACGTGTCTTTTAACGTGTTTTTCAAAAGTGAATACATGATGAGAAATGCCATGTTTTGTTTTTATGCTTTTATTGCATGAAAGTTGTTTAAAGTTTTATGTGAGATGTATGCATACATTGTGTAGACGTAAATTGGCTAAGTCGGGGGGAGGTTCCGCCAGTACTCACGTCGGGGGGAGGTTCCGTTTATGCCATGGGAATGAGTCCCAGTAAGGCAGCGTGATACTGACTCGTTGTCACCCTCGGGTGACTTCAGGGTGCCATTTACGGGAGCGGATTTATCCGTGAAAGATTTTACTGTTCAGCTATGTGAAAGTTTATTATTGAAAGTCTTGTATACATTTGAAAGTTATGAAAAGTTTTTAAATGATTTTGAGAACTGTCAGGAGGGACTCACTAGACCTCATGGTCTAACCCTCGCTCTTTTCAAATTAAACCCCTTTTAAGGAGAGCAGGTAGCGAAAGGCTCTAGCAGGTGAACAGAGCAGTTAGAAGATAGAAGCAGTAGAACCAGTGACACTATTATCTATTAGTTCTAGTATTTCTCAGTTGTGTAATAGGTTGATTCCGCCAACATGAATTTTGAGACTTATGAAAGAAATTTTGGGACCCGTTTTTGGGATTGTTTCAGTTAATATGTTTTGCATGCTTTATTTTTGTCCGGGTTGTTACAATTGGTATCAGAGCCATAGTTTAAGGGATTTAGGTGACCGGACGGGCCTAAACTTAAACTTGGGAGTAGAAATCACAACTGAAAATTAGGAAAATGCGTTAGGAGGACACTATTGTAGATACCGGAAATGCGTTAGGAGGTCACTATTATAGAGATAGGACTTATAGGGTACTGAGGACTGTCATGTAAGGTAAGTTTGAAATTTCACCTGGCCAGTGTAATTGCGAACTTACAGGTACATGTATGTGCTTAACCTTCCTTATTATTCCGAAGTGGTAGTAAGGAACTAGTGTTTATGTCGTGTGCCAGTACTTTAGAATGTCAGCAAGATCCCTGAGGGGTAGACTGAGACCCTTGTTGGGGAAGTTTCTTGAAAAGTCATGGATGATGTGATGTATGTATACATCGTTGAGACGGAATGTTGTTTGGAATGTTATGAGCCGTCTAGAGGTAGACCTTCGTGGTTCGAAGAGGATGAGTGATTACTTTTGAGTAAGTCTTCTGGATCAGGAGAGTCTCGATTCTAGAAATCGTGGGATAGATCTGTTCGGATAGTAAGGAGGGACAGTGTCGAGATCTTGAAGGTGTCAATCCAAGAGCGAGCAGGGGATTAGAGTCCTGACTCTTTAGTCGTGTTGTTCAGTGGCAGGATCATTGAAGAGAGATTTCTGTAGAATACTGAAAGCGTGTAGAAGTATAATATGAGATAAATTGGTCAAGATGAAAGTAATATGAAATAGTTGAGTAAGTGGACCGTTGAACGTATGTATAGCAAGTTGTTGCAAGACCGAGGGGGCGACCGTTGGTCGAAAGTAGAGTGTCAATGATAAGTTGCGTGAGTAAAGCGATTAACCTTGTTTGAGTGAGTAGCCATCAATTACAAGTAGAGTTTCATGCATTAAGATCGTATATGTGCATATGAGATTTTTCATAAGTAAAGTAAATGTGTAAATATCAAATTTGTTCGGATATGAGTCGGCGTGTGCAAGGGTATGTTTAAAGAAAAATGCAAATCCATTTACATCGCACAATGAAGTCTTGAGGACTACGATTTACAAAATATTCCACTCTTTTCATTATAAGTTAAATTGTTGCAAAAGTCAAGAAGACGTTTGAATGCAAAACTTTTATGACCAAGATAAGTATTGACATGTTGAAGTTATATAAGTGAATGTGAGAACCGACTGGTTTACTTCGTGTCGGTAAGTCCTTTCAAAATTTTGTCGTATGAAAAGATTTTCATCCAATATTTATTTATGTCGTAACAATATATTTTGGTTGAGTAAGATTAAGTTTTACGAAAAGTTGCATGCAAACGATTCTCGAGATCGTTGTGCAGGGTATTGAAGGGGTCGTGTGTACCCAAGTTGTTTCCAAGTGTTGTTTCTTTAAAATAATCAAAAGTGTGATGATTTATTTATCGTGTTGTCATGCATGAAGGCAATAAACTCACTAGGTCGTAGAGTACTACATTTTAAGTTAAGGAAGAACTCCTAGAGTGGAGAGGTGTTGGACAGATCAGGGGAGAATGTTCGTAGTTTTGGTACTTGTGTTCAAGAGGAGAGATGAGCAGTGAAAGAGTCAGAAGTGGACTTTAGTGTCGGTTGTATGAGGGTCTGTACCCTCGTGCGGTGACTGGAAATACAGTTACCGAGGGACGGTTGTGTTCAGGGGAAGGACTAGAAGTCAGCAAGGTATTGGTATTAGCAACTCGTTATGAGTAGTGTGGTGAAGTAGAGATGAAATATCCGCGACGTTGAATAAGAGTTTAAAGTGATCCTGTAATATTGACTTTACGTGAGTAAGTTTGAAATGAGGACGACGGGATATGAAGTTGATTATGAGGTGTTGGAAGGATTAGGTTCTGTAGGGGACCCTTGTTGAAGGATAGGTTAAGGAAATATCAACGAAGTATCAACAGGTCAACTATTGACGTCAGAGTCGGCAGTTGTGTAAGGTGTTTGAGGTCGAAGACTAAAATCAGAAGGTTGAAAGTTGAAGGACCACCCTGTAGGGGTGTTGAGCTAGTGAAAGGCTGCTGTTTAGATAAGCGTTTTTCTTGTGGGGTGGTTGGTTCGTAAAAGATGTAGTATTTAGCACGAGCAAAGTAAGTGCATAGATTGTGTCTATCTGTGAGGGAATGCGCCCTGTCTACATATTGGTTTGGGATCGCAAAGAGCTAGCAGGAAACGAGTATGTTAGAGTTAATCAGAAATTCGTGAGTTGTGGTTCAACTAGAGTTGGGGAGAGGCATAGTAGCGTGTTAGACTCGGTTATTTATGCGGGAGAACATTAGAGTAAGTTTGAGCTGTGCTCGAATGACCGTGGGAGACCTGGTCTGCTGCGAGATGTTATGGGTGGAGAATGTACGGTCGAGTAATGGCAACAATTGCTTAGATAAGTGTGCCGGTCAGTGTTGTAGTAGTGTGACGTTAGGAAGAGGAAGGATCAGATGGGAGCCTTTTCGGGGGGTTCCGGATGAGGTGTACAATTGGTTAATCAAGTTGTTGGGGCATGTGGTTTGTAAGTTGGCGTTGTGATTTGGTTTGTGTCAGAATAGCATGTCGGGGCGGAAGTGAGTAATTACCCAAATAAGAAACCAAGTGTTTTTGATTGCGTGAGTTGCTAAGTAAGTATGTTGTTGAAATCTTTGGAGGTTTTAGAGAAGGCGATGGGTGGGTTAGTCGAAGATGTGGTGTAGTAGATGCGAAATCTATGAAGAATGTGAATTGTTTCTTATGTATGGAGAAATTATTCGAGGAGGTATTGGTGAGAGATCATATGATGTGTAATGACTTCGAGCCCATGTGTCATTCCGAGATGACTTGATTGAATGCCTTAAGTTAGAATTTTGATGCAACCGTTTGAGTATGAATAGTATTGAGAGAATGTTTCAGCAAGTGAAAAGGTCGAAAGAGAGAGGCAAGTAGTGCTTGAGAGGCGGTGCTTCACATTACTGTGGAGAGGTGAAGATGGTGCGTCGAAATAAAGAAGACGGTTAGAAGTAGTAAGCTTGTCAGAAACACCGAGAGGTGGAGTAGCGTGCATAGATTGCCATCGGTAAGTGTGTGAACTTCTGGAAAGAGTTTTTAGGAAGGGGATTTGTGTACGTCTTGTGCAGGAAAGAATTGGATGAGGCAGTTGAATGATTTGAGTTGAGAGGGTGATGTTGTGAGAAACGTTCTAACGAACTGATCGTTCAGCGTAAGCTATTGAGAACAGCAGGGTGCGATCTTGATTACTCCTCCTAGTTGAGTGGGGGTAACCGAAGTTATGTTATGTGACTGGACGCTTGTGGCAGTCAGTAAGAAGTTGATGAGTCTTCAGAATAAGTTCAATTCGGATGGGTGAGCACTCCAATAAGGAATTATAGAGGTTTCCTACTATTAGTCACGTTAAGCGTGAAATGATGATGTGGTGGGAATGTACGAATTAGTTGTCGAGCTGTAGCCGATGTGAATCGGGAAGGGATTATGATCTGCATAGACGTATGTCAGTTGGAAGAAGTGATCTAGAATTACATGTAACCCGAGGAGGGAACTCTTAAGTGTGAGTTCGTCGAGATGTGTAAGGGTGGCCTTGTGCCAAGTGGGCAAGTGAGTGGTTGTTCCTGATTTTAGATTCTCGTAAGTAGACGTGTTGTAAAACCGTGAGCCCTGATGTGGGGACGGAAGCGAGCAAATGGAGGCGCGGTTGGCCTTGGAGTTACTAGTGGTTTTTTTTAAGCGAGTATAGTATTCGGAGAGGTTGCAAATAAATACTACAAGATGGCACGTCATGGCAAGGTGGTGAATCGTCGAGGGCAGTCCCAATGTATGGTGTACGGTTATGTTTTCCAATCAGAATGGTTTGGGGTGACCGAGTAGGACTGAGTTGTTTGGTTTGAAAAACGTAAGACTTTTGGACCCTGAAGTTTGAGAGAGGGGTAAGGTGGACTAAGTATGTGGATCCGACGAAGCTATGAAAGTTGGATAGATAGTGCGTGATCTTGAGGTACTCGATGAAATTTTTGGAGGAATTCATAGTGTGATGCACGTCTCTTTATGAAGAGCCGATGTGGGAAGTGAAATAATGGCGACCTTGCAAGAAGTACAGACGTTAAGAAGTGACTTTGTCGTTAGTGAGCGAGTTAGATCAGCGGCATACAAGTTAGACTTGCCGGAGGAATTAAAGAGTGTTCATCAGGAATTTTATGTCTCGGCCTCAAAGAAATGTTTGTCAGAAGTCGAGGTGGCTGTTCCTTGGGGTACGTCGGTATAGATGAGAGGTTGACTTATGTAGAAGAACCGTTAGATATCGTAGACAGTAAAGTACGGAAGACGAAGAACAAAGAAGTTCGTTTAGTGAAGGTCCAGTGGGAGTATCATAAGGGGCAAGAGGCAATGTGGGAAGTAGAATCTGATATGAAGTTCAGATACCCTCATCTTTTTTAGAATGGAATTCCGGGGACGGAATTCTTTTGAGGGGGGAGTGTTGTAGTAACCGAGACCAAATTGAGAGAGTTTAAGGTCTTTGAGAAAATTATATTAATGCTGAAAGTTGAGGGGAATAAGGAAATGGACTAATGACCTAATGATTTGGGGCACAATGCCCTAGGAGAGCATTTCATTTTGATGGCGGCTGATTGTTGAGAGAAAGAAGAGAAAAGAGTTCTTGGGGTATTTGTGCAATTGAAGAGGAGAAACACCAAGATTTCAAATCAGAAGATAGAGTGTGTTGGGGATTCGATTTCTACAAGAAACTACCAGGTAATTCAGAATCTACAACCCTATTTAAGTTATTTTGTTGATTATTGGAGCATTGGTGGGTGTATCTTGCTAAAGTAGTATTGAGGCTCTTAAAGGAGATTTAGACACCTTTAATCGTGTTTAATTAGTAAAGTTTGTGGAGAATTGGTTAATGAACATTTGAGTGGTTACTTATCGCATTATCTTTCTGATTTCGAAGCATTTAGCAAGATTTCGACCCTCATGCTCGTCCAGCGTTTCGTCCGGAAACCTTCAGGTTATGGAGGTGTCCGGGTGAACGTCCGGTAAGCTTAATCGTTGTTAAGTAGAAGGTATCCGGACGTGGTGTAGTCCGGAATGTCGAGCCATCCGGATTGTGTCGACCGGAAAGGTGAGTTATCCGGAATGTTGTGTTGTCCGGTAAGTAGAATCATCCGGAGTGTAACGTCGTCCGGACAGTAGGACGTCTGGAAAGTAAGGTTTTATCCGGAAAGTAGGCGGTATCCGGAAAGGTTGGTTTACCGGTAATCTGACCGGGAAGTTGTGTGTCCGATGAGAAGTATCCGGATAGTTGGTTAGGCAGCTTATACATTTTATCCCTTGTTCAGGTAGACAGTTTGGAAGTAAAGAGCAGAGTAGGGAAAAACAAGCAAACGTACCAGGTGAGTTTTCTAACTAAAATACGTGCCTTTTAACGTGTTTTTATAAAGTGAATACATGATGAGAAATGTCATGTTTTGTTCTTATGCTTTTATTGCATGAAAGTTGTTTAAAGTTTTATGTGAGATGTATGCATACATTGTGTAGACGTAAATTGGCTAAGTCGGGGGGAGGTTCCGCCAGTACTCACGTCGGGGGGAGGTTCCGTTTATGCCATGGGAATGAGTCCCAGTAAGGCAGCGTGATACTGACTCGTTGTCACCCTCGGGTGACTTCAGGGTGCCATTTACGGGAGCGGATTTATCCGTGAAAGATTTTACTGTTCAGCTATGTGAAAGTTTATTATTGAAAGTCTTGTATACATTTGAAAGTTATGAAAAGTTTTTAAATGATTTTGAGAACTGTCAGGAGGGACTCACTAGACCTCATGGTCTAACCCTCGCTCTTTTCAAATTAAAACCCTTTTAAGGAGAGCAGGTAGCAAAAGGCTCTAGCAGGTGAACAGAGCAGTTAGAAGATAGAAGCAGTAGAACCAGTGACACTATTATCTATTAGTTCTAGTATTTCTCAGTTGTGTAATAGGTTGATTCCGCCAACATGAATTTTGAGACTTATGAAAGAAATTTTGGAACCCGTTTTTGGGATTGTTTCAGTTAATATGTTTTGCATGCTTTATTTTTGTCTGGGTTGTTACATTGAACTTCAAACTCTTTCTAGATCCTTGAAGATCTCTCAAAAACGGAACCATGGCAACTTGAATCACCAAAATCGGAGTTGAAATGAGAGAGATATAAAGAAATGAAGTTTGAGGGGTGAAATTCGTGTTTTAAGCTGATCAAGTGCTCCGCGCGGGTCTCCGCGCTAGTGAACTAGCGCCACAAAGCGCGCCCGCCACACACTGGTCGCCCGGTTTCCTCTTAAACACTGTTTTGGCCATAACTTCTTCGTTTTAGCTCCGTTTTCGCTCCGGAAAGAACAGTTGGACTCGTATTCAATTTCCTCATCCAATAAGACCATAAAATCTAGGATTTAATCTAAAATCCTATTTTTCGTATTTTTCTTAAAGATCGGTACCACACTGATTCGAAATTGGACCTATCCAAAAATTACGGGTGTTACAGAAGAAGTCAAAGTTATAGAGGAAATGTATGCCAAAGATAAAGAAGAAAAGACACAAGGGGGGAGAAACGAAAGTGGGAAGGCCGGTCGGAGTCTTCTCAGAAATCCAAATCGTTTGGTAAGAATGTTCGTTACGAGTCTCACCGGGAACCAAATTGGTGTCAGTAATGTCGAAGTAAACATTTTGGCCAGTGTCGGGTAGTTGGGAATGAATGTTTCAAATGTGGGAAGACTGGGCATCTAGCGGCAAGATGTCCTATTCAGGGGCCGATTTGTTTCGAGTGTAAACAACCCGGACAACTTCCGAAGAGATTTCCCGGAGTTAAAGAATGGTGGAGACAAAGGAAAGAAACCGAATGCTCCTAAACCAACGGGCCGGGCATTTCATATAACGGAGGAAGAGGCGAAGGAGTCTAAAGATGTCGTTTCTAGTACATTTCTCGTTAATTCCATTCCCGCGTGCATTTTATTTGACTGTGGTGCCAATCTGTCGTTTGTATCGAAATCGTTCTATCAGAAGTTAGCTATGCCTGTCACTACCTTGGAAGATGCCTTAGTAGTCGAGATAGCTAATGGAGGTCAAGTCTTAGTTCGTGAAAGACTTGAGGGTTGTCTAATTTCGATAGGGGAAACGAAATTTCCGATTAACTTGTTGTTGATGGAAATTGGGGGATTTGATGTGATTGTGGGTATGAATTGGTTGACAATTAATCAGGCATAAATTCTTTGTGAAAAGAAATTAATTCGGATTTCAATAGCTGATAAGGATGATGTACTCATCTATGGAGAAAGGAGAAAGGGGGAAGTTCCGTTAAAAAATCAAAATTTTATATGTTTTTGTGTTTTTTTGTTGTTGAGTATTTCCAGAGAATTTGAAGATTCAATAAAACAAAAAAATAAAAGAAAATTATTAAAAAAGATAATCTAATGGTTATTATCTCAATGGCAATTTTGTAAATAAAAAGAAGCTCATGGTATATTTCATAAGGGTATACAATGCATTAGAGGGTAAAGTTGGAATATGTTATAAAAAAACCAAACGTCCCCTTTCACATTCTAGGGTTTCATAATCTCTTTCTCTTTTCATCTCTCTTCTCAAAATTCTCACCACCTCCCGCCGCCACCACTTTTGGCCACCATATTATCTCACTCACAGCGTGGACTCCACTCTTTGGCTGGTCTATAAAACCGAATCAAACCTCCTCACTCAACACCAATCTCTCTTTCCATTTTCCGATCTAATTTCAAGCAATTGTTTGTCATTCAGGTATGGATCGATCAACTTTTCTGTCAAATCAAGTTATCGATTGTTTGATTTTTGTTATTTGTATCAGCTACTTCGAATCGGTTGTTTGTTGATTTGAGTTCGTAATAATTATGAAATGTTGTTGATCTTCAATCATGTATTGATTTATGTGAAAACTTGCAGATTCATGGTGGACTCTACTCTTTGGGTTTGTGTTTTCTTTTGTTTTGCTTAGATGTTGTTTCTTTTCTTTCTTTCTTCATTAAACTCATGGTTATGTACGATTTTTTTGTTTTAGTCGAGTCATCGGTGTTGAAACTCCAGATCTGTGCATATATATGCACAAGTGCATACATATGCATTTGTGCATATATATGCATATCCATTTCTGTGAAAACTTGCAGATTCATGGTGGACTCCACTATTTGGGTTTGTGTTTTGTTTTGTTTTGCTTAGATTTTGTTTCTTTTCTTTCTTTATTCATTAAACTCATGGTTCTGTACGATTTTTTTTTGTTTTAGTCGAGCCATCGGTGTTGAAACTCTAGATCTGTGCATATCTACAAGTTTTCGCCGGAATCTGCAAGTTTTCGTCGGAATCTGCAAGTTTTCGCCGGAGAACCGTCAATTCTCCGAAATATGCAAGTTTTCGCCGGAGAACTGTCAACTCGCCGAAATCTGCAAGTTTTCGCCGGAGAACCGTCAACTCGCCGGAATCTGCAAGTGTTCGTCGGAAAATTGTGATCACCATAATTATAGGAAAACGATTTGTGCCTTTGTTGTATTTTTCATATCTGATATAGTGCTCAAATTACCTTAATACCCTTTTCATTAATTATAATTAGTTTAATTGTTGATTTTTTAATATCCTTTGGATTATGTTGAATCAATGTTTATAAGGGTGTTCTTTAGTTTTCTAATTATTTGAGGTTTTCCCCTGAACCAGACCCTATATATATATACACACACACACACACATTTACACCAGTCTTGTTCTCTAAATCATTGCCACACCACATATACATCTCTGACCCGATCACCTTCTCCGGTTAGTACCCCATATCCGACCACCCCATCCTCCTATTTCTCATGTCCTGAATCAAAACCTTAAAATCCAATATCTGAATTCAAACCTCAAGTCCAAAAACTAAGTCTAAACCTAATCAAAAAAACCAAAATCGAAAATCAAAACCAAACATCAAACCTCAAACCCATCCCCTATTCCCATCTTTTTCACCCGAAATTGAATAAATCAATAAGAGATACCTTAAATCTAAATCCATAAACTCTTGAGTGGGAGATACCCTAAATAGAAGCTCAGTACCCAATGTGATTGAACCGTGAGGAAATAACATGAGTTGCAGATGAAATGGTCCCAAAGAAGGAATGATCATTTCCTCCTCCCACGTCCACCATCGGCACAGACACCACCGTCGGCCTCTTATCTACCATATTTCGCATCTCAAAAACTTGGAGAGATTTTACCTTTGTACTGTTAATTTGTGGTTCAAAGATTAGGGTTCTAGTGCGGGGAGGAGGTGGGGGTTACCAGAGTTTGCCTTGGGGTGGGACGATAATGTGATGCAGGATAAGGGGTAGGGAACATTGGCTGTGGGGATATAGATGGAGGTTGAAGATGAAGATGTATGAGGGTCGAGATGGAGATGGTGGCCAGCTGAGACGAAGACGGAGTCCAGGGGTCTGGCGGTGCTCTGGGAAAAAGAAACGGGGGGATCGTTAGGGTGGCGAGAGTCTCCGACGAAGACCACGAAGGTGGAGGTCGGAGCATAAAAGGAAGGGTAAGCCGATGATTTGGAGTTTTGGAATATGGTTAAATGTCACTGTCGATATATATATATATATATATATAGAGAGAGAGAGAGAGAGAGAGAGAGGCTCCGTAAAATGAAAACATTGCAATTGTTGCACACCTTATAAATCACAATGTGCATATGTGAACAACCGGTGTGCATATGTGAACAATGTGCATATACATATGCATATGCATACGTGCAAGAATATACATATAATGGACATACATTCATATGGGATAATGCATATATGCATCTCAGATTATGCATATATTCACGTTGGTTTGTAAGTAAGGGTGAGCAAAACCCGAACCACCCGACCGACCCGACCGAACCCACCACCCGAAATAGTCGAACCACGGTCACCCGAGAACCCGTCACCCGAAGAACCTGAACCCAATAAATATGATCGGATATTTCGGATTGGGGTGGGTCTCCATTACCCACACCCGAACTCGTCCGAAACCCGAACTAATTTAATTTAACAAAAATAATATACTAAAATATAAATACTCAGATCACTTTGGTTTCTCAAATCACTTTGGTTTCTCCTAAAATCAAATGGAGGGGCGATTGACGACGAAGTGACGAACGAACTCATGAAGCCACGATTTTACCTAATACAGACGAAGAGCGACGAAGTCACGAAGGGGGACAAACTGACGAAGGGCGACGAAGGGTTTGATTCAACGATTTTCCTCTGTGATTTATAAACTGGCGAAGGGTATAAACTGATGAAGGCGACGAAACTTTCTCTGGTTCGAAGAATCTCTGTGTCCATGGAGGCTGGAGCTTTTAAGATTCTAAGATTACCCATGGAGGTTGGAGCTTTGGTGATCTGGTTCAAACCCTAAAAGAAGGTAAAAGCCTAAAAGGCTAAAACCCTAGACGTATGGTAGCCTTTTTCTCCTTTTCACTTGGGCTGGTCTTTTTCATGGCCTTTCTCTCTTCACCTGCAAGTCACACATGGGCTTTCTCTCTTCACATTGCTGAGCAATGAGCACAATGGTTAAAACCCGACCGAAACCCGAATATCCTAAATTTTCTGGTTTTTGCCATTATTCGGTCGGATTTCGAGGTATCCAACTCTCACCCGATATCCGATCGGATTTTGGGCCCCGACCCGACCCGACCGATGCACACCCCTATTTGTAAGGGGTGCAACAAATACATGCTTTGTATTTGATTGTATCCTATATATATATATATAATTTGTTTTTTATTTTAATAAGAAAAAGACAAAATTAAGAATAAAACGACTAAAATGCCCCTGAATTTGACTAGGTTAACGAAGTTTTTGTTATTCGTTAAAAGGAGGATCAAAAGCTTGCAAAAATGCAAACCAGAAGTCTCATCCTTATGTTTATTTTGATTTTGGGACTACTGTGGGTAGAAAGTGTAAACCACATGAACCAAACACGTAATTTTCTCTAAAACATTTGGTTCCTCAATCAGTTTTCATTTAACATTGTTACAAAATATGAAATTAGAAGGAGGGATCAAATATGTTATTAAAGTGAAAGTCGATGAAGAGAAATGGTTAATGGACTAAACTATCCTTCACAAACACCACTCTAATTGATTGTGTTATGAAAATGAAACCATAAAGATGCTCTTTGTTAAAAATTTCCTTCAATGACATTACTCATTAATTCATGTAAATTATATGAAACAAATTTGTATTTAACTCTAAATCTCATAATTAAAATAACACATACTTTTAGCTTTCCTTTAAAAAGTAGATAAAGACATAAAGTGGTCATATTTATATTTATAAGAGAGTTATTATGTGGAGATAATATTAGAGGTTATTAATTGTTGAGTATAGTTGAAACCTTATTAGGCCATCCGTACCTCATGGAGGGAATCTTTCAAATATTTCACTCCACATCAGCACCACATCAGCTTTTCTCTCATCCCTCACTCAATCCCTAACAATCCCTAAACACCCTTACTCTATTCCCTCAAACCCTTTTGCCACCTCATTTATTTTAATTCTTTTATTTATACATTTAATTATTTAACAAAATAAAAATATTTATATATTTTTTAATAAATAAAAATAAGATAAATAATAAAAATTAAAATTCATATCATTCATTAAAAATAAAAATTACAAAATAAATTTAAAAATCTACTCGTCGTCATTGTTGGAAACTTGGATACGCCAAATATGTTCGACCAAATCCGACCGAAGGTTATTATGAGTGTCCCGGTTTATGACTTCTTGAACATTTGTCGCGCGTTGTGTCTCACTGATTTGGCTTTCGATATCATTCGTGAAAAAGTCGTTTTCCACGTCACCACAAATAGCATGGTTTTCGTCTTCGAGTATCATATTGTGTAATATGACACAAGCGTACATAATGTTTCTCAATATTGCCGGTTCCCATCCGCGTGCCGGGTTATGAAGTATATGCCAACGTTGTTTAAAATATAGAGGTTGAGAGAATTTGAGAGAGTTTGAGAGGTGTGAGAAATAAGAGGTTGAGAGAATTTGAAAGGTGTGAAAAATAAGAGGTTGAGAGGTGTGAGAAATAAGAGGTTGAGAGGTGTGAGAAATAAGAGGTTGAGGGTTAAATATATAGTGGGATTAAATTGAGAATTTTTTTTTTTACAAAGAGTCGTTGAACGACTTTATTTTTAAAAATTTAATTAAAAATTTTTATTTTTTTTAAAAACCCTTCGGGATGGATCGGGATCCCATCCCCGGATTCCATCCCGCCCCGCATGGGCCGTAGCCCTTCCCGCTCCATCCCGCTGGCCTTAGTCAATACTCAATTATGTAGATAATACTTTTGGTAGGTCGCAACTTGTAGATAACATGTCAAATTAATAATTCACTAAATTATAAGATACTTTATTTTTGATTACTCATATGTATTCCATGTAAAAAATAAATTAATAATTATATATATATATATATATTTATATTATGATACATGAGTAATTCATGAAGATTTTTAAAAAAATGACTCGATTGACTTGTACTTATATAAGAAAAAAAAAGTTAAGGTCGGTAAAGTGGGAATTCGAACGATATACAAATATAATAAGCAATAAAATGTATCGTAATAAATAAAGTGAAAGATTAAGGGGGGGTTGGGATTTTTTTTTTGACTTATTTGTTTACTGTTTTTCCTCACTAAAATAAGCTATTTTTAGTGTTTAGATTGAAAAAAAAAAGTGCTTATTACTTTTCCTCACCACAAATAAGTTGTTTTTGATAAGTTAATTCATTCTAACTTATTTGAAACTGCTTATAACTTATTTGTCCAAATTATATTTTTACCCCAACTTCTTTTTATCACGACATAAGTTGATAAACATTTTTAAAAATAAACAAGTTGTTTTAAATAAGCAATCCCAAACACCCCCAAATGAATGCGTTGTAAATTGAGTATTTTACTAAAACAATATTATTTGATTATAAGTTAATAATATATGAATTAACAACTAATAATTTACGGGTCAAGAACATTAATGTATAAAATTCGACTCTGTTAAATATTTAAGTTTATAGTACAATAATCTTTGTTCAAATTAAAAAACAATATGTAAATATACAAATACGATTTTATGATATATAAAATGACTGTTTAAAAAATATAATAACTCTTTTTGTAAATTTTGTTCTTTAAGGGTTATTTTGGTACACTGGACTGGACAGGACAGAACCGAACAGAACAGGATCCACTGTCCTACGTTTGACATGACCTTTATGTGGAACAGACTGGAACAAGGTGGAACAAACTGGAACAGGCCTGTTTCACCCCCACCCCATGGAACAAGCTGGAACAAGTCAATCAGGTTGTAGCGCAGTGGTTGATCGTCTTGGGTGATGTGGTGGAATATCACATCTACCCAGGGTTCGATTCCAGGCATCCTCAACATTGATAAGACATCTTTAAGTTTCAAAATTGTCAGGGATTAGTCCGGGCTGTGCCTGGAATACCCTTTCCAAAAAAAAACTGGAACAAGGTGGAACAGACTTATGTTTTACCAATATAACCTCAAAATAAAATCTAATTCTCTTCTAAAACATTAAATAAACCTTCTTTCATATTTTATTCATTCTTTAAATTTAGCAAGGGTAAATTGGTCAATGTTATCTGTTCTGTTCTATCCAGTTCTGTCTTACCAAACGTGGAACAACTATTTTGTCCTGTCTTATTGTGTTCTATCCCATATTGTCCTGTCTTATCCTGTCTGCGTATCAAACGCACCCTAACAGTTATTAGTGTCTTAAGGCTTGTCGTGACAAACGAGTTGTCTCCAAAGTCATATTAAGCTCGTGACATACCATAGCCTAATGCAAAGTTTTTGTAAGGCATTATTTTATCAATTTTTATTTTGGTGTTTTTGTATGTGTTTAGTTTGTTCAATATCATTGACTTATTGAGTAATAATAGAGAATATGAATAGAGTTATATATGTGTATAGATTTGGGAAAAGGGATGAGACATATGCTAATATTAGGGAAAAATATATACATATGGCTTTCTAATTTTGAAAACATCGTGTTTTCATTATGGCTCACTAGACCTATGACTTGACTTTATCGCTAGGCCTCATCTCAGGTCATTATGAAAATTGACCACCAATAGTTATTAGAGTAAATTACACCGTTGGTCCTTGTGGTTTGCTCATAATTTAGATATGGTTCCTATATTGAAATGAAAGTATTATATCATTTTTCAGTTGATATATCCATATCAGTAACAAATTAGAATGAAGGGAAATTAATTAAAATACCTCAAGTTTGACCAACACTTATCAAAATGCCACAAATCTTTCCTAGTTTGCAAAAATGCCACAAATACCCGCGATGAAAGCCTGCGATCGCGGGTTCAAGGACCATTTTGACACTTTTTGAAACTTGCAGGGACCATTTATGAAACTTCCAAGGACCATTTTGAAAATTTAGCCCGCGTTGAAGCCGCGTTCGACCAAATTCCGATTTTTAATTGAAATGTTACACTTTCAACCCCTATACTTATTTACTAAATTTACTTTATACCTTTTACTTTCATAATTTAATTTTACATTTAACACATATAATCGTTTATTAACTAAAATACGTTAAAAATACGTTAAAAATACGTTTTAATTTTAACAAGTTACACCATTATAATCGTCTCTTCGATACGTTCGAAATGAGCTCAATCTTGAATTTTTTTGGATTTATATATTTTAATATATATCATATAAACTACATAAAAATTTATTTTTAACGTATTTTCAATTTTGTTTTACACTCCTATCGCATTAACATAATAATCATATATTAACTAATTCATTAAATCGTTTTAAATTATTATTATTTGAATGTGTTTATAGATATCGTGAATGACAATAGAACAAGGTTTCACGAGAAAAATATGAAATGGGGTTTTGACAAGTTGGTATCACTGGACTCATTTAAGAATTGTGAAAATGGGTATTTGGCGAACGATGATTCATGTGTGTTTGGAACTGAAGTATTTGCAGTTACAGAGTATGCACAAAATGATCGATGTCTGTCCATCACAAAGCCTCCGCCAATTTTTAATACTTACACTTGGACCATCGATAAAAAAAAAACGTATTTTAACTATAAGAGTACCATAAATTAAATAATTAACTATAAGGGTATGAATTTTAAATATAAAAAATAATTTTTATGTAGTTTATATGATATATATTAAAATATATAAATCCAAAAAATTCAAGATTGGGCTCATTTCGAACGTATCGAAGAGACGATTATAATGGTGTAACTTGTTAAAATTAAAACGTATTTTTTAACGTATTTTAGTTAATAAATGATTATATGTGTTAAATGTAAAATTAAATTATGAAAGTAAAAGGTATAAAGTAAATTTAGTAATAAGTATATGGGGTGAAATTGTAAATATAAAGTAGAAATTGTATGCACGGCGGGTACTCACCGTGATCGCGGGCTAAAAAAAATTACAAAAATGCCACTGCCCGCGATCGCGGGCTCCCATCGCGGGTATTTGTGGCATTTTTGCAAAATGGGAGAGATTTGTGGCATTTTGATAACATGAAGTTTGACTTGTGGCATTTTAATTAATTTCCCTAGAATGAACCAACAAAAAATGATTTAAATACTAGTTTTATTTATTTTTCATATTCAAAAAAGAATCATAAGAGAAGTTAATAATTATATTTTTCAGATTCAAATGATAATCCTAGGAATAACAAAGGGAAATTAATTAAAATACCCCAAGTTTGAAAGTGAGTTATCAAAATACCCCAAAAAATTAATTTCTTACCAAAATGCCCTTTTTTCCGCGGAGGGAGCCCTCTATAGCGGGCAGGGACTGAAAGTATAAATTTTTGCAAGATTATTTACACTTTCAGTCTCCATAGCGGGCCATCGCGGGACTCGATCGCGGGGGTCAGGGACTGAAAGTGTAAATATATCTTGCAAAAATTTTCACAATTGGTCCCTGACCGCGATCGCGGAATCTTATCGCGGGGAAAAAGGGCATTTTGGTAAGAAATTAATTTTTTAGGGTATTTTGGTAAGTCAACTTCAAACTTGGGGTATTTTAATTAATTTCCCAATAACAAATACACATGATTTTTACTTAAATCTGAAAAACAAATAAGAGTTAGTAAAAATAGTGTATTTTTTTTGTTTTATTGGTTTGTTGTACTTTCTATTGATTTGTTGATACACTGAAAAAATGGTAATTTCCTTTTGTTTTATAAGTGTAAAGATATCCGTTCAAAAAAATGTTCAACAACCTAATCACTTAAAACATGTGTTAGGATCCATGCGCTTACCACTACAACAACAATCACCAATATCATCCACTTCCTGAAGGATCCCTCCCTGTCAAATATCTTGAGGTGCAGCTCAGTACCTGTAACGCCCCAAAATCCGGGCCAATTTAAACCTCAAGTTACAACAGGTTATGACAATAAAACTACAACTTATATAGATAGCAAAGAAATTAACCATCAAGAGTGTATTTACAATACAGGATACTTTGAACAACCTATCAATCTAATCATGTCACTACAATCAGATTAATTGAGTTATCTAAGCTATCCTTCAAAAATCTTCTCTTTGGTAAATTGCAACTTCTGCTATTCCAAAACACTAGTCCCACAACCCTTCATTTGCCCGAGCCTGAACCTGGTAAGAAAAACATTATATGAAACGATTAGGCCAATGCCTAGTGAGAACATTCGTTTCAATAATAATACTTGCAAAATCAATGTAAACAAGTTATAACAAACCTGGTTACTCCTTTTCTTACCGTACGTATAACTCTATTCCATTACACAATTTTATCCATTCCCATGACTATGACTGACAACAATTCCATCAGCATATCATGCCCCAGAGCCACACTACGAATCTTCAAAGATTCTAGATCAATGCTCTCCACCAATAAATCGCGATTACACACGCCCATTTATCAGTAAGGAAGCTGAGATTACAAGTACTTATGTCAACCTCACTCTCTTCCTTAGAAATCAGGAATAACGATTAATATCACACGCCTATTCCATGATTTCCCACACACACTGAAATAACGATTAAACGAGTTATACCACACGCCTATTCCATGCGATTACCAAACTTTAGTGCCTACGGATCCATTACACTTATTTCTACCCGTGCAAGTTAATGCTTAAATACAGATTTCTCATATCATTCAGTATGAGCAAATTACATTTAACACATTCCTGCCTAGTATCACACTAGCGCAGTCTATAACCCTAACATACTACTCTTCAAGGGTACGTATGTTCAAGCAACATAAGGTATATGTCAATTCTTAAATCGCACCTTTCCACGATTAACGAAACTACACTTTCCAATTTCTAGAATAGTACAGATAACATAAAGTCTCTGGATACCTTAAATAGACTGTTTTTATCCAACTCCCGGTATTCCCAACTCCCGGTATTCAACATATGTACCGGAACTTCACCGGAACTCATAAGTACCGGGATTTGCTCTACCGGGACTTGCCACTACCGGGACTTACCACTACCGGGACTTTCACTACCGGGACTTTCACTACCGGGACTTACCACTACCGGGACTTTCACTACCGGGACAGCCACTACCGGGACTTTCACTACCGGGACTTACCACTATCGGGACTACGTACAGTTTATTTCAATAAGTCCACAAATCGACTTAACTTGTAAAATCAGTTCAATCTATGCATTCTATTCAGTCCTCAATCAATTTATACAGTTATATTAAGATTAGTACAACTTAAAAACACTGATTTGTACAACGAATCGAATGAACTCACCTTATGCTGCGAAACCGACTTCTGCACAAATAAGAACTTCAATCTTTTGAATAGGATTCTGCAAATCAAATCCAAAGTACAGATTCGTTCATCATCTAAGTAAAAACAACCAATCTCTCCAAAACCAACAACGATTTCTTACCAATTTGATGACAAATTCTGCTTTCTTTCTTTTCTTCTCTCTATTCTTCTTTCTGCTTAATGACCGACTCAACAGAACAAGAATGAGATATTTTCTCATTCTCAGTCTATATCCACACACACATTTAGGAAATGACCAAACATACCCCTAAGTTTAATCTTTCCAAAAGTTACACTAAACTTTCATATAACCCCAAGGTTACATCAAATACGCAAACATCCCAATTCTTATTAAAATACTAATAACGAAAATTTAGGATGTTACAATACTCCCCAACTTAAAAATGATTTCGTCCCCGAAATCAAAATCAAGTAAACAAATGAGGATACTTATCTTTCATACTTTCTTCTGACTCTAAAGTCACATTAGTACCTCGATGGTGTTTCCACTGTACTATCAACATAGCTACTTCCTTGCCACTACGTAGCTTTCTAACTGATCTTTCCAAAATTGCATCTGGTTCTTCCACACAGCGACTCTTTTCATATACTCTCATATCAGTGAGTGGTATCACATCCTCCTCTTCGGCTAAACACTTCCAAAGATAACAAACATGAAAGGTATTATGAACCCCTTCCAACTCTGGTGGAAGATCCAACTGATATGCTTGTAAACCAATCCTTTTAGTGATAGTGAAAGGTCCTAGAAAACGAGGACTTAACTTCCCGCGTTTACCAAACCTTATCACACCCTTCCATGGGGACACTTTAAGCATCACGCGCTCCCCAACTTGAAATTCTTTTGGTCTCTTTTTCGGGTCAACATAACTCTTCTGTCGGTCCTGAGCTGCTTTCATATGCTGCCGAATTTCTTTCACCTTATCAGCTGTTTGTTGTACCAATTCTGGGCCAGCAAACTGTTTCTCTCCGGCTTCTAACCAACATACCGGAGTTCTACATTTCCGACCATACAAGGCTTCGAAGGGCGCTCTTCCGATACTGGAATGATAACTGTTATTATACGCAAATTCTACTAACGGTAGATGCGTATCCCAGTTACCTCCAAAATCCAATACACATGACCTGAGCATATCTTCCAAAGTTTGTATAGTCCTTTCACTCTGTCTATCAGTCTGCGGATGAAAAGCAGTGCTCAAATTAACTTTTGTACCCAATTCCTCTTGTAGTGATCGCCAAAACCTTGAGGTAAACCGACTATCACGATCTGACACAATCGACACCGGTATACCATGTCTTGACACCACCTCATCAATATACAGCTTCGCCAACTTCTCAATTGGTGATGTTTCTTTCATAGCCAGAAAATGAGCACTCTTAGTTAATCTATCCACGATTACCCATATTGCGTTGTTACCCTTTTGCGTCTTGGGTAACTTCGTCACAAAGTCCATGGTGATCTTCTCCCACTTCCATTCCGGAATTTCCAAAGATTGGAAACTTCCGTAAGGTTTCTGATGTTCTGCTTTCACCAACGAACATGTTCTACATGTTTCTACCTTCCGGGCCACATCTACTTTCATAGCCGGCCACCAATAATGCAATTTCAAATCTCGATACATTTTCGTACTCCCAGGGTGTATGGAATACTTAGATCTATGAGCGTCTTCGAGAATCAACTCTCGATTTCCTCCAACCTTTGGTACCCAAACACGACCTTGGAACAGCTTTATTCCACGGCCATCTTCAGTCAACTGAAGGTGTTGTTTGCCCATCACTTCTTCTTTCAGGTTTACTTCCCGTAAAGTCTCCGCTTGTGCCTCTTTTATCTTTTCCAACAAACTCGATGTCACATCAATTCTAGCATTGATCGATTTCAAACATCCACTATACTCTTTCCTACTTAAGGCATCGGCCACGACATTTGCTTTACCAGGATGGTAATGCAATTCACAATCGTAATCTTTAAGTAATTCTAACCATCTTCGCTGTCTCATATTTAACTCTTTCTGATCAAAAACATGCTGCAAACTTTTATGGTCAGTAAAAAGAGTACATTTGGTTCCATACAAGTAGTGCCTCCACAGCTTTAAGGCAAAAACGACAGCCGCTAACTCCAAATCATGTGTCGGGTAGTTCTTTTCGTGTTCTTTAAGTTGTCTTGACGCATAAGCAATCACTTTGCCTCGTTGCATCAATACACACCCTAGACCCATCTTTGAAGCATCACTGTACACCACTAAATCTTCTGTTCCTTCTGGTAAAGCAAGAACCGGAGCCTCACACAACTTTTGACGTAAGGTTCTGAAAGCCGATTCTTGTTTCTCCGTCTAGACAAACTTCACGTTCTTTCTAGTCAGAATAGTCAAAGCATATGCAATCTTAGAAAAGTCTTTAATAAACCTTCTGTAATAACCTACTAAACCCAAGAAACTTCTTATTTCAGATGCACTTCTAGGTGTCTCCCAATTTGCCATAGCTTCAATCTTAGCTGGGTCTACCTTGACTCCTTCTGAAGTGATCACGTGACCTAGAAATTGTACTTCTTTTAACCAAAATTCACATTTTGAAAACTTTGCGTACAATTTCTCTCTTCTTAAAACTTCTAAGACTTCACGTAGGTGTTGTTCATGATCTGCTTCAGTCTTTGAATACACAAGTATGTCATCAATAAAGACGATAACAAACTTGTCCAAGAAAGGTCGACACACTCGATTCATCAGATCCATGAAGACAGCTGGAGCATTTGTCAACCCGAATGGCATTACTAGAAACTCATAATGCCCGTATCTGGTTCTAAAAGCTGTCTTGGGAATATCTTCATTTCTAACCCGCACTTGGTGATACCCTGACCTCAAATCAATCTTAGAAAAACATCCTGCCCCTTGAAGTTGATCAAATAGATCATCGATTCTTGGAAGCGGATATTTATTCTTAATCGTCACCTTATTTAGCTCGCGGTAATCTATACACATTCTCATAGTACCGTCTTTCTTCTTAACAAACAGGACCGGAGCTCCCCAAGGCGAAGAACTCGGTCTGACAAAACCTTTATCTAATAACTCCTAGAGTTGAGTCATCATTTCTTTCATTTCAGACGGCGCTAGACGGTAAGGTGCCCGCGCTATTGGAGACGAACCTGGAATGAGATCAATTCTAAACTCCACCTGCCTTTCAGTAGGTAGACTAGGAAGATCATCAGGAAAAATATCAGGAAACTCACGTACCACCTTGATATCTTCCAATTGTTTCTTTTCCAACCTTCCATCTAAGACATACGCCAGATAGGATATACATCCTTTCATTAAACACTTCCGCGCCTTCACAACAGAGATTAACGGAATTTCCCCCTTTTGCTTTTCCCCGAAGATGAATACGTCATCCTTATCGGTCATCGGAATCCTGATTAATTTCTTTGCGCAAAATATCTCTGCTTGATTGGCCGTCAGCCAATCCATACCCACAACTATGTCAAACCCTCCAATTTCCATCAACAACAAGTTGATCGAAAATTTCGTCTCTTCTAAAAGAATAGTACAACCATCAAGCCTTTCTCGAACCAAAGCTTGACCCCCATTAGCTACCTCTAATACTAAAGCATCATCTAAAGTAGTAACAGGCGTAGCTAATTTAGGATAGAATGATTTGGACACAAATGACAAAATTTCTCCACAATCAAACAAAATATGCGCAGGACAAGAATTAATAAGGAATGTACCCGAGACAACGTCCCTTGATTCCTTAGCTTCATCAGCGGTCATTTGAAAAGCTCGGCCCGTTGGCTTCGGAATAACTGGTTTCTTACTCTGATCGCCGTTCTTTTTCAGCCTTGGGCACTCCCGACGAAAGTGACCCAGTTGCTTACACTCAAAACATGTATTCCCCCGCACTGGATAATTATTCATAGTATGCCCACTCTTTCCACACTTAAAACATTCAGATGCTATCACTCGACACTGGCCGAAATGCTTGTTCTTACACTTTGGATACCAGTTTGGTTCACAGCGTGATTCATAAGAAGTACCTTTACCAGCGTTCCTTGACTTCTGTGACTGCTCTGATCGACTTTCCCATTTTCGCTTCTCCCCAACTTGGGTCTTTTCTTCTTTATCCAAGGCATATACAATCTCTATCACTTTGGCTTCTTCGATCGTTTCTCTCAACGTCGAAGCTTTAGAACTCCGTACTCGCGACATCATATCCGCCGGCAGTCCTTTTAGATAAGCCTTAACTCTATCCTTCTCAGTTGGAGCTACATGCCCAACTAGATTCAATTTCTCCATGAACTGTTCCGTATACTTTCGAACAGTATTAGTACCCTTTTTCAGATTTCGAAATTCCTCCTCAATTCGATCCATCTCGCTTTCGTTGCAGTATTCTTTCAAAAGCTTCTTTTTAAATGACTCCCAAGTCATTGCAGACAGGACGGAAGTCGAAATTGAAGTAGTCAGCACATTCCACCACATCAACGCGTTTCCTCTCAGCATTTGTGAAGCAAACCTAACTTTCGACTTTTCATCACATTCCCAAGCCCGAAAGGCTTGTTCTATCTCTCTAACCCAGTTCATACACGCCACTGGATTATCAGCTCCGGCAAACTCCGGTGGTTTACAACTTAGAAAAGTCTTATACGAGCAACCTCTTTCTACTCTCCTTTCAGTTTCTGTTACCGGAGTATGAAGTGGAGGGATTATTCCAGTACCTGTTGTTGTTCGCGGTACCTCCGCCGTACGATCATAAAGCGCCTTCATGAACATTTCAGATTGTCTTTCCATTGTCGTGTTCATCATCCGCATCATATTTTCCATCATTCGAGACTCCATTCCTGCTTCTGGTGTTCTCCGGATGGCAGTACTGGTACCCACCCCATGCATCCGACTGTGTGATCCTCCGATAGAAAGAAAATCCGGCGGAGTCTCAGGAACTCCACCTAATCCAGGTTGTCTTTCTTCAGTCCAATCAATCCCAGTCCTATTCATTTTAGAAATAGGAGACAACGGCGGTGTATTTACCATTTTCTGATAAAACACAAAGGAATAACCATAAGAAATGGTTACATAAATCTAGACATACGAACGTACTTTACCGATCATTAATCACTGTAACAATTTAGAAATAAGTATGCTTGTGTAACAACATATTCATAATAACAGTAGCTAATTGAAATTGTGAACATACTATACATAAGAATCCTCCTTCCATTGTCACAGTATTAATTTCACGTATTTCCGTCGACTCTAAGACTATCCCGTCTTAGTACTTCTACCCATATCTCACATATCATAACCTATTTCATCTCAGCTTAAGTCTAAGTATCTCATCAGCATACTTAGTTCGCTTAAACTAATGCTCTGATACCATATTGTAACGCCCCAAAATCCGGGCCAATTTAAACCTCAAGTTACAACAGGTTATGACAATAAAACTACAACTTATATAGATAGCAAAGAAATTAACCATCAAGAGTGTATTTACAATACAGGATACTTTGAACAACCTATCAATCTAATCATATCACTACAATCAGATTAATTGAGTTATCTAAGCTATCCTTCAAAAATCTCCTCTTTGGTAAATTGCCACTTCTGCTATTCCAAAACACTCGTCCCACAACCCTTCATTTGCCCGAGCCTGAACCTGGTAAGAAAACATTATATGAAACGATTAGGCCAATGCCTAGTGAGAACATTCGTTTCAATAATAATACTTGCAAATTCAATGTAAACAAGTTATAACAAACCTGGTTACTCCTTTTCTTACCGTACGTATAACTCTATTCCATTACACAATTTTATCCATTCCCATGACTATGACTGACAACAATTCCATCAGCATATCATGCCCCAGAGCCACACTACGAATCTTCAAAGATTCTAGATCAATGCTCTCCACCAATAAATCGCGATTACACACGCCCATTTATCAGTAAGGAAGTTGAGATTACAAGTACTTATGTCAACCTCACTCTCTTCCTTAGAAATCAGGAATAACGATTAATATCACACGCCTATTCCATGATTTCCCACACACACTGAAATAACGATTAAACGAGTTATACCACACGCCTATTCCATGTGATTACCAAACTTTAGTGCATATGGATCCATTACACTTATTTCTACTCGTGCAAGTTAATGCTTAAATACAGATTTCTCATATCATTCAGTATGAGCAAATTACATTTAACACATTCCTGCCTAGTATCACACTAGCGCAGTCTATAACCCTAACATACTACTCTTCAAGGGTACGTATGTTCAAGCAACATAAGGTATATGTCAATTCTTAAATCGCACCTTTCCACGATTAACGAAACTACACTTTCCAATTTCTAGAATAGTACAGATAACATAAAGTCTCTGGATACCTTAAATAGACTGTTTTTATCCAACTCCCGGTATTCCCAACTCCTGGTATTCAACATATGTACCGGAACTTCACCGGAACTCATAAGTACCGGGATTTGCTCTACCGGGACTTGCCACTACCGGGACTTACCACTACCGGGACAGCCACTACCGGGACTTTCACTACCGGGACTTACCACTACCGGGACTTTCACTACCGGGACAGCCACTACCGGGACTTTCACTACCGGGACAGCCACTACCGGGACTTTCACTACCGGGACTTACCACTACCGGGACTACGTACAGTTTATTTCAATAAGTCCACAAATCGACTTAACTTGTAAAATCAGTTCAATCTATGCATTCTATTCAGTCCTCAATCAATTTATACAGTTATATTAAGATTAGTACAACTTAAAAACACTGATTTGTACAACGAATCGAATGAACTCACCTTATGCTGCGAAACCGACTTCTGCACAAATAAGAACTTCAATCTTTTGAATAGGATTCTGCAAATCAAATCCAAAGTACAGATTCGTTCATCATCTAAGTAAAAACAACCAATCTCTCCAAAACCAACAACGATTTCTTACCAATTTGATGACAAATTCTGCTTTCTTTCTTTTCTTCTCTCTATTCTTCTTTCTGCTTAATGACCGACTCAACAGAACAAGAATGAGATATTTTCTCATTCTCAGTCTATATCCACACACACATTTAGGAAATGACCAAACATAACCCTAAGTTTAATCTTTCCAAAAGTTACACTAAACTTTCATATAACCCCAAGGTTACATCAAATACGAAAACATCCCAATTCTTATTAAAATACTAATAACGAAAATTTAGGATGTTACAGTACCACTCGCCTTTATCACCATGATTGCAAATGTTTGGTTGATAAGGTGAAATCCAGGCTTAATGATTGGTGGAACAAGTCTCTACTTTGTCGGTTGTCTCCAGCTTACTCTTTTGGTCTTGTCTTCCATGCAAATCTATTGGGCCTCTATCTTTGTCCTTCCAATCTCCATCTCTAAAGAGATTGAGAAGATTATGCATGGTTTCTTTTGGTGCCATGGTGAGCTTAAAAGGGGGAAAGCTAAAGTCTCTTGGAAGACCGTTTGTCTTCCCAAGTCTCAAGACGGTCTCGGTATCAGGAGACACACACACACACATACATTAACAACTCAAATATGCTGCAAGTAGAAGTCTCCAGTGCAACAACCAACAATACTTCGATATAGACAAAAGGGAGAAGTGTGTAAATTTGAGTTGTGAGGGAGTAGTTTTAAGGTCGGGGTATATTATCGTTTGACTTATGTCGTCTATTTAATAAATCTTTTTTAAGAAGTTAGGAGATGAGATAACTTATTTAATATTAGGGTTTGACTAGATGTTTAATAACTCTTTATGAGACGTGCCTAGGCCCACAAGATGCCATAGCCAAGGTACAGATCCTTGTGAATACGACGAGCCTCGACTTAAAAAAAAAGGAGTCAATAAAGTACGAATAGATTGAGATCTTATTCTTGTTTAGAGATAATAGATTACTTAAGAACTATGCACTCAATATTAGGTAATAAGAAGTCAATAAAGTACGAAAAACATAGAAGAAGATAGTTTTAAAATTCTAAATATAGATATAAGTTAGGTCGTCCCATATAATTTGTAATTGATTTCAATAGATAAAAAATTTCTTAGTTAAAAACAAGAAATCTATTATATACCAACACAAAAATAAAATTCATGTAGATGGAATAATATCAAGAGTAAACCACAAGGCTTGTGGCGTACTGGTTAAGGCTTGTGGGGGATGTGGCTAATAACCCATCTACCCTAAGTTCGAATCCAGGCGCTTCCAACTTGTGGCCACTGGGGATAAACTCAGGACTGCAGGCTTTAGCAGCTGGGGCAATTGCCTCACCTTGTCGGGATTAGTCGGGGCAATGTCATCGGATACCCTTCCAAAAAAAAATATCAAGAGTATATGGAAGATGAGTAATGGAGTATATACCAAGGTTTCCAAGCAAAAATAGATTTTAGATATTAGTATTAAATAATTTTTGTAGAGAAATAATAAACAATACTATATGAAAGATCAACTAACTTTTTATAAATTTTATTCTCCAATATAATTAATTAATACATGTTTGGGCCCTTAATATAATGTTAAATTCTTTTTGGGTCATATTATATGCTAATTTTCTTTTTCTTTTTTATCTACAAGTTTTTTAACTACTATTATATATTATATATTTATAAATTTTAGGCCCCTATTTTCTTTGGGCCCTGGGCGTACGCCCGGCCTGCCCTCCCCCAGGGACGGCCCTGGGATAATGCACAACTTTTTTACATATAGCATAGCAGTCAGCGCCACGTTTGGATTTAGGAAGATGTTGGTCAATAACATGTGGTATCATTTGGATCCTAACAACATGAAAGTTCAATTAGTTTCTCTCGGTTCTAGTAAGTTCAAAGATTTATTTGTTCCATTTCAGAAAGTTTAAAGATTTATTTACACAAATAAAAATAAATATTTAAGAACTTACTCATTCAAAACGTGACAGTTCGTTACATTTTTTTTGTTTTGGTAACTTTAATGATTTATTTGTTCCATTTCATAAAGTTTAAAGATTTATTCAATCAAATAAAAAGATTAAAGACCCAATCACCTAAATTGTGATAATTCGTTTGTTTTTTTTAACCAGAGCCAAAACCTAACAAACTAAAAACAAAAAGACCAAAATATCCTTATTAAAATTTTGATTTTTTAACGGAAGATAGTAAGAGGTACCAATAATATAACAAAATAACAATCACAGTAACGAGGATTGTAATGGAGTGACAACCACAACAATCATAAATGTAATTAGCTCAAAATAAAGAAAAGAGCTAATTTTGGTTTTCTAATAAAATTTTACATCAAACTGTTCGTAATTTATTTATGGGAAATTGATTCAAATAGTTATTTTACCAATCTAAATTAGTCTCTTAATCATTTCTCTCACGATTTTACATAAATGTCACTATATCTGCAATATTCAACTCCGTAACTTACGGATCTGGCTAAACGATAATTTTTTTAATAAATCTGGTCAATTTTTCTTAAACTTCTTTTACGGATCTAGATCTGCAATTACGTACCCAGATAATTCTTTTAAGGGAAAAGTCTGGAAAAACCCAACGACTATCTGAGTTTGAATGGTTAAGTCCTTGAACTATATTTTTGAATGAAACAAAATCTTTAATCTTTCTAAAATCGGTTAAATACATCATTCCGACCTGTAAAAACAGGTTAATGCTGTACAAATTTGGGAAAATTCTGAAAAAAACCCAACAAACTATTTGATTTTGAATGATTAAGTTCTTGAATTTTTCTAACAAATAAATCTTTACAATTTTCCCTAAAAAAATTAACAAATATATCTAACTCTTTCTGAATTTTTTGCCCAAATAAATAAACTTTTTTTGAGTAAACAAAATAATGTACTTAATTTTGAAAAAATAAATCTGAAACGTTTTTTGAACAAAAAATGTACAATTCTTCTCACCAACAACAGAGTAAAATGAACCGATTAAACAGAGAAAATTTATGTCATTTCTATTACTAATTTCGAGATATTCAAAAGTTATGCTTAAAACATAAATAGATACATACAAAAATTATACCCATTCTTTCATAAAATATACAATAAAACACTCATATTTACACTAAATATACCAAAGAAACGTTAAAATCTTTATAAAATACCAAAAAAATGCCTAAAAGATATGTTCATTCAACTAATATAAATATAAAAAAGTTATGTTGTTTGCAATAATAAAGTGATGTTTAATCTAAAGTAAGAGTCATCGACCGAATGACTTTCATGTACACCATCAACCAAATGAAGGAAACACATACATACAAATGACATAACTATTGGTATATTCCCGTTAGTTCGATGAACATATCTTTTGGACATTTAATGATATATTTGTGAAGTGACATGCGTTTTTTTGATATATTTTGTGAAAAACGTTTTTTGGTTCTGTGAAGGGATGGCCGGATGAGTATAGTTTCTGTATGTATTTATGAATGTTTTATGTATAACTCTTGAATGATTTAGAATTAGTAATGAAAATAGTATAATTTTTATCGGTTAGGCCATCCGTACCCCAAGCGGGATGGCCCTCGGGGATGGCTGCGGGGATGCGGGGATGGGCTACGGAGGTTGCGGGGATGGCGGTAAGGGATGGAATCCGGGGATGGGATCCCGATCCATCCCGAAGGGTTTTTAAAAAAAAAATTAATTAAATTTTTTAAAATTCATGCCGTTGAACGGCTCTATTACTAAAAAAAAAAATATTTTTCTCAATTTAATCCCACTATATATTTAACCCTCAACCTCTTATTTCTCACACCTCTCAACCTCTTATTTTTCACACCTCTCAAATTCTCTCAACCTCTTATTTCTCACACCTCTCAAACTCTCTCAAATTCTCTCAACCTCTTATTTTTCACACCTCTCTCATCATGAATTCAAACAGAACACCTACATCCCGTCGTAACCGACCGAATACACCACAATCGCAAGAAGATCAAGAGCTTGGTTTCCAAGCGTTTACACAACAAGGTTATCATCCGCAATTTTCGCAACAAATTCCGCCACAATGGTCGCAACAAAATCCGCCACAATATCCGCAACAATTTCCCCAACAATTTCACCAACAATTTCACCAACAAATTCCTTACCAATTTACACGTCCCGGGTTGATTGAACAAGGTATAAATAAAAGAATTAAAATAAATGAGGTGGCAAAAGGGTTTGAGGGAATGGGGTACGGGTGTTTAGGGATTGTTAGGGATGGAGTGAGGGATGTGAGAAAAGCTGATGTGGCGCTAATGTGGAGTGGAATATTTGAAAGATTCTTTCCATGGGGTACTGATGGCCTTAATTTGTTCATTTTATTTGTTGTCAGGAAAGAATTAGTTTATTTTTTGTTCAAAAAAAACTTTCAGATTTATTTGTTCAAAATTAAGTTCATGATTTTGTTTCTTCAAAAAAGTTTGGAATTTATTTGTTAAAAAGGTTCAATAATATATTTGGTAAAAAAAATTAGAAAAAGTTTAGAAATTAATTTGTTAAAAAAATTGTAGGGACAATCATTCAAATCAGATAATTTTGTTGGGTTTTTTTTAGAATTTTCCCAAATTTGTATAGCATTAACCTGTAAAAACAAGTCAGAAGAATGTATTTAACCAGGTTTAGAAAGTTTAAGGGTTTTTTTATTTAAAAAAATAGTTTAAGAACTTAACCATTCAAAATTGGATATTTTGCTGATTTTTTTTAGGCTTTTCTTTTCTTTTAAAGTAAAATTGACCAAATTTGTTTTATTTTTATTTTTGTTAGTTAGGTCTGTAAATTATGAATCTAAATATTATGAATATAACGACATTTTAATAAAAATAGGAGATAAATAACTAAGAGTCTAATTTATGTATTTAAAATTACAATTTGAATCAATTTCCGTTGTTTATACGGCGAATGACATAATTACAAGAAGTCAAGAACGGCTTTTTGTCCTCCGCAGGCAATCAGGCATCACCTACCCCTTTTCCAATTTCCACACACAGTTTCACACTAAAACACACACTAAAATTCAACGACCTATTCCCTCCTGCATTCACTCAAATTCCTTTAAAACCCATCTTCCATTCTCCCCAGATCCCTGATCCCACTTGGGGTTTCTCCTTTCTCCACTTCATTCATCAAATTTCACCCATTAATCACTCAGATCCACCCCAACAAAAATGGGCAAAGGCGGAGCCCTAAGCGACGGCGTTTTGAAGAAGATCATCCTCTCATACACCTATGTCGCCATTTGGATCTTCCTCAGCTTCACCGTCATCGTCTACAACAAATACATCCTCGATCGAAAGATGTACGATTGGCCTTATCCCATCTCACTCACCATGATTCACATGGGTTTCTGTTCTTCTTTAGCTTACATTCTTGTAAGTGTTCTCAAAGTCGTTGAACCTGTTCAAATGACTCGCGAGATTTACTTCAAATCAGTCGTTCCAATCGGTTTGCTTTACTCTCTCAGCTTATGGCTTTCCAATTCAGCTTACATTTTCCTGTCTGTTTCCTTTATTCAAATGCTTAAAGCTTTGATGCCTGTTGCTGTTTACTCCATTGGTGTTTTGTTGAAAAAAGAAGGGTTTAAAGGTGACACAATGACCAATATGTTATCCATTTCTTTTGGTGTTGCTATTGCTGCTTATGGTGAAGCTAAATTCAATAGTTGGGGTGTTATGTTGCAATTGGGCGCTGTTTGTTTTGAGGCCACTAGATTGGTTTTGATTCAGATCTTGTTGACTTCAAAGGGGATTACTTTTAATCCCATTACTTCACTTTACTATGTGGCACCTTGTTGTTTTGCGTTCTTATCAATTCCTTGGATTATTGTTGAGTTTCCAAAGTTGAGGGATACTTCAAGTTTTCATTTTGATTACTTGATTTTCGGGACGAATTCTTTGTGTGCATTCGCGTTGAATCTTGCGGTGTTCTTGTTGGTTGGAAAGACTTCTGCTTTGACCATGAATGTGGCTGGAGTTGTTAAAGATTGGTTGTTGATCGCGTTTTCTTGGTCTGTGATTAAGGATACTGTGACTCCGATTAATCTTTTTGGTTATGGGATTGCTTTCTTGGGTGTTGCTTATTATAATCATGCGAAATTACAAGCACTTAAGGCGAAAGAAGCGGAAAAGAAAGCAACCCAGATTGATGATGAATCTGGAAAGTTGTTGGAGGATAGAAGTGGAGAGAAATCATCAAGAAAGAATGAGTCTGATAATTGATGTAAGCTTGATCAAGTGGTTTTTAGGTTTAATTTTCACAAATGGGGATTGGGGAAGATGAAGAGAATCAAGATTATTTGGTTTAGGAAGCCCTTGAATCTTTTTTTGGTGTATGTGTTTAGGTAGTTCTTTATATGTCGTATGTTTTTTATTTATTTAGCGGTCGGGGTTGGAGCTACTGATAAAGTTACTTCTTTGTGATCAAATGGTTATGGATTCGAGTCTTGGAAACGGGTTCTTTGTAGAAATGCAAGGACTTTTCGTTTTCGATTGTCATGAAGTCTAGGAACTTTGGTGCACCGGTGTCCTGGCCCTCTATCTTTTATCTTATTTATTTATCTTGTTCTTATTCTGTTACTTGAGTTGAGGTTATTGGGATTTTGAGGATGTTGAACTCTTGGTGCCAATCTGTGCAAGTGACTTGAGAAAGACTTGTCTTTTATATGTATGATTCATGTTTACAAACCCTCCATTTGGAGATGAATTTGGATGTTGTTGTGTATTTATCTTAAATTTGTTTCTTTTTAGTAGCCTGATCTCTCTCTCTCTCTCTCTCACACACACACATATATATATATATATATATAGGAGAGAGAGGAAGGATCAAACGAGAAAAAATAAGAAAATAGAAAACTGTCAAATCACATGAATTTTGTATTGAAATTACACGAGATTATGGAACATGGTCAATACAATGTTGAGCGGTCGACTTGCGACTTGGCCTGTGAACTGAGGTCAGAGACACATAATTGCATTTGATTTTACACGTGATTGTAGTGTGCAGTTCTTGCGTTCTCTTATTTTGTTATTGTTCTCGTTTGGACCCATCTTTCTATATGTCTATATATTGGTAGGTTCAAGTTCAAACAAGAAGGCTAAATATCCAGAGAAGTTAAGAAAGGAAGATTAAGTGAAGGTTCATATGTTAATGATTGAAAAAATCCGAAAAATATACATTTAAAGATGCATGTATGAACTAACGTTACAAATTATTCATATGGGTTCACATATGCATCCGTAAATGAATTTTTTCAATGATTTACATATTAACCTTCCTTTTTTACCTTTATCGGGATATTTAGCCTTCTTACCTTTTTCCAAACTAGATAATTTGTTAACTTGTGTGACATCAACTTATGTTTTTGTTCAATAGACCTAGCATATAAAAACCAAGCCCTTTTATCGTAGGCTTGATAAGCTGAACATACTCGCTCTGTAAATTCGTCGAGCGAGCCCATAGGCTAATGAGCCTAAAAAACTGTTCACATTTGAATTGATGACAGACACTCTAGTCCAAACTTTCGTTAGGGTTTCCTCTCGATTACAACATAAGATTTATCGCACAAATCCAAATGAGAGATATTTACCAAGATATAAATACATTTTTTCTTAACATATTCGTACATAGTCATACGAATTCATATATAATTTCGTATCTTTATGAAATTTATTTGTAAATGTCTCATTTTCTTAACATATTCGTACGACGATATATTAAAAATGGTAGACGTACATCTATGGTTTTGATTTACTTAGGCCATGAGTACCCGTACCCTTTGAACACACTTGGCACCTCAGCGCCACATCAGCTTTTCTCTCTTACCCAATGAACCCATTTGCAACCTCATCCTTTTTAATTCTTTTATTTATACATTTAATTATTTAACAAAATAAAAATATTTATATATTTTTTAATAAATAAAAATAAGATAAATAATAAAAATAAAAATTCATATCATTCATTAAAAAATTAAAAATTACAAAATACAAAACACTAAAAACTAATATTAAAAATTATGTAATTTTTTAATTCTATCTTTTTCTTCGCTAAAGTAGCCTTCAAAACATCTCCCGTAAGAATATGAATTTTAAATATAAAAAATAATTTTATGTAGTTTATATGATATATATTAAAATATATAAATCCAAAAAAATTCAATGTTGGGCTCATTTCGAACGTATCGAAGAGACGATTATAATGGTGTAACTTGTTAAAATTAAAACGTATTTTTTAACGTGTTTTAGTTAATAAACGATTATATGTGTTAAATGTAAAATTAAAATAATGAAAGTAAAAGGTATAAAGTAAATTTAGTAAATAAGTATAGGGGTTGAAAGTGTAAATTTGAATTAAAAATCATTAAAATTGACCAAACTTTCATCGGTTTCCGGGTTCCCGAACCCGCTACCCCCTACCCCTTACCCGCCTACCCGCTAGCCACCTCAGCCTTACCCGCTACCGCTACGCATGGCCTTAGATGATGCTATGCTTGTTGTTGTTGGACCCTTGTTTCCATTTTTAAGCAACGTAAATTAATTCGAGTCCAGCCTATATAAAAATTAATTTAACTAGGCCTTTTAATATTTTATTTTATATTAAATACCCTAAAATGTGGTTTAACATCTTAAGTATGAAATTACACCGGTGGTCCATGTGGTTTATCTAAATTTTGGATTTGGTCCCTAAAGTATACTATCTACGGTGATGATCCTTGGTTTTTTTAATTTGCTTTCACTCATGGTCCTCCTATGTTTAATTTACATGGTTCTCTTATGTTTAACATAGAAGGACCATGAGTGAAAGTAAATCAAAAAGTTAGGAAACACCAACGTAGATAGTGTACTTTAGGAACCAAATTCAAATTTTGGGTAAACGACAGGGACCCTAGATATAATTCACTCTTTAATATAAGATTTAACCGTTAGCAAGTTGTTTAATGCTAACATAGTTTGACTTTTTGTAACAATTATATAACAATACATGATTAGCTTACGATATAATCAGTGTCAAGTTTTGATTATCTAAATAATGTATCAGACCAAATTATAAAATACTTGGCATAAATATCTATAAGTAAGAGAATCTCCAACAACTTTTCTACAATAGAGAAAATTGAAGTTTTGTTCTCTAAATTGCTCCAACAGGTTCTCTATATTGTTCTCTAAATTAGAGAAAACTAGAAAAAAAATTCAAGTTTAGAGAATTCTCAAAAACTTGGTAGATAGAGAGAGAAATTATTTTTTTATTCGTTCCCACCAATAAGATTGAGTTATTATTATTATTATTATTTTTTTTACTAATTCTTTTTAAAAGATGTATTGAGATGATAAATATAAGTAAATGTTGAAATCTCTAAAATAGAGAATCTGTTTGAGCTAAATGTAGTTCTTTTTAGAGATTTTCACTTTTGAGTATCTATTTCTGAAAAATTATAGAGAAGATGTTTGAGATGCTCTAAGTTCATCATTTTAATGAAATTTGTTGACTATTATAGTATATATATATATATTTTTAGTAATCGTGAGTTTTCGAGTCAGTTTACGCACACCGGATCAATAAATTACAAAATACCTATGGTTATTCTTGAGAGTCAAATGGCCCAAGTGGGCAATGAGAGTTTAATTTACATAGCCCACATTGAAATATGGGCAATTAGGCCCAATTATAGGGATCGGACCGGTCCAGGACTTAGGACCCATAAAAGTTGGAATGGTTGATCCGGACTAGTTAGGCCCATGTGTGGTTGACCAATCCAAACAATCCGGCCCACGATGAAATGTTAGTATTGCATTGGGTGTCATTGCATCATTTACCATTTTACCATTCAAACTATGTATAGATTAGCATATTTTGGTTTTTTTACCCCTACTCATTCTCTCTCAATCTTTTTTAACTCTCAAGTTTATAATCGTGATTTTAATATACTTTCATAATATTTCGTGTTCTAAATTTAATTCTTTTCAAGATTATTTTGTATATGGAATTTCACGTTAAAACAACATGTGAAAAGGTGTTGCATTGCGTTGGATAACGTTTCGGATTCGATGCAAACAAAAACCGGGAGGTGATCAACTTGGAGTTAGAGCATCTCCAACAGCTTTTCTAAAATAGAGAAAAATAATATTTTGTTCTCTAAAATGCTCCAAGAGCTTATTTATCCCATTATCTAAAATAGATAACCATAGGAAAAACTCATAATATAGAAAATTCTCTAAAAAAAGATGAGAAATAAATATTATTTAATTGATTTCCCACCAAAAAGATGCGAGAGAAATATTATTTTAATGATTCCCCATCAAAAAAATGAAAGAAATATTATTTTAAAAATGAGAGAGAAATATATTGAATATTTTAATACTACAGGTAATGATTGGTTCTCTAAAATAGAGAAGCTGTTAGAGGTGGAAGATTTAGAGAAACTGTTGGAGATGCTCTTATAATGCCGAGTTATATCCTAGTGAAGTTCGTGATCTAAGAGGGGTTTCTATCAAGTCATTTCAATGACCTAAGAATTACAAGGTAGATCCAAATATCGATCCAACCTAAGTTTGGGCAAAAGTTGATTACGGTCAGCCCTAACAGGCCCCACATAGAACCCGTCTCCAAGGATATCAATGTGAGAGACGTTTCTTTTACTCATTCAAATGTTGAGTTTAGCAGAGGGGGGGGGATAGAACTTAGGACCCATCTTGTATTTGGGCAAAGTTGCTACAACCTAAATATCGACATATAAGTCGTTCTACCCTTAGAATGTGACACATTCAAATTAGAGATGCACAAAAACTCCCTGAACCGAAAAAACTACTATCCTGGTAAGGTCGGGCCAGGCTAAAAAGCTAGATCATGACAAGTTTATTAATTTTTCAAGGTGCGATTAAAGGCTGGTCAGAAAAGGTTTGAAAAAATCCAATCGAGCCAAATTTTACCTCCAAAGGTTGGCTTGGCCTAAACTTTTTTTAACTGGGCTTAGAATGCCTGTCCCAAACCTAAAAAAAGCTCGAGCTTGAGTGTCTCTAATTTTAATTATGAAAAACTAGACTAACAAAAATGCAAGAATAATTTTTAACCTTGCTAATTGTATCGATATCTAACATGTGACGTTTGAAGCGCTATACATGAATTATCACGTTCTTATATATGCTAACTCATTGGATCAATCCATTAATGTGAACTATACTAAAAGCACATGCGTTCGAGCAATTTAGTACCCACACTAGGGTTCCTAATGGTACCGAACCAACTTATACTTTGATTCCGTTAACCATATATATATATATATATATATATATATATATATATATATATATATATATATATATATATATATATATATATATATATATATATATATAGGGAAGAGTTCAATAGAGAAGTCTAAATATTTAGAGAAATAGAGAAGTGATCTTGGCCATTTATTCTGTCAAGATCGGCGGCTTTGATCGAGAAGCAGCGGATAATTACTCGCGTGCGTGGTTTGCACAAGATAGATGGGTAGTTTCGTAAAAAATACACGGGCTGAGTTCATATATGAATCTGTGTGATTCACATATGAACCTTTGTAATTCACATATAAACTCTTTTTAACTAATTCATATATGAACCTTTGTGATTCATATATGAATCAGTTAATTTGTTCATATGAGAAGTAGTTAAAAAAATTCATATATGAATCACAAAGATTCATATATGAACACAAAGGTTCATATATGAATTAGTTAAAAAAATTCATATATGAATCACAAAGGTTCATATATGAACACAAAGATTCATATATGAATAAATTAATTGGTTCAAGTGATTCATATATGAACCTACAGTTAATTAGTTTTATATATGAAACACAAAGGTTCATATATGAATCACAAGATTCATATATGAATTAGTTATAAAGAGTTCATATGTGAATTACAAAGGTTCATATATGAACGTATAGTTTATATGTGAATCACACAGATTCATATATGAACTCAACCCGTGTTTTTTGTAAAAGTTACGAAATTGCCCTTCTATTTTTGGAACAACCGCAACTTTTGACCAGTCAAAGCCGCAACTTTTGACCAATTATAACCGATGTTGACCGAATAAATGGCCAATATCACTTCTCTATTTCTCTAAATATTTGGACTTCTCTATTTAACCTAAGGCTATATATATATATATATATATATATATATATATATATATATATATATAGGGGGCCATTCAAGGGAGAACTTGGTAGTTTGTGATAACTGTGAGATCCAATGTGAGCCACATATTAAAGGATAAATTAGGAAGTTATTAATTTTGGTAATTTGACTGAAATTTAATTTAAAAGGCATATTAGGTATTAAGTTTTTTTTATCTCTCCTCTATCCCCTCTCTTCTCTCCTCTCTCCGGCAGATATAACGATTATGATTATGATACCACAAGTAATACCAGCTGTGATGCCACTGTGATACCCTGAAACAAACGATGCAGACCTTCAATATCCAAAAAATATACCAAGACTAAATATGATACCACTGTGATACCAAAATGTTATGTCACTGTGATACGTAGAAACAAACGATGCAGATCTTTGATATCCAAAATACATACTAAGACCAAATGTGATACCAAAATACATACAAAACCAAATGTAATACCCAAAATACATACAAGATACAAACCCCTATCCTCAGTGTGATACCCAAAAATACATACAAAATACAAACCTTTATCCTCAGTGTGATACCAAGAATACATACAAGACCAAACGTGATATCACGGTGATACCAAATGTTATGCCACTGTGATACCGAGAAAAAGACGATGCAGACCTTCGATATCTGAAGTTTTCTTTGATTGAGATACATGGCCGACTTCGACGGGGATAAAGATCTGCAGTTTTCATACTTGGTTTCGATGGAGATGGAGACTCAAGAACGGTGGACGACTTCGATGGGGATAGAGATCTGGAGTTTTCATACCTTGTTTCGATGGAGAAAGAGATATGGGCTTTTCAACGCCGATGACTGATTTGAGGACACCGGCGGGTGCGGCGACCACCACCCTTGTCTCCGCCACTGCAAGATCTGGGTAACATATGGATTACATCTCTGGCGACAGATCGATGGAGATACGAGGTAGAAGATAGACTATAGAGAAGAGAGAGGCAGACGACGGCCTTTGGGAGTCGCCGGAAAATGCAGAGGGGGGTTTGGGAGTCTTCATAAAATGAAGAGGAAGCAGATGACGACGACAACTTTGTGTAGAGAAAAATGAGAGCTTTTAGAAATTACGTTTTTGGTAGAAAGTGAGAGAGGATACGTATGAGAGATTTTAGGAGATATTTTAGGATTGATTAATATAATTAAATGGAAAAACCAAATTTACTAACATACCCTTTTATATTTATTTAAAGTTTATATTAATTATGTTAAATGTGCGACTCACATTGGATCTCACGGTTATCACAAACTAACTAGTTCTCATTTCATTAAGCCCATATAACCGTGGATCTCATGGTTATCACAAACTAACTAGTTCTCATTTCACATTGGATCTCACGGTTATCACATTGGATCTCACGGTTGTCACGTACGTTTAATATTAACCGTGTTATTGAACCAGTTTCACTACAAAAAAAGAATTATTTCCGACGGCCCGTTCCGTCGGTAATACGTTGGTCATGGCAAAAATCCGTTGGAAATCTGTCGGTATCCAGGGTCACAAATTATTTGGTAGGCATTTGGATCACCGACGGGTTTTTGCGACAGATTACCGACGACTTGGTTACCGACGGACCAAGATTTCCCAACGGATTACCGACGGACAGACTTTACCGACGGACGAAGTTTACCGACGTTACCGTCGAAAACTTTTATTGTTTTACCGACGGAAGGATATTTTTACCGACGGTTTACCGTCGAGAAAGTTTTTCATCACTAAAATCCAATATCCGTTGGTATTCACCGACGGTTTGAATCCGTCTATTTCTCATATATTTAGCCCTTTTTAAATGAACATAAGGTTATATAAAGATATCCCTTGTTATCATGTACTAAACGGCCATCAATATCATATTTACTATTCGTTTTCTTGACTTCTAGAATTGACAAAACAAGTCATTCTAGCTTCTGTTTCCAAATCTACCCTCAAAATTTATTTAAAGATTATATTATTTAATAAATACATATATATATATATAGAAAGGTTCAAACGAGAATGCTAACTATTTACGAGAACACGAGAACGGCCGCTCATGTACAAAATCACATGTGATTCACGTACAAAATCACATGTGATTTTACACTACCTGGATTTTGTACGTGATTTGTACAAAATCACATGTGATTTTACACTACCTGGATCTTGTACAAAACCACACGTGATTCACGTCCAGATTTCCAGGTAGTGTAAAATCACATGTGATTTTGTACGTGAAGTACATGTGATTTTGTATATGAACGGCCGTTCTCGTGTTCTCGTAAATAGTTGGTTTCTCGTTTGAACACACCTCTCTCTCTCTCTCTCTCTCTCTCTCTATATATATATATATATATATTGATAAAAAAATGGGTGATGCTAAGCCTACCCCTGTCAAATGTATACCCCTGCCATTTTGATCGGCCACCTCTCTCTCTCACACACAATTTAATTTTAAATATTTACATTTTACACCCTTATACTTAATTAATTAATTTACTTTATATCTTTTACTTTTCTAATTTTCATTTTACACCTTCATCATATTAACACATAAAATCGTATTTTAGCTAATATACGTTAAAAAAATACGTTTTAATTTTAACAAATTACACCATTATAATCGTCTCCTCGATACGTTCGAAATGAGCCTAATATTGATTTTTTTTGATTTAATTATTTTATTATATATCATATATACTACATAATTTTTTTTTTATATTTACAATTCATACTATTGGGTTGGGTTGGGTTGGGTTGAAATTTTTTCAAACCGCCAACATTGGGTTCACGTGAGACTAACATATTTTCGTGAAAGTGGTTAGAGATAAGAATAAACTAATAAGAGTCCACGATTTAAAATTTTGAAAGTTGTTAAAAAGTATATTCTTAACGTATTTTAGTTAATATTGGGCTCATTTCGATATAATTAAATAAAAAAATAGGGTTCATTTCGAAGGTATCGACGAGACGATTATAATGGTATAACTTATTAAAATTAAAAAGTATTTTTTAACGTATTTTAGTTAATATACAATTATATGTGTTAATATAATAAAAATGTAAAATAATAAATAGAAAACTAAAAGGTATAAGGTAAATTAATTATATAAGTATAAGGGGGTGAAATAAAAATTTGAAATAAAAAAAATTAAAAAAATACAATGTGAAAGAGGGGGTATACAAAAATGTGGCCAGGGTAGGGATAGAAAATCCCTAAAAAAAACACATTGATATATAGTAAATGTCCTACAGTTGGAGTGTATATTTTGAGCCACAAAAGTAGCCAAAAGATGAAATTGAAAAGGACAATTCCATTATTCTACAAAAACACATCACATGGTGACATGATAATGATGATGGAGATGAAACATATATGCTCACACCTTATCGGAAAACAAATAAAAATTCAAACTAATTTGTATTCTAGATTATTGCTTTAATTTGAAAATAATAATTTTGATAACATTCTTTTGAATCAATTTGCCATAAGTTCTGTTTTACTTAACTAGAATTGAGAATAAGATATAATTTAAAATCGAGTAAACTACACTTTTGGTCCCCGTGGTTTAGTGATTATAACACATTTGGTCCCTACAATTTAAAAATTACACTTTAGCCACTACAAAATGCATTTCGGTTCGCATTTGGTCCCTCGTCGTAAGTCCATTAAAAAATCTCGTTATATGAGGGGTATTTTAGTTTTTTTCACAAAACTGTAGGGACTAAATGTGTTATACCATAATTATATGTTTTTTTTTAATATTCATCTTCCTCAAATAAATAATCAAGAACACCATGATGAACACCAAATCCAATCTCAAAAATATTTACCAAATCCTAAATTTTAATCCAAATCCGTTTCAACATCCTTATCTGCTTCTTCAACGGTACTCAAGAACAAGGACCAAAATTTGTAAAGCTAAAAATTGTCCCGATGCATGGTAGGGTAACAGTTCAGGCTCTTGCTCTACAACTTTCTTCATCAAATTATCGCCTTTACCAAGTAACCTTCTTGTATCGTTGTGGCCATGGTTATCCCTTTCTTCGTCCTCATCGGCTACTGGTACAAACTCCGATGCCTCCATTAAAAACCTGCAATCTCTCTCTCCTCTGATGTTTCGGATCTACCCAAAGTGATGTAGTAAAAGAGATGATGCATAATTGAACATCAGAATATGGGAATCAAATAAAAAGGGGATATTGAAGTAGATCTGAAGTTGTTTATGTGCTTCTGGTTGTATATGAGTTTAGGGCCTAAAAGAGACACAAGTAGGTTTGTTTGTTTCTTCTCTTTCTTTCACATGGCAAAGCAAGTTTGCATAACAGGTATATGGTACAAATTAGGTTTTCTAAATCATCAAATCTAGGAGAAGTAATCATAAAAAAATTGATGGCGATGGTAGTGATATCAGGTTCTTCAAGATCGGAGAAGAAACCCTAGATTTGAAGGTCTGGGCTGAGCATTAATTTTGATATGGATCGAGTGCCGGAGGAAGACGATGACCCTGGTGGTGGGTGTGCTTCATTGTTGCGGAATCTGTACAGAATATACAACCCATCGGTGTTCCGATGGGGGTTTATCGTGATAATGGTTGGAATCAAATCTGATTGATGGAGAAGAAAGTGTTATTTTGGGAATATAAACCCAGATTTATCTTCAGGGTGTATTCAAAGAGAAAATGAATCTGGGTTTAATTTTTGTTTTTATGGATCTTGATTAAGAAGATAAGGGTTTCATTTTAGTCTTTTTGAATCTTGATTGAAGAGATAAATATGGGTTTAAATGTTCATCATAGTGTTCTTGATGATTTGTTTGGAGAAGATGAATATTCAAGAAAAAGTATATAATTATGGTATAATACGTTTAGTCCCTACAATTTATTTATTAAAGAAAAATGAAGTAAAAATGAAAAAGACTAAAATACCTCTCATCTAAAGAGATTTTTTAACGGACTTAACGACGAGGGACCAAATCCGGACCGAAATGATATTGTAGTGGCTAAAGTGTAACTTTTAAATTATAGGGACCAAATGTGTTATAATCACTAAACCACAGGGACGAAAAGTGTAGTTTACTCTTTAAAATCTGACTTTTGTTGACATCAAAACGTTTGATTAATTGGTATTATAGCAAATAAAATTATATTAAATATTGGATACATTACTATTTCCGGTGATTGTTATCAGGTCCGTTCTTGACATTTTGTAGGCCATATGCGAGATGTGAAAATGGACCATCGATAACTACGATTTTTTTTAATATATCGTTTATATCATTAAAAATAATATTGAATTTAATAAATACTAATTTATATAAAACCGTTTTCCCGGTATTAGCATAAGATCAGTCAATAATTATTTCTAAATTTATATTATTTACCATATCATTTTTATATAACATCGTCAATCCGATTGAAATCATTTAAGGTCGCTATGTAGACCATTCGGAGTAACATTTTAAGTAAATCAACATAAATCAGTTGAGTTTCTATATGTTACCTAATGTTAATGGTTTTCATCACCATTATAAATTTGTAGAGTTGAAACAAACTTTTTAAGAAACATAAATCTTAAAATCAAAAATCCATGTTGGTTATAGTTTGATATCTTATTCTTGTTTTAGAGATAACAGAGTACTTAATAATCATGCACTTAATATTAGGTAATAAGAGATCAATAATGTGTGAAACAATAAGAAGTTAGTTTTGAAAATTCTAAATATAGATATAAGTTGGGTCGTCTAATATAATTGGTAATTGTTTTCAAAAGGTACGAGTTCTCTTAGTTAATAATAAGATATCTACTATATTCAAACACAAAAATAAAATTATACCGATAGAATAATCTAAAGAGTATGTGAAAGATGAGTAATGCAGTATATATATCAAATTTCCAGGCAAAAAATACTTTTTAGATATTAGTACTATATAAAAAAACACTTAAGAAATAACAAGAAATAGTATAAAATGAAAAACCAATTAACCTTTTACAAAATTTATTGTTCAATGTAATTAATTAATACATGTTTGAGCCCTTAATATAATGCTAAATTTGTTTTGGGTCTAAATAATATACTAATTTTTTTGTCTTTTTTATTTACAAATTTTTTAACCACTACTATATAGTATTACTTAAAAAATTTGGGCACATATTTTCTTTGTGCCCTAGGTGTGCGTCCGACCCGCCCTCCCCCAGGGACGACCCTGATTGTTGTCACGTACGTTTAATATTAACCGTGTTATTGGACCAGTTTCACTACAAAAAAAGAATTATTTCCGACGGCCCGTTCCGTCGGTAATACGTTGGTCATGGCAAAAATCCGTTGGAAATCTGTCGGTATCCAGGGTCAAATTATTTGGTAGGCATTTGGATCACCGACGGGTTTTTGCGACAGATTACCGACGACTTGGTTACCGACGGACCAAGATTTCCCAATGGATTACCGACAGACAGACTTTACCGACGGACGAAGTTTACCGACGTTACCGTCGAAAACTTTTATTGTTTTACCGACGGAAGGATATTTTTACCGACGGTTTACCGTCGGGAAAGTTTTTCATCACTAAAATCCAATATCCGTTGGTATTCACCGACGGTTTGAATCCGTCGATAATTTCCGTCGGAAATAATGAATTTTCTAGTAGTGTGTTTACTTTTTAATTAGTGTATCGTGTATGTATATCTACTAATTCGATGAACATATAGTTATTGCAACTCTCATATGAATTGTTCCTTAAGTTTGAACATACTAATACTGACTCTTTCACGTTATGTCAAGGCCATAGTCTTAATAGCCGTTTACTAAACGCTTACACGGTAAGTGTTTATTAGATTATTTTACCTTATCGGATGAATGTACAAGAACTTAAAATCTTACCTGGTATGACAACAATGTATAAATACTGACTCTTTCCATAATCATTTAACTACGTTTTTCTCATAAAAAATCTGGGTATCTCTCCTTTACATTCCTTCAACAAGATGCTTTAATTCACAAGATTCAAGTATTCAACTTTAATAGGATTGTTGTATCCTCAAGACAACGTCAATCTAACAACAAAATTTTGTCTTAGGACACTGCATAAACGCAGTGGCGGACGTAGTGTATTAAAGGGGGGGGGGGGGGGGGATGGGACCCCAGTCAAATATTTAAAAAAAAAAATTCCAGGTTAAATATTTTTTTTGTAAAAAAATTACCCTTTGGTTACTTTTGTCCCCCCGGTGAATTTTTGCAGGGACCCCATGTTCAGCAGTTGGCAGCGGCGATTCCTCCATCCTCCAGCGACCTCCGGCTTAAGGACCCCACTCCATGAATTTCCTGGATCCGCCACTGCATAAACGCATGCCTCAATCTATCTCGTTGTACGAAGAATCTGCAATTACAAGTAAGTTTTACGATTCTTTGTTGTTATTTTATGTTATTTTCATTGATTTGTAATAGAATCTTTTAACTTGTTGTAAATAATTTTTCAATATACGCATAATATGTGATCGATCATTGATCAGACCTAATAGATTTTGGTATATGAAATCTATTCTCAAAATAAAAAGTAAAGTACACGTTTATCTCGTTATCATTTGCATTTTATATTGAAAACGTATTATCCCAAAATCGAACAAAAATAATAAAAAAGAGATTCTTATGGCATATTGAATAAATTCTCTTATTTAATTATATAATTTACAATATGAAAAAAACAATTTAATTAATAACCATATCGCTATTTGCTTTAGAAAATGGTGAATATAATAAGTATCGAGCTAAGTGATGAATCCAATTCCTAAATCTTTAATTCATTTTATATTAGGTTTACGATGGTTGTTTTATGTTATTTATGTTTTTTTAGGAAGGGTGTCTTAGGCTATGCCTAGACTAATCCCTTGGCAAATTATGACTGTAAGACATCAGTCCTGATTAAACCTCAGTGATCACAATTGTTGTGTACTGTTATTTATGTTCTACGTAGTAAAATCTACGTCATCAATCATGATCCATCATTTTTTTTTTCAAATGAGTTATAGGAAATGTCTACAATACCTTTACAACCAATTTGATTTCACCAAATTTTGTTATAATTAATAACAAGAAACGTAATATTAGAGCTAATGTAATAGTTCCTTTTCTACCGAGGGGTGCCTCATGATCAAATCATCATTACTGAAGAGCATGAAAAAATAAGTTTCACGAGATTCTAGATCTCGTATCACTTTTATGTCGATGACAAAAAGCTTATTCTTGTTTTGATTTCACCGTTAATAAAGTTTGATTCTTTGATTCACCATGAAGTGATTCACCACACTACTACAAAATCAGGTTTTACTGACGGCAAACTAGCTGATAAGTTAACTGATGACTGATAAGCTAACTGGTAGCTTATAACCTAGTTGATGAACAAATCACATTGTAAAATGACCAAAAATGAAATCTTGAAAAAATAACCAATTACAATATTTAATAATATAATTAAAACAAACTTATAGTAATATAATATGTTAATTAATACAAACAAAGTAGTAAATAAAAGTTACATAATATAATATGTCAATTAAAAGAATTTAAAACTTATTATTATATATATATTACAAATTTTGAAATTATTAAACAATTTTAGAAACAATCTATATTAACTTATAACCGTTACATATAATATAAAAAATTAATCGAATCGGATAAATAAAATATATTGATTAATATAAAAAAAATATAAAAATAATTGATTATGATCAACAATAATTCTAAATATTTAAAAATTTATCAATGTACAATTAAAATATAATTAATAATTTTCAAATAATATTAATTAATAATAATTAATATTTTAATAATGAATGTTTATTTATAATTAATAGTTAATAAATAATAATTAATATTAATGACAACATAATTGAAAAAAGTCACAAAAATCTCCTCCTAAGCTAGTTTATGTCCATCCAAATGTGTATCTTATAAGTAACCTTAGGCCGTGCGTACCGCTATCGGGTACCACGGCCGGGTTCACACCGGGTTGGGGGCGGGTAGCAGGGTAGGCGATACGGGGTAGCGGGTTCAGCGGGTCGCGGGTAAGGGTGGGTTCGGGAACCCGGTGTAATTTTTTTTTATAAATATAACCGTTGGTAAACGGCTATTTTTTTATTTTTTTTTATTTATCTTATTTTTATTTATTTAAAAATATATGAATATTTTTATTTTGTTAAATAATTAAATGTATAAATAAAAGAATTAACAAAGTTGATGTGGCGCTGAGGTGGCATCAGGGTTTAGAGGGTATGATAGGTAGCGGTACTCCACTTTAGGGTAAGGAGGGTAGGAAAGAGAAAAGCTGATGTGGCGTTGAGGTGGCATCAGGGTTCAGAGGGTATGATAGGAAGCGGTACTCATGGTCTTATAAGCTAGCTTATTTTTGCCACATGATGCCCAAAAGTCAAAAAAAGTTAATATCCGTTTAAATCCGTCACAAATTCGCCACTAATTTTTTTTTTCTTTCTAAAAAAAGGTTTGTTAATTATATTTTAAGTTTAACTGTTTTTTTGGAAGCTTAGTACAACTCTGAATTGTGGTATTTTTTAGTTTTGATTCGGTTACCGGATTGTACACCTCCTGTCTCAGGCTGCGTGGGGACAGGGGTGTTACAAATTATGGTATCAATTTTCAGATAATATTTGTGGCAGAATTGCTATCCGCACATATGTTTTTTCTTTAAAACATTTAATCAAACTAATTAATTAAAATTTTCAATGGATTCCGGCGGAATTTAATTAATAGAGTATGGGTTACTAGTTAAGCGATTAAGTCATAGGTTGACGAATGACTATTTATGGCTATTTATGGCTGAGCAAATTTAATAAGCCATATGGTTTATACAGCCCGTTAAGTGACAACCGAATAACCCCTAAGCATTGCTAGCAGACAACATCTAGGCTTAAGAACACTGTATATTCACAATCAAGGGTTAAGCTCAACCGATGATACATATATTATATAGCCATTCTATAATTTAAGCAAAACATGGTAGCAATAATTATTGCTATTGTCAAGTTTTAGACTTTAGTTGGAGCAATTCTACACCTCAATCACTTTGCAAAATTACACATGCAAGATTATACAACCCTATTTTAACTTTACAAACTCACAACTTTGTATACAACCCTAATCTTAACTTCACAAACTCACAACTTTGTACTACCATCATGTCAATGCCTCAATGGTGGTAAACTAAGCTCCTCAATGTTTGGCCAAACATACCTAGAATATATACTGTTACAAACAAAAAACAATAAGTTGATCCTAAATCCTAATTCCATAAGGAACACAAAGATTGGTTTTAGAGTTGTTTGAAAATCTCTAAATGAATATGTTCGTTTAAAGGCGATGATTGAGTTACATGTATGTGTGTTTCATAAGCTCGTAATTAATAAATTTCCGATCAAGTAGTATTTCCTCAATTTTCTCCACTCAACACTGATCGAGAGAATATTGCCCCTCGAGCTGACGGCCGTCTATTTCCTCCGTTAAGTCGAGGTTAAAATGGTTTTTTTATATATTTTTATTTCTTTTAACATTTTTTAATCAATTATACCCTTTTCCTTTGATTTTTTTAATTTCTTTTCTTCAATCTTCATCTTCTTCAATGGATTTCTTGATGAACACCATGAACAACACCATGATAATCAAACTTTAAATCTAATCCCAATGAGTAAACAAACTTAAATCATCTAAGAGCAACCACACCAAACAAGCTATTCGATATCTAGAAAAGAGATCGAGATCGAGATCTGAGAACACCAATAACATTTGACAAATCCAAATCTAATCCTAAAAACATCGTTTAAATCAAAACCCTTAATCATACAATCAAAACCCAAATTTATAAAATTAAATCAAAACCCAGATTTATAAAGAAGCAGAAGAAGAAAGAAAGCAAGATGTTAGTCGAGATCCATGGTCTCTTTCTCTCTATCTCTATCTCTCTGTCTATATATATATATATATATATATATATATATATAGAGGATAGACCATTTGCAAACCTTTCTTATAGTGCAAACTTTGCAAACCAATATTAACCAATCAATGAATTTCTTTTTACTTTATGTTTTTTAATTTATGAGGGTGTAATAGTCATTAGAACGGTTATATATAGTAATTACCATTTTGAGTTATTTTAGGAGATATTCATATCATTATTCCTTTAATTATGTTAATTCAAACTTTTTTACTATAAACCAAATATCCTTTTGTAAGTGAAGTGGCGTGAGATTTGTTCACTTATTTTTATATATTTAATATAATTCCATTTTATATATTTGTGCAGGCTTTTTTTGTTCATCAAGGTAGCGTTTGGTATGCAGACTAGATGGGACTGGACGGGACGGGACTGGACAGAACTAAAATAATTGTCCGTTTTATGTTTGGTACGTCTACAACAAGGGTGGACAAAACTGTCGAAATGACCAAATTACCCCTAAAAGTAATTTTAATATTTTTTACTATATAATAATTATAGTGGCTTCTTCCTTGGAAATTCCTTCATCAAGAGTCAAGACCCATGGCGTCTTCCTCCAGATTAGGTTTTCTTTCCAGGTTCTTCTTCTTCCACCACCATCCCATCTTCTGCTCATCGATCTGCAAACATAAATCTGGACAGCTTATTTTGTTCGATTTCGCATCAGCTGTGCTGTCTGGACAGTTATGCAGTTGACAGGGGCTGTTTGGGTAGCTTATTGTGCACGACAGGGGCTGGTTGGACAGCTTATTGTGCTCGACAGGGGCTGCTTAAGGGGTAATTGATGCTGTTGTTAATATTCCCTTCTAATTCTAAAGGCTTACTTCTCGCAAGTCTCGGTCGCATTTTGGTTTGTTTGTTTCTCAGTAGGATTTGTAGAGTTTGAATGATTTGAGGATTTGCGGAGTTTGATCAACTTGTAGGAGGGTTCATCGATTTGGAAGGATTTGGAGAGTTCGATACTATCAGAGATGGATTTGGAGGAGTTGATTGATTCCACAGATTCAATTTTTTGTGTTTTAGATTTCTGATTTTTTGTATTGTTTGGAGGGTAAATAAGTCATTTTCACTTTAGTCCAAGGTTGTTCCATGTATTTGGGTGGAACAAAAAAAACCTGGTTTTGTCCCACGAAAATGTGGTTTAGTCCCACCTTGTTCTTGTTCTATGTTACACCAAACATGGTACTAATTTTTTTTGTCCCGTCCCGTCCCATGTAGTCTGCATACCAAACGCACCCCAATGGAAGAAGAAGGAGACCATGTTTCATGGAATTTTGGCTGATGAAATAAATGTTTGAGATATATTTGATAGCGATGAAACTTTTTTTGTCGTCATTTGTTCGTCACGTTGATGATATTCATAGCATCGCTTCGGATAATATTCCTGATCCTATATCGAATGAATTATTGGAGGATTTTGATGTTGTTCAGTTGAGTGAGGATACAAACAATGGTATTCTTTTTTTTAAGTACGTAATTAGGTGTTTCATATCTATCTAGATTTCATTTTTTTTGACGTTGTTGGTATATGATGAAAATTAAATATTTTCAGAAAATTATGGTTTCATTACGGTTCTATTATGGTTTCACTATGGTGAAAATGTTTCATTGGTAAAACGTTTTGATTTGTTCGACAATATCATCGAATGACGATAATCAATTTCAGGAGCAATATGTATTTTACATAAACTTGCTTCCAATAGTGTTGTTCTTATTAACTTCAATTTCGCGCTTCCAGTAGCAATATGTTCAGATTGTTTGTAATATAAGGTTGATCATATATACAATTTTATGATGGTATCAGAGCTGCGCTTCTGATCTCGATCGTGCTTCACCGCTTCTGTTGTACGTTAGTGTCCATCATCATCATCCGCTTCAGTTTTCTTCGCATCTAGTTTATATCTGTACTATCTACTGGTACTCTTCATCATGTTGGTTCTTATCTGTTTAGATCTGGACTATCGATTGTTGTTCTTCATATGTTAGTTCTTATCTGATTGATATCTGGATTATATGTGTAGATTTGGTTGTGTACTGATCAAGTTACTCTTATCTTTTTAGATCTGAGTACCTTTGTGTTGTACTTTCGTCCTCTGTCGGTTGTACTACTTACTGTGTTCTCATCTATTATAGATTCAACACAATAGTGTTTTTTTGTTCTACTTGTCTGCTTACATATCTAAGCCAAACCTGGTTATTTTAGTACTGGATGTGTATGGTTTATAGTAGGACAATATTTTTCACTGATTCTTTTCGTATTTTTTCTAGATCTGTTGTTTAAAGGCACATGCATAAGTGTTAGCCTTCAGAATCCGAACAGTGTGAATACAAGAGTCTAACCTGGGTTGACTCTTGTCTGTTCTTGTGTCTGAAGCTCTTTTCACTGTGTCTCTTAGTTGTTGTTGTTAATATCTGTTCATACCTGTTATATGTTGGTATTCTTGAGGTTTTTTGTTCCTTGTAAGATCTGGTGACCTTTAGATCTGATCAAGATCTACTATCTCTGGATCTGTGGTCTGTTCATATTTGTTGTTCTAGATCTGGTCAAGTTTCTGAGTCTGTGGTGGTCTTGTTTGGACGTGTCCTCCACCTTAGACTTAGATCGTGACCACTTCTGGTCATTTGTTGTGTTCAGGTATAAGTCTTATCTCTTATCATTCAGAGATTTGGGACTGGTTTTCCACTGTGCTATCGCAATCGTTATCTCTGTAAGTCTTTTTCATACAGGTTGTTGCTGAAGCTTGGTAAGTCTTATGATCTCTTCATCTCTTGTGCGTGTTCCTTTCCCTGTTCTTACTCTTTTTGGCGATTGAGAGATTGACTTGACCTACCACCTTTCGAGTGGCAAGGAATCCTATCTTCTAGTCTCTCAGGTTTCGCTGTGTGTGTTCTTGGTGTACTTGTTTGTTATCATGATTGGTGAAGCTTCTCCCAAAGGATCAGTAGAGCAACCTCAGATTGCTAAACTGGACTTTGGAGATCCTTTATATCTTCACTCAAGTGATACTTCTGGTACCTCCATTTTAAGTATGAAATTAAGTGGTACCAAAAACTACAAGGTATGGTCATGTGCTATGACTCTTGTCCTTGAAAATAAGAATAAGTTTGGGTTCGTCAATAGATCTGTTGTTCGTCCCTCTGATAATGAAACTTTAGGTAAACCATGGGATAGGTGTAATTCTGTTGTGTTGTCCTGGATTCTTGATTCTATATCTGAAGATTTATTTGTTAGCTAGGTATTTTCTAAAGTTGCCTCTGATGTGTGGGACGAGCTTAAGGAAACTTATGATAAAATAGATGGTTCAGTCACCTTCAATATTCATCAAAAGATAAATTCACTAAGTCAAAATGGAGTTCCTGTTTCTGAGTACTATCACAAATTAAATGCTCTTTGGAAACAATTTGATGCTCTAATAAAATTACCTTCATGTTCATGCAATGCTGCTCATGAATTTTCAAAACATAATCAATTGTTAAAGTTAATGCAGTTTCTAATGGGGTTAGATGATATGTATGTGCACATAAGAAGTAACATTCTTACTATTGAACCTCTTCCCTCAGTTAAAACTGCATTTTCTTTGGTCTCTAGAGAAGTGTCACATCGTGGTGTGTCTCGTTCCTCTGTAGACACTAAAACTCAAAGTTCAGCATTTTTTGGAAAAACTTCTAATGTCAAGAAACAATCTGGGAAATCCTCTCTTTTATGTAAGCATTGTGGTCTAACAGGACACCCAATTGAACGTTGTTTCAAATGAATAGGATTTCCCAAGGATTTTCAGTTTACAAAAAATAAGTCAAATAAATCTTAAAAATTCTTCAAGTAATGCTTGTACAACCGATGGTTCCGGTCGTAGTCAGAATCCTTCTTCCTTCCTCATTGAAGAGCAAATCTCCAAGTTGTTGTCTCTCGTTGATCAGAAAAATTTTGAGGGCATTGCTGGCAATATGGCTGGTATGTTTTCTGTAAATATGGCAAATACTTCTAATATACCTTCAAAATTGAATAAATCTGGTTGGATCATAGATTCAGGTGCAAATCAACATATGACTTCATCTCTTGATAACTTAGATAATGTTGTTGATATTTCTGATCTTAGATTAAAAGTAACTCAACCTAATGGTGATGAAGCCATAATAAATAAGATTGGAAACTTGAAACTTAACAACCAGGTTACACTGTTTGATGTCTTGGTTATACCTGATTTTCATGTCAATTTACTGTCGGTGCATAAAATTGCCAGAGATAGTAAAATTTTTGTTGGATTTAATGCGTTTAGATGCTTCCTTATTCAGGATTTTTCTGCTATGAAAGTTGTGGGGACTGGTAGTGAACAAGGAGGTCTTTACTTCTTTGATCAGGGTACTAGTTGTAAGTCTGTTATTGATAAATCTTCAAACAGTGTTGTTAATAAGTCAAATATGTCTATCTACTGTAATATGTCATATCAAATCTGGCATAGCCGGTTAGGAAATCCTGCAGATCAAGTTCTCACTGTTTTAAAGAATAAGTTGAATTTAGGAAATGATCATGATTCTGGTCCGTGTGAAATATGTCATAAAGCCAAGCAGGCTAGAGACAAATTTAAAGTGAGTGAACACACTGCCAAGAATCTTGGTGATTTAGTTCACCTTGATCTGTGGGTTCCCTACCGTGTGCCTAGTAAGGAGGGATATCGATATTTTTTTAACTATAGTGGATGATTTTACTCGTTCAGTTTGGGTATATTTGATGAAACATAAGGATGAAGTTTATAATCATATTGTTGCTTTTCACAGTTTATTGTTCACACAATTTGGGAAACGTATAAAGGTGTTCAGGAGTGATAATGGGACTAAATTTTTGAATAATAACTTAGGAGAGAGTTTTAAGTCTAAAGGTATAATTCATCAAACGTCTTGTGTTTACACACCCCAACAGAATGGGGTTGTGGAACGAAAACATAGACATTTGTTGAATGTAGCTAGAGCATTAATGTTTCAAGGAGAAGTTCCATTGAACATGTGGACTGAGTGTATTCTCACTGCCACCTACCTCATAAATAGAACTCCATCCTCTGTTCTTAATGGAAAATCTCCGTATGATCTTGTATATGGGTTTGCACCTGTTCTCACTCATTTAAGAAATTTTGGGTGTTTATGTTTTGCTATAAAACCTAACGTTTCAGACAAGTTTTCTTCAAGAGCTGAAAAATGTGTTTTACTTGGTTATTCTAATTCAAAAAAGGGTTATACGCTTTATAGTCTTGACTCAAAACAAATTATTATTTCTCGTGATGTAAAATTCTATGAAACGATATTTCCTTTTAAAATGAGTGCAACCAAACAAGATTTAGACTCTAGTGATTTAAACACTTTAAATTTATTTGATTCTAAAGTTCAGACTAATGATCTTACTCCTGATGTACCCGATGATGATGCATGGGACAAAACTCAAAATGAAACTAAAAATTATGAGAATCACAGTGAACGTGGTCATCAGGGTGGCCAAGATAGAGCTATCAGAATTGCTTCTGATAGTTCAAATGAAAATAATACTATTACCAAGGCTGTCGGACCTCAAATTCCAGGTAGTACTATTACCAAGGCTGCCGGATCTCAAACTCCAGGTAGTACTGTGTAACATCCCGATTTTTCGTTGTATAATTTTGTGAATTTCAAATTAACTTGGGGTTAAGTTTGTAATTGTTTAAATATGTTAATTGTGATAGATTTTCATTTGGAGGGTTGGTTGTGCAATTTCTTGAAAGTTAAAGGTTTATTATGAAAATAGTTATATGACTCATGTGTTTTAGTGAGGTGTCATTAAATTAGCATGTTAGCTAAATGTGTGTCTTATGTGCATTGTGTGTGGGTTCGGTTTGAGAAAGAGAAACCGAGAGAGAGAATTGAGATAGAGATATCGAGAAAGGGAAGGAGAAGAAGAAAGGAATAGCAGGAATTTATTCAATCTGTTGTTGGTTTGAAGAATCATAAGGTAAACATCTCATTTTAAATTCTTCATCTTAGTAGTAAAAGTGTTTTTAGAAGATTTTGATGGGTTTTGGGTAAATTATGATGTTAATGAGAATCTGAGTTTTTGGATGTGTTAAGATAAGTGTATTAAACATATCTGCAAATTGGCATAAACAAACATAGATTAAAAGTACAAAAATCTGGGTTTAGAATGAACTTAGTGGACTGAGACTTGGTTGAATATCATCGAAGTCGCAACCTTGAGTTGCGACATTCATGATTGTCGCAATAGGCTATTGCGACTTGGAGTTGGAGTCGCAGTAGACCATTGCGACTTGGCTTTAGAATCGCAACAGTTGGTTGCGACTTGGAAGTGAAATCGCAATAGGTGATTGCGACTTCAGTTGGTTGCGATTTAAGATGTAATTTTAAGAAATTAAGGATTTTCAGTTGTAGAGGGTTCTGTTTTGATGATTAATATCAGTATGTGTGATTGAATAATACAGTAAGCTGTGGTAGTGAAGAAAGGAGCCCTTACTTGTTAAAAAGGATTAAAAAGGAGTAATAACGCATCAGGTGAGTTTATTCAACTCTCTTTAAAATTCAGTAATTAATCTTTAATTAGATGCTTTATATATATGCATGAATATGTTTTATGTGGATTGGATTAAAATAGAGATGGGCCAAGAGGGCGATTAAAAGTCGTGTTATGTGGATTTCCATGCTAAAACTTCTAAGATGAGTTATCTATGAAGTTGATGAATTAGTATTTATTATTAATCTTGCATGCTAAGCTTGATTATCTACTACATGAAATTACTATGTGGTTATGAACTCTAAAAATGATTTGAAGCTTTATTGAGATAAACTATAAAGATCCATCCATGAGTTCAAAGATATAGATTAACAACTGATATATATTAACTCTCGTGTTAAATTACTATGAGGGGATAGTTAAGAAGTTGATGAACAGGAATTATTCATATTCCTTATAATGAGCAGGATTATCTGTTATATGCAATATGTTAGATGATTATGAACTCTAAATGTGATTGAGAAGCCAAATTGAGATATATTATAAAGGCCTATCTATGAGTTCGAAAATATAAATAACTATTGAGATGGTGATCATCTTATCAGATTTCAGAGAAGGGGAAATAAAGAGATTGAGATGTGGAGTAATAATATTCTTTATTTTTATATATAGAATATGTTCAGAGAAATGATACATTCTATGCTGGACGCATATAGTAGTATCGATTGTATTATATTATGTGATTATGTGCTTTTACTAAAATAGGCATCCGGTCACCGAGGGCACTTGGGTACGGTATAATGGGAACCGATTACTCGCCATAGACCAAAGGGGTGTAATTTTAGTAATTGGGTGAACCTCGAACCATCGTGAGTCCCGATTGAGTATCGCGATATTATAATCCCATTGAGACCATTGATGCAAAGGTGGAATGTGGAATAGGCAGATTTTGATTTGTAATTCCCGTTTCGATTTATGGAAGATCAGAGATTTCCATTGTTTTCGGGAAGATCGGAGATTTCCCTGTGATGAGAGGAAGATTTGAGATAGGCATAAAGTAATTTGTAATATCTACTTCCTGATTAAGAAATAGGCAAGTTTTGACTTGTAATTTCTTGTGTGTGAATATTGATTGTGAATCTGGAATGATTCAGAGTTAACTCTTATTTTGTTGTTACGATTAATTGAGTTAGTCGTAGGATTGGGAGTGGGGTAGATTCCCCGATTTTGGAAAGGAGTTGTTGTACGGTAAGATGGGTGAGAACAGGTTTGAGTTATCTGTTCATGTTTTAAATATTAAATTTTATTTTGATTTGAGTATTCTCACTAGGAGAAAGCTTAATGTTTCAAGTTGAATCTTCTTACAAGGTACAAGCTCTGGGAAGTAGCGGGAACGAGAGAAGAGAACTTTTGGAGAGATTCAGACTTAGAGATAACAAAGGATCTAGTTATTCTTTGAAGTCTTTGGGGACAGTTGTTTAGATAATTCGATTAATCTGATTGTCATGAGGTGATTAGATTAATAAGTTATTTAAGTAATGTCAATTGTATATAAAAACCTTACATTTGATCCTCAGGTTATATAAGTTTGAAAGTTTTGATCATAACTGGTGGAAATTTCAAGGTTTAAATTGACTCCGTTTTTAGGGTTTTTCAGTATGGTATCAGAGCCCTAGTTTAAGCGAACTAAGTATGCTGATGAGATACTTAGACTTAAACTGAGATGTAGTAGGTTATGATATGTGAGATATGGGTAGAAGTGTTAAGACGGGATAGTCTTAGAGTTAACGGAAATACGTGAAATTAGTGCTATGACAATGATAATAGGGATTCTCCTGTATGATATGTTCACAATTACAATTAGCTACTGTTATTATGAATACATTGTTACACGAGCATGTCTATTTCTGAATTGTTACAGTGACTAACAATCGGTAAAGTACGTTGTTGTATGTATGTAAGTGCATAATCATTTCGCATGGTTATCTCTATAAGTTATAGTAAAGTGATGGTGAATTTATCACCAAGGTCCTTTAAAGGACAGAGCAGTATATGATTGGGGTTTTGAAGGACAACCTAGAAATTAGTGGGACTCATGAAAGTCTGCCAAAGCAATCTTTAATAGGTGATTTGATAGGTGCAGAGATAGAGTATGAGATGATTGGTTAATACAGAATTACTATGACATGGTTGAGTATGGGAGCCATGGAATGCAGATGTAGCAATTACTATAAGGCCAAGAGGGCGATTTCGAGTCGAAAGTAAAGTGTCAATGATAAGTTATGTAAGTAAAACGATTGACCTTGTTTGAGTAAATAGCCTTCATTGTGAGTGAATTTTGTGCATGATGTTTTAGTGTGTGTTACATGAGTTTTCTTGATTTCAAATCAAATGAATAAATAACAGTTTTATTCAAGGATGAGTTAGTATGTGCAAGTATATATTTAAAGAAAAAGGGCAATTTCAATTACGCTGCCTAACGAAATTTTGGGGTTTAGCAACTTGCAAAATACTTCATACTTTACATAAAAAGTTGTATGATAGAAAATAGGTTAAGAAAGTGTTGATCAGTAAACTTTTTATAACCAACAAAGGTATTGATTTGATAATATCATATAAAAGAATGTGAGAAACGACTAGTTTACTCTGAGTCAGTAAATTTAAACTTTTGTCGTATGAAAAGATCTTCATTTAAAGATATTATTGTTGTAACAACATTTTTCTGGTCGAGAAAGATTGAGTTTTACGGAAATTTGTAGACAAACGGTTTTGAGATCGTTGTGTAGTACATGGGAGTTATGAAAATGATTGGGGCGTGTGTGCTCACGTTGTTTTGAATGTTATTTATTTAAATGAGGAAAGTGTGGATTGAGTTATTTATTATATTATCATGCATGAAGGCTATGAACTCGCTAGGTCATAGAGTATTACGCTTTAAGCTAAGAAAGAACTCCAAGAGTGGAGAGGTGTTGGATAAATCTTGGGAGAAAGTTTGTGGTTTTGGTAATTGTATTCAAATGAGAGATGAACAGTGGGAAATCTGAAAGTGAACTTTAGTAACATTAATACGTGGGTCTGTACCCTTGTTCGAGGATTAGTAATACAGTTGCCGAGGGTCGGTCATGTCTGGAGGAAGAATTAGGTTCAGGGTTAAAGAAGTATTGAGATGTCAAGTTTTGACTTTGAAGGCGAGAGTTGTAAGGTGTATGAGGCCTTATGTATGTCACTGGGTGCAGTCTGGATGCGTTCCGCGTATGTCGTGCGAGTAGTAGCAAAACCGTGAGCGATACCGGTATGCTGTGATGCAGAAGATATGCGCAAAATGAGTATTAGTGTGTGCGACACAATCAGGGAATTTTGAGTTTGATTAATTATAACCTGAGTGAAAGTTATGTGGTTATAACTCTGTTTTGGTATTTTGTGATTGTATAATAATTTTGTCGTGTTACATTTTGAAAATGTGAAGGTTTTGAGAGTGATAAACTATTATTTTGAAATCAATGGCCAATTAAAGGATTAATAAGGTTAAGATCCTGAGTAAAGAGGAACTTTGGTTTACGTAACCGTGTGAGTGACATGTGTTTAATCAAACGATTGTTTTGACCTTAAAGGCCTGATTAATATACAAATGAGTCTTTTGAATATTTGTCAGTTTAATGATTCGAGATGGAGTATTGAATGTGTTGTATACTTAACTGCATTGTATTTGAACCGGTGACAGTTTAAGTGTTGGTCTTAGGTGTAAAGACTGTTTGATATTTTACTTAGTATCTTTGGAACTAATGAACCTGGGCAGATTATATACATTGTGGAGTATGAAAAGAGTTGCATGTACTTGCAAATGATTTGACTTCATTGGGAAAGTAGCAATGAAGGGGTCGTAAGATTATCACATCTCGGAGCGTATGTTGCATAATGTGAGATAGATGTATTTATTTGCATGAGTTGGTATTGATAAATAATCTTTAAATCCTTTGAGTAGATGACTGGGTTTTGGATTTAGTTAAGTCTTAAGAACTTTGAACCAATTTGATAAGCTTGACGTAGGCTTGGGGTTGAACTTGCATAATCGGTATTGAAAATTAAGTTTATATAACGTGAATGCATTGGTTATCCTTTTTGGGATCGTGTATGAATGTTAAGTTTAAATTAGAAGCTTAAAAGTTGAAGGATCACCTTGTGGGATTGTTAGAATAGTGAATGACTGTTGCTTTTAGATAAGTGTTTATTTACGATGTGGAAGATTTATAAAAGATGAAATACTAGAGATAAACAAAAGGAGTGTATAGATTGTGTTGATCTGTGAGGAATTGTACCCTGTCTATGCAACATATTGGAATCACAAAGAGCTAGTAAGAACGAATAAGTTCAAGGTTAATTAGAAAGTCGTGAGTAGTAGTTCAACTAAAGTTGGGGAGGAGATATTTAGTGATATAGACCTGTGTATTTAGACGAGAAAATGGGATTGTAAAATTAAATATGTACGAATGACTATGAGAGACATGGTCTGTGGTAAATGTTATGGGTGGAGGATGTATGAACGAGTAGTGGCATTAATTGCCAAGATACATGTGTCATCTAGTATGAGACGTGATGTTAGAAAGAGGAGGTATCCGAATGGAAGATTTGGGAATTCCGGTTGGAGAGTATTATTTGTTAATAAAGATTGATAGAACATGTGGTTTGTAAGATAACTTGGTAATATGACTTATATCGAAATAGAATGTCGGAGCAGTGGTGAGTGTATCCAAAGAAATTTTGATGGTATGAGTTGCCAATTAAGTTGTATTGTAAATCACTGGAAGTTTAATAAAGATGATGAGTATGTAGGTCAATGTGGTGTAGCGAAGACAAGATTGTTAAAGAATATAAGTTGCTCCTTATGTGTGAAAGAAATGTACGAGAAATTATTAGTTGAAGATCTAAGAATGGTACTAACTTTGATCGGTAATGTCGTTCCAAGATAACTTGGTTGAATATTTGAAGTTAGAGATCTTGGTGAAACTGTTTAATTATGTTTTGTAAGGAGAAAATACTATCGGTATGTGGAAAGTTAGAAGAAAGAAACATATAATATTCCATACTAACGTGGGGAAACAAGGATAGAAAGATCGGACTTAAGAATGTGTAATTACATTGCAAAGTTCAATAAGAGTTATTACTTCTGATGTTCAATACGTTGGTGTGTGGGTGTATTGGGGTTGTACGATGAGATAGTGATGTAAGGAAGTAATAGCATTCTATGTTGAAGAAATATGTAAGTCATGGAAGTAATAATGGACTGCCGTGGTTGTTGAAGTATTTTATAAGTAACATGTATGCTTAATTTATAGTGTACATATTTAGGTAGTACATGTTAATGTTATTTTAAGGCCTGGAGAGTGAGTTGTAATGATGATGCGGTGTGGAAGAACCAGAGGTAAATTTTTGGAAAGATCAGTTAGAAAGCTACGTAGTGGTAATAAGACAGCTATGTTGAAAGTACAGTGGAAACACCATAGAGGTACTAATGTAACTCTAGAGTCCGAAGAGAGTATGAGAAGTAGGTAGCATCATTTGTTTACCTAGCTTTGATTTCGGGGACGAAATCATTTTCAAGTTGGGGAGTATTGTAACATCCCGATTTTTCGTTGTATAATTTTGTGAATTTCAAATTAACTTGGGGTTAAGTTTGTAATTGTTTAAATATGTTAATTGTGATAGATTTTCATTTGGAGGGTTGGTTGTGCAATTTCTTGAAAGTTAAAGGTTTATTATGAAAATAGTTATATGACTCATGTGTTTTAGTGAGGTGTCATTAAATTAGCATGTTAGCTAAATGTGTGTCTTATGTACATTGTGTGTGGGTTCGGTTTGAGAAAGAGAAACCGAGAGAGAGAATTGAGATAGAGATATCGAGAAAGGGAAGGAGAAGAAGAAAGGAATAGCAGGAATTTATTCAATCTGTTGTTGGTTTGAAGAATCATAAGGTAAACATCTCATTTTAAATTCTTCATCTTAGTAGTAAAAGTGTTTTTAGAAGATTTTGATGGGTTTTGGGTAAATTATGATGTTAATGAGAATCTGAGTTTTTGGATGTGTTAAGATAAGTGTATTAAACATATCTGCAAATTGGCATAAACAAACATAGATTAAAAGTACAAAAATCTGGGTTTAGAATGAACTTAGTGGACTGAGACTTGGTTGAATATCATCGAAGTCGCAACCTTGAGTTGCGACATTCATGATTGTCGCAATAGGCTATTGCGACTTGGAGTTGGAGTCGCAGTAGACCATTGCGACTTGGCTTTAGAATCGCAACAGTTGGTTGCGACTTGGAAGTGAAATCGCAATAGGTGATTGCGACTTCAGTTGGTTGCGATTTAAGATGTAATTTTAAGAAATTAAGGATTTTCAGTTGTAGAGGGTTCTGTTTTGATGATTAATATCAGTATGTGTGATTGAATAATACAGTAAGCTGTGGTAGTGAAGAAAGGAGCCCTTACTTGTTAAAAAGGATTAAAAAGGAGTAATAACGCATCAGGTGAGTTTATTCAACTCTCTTTAAAATTCAGTAATTAATCTTTAATTAGATGCTTTATATATATGCATGAATATGTTTTATGTGGATTGGATTAAAATAGAGATGGGCCAAGAGGGCGATTAAAAGTCGTGTTATGTGGATTTCCATGCTAAAACTTCTAAGATGAGTTATCTATGAAGTTGATGAATTAGTATTTATTATTAATCTTGCATGCTAAGCTTGATTATCTACTACATGAAATTACTATGTGGTTATGAACTCTAAAAATGATTTGAAGCTTTATTGAGATAAACTATAAAGATCCATCCATGAGTTCAAAGATATAGATTAACAACTGATATATATTAACTCTCGTGTTAAATTACTATGAGGGGATAGTTAAGAAGTTGATGAACAGGAATTATTCATATTCCTTATAATGAGCAGGATTATCTGTTATATGCAATATGTTAGATGATTATGAACTCTAAATGTGATTGAGAAGCCAAATTGAGATATATTATAAAGGCCTATCTATGAGTTCGAAAATATAAATAACTATTGAGATGGTGATCATCTTATCAGATTTCAGAGAAGGGGAAATAAAGAGATTGAGATGTGGAGTAATAATATTCTTTATTTTTATATATAGAATATGTTCAGAGAAATGATACATTCTATGCTGGACGCATATAGTAGTATCGATTGTATTATATTATGTGATTATGTGCTTTTACTAAAATAGGCATCCGGTCACCGAGGGCACTTGGGTACGGTATAATGGGAACCGATTACTCGCCATAGACCAAAGGGGTGTAATTTTAGTAATTGGGTGAACCTCGAACCATCGTGAGTCCCGATTGAGTATTGCGATATTATAATCCCATTGAGACCATTGATGCAGAGGTGGAATGTGGATTAGGCAGATTTTGATTTGTAATTCCCGTTTCGATTTATGGAAGATCAGAGATTTCCATTGTTTTCGGGAAGATCGGAGATTTCCCTGTGATGAGAGGAAGATTTGAGATAGGCATAAAGTAATTTGTAATATCTACTTCCTGATTAAGAAATAGGCAAGTTTTGACTTGTAATTTCTTGTGTGTGAATATTGATTGTGAATCTGGAATGATTCAGACTTAACTCTTATTTTGTTGTTACGATTAATTGAGTTAGTCGTAGGATTGGGAGTGGGGTAGATTCCCCGATTTTGGAAAGGAGTTGTTGTACGGTAAGATGGGTGAGAACAGGTTTGAGTTATCTGTTCATGTTTTAATTATTAAATTTTATTTTGATTTGAGTATTCTCACTAGGCGAAAGCCTAATGTTTCAAGTTGAATCTTCTTACCAGGTACAAGCTCCGGGAAGTAGCGGGAACGAGAGAAGAGAACTTTTGGAGAGATTCAGACTTAGAGATAACAAAGGATCTAGTTATTCTTTGAAGTCTTTGGGGACAGTTGTTTAGATAATTCGATTAATCTGATTGTCATGAGGTGATTAGATTAATAAGTTATTTAAGTAATGTCAATTGTATATAAAAACCTTACATTTGATCCTCAGGTTATATAAGTTTGAAAGTTTTGATCATAACTGGTGGAAATTTCAAGGTTTAAATTGACTCCGTTTTTAGGGTGTTTCATACTGTTACCAGGGTTGCCGGACTTCAAAGTCCATGTGTGGCAACTGATAACCACCGTAACACTGCTTTTAGTCCCTTAACAGTTCAAAATCATGATGATTCTTTGAGTTCCCCTTCTGAGGGTGATTCTTCTGAGCCTAATATTGTTTCTGTTCGTAAATCGTGTCGTCCTTCAAATATGCCTAGTCGTTTTAGTGATTATATAGTTGAAGGAAAAGTAAAATATGGAATAGAAAAAGTAGTGAACTACTCTTTTCTTAGTCCTGAGAATTTTTGTTTTGTTTCAACCTTAAACAAGGCAAGTGAACCCAGTAACTGTTTTGAGGCCTATAAGGACCAAAACTGGGTCACTGCCATGAACGAAGAAATGGAGGCATTGTACCGTAATGGTACTTGGGTTCTGACCAACTTGCCTCCAGGTCGTAATCCTATTGGATGCCGATGGATTTATAAAATTAAATATAAATCTACTGGTGAAATTGAAAGGTATAAAGCCAGGCTGGTTGCCGAATGCTATTCTCAAAGTGAAGGTCTTGATTATGAAGAAACATTTTCCCCTGTAGTAAAAATGGTTACTGTGCGTTGTGTTATAACTCTTGATGTTCAATATCAGTGGCCTTTGTGTCAGTTTGATGTAAATAATGCATTTTTGTATGGGGATTTAATTGAAGAAGTATACATGTCATTACCTCCTGGATATTTCTCAAAAAATGATAAACGGGTATGTAAGCTTGTTAAGTCCCTATATGGGCTGAAACAAGCTCCTAGGCAGTGGTATGAGAAACTTTCTTCCTGTTTAATTGATACTGGGTTTGTTCAAAGTGAGAGTGACTATTCGTTATTTACTAAAACTTCTGATTCTATTTTTCTTATTCTCTTAGTATACGTAGATGATATCATTTTAACAGGAAATAGTATAACTGAAATAAATAAAGTAAAAGATCATTTACAGTCAAATTTTAAGATCAAGGATCTTGGTGAATTAAAATTATTTCTAGGAATATAAATTTTAAGAAATAAATCTGGAGTATGTATGTCTCAGAGGAAGTATTGCCTTGAGCTTCTTAACGATTTTGGATATTTAGGAGCTAAGCCTGTTAATACTCCAATGGATATGAATCTCATTGTAACTGACACTTTTGGTTCAGCTGCTAAAGATCCTTTGTTAAAGGATTTTACTGGCTACCATAAACTTATTGGTAGATTAATCTATCTTCTTGCTACTAGGCCAGATATTGCTTATGTTGTCTGTTGTCTAAGTCAGTTTATGCATTCCCCTTGATTATCTCATCTAAAGTTAGCACTCAGGGTTTTAAAATATCTAAAACATTCTCCAGGTAAAGGTATTAATTTTTTTTGCTTCTACTTCTGAATTGAAACTGAATGTCTTTGTTGATGCCGATTGGGGCAAGTGTTTATCAATAAGATGTTCAGTGACTGGTTATTGTCTTTTTTGGGTGAGTGTATGATATCCTGGAAGTGTAAGAAACAAACAACTGTTTCTAGGTCTTTCGCGGAATCGAAATATAGAGCAATGGCGTCTGCATTGTGTGAAATTGTATGGGTTCTTAATATTCTGGCAGACTTAAAGGTTAAGGATTTGCTTCCTGTAAGTCTGAACTGTGATAACAAGTCCGCGATTCAAATTGCAAATAACCCGATATTTCATGAAAGAACAAAGCATATTGAGATAGATATTCATTAAGTAAGGAACAAAATAGCATCTGGAATGTTGAAAATTGTTAAAGTTGCTTCAACAGAAAATCCAGCTGATATTTTCACAAAATCTCTTGGGGTGAATCAACATAACTATCTCTGTGGTAAATTAAAAATGTTGGATTTATTCCAATGTCAAGATTGAGGGAGGGTGTTAAAAGGTAAGTATTATACCAATCTTGACATTGTTCTGTGATCCCAGAATAAGTAATCAAATAATCAATAAGCTCATAATGCCATCCATATATTCATCAATAATCTCCAAGTACACAATATGATCTAGAGAGAAAAGTGCAAATGTGTACTTGTGTGTGTGTGGAATGGAATGACCTACTGAAATAATACAAGGCAAAAACCTTAAATAGGTTGCAAATATAAAGTTTCAATAATGTCCCCTCTACTTGGTACAAGGTGCTAAATAGAGCACTAACAATCTCCCCCTTTGTACCAATGTAGAGGCATCAGATCTAGACGTTCACCGGGAACACATGCTTCTTCCGGATCCTAAAGATGATTTCAAATCTCCTCAGCGCGTTCCGGTACTCTCTTCTATAGGTGATAGCATCCAAGACTTGTTTTATCAGCTTCTTCTCCTTTTCCTCGAGCTTCACCTCCCCGCTTTCATCCAGTCTCAGCTTGCCCTCAAGATTGACCTGTATCATCTTGAAGGTCTCGTCACTGTACTTGTTTGCTTCACATATTCTCAGGAATATTTTCTTCATCTCTTGATTGAAGTATACGACTCCGAGTTCAGGTTTCTCCAAGACAGTGTAGACAGGAATACCTTGGATGTCTTGCAGTTGCTTGTTTGGTCTTCTGAGGTTTACTCTGGTTTGATGAGCTTCTAAGGCCATTTGGAAATCTGTAAGGTAAGAAAATTTCAGAATATTCCGCATGAACCTTTTGACGCTCTGATAAGCAGCAGACCATTCAATTTTCTTATCAGGAATGCTAGCGAGGGAATTGTAGAGGCTCAGGAAATCATCTAACTTTAAGCTCTTGAAGTCTGCTTTTGAGAAGACGCATTTGGAGCCATCAGATCTTCTAATAGTAAACTAAGGGTACCAGACATTGAGAAGCCGGCATGACTCTATCTTTAACACCTTCACAATGACTTTATCAGATCTTACCACGTTTATATCCAGACCTTTGTTGCTCATAACGTGTAGAAATTCAATTGTGTGAAGAGATGGCCAGTTCTCAATACCGTATACCTTTTCTAAGTTGATCTTCTGGACGTCTTTAACAAATAAGTATTTCCTGGTGCTTTCTTGGAATGGAGTTAAAATCCTCACCCTTTCTCCAGTCGCGACATACCGTGGTTCAGCGACAATCACATCATGATATAGTCTGAGCTCAGCTTCTAGGACTGGATCTCGTATCCTTCCATTGGTATTCACTTGAACTACTGGAGCCTGTTGAGCTGAAGAGCTTGTATCTTGATCAACTTGTTGTTGCGGTTGAGGAGTATCATCATCGGAATCCGAAGCAATCACTTGAGCCCCGGTGGTATCAAAGATGTCGTCTATCTCTTCTTTGATTTGAACAGTTGTTGTCTCTGGCTCTTCCTCATAATCAATGTAAATATAATCGTTCAGCATGTTATCAGCCATCCTTTCCTCCTCTGTTCTATTGTCAACAACCGGAGGCTTTTCAACCCTGGTTATGACATCAGCTAGAACTATATTATCATCAACCTGGACCACATCTGTTTCTTGTCCATCTACCCCCTCTGCCCTTTCTCCTTGAACTGACTCGCCAACAATCCCAGCAGCTGTACCACTTGACTCTCCAAACCTGGCTCTCTTCTCCCCCTCATGGTGATCAAGATCATCCTGATCATCATGTCTTCGTCTCTTTGATCCCTGAGCCTGAACACCACATGCCTGTTCTACCACAATAAGTCTTCCAGATAGAGATTTGTATCCGGTAAGCATGGCTTGGGTCATTTCTTTGATAGAGTTGTTTAAAGTTTGGAAGTCTGTGCTGGTGGGTAGTTTGGGTTTGAGATTCGGTATGTTGTCGGAGCAATCCAAGCAGGTCTACTTCTTCAGTGGTATTGGATTCTCCTTGGGCTAGTAAACGGGCTAACAATTCGGATTTGAGTTGATGGGTAGGGATTTGATGTAGGGGAACTGATGGTGGTGGTTGTGGTTGGGTTTGAGCACTGGATGGTGGATCCTGAGGAGTTGCCGAAAATTATGCTATTCCTTTACCTTTTTGTCGCCCTGCTAACCTCTGCAGAAAGGTTATGTACAATCTTTCGTAACTCGTTTGTATGATTCTTGTAGGTGGTGTCGATGGATGCTAGTGAAGCTCTCAAAACCTCCAATGTAATGTAGTGCGGATACGGGCCAAGCATATCAGCAACCTGTCTACCACCATACTTTTCCACAAAATTAGTGAGCAACTCCTTTCTACCAGTCATGTGCTTTGAGCAGCCTGAATCTAAATACCATACATGACTGGGCTGCAAAAGGGAAATCAAGTGGTTTTAGGTACCCATTTAAGAATGGGTCCTTTTGGGCTAGGAGTTTCAACAGGTTTGGATTTCGCATTTTTCCTTTGAAAACCTCTGTTATAATATCCATTTGTATAAAATCTTTTAGGACGATGGAAATTATAACCAAACCAATAAGAATAATCGGACTTGCAGATAAAATCATCCACACCACACGAAGAACAACAAATTTGATCATGTGCTAAATTAATCAGTTGTTGCATTGAAGAAATCTTGTATGGGATTACAATTTTTTGTTTATTGCAAACATCATGATTACTAACATTAGAAACAAAATTGTTTTTCTTGTAATTAAAAGCAACATGAGATGATTTTCTCTGGGCCACATCATGTGTGGACTCCTTTATTCTCCATTCGAGTCTCGAGTTGTTTCTTATATAATGATCTGAAATGCCAGCAAAATAAGAATCATAAGCATTGGAATTTCGATCTTGAAAAGACTTTGATTTATGATTATTTTTCTTCTTCTTTTTCTTTTTCTGAAATGATTGTTTAGATTTGGATTTGGAATCATTATCAGAAATTTTCTCAGCTGATTTTGAAGATTCCCCTTTGAAGATAGTCTTCTCAGGTTTCTCTTCTTTGATTAAGAAGTCAGAGTGATCTGGAAGTTTGGCACTAAAATCAAAATCAAATTGAACAGCTGTTTCTTTTACTTCCTTACCCTTCACATCACAGGGATTCTCAATATCATGATCAGACTGACTATCATAAGATGTATGAAAGATACCATAAGTTTAGAATAGAGAAATTCATTTTGTTCTCGTCGAAAAGCTTTATCTTCTTCTGTAGGAAAATATATCTCAGGAGAATCATTAACTAATTGATTTTCCAAGTCCCAAGATTCAGAATCTTCTTGGTCATCAACAGTCATGCTTCTGAAGATAGTATTTCCCATAAATGCTTTACATGAAGAAACATCTGACTCTGAAGATTGTTTTTCTTTTAAAACCTTGTCTTCAGATATTTTCTCAAGTTTTGTTTTCATATCTTTTAAGCTTTCTGAAAATACTGTAAGCATAACTTCCTTTTCGATCTCAAAAGCAAGTTTGTCGTCATTTCTGACTTCCTGAATAGTACTCTCAATCTTGCTTTCGAGATCAATGAGTTTCTGTTCAAGAACCATTGGTGGAAAATATCTCTTAGCCTCAAAAACTGGTTCTTCATTGGTTTCTTTTTGAGTAATTTCCTTCTCCTTTGGTTGTTCAACAGCATAACTCTGAAAATAGTCATTAGGCAGAGTTTTCTCATTTTCTAATGCCTTCCTATTTTCATAACCATAATAAAAAGGAAGTTGCATCTTAACAGTGGGTTTTCTTTTAACTTCTTCCTCAGCCTCATAATCTTCTCCATCCATTTTAAGCCATTTGATTTGATAACTAGGATGTAATGATGTAAGAACAAGCCAATCAAATTCATAAAGAGTAGGGGTTTTTGATAAGGCATTCTTCAGGTAATGAGGATTGTCATATCCTACACCCCACATAGAATTGAAATACCGAAATTCACTTGGCTTATTCATGTGAATTGTTTGTTCAGTTTGGCCTATTTTGTACAATTTTTCTTCCAAGCCTTTGACTTTATCACTCAGCTCAGTGTTCCTATATTTATAGGCATGAAGAAGATTTTCAAACTCATTCCTCTTTGCTTTCAAACTCTCTAGTTTTTCTGACAATTCAGTCATTCTTTCTTGAAAATACGCTTGACCCACATCAAATTCAAACTTTTTTTTCAGATTTTCAATGAGAACCTCTTGTTCTATCAATCTTTTTCTTTGACAGGAAATTGTTTCATTTGATTTTCTCAAATTATCTGTTAGGTCAGTTAATTTATTTTGAAGAAGTGTTTGTTGAGTAATAAATTGAATATACGGATCGGGATGTACCTCATTTGTCTCTGATCTCGATTCTGGTTCTTCTTCCTTAGTGTTTCTAGTCATGAAACACATCTTTGCAAGAGCTGCTGTTTCATCATCCTCCTCATCATCGGTCTGATCCAACCAGTACTCCTCTTCAACCAACAATGCTTTCCCAGATTCCTTTTGTTTAGCAAGCAACATCTTGTTCTTGTAATAATCTGAATCTCTGACTTTTGGCTTCCAGCATTCCTTGGCGAAATGACCAGTTTTCCTACAATTGTAGCACTTTGGTTCTTCATCCCTTTTCTCAAATACCTTCTTTTCATCAACCCTCTTGTCATCCCTCTTGAACTCATCCTTTTTCTCATCAAACTTTCTCCTTGACTCAACACAATCTTTGTGCTCAAAATTCTTTGTACATGACGCATATCTCTGATTGTTGGTACCAGGCCTTTTCACAAATTGTTTTTGAAAAGCTTTAGTCAAAAGTATCATTCCTTGTTTCAGACTTTCAGCTTCTTCCAATCCATCACATTCATATTGTTCATTCTCTTCGTCAGACCCAATACTAACATTCTTTGAAGATCGCTTGATAGACTTGTTCGACATCAAGGCGATTGGATCAATTTCCTCTTCCTTTTCCTTTATCTCTTTCTTCTTTTTCTTATCCCTTTTCTCTTCAGCATCATCCTCATCCTGTTTCAAAGTTTCATACATTTGCTGTAAAGGCAACTCAGCTAACCTAGCATTCTGTTTCATCCTATGAGCATACTTCTTCCACTCAGGTTGTAGACTACTCAAGAATTTCACATTGTGCTCGATTATCCTCTTGTTAATGTTGTACCTATTCAGCTCATTCAGTATTGTAATGAATCGGTCGTATGTATGATTAAGTGCCTCACCCTCTTTCTGTCTGAAGTTCTCATACTTGTTTATGGCATTAAAAACTCTCATCTGACTTTCAACCTCAGATCCTTGATACAGTTTGACTAACTCATCAAACATGGCTTTCCCAGAAATGTTTTTACTCTCAACCTTCTGATAAATATCATTAGTTAAAGCTTGCATAAATAGTGATCTGGCTGCTTTGTCTGCATTGTATTGCTTCTTTTGTTCAACATCATATAAATGAGGTGGAACATCAACAAGTGCCGGAGGTGGTTCACCATCTGCAGGTTGTCCTCTTCTTCTAACTTTATCCATGGGACCTTCCTGAATGGATTTAACAATGTAGTCCCCATTTTCTTGACGTTCAATGTAGTCCATAAACCGGTCTTTCCATATTTTAAACTTTTTAGGAAAAAGGACAGGTGGTTTGTCCTTTGAGCCTATTACCAACATATCTCTTGTAGTCATTTTAGATTACTTGTTAATGATCTTATAGCAATTTTCTGATCTGATTTAGAAATTAGTTCCCACACTGTTTTTTTCGCAACTCAAAATTTGTCGCAAGTAACACTTTTGTCGCAACCCAAGCTTTGTCGCAATTGAGCAAAATGTCACCACTTACTTTATCGCAATGAACCTTTTCTTGCAACTGAAATTTTGTCGCAATCAAATTCTATCGCAACACCAAAATTTGTTGCAACACACAATGGAGGATTATCGCAACTAAGAGCTTGCGATAAAAATAATTCGAATTTTATCGCAAAAGACCCTTGCGATAAAATACTGTTCAAACCCTTCGAGATACGATAAAACAGCTTTGTCGCAACTAACACTTGCGATAACTATGAATTTCGCGAGGTGTGATATCTATGAACACAAGAGGTTGCGATAACTATGAAGATCTTAATAATCCTAAGTCCAAACCGCAGAACAACTCCAAAATCGGCTGAAATTTTGTACGTAGGTTCACGATATGATTCTGGACAAGTTTAATACTAACACTATTGTCCAAAACACAACAAAAATAGGAGTTTCGATCTAAAAACAGTGTCTCAATACTTTTTCTCGAAAAACAAGCTATTCTTACCGTTCTGGATTGATTTGTGAGTTAAAGCGGAATAGAATCAACCAGTAACAATCACTAAACAAATCCTGATCAATTTTGATCCATTTGAAGCACTCAAATGATCAAAATCAATCAAAATATTGAAAAAGTGAAGAACACACAAAAATAGCTCAAAATCTCAAAATCAAATCTGGATCAGAATAGATTGCCTTGCTCTGATACCAATTGTGATCCTAGAACAAGTAATCAAATAATCAATAAGCTCATAATGCCATCCATATATTCATCAATAATCTCCAAGTACACAATATGATCCAGAGAGGAAAGTGCAAATGTATACTTGTGTGTGTGTGGAATGGAATGACCTCCATTATTGTCTCCTGCAACACGATTTTGCCGTTTCCATCATCATCATCACCACCATCATCCATGGCTGTAGAACCCTTCTTCGTATAATCCACCTTGAAGCCATAATCACCCTCCACGGACTCATCTTCTACTGTTGCATTTGCAGCAGTTTTAATGGGCTTTTTTCGTCTTTTTCTTTTGGGCTTTCTTTTGCTTGGTGTTAAGAACACCTTCAACAGCTTTCTTTACTTCGGTTTCTGGCGCATCTTCCACCATGGCTTGATCTTCGCCTTCGTTCTTCGTGCTACCATATAATGTATTTTCATTTTTCGTAGTTGTTTCTGGTTGTTTATCGTTCTCAAACATCGACTCATCGAATAGATGAGGGCCACTTGGCGGAATCTCAACGGGATTAAATTCAAGTACGGATTTGAGGCTGCCAATATACGATGATTTGGTGCCATATACTTCATCCACATTAAACTCCTTTCCGAGTTCTGATACAATATTTGCCTCCATACCTTATCTGTGATTTGTTATGATATCTGTATCTGCAGGAAGATTTGTTCTACTTAATGAGATAGAAACAATGAAATCGTTAAAGCTTACCTCTAGCGAGCCGTATTATGGTTGATGATGAAACTTGAATACGTTATTCTAAAATTTGGTAAGCAGATAACAACGTTTGTTTAGAAACCGACCATGATTCCTTATTCATCGGGATTTCATCCGCTTTCGGAAATTTAAAGGGAAAGCAATAGCCAATTTCATGTCCATATTGCACTGTATCAGTTGTGCTTATTTGATCATATAACATGTTTGTGAAAGGAACAACTATAACACAAACTATTTCATCGACACAATTTCATCATGACCATTTTCCATGCCCATCTTTCACCTTATCAGTTCTGATTATTTTACCATAATGATTTGCACATTTCATCAAATATTCATAACTCCACTTACCAGTTTCACCATGTACATGTTTCCTTATCAGAGTTCATTCCTATGTTTCACCATACAAAAGGTTGATTATTTCATCATATATTGCCATAAATTCATCACGTTACAAATTACTAGACCAAACATTTCATCATATAGAGGCCCAAATCTAGCACATTACATAGTAAACAAACTAATTAGAATAAAAATTACTTCATAACGTGTTTATAAAAGGACTGAATCGATCACATCATGCTTTTTATGATGTTCGCCATGTAGAGTAAACAATATCATCATCATTAGTTGAAAGGACATCTACTTTCCCCATACAAGCAATGGTATACTCATCAAATTGCCACAAAAGCAACACATTTTAGTGAAATAAACAAATAATTAAGGTGTTTCGTCAAAAACAATAACTTCTCAACATACACTCTGAAAAAAAACCTCTATTTTCAACCTTTTTTTTAAATTTGATGTTCGCCATCTTCATAAACTAAGGTTTGAAAGAAAAAAAATATACCTGGGTCACAAACGAGTTACGAGTTCAATATTTAACCTTTCATTGATGAAACTTATATCGAATAATGTTTAGTTCCTTGTTATATTCTAAAAGTTTGTATATGAAATTACCTTTACTAACTTGATGTTTCATCTTCTATTTTCGTGTTTAACCACACACGTTCAACAACTTCTTATCGATTGCTTCTTAGGGGTGATTTCATTCCAGTCTTCTTCAAAAGAGTTGTCTGGAGTATTATTGAAGTTCGAAAACATGTTCTTCTTCATCAGGCGTTCACTTCGTTTCCTCCCTGTGTGGTGAAAAACTCTATATAAATGTTTGTTTTACTGATAAAATCGGTTCTAATCAAACCCTAATAATGTACCTCCATTGACATGAATCATGGATGAAATCGATGAAGTTGATCTGGTGAAAATCGGTCGCCAGATACACGCTTGGAATAGCCTCTAGATCACGATTGCTGGATAGCCGGATTTCATCCTATTTCCTAATTTGATTTCTGACGCCAATGTACTAATCTACCCTTCCGCCCATTTTTTCCCATTTAAAATATTAAATTAATTTCATTATTAACATAAGAGTGGTTTACAAATGAAACCACCTATATATATAAGGTGCTATTTGGGTTGCTTATTTACAACAACTTATGCTTTTGGTACTGCTTCCGATTAATCTGAGATTGGTTTTATTTTCCGATCTGGAGGTATATCGGAGGTTGTCACCTACTGTTACCGAAAAATTATCGAGATTTGTAGATTTGCAGCCATGGCGGTGTCTGTTCCCTTTGTCCGATTCCAGATTTGCAGATCTGAGATTCTTTTGAAAAATTACGTTGTGTTCTCTTGTCAAAGAATTGGATTGGTGTTCTTTGAATTGGATTTAAAGTTTGATTTTCTTGGTGTTCTTCATGGTGTTCATCATGATCTTATTAGAGAAGATGAATATTCAAGTAAGGATGATGTTCTTCATGGTGTTCATCAAGATCTTCTTGGAGAAGATGAAGATTGAAGAAAAGAAATTAAAAAATAAAAGGAAAAGGGTATAATTGATTAAAAAATGTTTAAAGAAATAAAAATATATAAAAAGACCATTTTACTCTCGACTTAACGGAGGAAATAGACGGCCGTCAGCTCGAGGGACCAATTTCGTAACGAAATGCATACCACAAATACCAAAACGGTAATTTTTAAAGTTAAAGGACCAATTTCGTATTTTTTTACAAACCACAGGGCCAAAACAGTAATTTACTCTTAGATAAGTAAATATATTTGTATAGTATTTAAAAAATATATATGTATATTATTTCTGGTTTTCGGACGGATCGGATAATCAAAGATCAAAACCCAACCCAAACTCAAATATCCCCAAAAGTCAGGTTTCGAATTTTCGGATTTCTAAGTATTTGGGTTTTGCACGAACACCTTATTTTCGATTCGTATTCGTATTTCGAACTATTCGAATTTTGAACACCCTTATGTATAAATGTGTAAATATTTAAGGAAAATGTGCTCGTAATACTACACACCAATAAATCAATTCATTTTAAAAAAGCCCATTTTTTTATTTCTTTATCATCAATAAAAATATATCAGCCAACGATGACTTTTTGGGTCTTAAAAGAAACACTTTATTCATATTTTTTGTACGTTGCCAACAAGAAAATCGAAATCACACACAATCTTAACATACATCTTTCAAAAGTCGTCAGCACTTCTCCATTTCAATGGGAGCTGATGATTTACCCTTATTATCTTCTTTACACCAAGCTGCACACACCAAATAAATCGCAAAATTTATACCACTCATAGCAGCCACCAATCCATAGAAACAATCAAGCCTTCCATCATTTATATTGTCGGCCAGCCACCCATCTCCGCCACTGCTTCCGGTGACTTTCTTGACTACAGACACCAAGAAACTGCTCATGAAAAACCCTAGTGACAACGTTGTCAAGAACAGACCAGTGCTCATCGTTTTCATCCCTTTTGGTGATCGTGTGATGAAGAAATCAAGCTGGCCAGTGTATATAAAAGCCTCACCGGACCCCACAAAGAAGAACTGCGGGATCAGAATGAAGACACTGATTGGAAGCGGCTCAGTCGTCGGAGTTGCGTGTTTCGCAACCACCGATAATCTTTTCACCTCCACGACGGCGGCTGCCGCCATTCCGACCACCGAGAGTGCGAGGCCTAATCCGATTCTTTGAAAAGCTGTGAACCCAGGTGTACCTTTCCATTTCTTCCAAAGTGGAATGATTAGAGTGTCGTAGAAGGCGCATGTTAGCAAGATGGCGGCGACGAAGAAGACGGTGAGGGATCCGGCGGGGATTTGGAAACCGCCGACGGATCGTCGCATGGTGGCCGCTTGCTCAACGGAAAAGGTGATCATTTGTGCGTAAGTAGTCCAAAAGAGAATTGTTGTTGCCCATATCGGTAGCAACCGCACCATCATCTTCACTTCCTCCACCCTTGTCACCGTGCATAGCCTCCATGGATTCCGAGAAGAATTCAAAGCAGTTTTCTCGAAATCACCTTCGGCTACTATCGCAGCTTTGTCCAAACAACTACGAGGAACAAATAAGTATTAGCGACTATTAAGTCACTAAAATAAAATTGAGTTTTTAGGAGGCCACTAACTTCCAAGCGTCTTAATATACAAACTACTTCATTTATAGGATCAAAAAAATAAAGTGTTCTATCTAAAAGACGTAATAGGTTTATAAGACACTTTTTATGCATCTTAACAAGTTTTTAGGATATTTTTAATACAAAGCGTCGCATAAGATATTTTAAGGACAATTTTGAGAGAAGTATTCTATAAACTCATCTTTTCATCGGACACTTATTTTTATAAGTCAACTTTTCAAATGGTGTTCCATAAAATGGCTAAGTCGGCGTTTTTTATTTATAAAAATATGCTAAAAACTTGTTACGACGCTAAAAAAACGTCCTATAAACTTATTACAATGTCTTTAGTAGGACGTTTTGTTTTTTGTTCGTATAAATTAAGTCTTGTAAAGCGGTCTATTAGCACGCTTTGAAATTTCTGGCATCTTATAAACTAAATTTTGTTGTAGTGAATATAAACGAAAGTACAAGAAACGATTTTGATATATTAGCGATGGTTTATCTCAAGAACTTGTAATTCCTTTGTTCTTTGTTTGCTAGTTTCTTGCTAGCTGTTTTTTATGGAATATTTCGTTTCAAAAAATAGAAGGAACATACCAAAACTGATTTGTGTGATGGATTCTTGAACCCTCGGGGGTGTTTTCGTATAACAATCCAGAATCATAAGGAAGATCCAATCTTCTTTTCCTTATAGCAGCCACAATAACTTGGAAAATTTGAACTATAGGGCTTCCAGCACTCTTTTTGTACCGATACCTTTTAGTCCCATACAAGATCACCATGATTGCCGTGAACATCGACACCGAACAAATTCCATAAGCCCAACTTCTACCAACTTCGTCTTGAATGTACACAAGCACAGTAACCGCCATCAACGTTCCCAGGCTTATAAAGAAGAAGAATCTATTAAAGAAATACGCCATTTGCGTCTTTTCCTCTTCGTTTTTCTCATCAAACTGATCCGTTCCAAATCCCGACACGCTGGATTTCAGGCCGCCTGTCCCAACGGCTATCAAATACAACGCAAGATACAAGATTCCCATTTGGAAACCATTTGCTTCTTTGCAATTTTCAGCGGGGTGGCACGGCGGTGGCCGGAGCTGTGGCAGTTTGGTGGAGAGTGCCAAGACAGCCGTACCCTAAACAAAATGGTAGCACGACATTTAATCTCCAATAGTTATGCTAAAGTTTTTCTATAATAAAGTAAAAAAAATCAAAATCTCTATAAAAAAAATTACATACAACTCCAACAACTATTCTATTTTAGCAACTCTAGTATTAGTTATCTTATAAAAATATTCAATTTATTTAATTATATTATTAAAATATTCAATATATGGAAAATTGAGGGAAATTTTTTTTGATTTTTGAGATTAATAATTAGTTCCAGAGGAAACTATCTACTTAGAGATTTCTTTAAATTTTTTACAATTTTTTTTCTATTTAGCATAGATGATAGTATAGCTATTGAAGCAACAAAAATGTTAAAATCTCATTTTTTTTTCATTTTAAAATAGCAGTTGGAGATGCTCAATAAATTAAGTACACCTTAATTAATTAATATATTACCAGGGTTTGAATAGAGGAAAAAATGAGAATGGTTTTGAATCTGCCAAGAAAAGAGTCAGCTAAAAAGCCACCAAGAAGGCATAAAAGGAAACAAGTGCCCATGAAATCAGTGACGACATTGGCTGCAGTTGAGCTCGACAGATGCATTGTTCCACCCAAATACGTCACCAGGTTTACTGCTATGCCCATTGTTGAAAGCCTCTCGCAAATTTCGATTCCTGTTTGACCAAATAGTCAAAAGTCAAGATTCATCTAGGAATCAAGAAAACATGATTGATTATAAGAAATTAATTGTCTATATTCATTTATATATGATCCAGTTTTGGATTTAAGGAACAATCCTCTATATATACACAGTGAAATGACTTTTGACTTTAACTTTATGTGAGAAATCATTTAATTTGTTGGTTGCAAAAGCCTAAAGATGGGGAGTTGGGATCATACACTTCTTTACTATGTGAATTAGTTGAGTACTTGAGGTGAATCATTCGATAAAATACTAATATATTTCCGAATTTATTGGTTGGAATATAAAGAAAGTACTTATCAGAAGTCTTAAATTTAAAAGAACATCATTTCACTTTGGTGCCTATCGCTTTCTGGTTTTCAGACACTACTATATATATAATTATATATATACACACGTCAGCTTAATTGGCTAGAAAGAAGCCAGGTGAAAAACAGACTTTCGGTGAGATAGTGTGTGGCGTCATCTTTGAAAAAGACTTGTTCGTTTACAGAAAACCCTAGTCTTGAACCCTGATCAAGAGAGGTGTCATGGTGAAAGATTTGAACTTACAACCTCACACTTATATTACGCTTAAGTCTAATCCCGGGTGGTGCATATATATATATATGCATATATGGGTAAATGCATGATAGAAGAGGAGAATGAACTAACCTAGGATGAGGGCAGCAGGCACCCAACCACCTGTTTTCGACCTATCAGCAGGATTTCCCTTGTAATCTACAGCATCCGCAACGATCAAACTCACCTTACTACCCTCCTGAAAATTAACACAAACTCTATATGTAAGCTATGAAACTATAGATAAATTACATCAAAAAGAGAAGCTTGTACTAGCTGTGAATATATAATAACTAGGGTTTATATGAGTCAGCCATGCTAACCATGATCTTTCCTTTCTCCAAGTCTTATGAAAAAGAAACCCTGCTATACTTGTGTCTCATAGAAGAACATGTCCTTATATAGGCAAAAGGTTGAAATTTGTAGTGACATTCCATTACCCTTTTGTGATATATCATTATCTTTATTGGTAAAGATTATCCCTACCCCATCTCCATCTGAAGATTCTAGGACGGTGTTCACACTTATTTTTCAAACATGACTAAAAATTAAAACACACCCATGTCGATCGGTTAACGGACCTTCCCAATCTGTTAGATGATAATCGAGTCTTTATTAACCTAAGTTATTCAACACTAATTCCATAGAATATATATATATATATATAGTTGGGTTCAAACAAGAACGTTATCTAATTAAAATAAATAAGAAAACAGTCCACGTACAAAATCACACGTGATTCAAGTGATTTTGCTCCGCGGTCAAAGTCACTAACACACATTTTTTCGACCGTTAATATAAAATCACATATGATTTTAATTTTACACGTGAATTGGTCATTTTCATGTTCTCTTAATGTTCTCGTCTGGTTAATCCTTTATGACAGTAACCATAAATACAGTTACCGAAAATATGGTTACTAAAATCCAATAAATAGTCTTACCAAAAACTTAAAACCTTTTCCTAAAATACGGTGAAACATATTTTGAATGAAATTTATTTTGAAACAAATATTTCGTGGATGAAATCAATATTGGATTAAACCATTAAATTAGTTATATTCATTTGATGGTTTCATTGATAAAATGGATTCATTGGATGGTTTCATTATTGATGAAAACAATAACGATAAAAATGTTTCATCACTTAAAAAAATATACGGTTATAAAATAATACTAATTTTTTTCAAATATTAAACGGCTACACTGATAAAACCAAAAAATAAACCGTCTATTGGACTTGGGTTTAATTATTTAATAAAAAAAAAAAGAGGTGTTCAAGGGAAAATCTCAAAGAAATGGAAAACTGAGAAATATCTTGGTAGCCCTTAATCTGAACGGTATGTAATTGTGCATACAAATAAATTGAGTTGTTTTTTAATTTTTATGCACGTGTGTTTATCAAGGTTCTAAAAAACGAATCTTGGCGCTGCCATGGCGCCGAGGCGTGGCCTTGCCGCCACGTTTTACCCCTTGGCGTCGAGATAAGGTGTGGAACTCATTATTGCGTGTTATGGCATTACAAATCTGTGTACTTTCGATTATTTGAATCTTTGTTTTTCGAAATTCAATTCGAATATGCCCATTATTATCGATTAAAAGTTATAAATTATTTTGTTTATCGTTTTATATGAATTTAAATTGTTAATAACTTAATCATTATTGTTCAAGACACTAACATAAACATACACACACATGCACATATATACATATTTTCCACCTTAAGCCATGCCTTGGAAAACGTCATGGTCTCCCAGTAACTCGTAAGGCTAGCTTGAGGCAATTTGATCTCGCCGCCACACCACGCCTCACGTCATTTAGAACCTTGTACATTATGCACATGTGCATGTGCATAATGTACATGTGTATGTTACAAATTACTTGTATGCACAAGTCCATATCATTTAAATGAAGGGCTATCAGGATGTTTCCCAGTTTTTCATTTTTTGAGGTTTTTCCCTAAACCTGACCCTATATATGTGTGTGTGTGTGTGTGTGTGTTTTTTCCATGTATTCCAATATCTTTTTACTGAAAAGATCAAACGGGTATTTAACTGGTTAACAAAGGACTACAAAAAGGAAAACTAAAGTTGATGTTGAATTTTTAGTGGGAGGACTGTGGAAAGAAGAATCCAGAACTGTAGAACTTGTATTGTCAAGCATCTCTGTTGCAAGCTCAAAAATTTCTATAACGTTATCATGTATGTGGTACATGTTATTTTCAAAGTTCTCTGAACCATAAAATCATAATAAGTAATGGTACACCTACACCCATATATTTTATTGGTCATTATGCTCCTTTTACCCCACATAAACTAAAGTGTGTTCTCATCATTTCTGTTCTGTTTCTCTTCTGCGATGATATTAATTAGTCCCTAGGGAAAAAGTGTTTTGAGAGATATATTTTGATTGTGTTACATGGATGAATGTGTACCATATATATGTGTTCCAAACATGTTTTCATTTATTAGCCAATATATAGCGACCACATGTAGTTCTTGAAACGTATAGTCATTTTCCAATAGAACGAGTGTTTCTAGTGTTTTTGAAAACCGTGTGTTTAGAAATGTCCAAGTTCTTTTTAAACATGTATAATTAAGTACTTAATTAGGAACTAATCCATCCTAGACATGTCGGCCAAATTGATAACTGATAAGTCGAATGTTGCAAAGAACATATGTACATGTAAAAGCGTTAATTGTATACTTGTAGTTTAACTTGAACAAACTGATCAAAGGAAAGTGCGTAATTTTCCTTCAAGATTAAGAGCAACCAAGATCATTATGACGTTAAGAAAAAGCTATGTATTATAAACGTAATAGTATTACCAAAATCTCCGTTTATAAAAAAATTCGAATTGATCTCAGCAAATTAATTATCATATATATTTCTATCAAAATAAACCATGCCCGAGAAAACCAAATCTTTACTATCCAAGTTCTTTTCATTGATATCTATACCATTACCCAGTTTTCAACAAATATTAATTTATTTGAGTTTTTTGATGTCTCCCTTCAACTAGTAAATCTCACCCCACAAGACTATTGGAAATTTGTTTAGAGCAAGAAAGTGTTTTGATGTTGAAGAACTTGATTAATAATGAAAATCCAAAAGCCCTTTTTAAAGGGCTTATAGATAACTACTATTGTAGCAAAAACTATTGATAACATAAAGAGATAAAGACTAGAATATGTAAAGCTTAAAACTAAAAACATAAAAGGACAAAAAAAAAAACTAAATTAACTATGATCTTCCTTTTCTTGGGTAGTAAACATTGAACCATTCAATTTTCAATAAAGACCCTACCTCCATAAGAGATATAGAACTCCTTAATTTAGTTTATTACACTAAGGGGCCGTTTACAAAACGCTTACTCAGGTAAGTGCTTACCAAGTCACATTAGCTTACCGGATGAATATGGCAAGGGCTAAGAATCTTACCTGGTAAGAGCGGAAGCAAGGACCGAGAGTCTTACCCGGTAAGTGAGTGCGACGGCTCTTACCACGGTTAGCGCTTACCGGCTAAATTGTTGCATCCGATGCCATTTTGGTGGACTAAAATCTTACTCGGGAAATAAGTGATAGTGTTGAATTTTACCGATAAACACTTACCCGGGTAAGTGATTAGGTAAACGGCCCATAAGTATAATTAATTCATCAGGATCCAAACTCATAAGCTCTTTAACTACTTAAAAAAGATACTGAAATACTCTTCCTAACGATGTGGTTTGTGTCAACTGAAGCAAGTTATGTGCGACTATATTGCAATCACTGTTCTAAAAGGCTCGCCACGATAGCCGTCATGGCGCACCGTGACTCAAGGCTTGTGTCTCACGCCACGTTATGTATGTGGCACGCCATGGCCTAATGTGCGGTATTTTATAACGCAATATTTGATTTTTCTTTACGTTTTTAATGTCTTATTTGCTAGTTTTAATATATAACCTAATTTAACTTATTTATTGTCATTGACTGATTGATTAATAGCACAAAACATATATTTTTATATATAATAGTATATATGATATAGAGATTTTCCGCCATAAGCCACGCTTTGTAAACGTCATAGCCTCGTCGTGGCTCCTAAGGCTTGAGGCTTGGCCTCGCCGCCACGCCACGCCTCACGCCTTTTAGAACCTTGATTGCAATACACTAATAAATGGAAGACTTTTACCCACAAAATTTTCTATGAGAGGGTTGTCGTTGAAGGGATGATTCGTCACAAAAGTTGGTGGGTAAATTGTTGGTGAGAAACTCAAATCAGTGACAGATTACGTACCCATAACCCTGATTTATTTATTTATTTAATTCTACCTGAACCATTGGTATTTTTTGGGTGATCCGTCAGTAATCCCTCACAGAAATGATTCTGGATGACTTTTGTGGGTTTCATTTGTTTTGTAGTGATATATATTCTTATGATTTTGTGTCAAATTTAATTTCTTTAGTTTTGAAGTTGGTCGAGTGCACACTGATTATATCGCTGATTTTTTCCATCATTTAACTAAAAAACTTGTTTAAGGGTTAATCTTTTTTTTTTGAACAACAATGAGATTTTATAAAAAAAAATCTAGCCAGATGCTAGAACAAACAATTAATTTAGGAAGTAGCCAAGAAAGGTTTATGAAGTCAACTCACTCATTTAATCTTAAACTTGATGCTCTTATTAGAAACCCAAAAATACGTCTGAGTCACAATCTTGTCAAAGGTATTCACCTTCTTTATTAGCTTGGTCTCGCCAAAAATGATCACATTTCAGAGCGACCATATATATCAAAGCATAGTGAGAATAATTGCATCAAAACACAGTTTTCCCCACTTTTAATCCGCAAATTAGAAAACCATGTAATCCAAGCCGTATAGGAACAAAACACCAGGATATCCAAATGCCACCATATACCAATTTGTCTCCAAACCTCCATCGCCAGAGAGCACAAGAAAAACAAATGATCGCCTAACTCCAAACCTACATCACATAGAGGATAAGGAAAAGAGACAAAATCAATCCCTTTCCTATCCCAATTATCCCTAGTGGATATCATGTTCAAACCTAAACGCCAAAAAAAACATTGACCTTATTAGGAACTAGTCGGTTCCATCTAGTACCAATCGATTCCACAACCAACAATTTGGAATCAATATAATTCCTAGTAGAGTCAACGTTAAAAGAACCCGATTCATCAAAAGAGCACACTAGTCGATCTTTCTGATTAAAAATCACAATTGACTACAACTTATCCCTCAAGGCAGAAAATTGCGCCAAATCTGCTCCCCCTCGGCTCCCTTTGAAAATAACCAAACGAATCCTCATTCATTACCCGCTCTTTGACCGTAATCTCTTTATCAAGCTCCAAATGATACACTCTCGGACATTCCATTTTAAAAGCCCCACGTCCCTACCAAGTATCATGCCAAAAGGAAGTACCCGGTCCATCTCCTACTCCTTTCTTACAAGAAGATAGAAGATCAACATTTTTACCCCGTAGATGGATATAATCCTACAAAATTTGCAACCATATTGAGTTCGAACCGACGGAAGATAACACCGATCCAATCCGTCCATTTACACCACATATTGACCAACTCACTTTTACACCATGTTTTTTGGCTAGCCATACTTTTATCCCGTTTAACCCAAGACATCTTATAATCATCCATCTTACCTCCCACATAGAATCGATTCTGAATGGATTCCAATAGTTTGATAACTGAAACATACATGTTGAACAAAGACATATATGTCGGGAGACTCCCCAACACCGATTTGTGCAGGATAAGACGCCTACCCACAAACAAGGTTTTAACCTTCCAATTTGATAGTTTGGCAAGGAACTTGTCAACCGCCACTTTCCGTTCTTAGGACTTGGGCATATTTTCTCCAATAGGTAATCATAGATAGCAAAAAGGCAATTTTGAATGAGCACATCCTACTAAAGTCGCAACTTCTGTTACCTCGTTGAAGTTGACACCAACTCTAAAAAGCTTGCTTTTGAGGAGATTATGTTTAAGTCTAGAGACTAGAAAAAAAACATCTAAGAATACGGATAATATTCCTAGAATTTTTAAGCGACCACTCCCCAAAGAAATGTCGCGTCATCCGGTGAGAAAAATGATCCTAGCCATTATCAACCCGCACTCCCTGAAACAAGTCTTTCTCAATCTTAAGGGTTATATCTTTATGGTGTATTAAATAACCGGTTGATAGCTTCGTCGGTGATACGGATGTAACTTTAGTTATTAAATAATATTTTTAAGTTCGTTTAGATCTAAAAAGTTTCTAGAAATAATTTATGGTGAAAATGGCCACCGGTAATCCGCCATTGATTATCACCGGTTGACCATTTTTTAATTAATTTTTTATTTAAAATTCACAACATTTACCAGTGGAATTTTGACCCACTAATCCACGACAAATTATATAGCGACGTAATTTATTTTTGTAAAATATAAAACAAAACCATCCGTAATCCATCGATAAATTATTACACTTAAAAAAGAAAGTCATTAAATCAACGACATAATTTATTTTATATTTTATAATAATGGTAATCCGTCGATAATTTTTTCCAACTAAAATTTATTAAATTCATTAAATCAACGATTAGCCATGGGTATTTACTAAATGTACATAATTAATTAAAATTCGTTGTTAATCTAATCTAATCGAATTAATAAATTAACTATTTCAAAATTTTAACGACACATTAATAGCAGAAGTCAACTGATAGTGGTCAAATGTTGAATTTGACCAATTCACCATTGATCTGTTTTGTCGGTGATCGCCGACGGAAATGTCTATTATTAATTTGGTAGTACTGTGATGTTGTACCAAAGGTGTGCAGGGTTGGTTACAAGTTTTAATGCAAGGACAGAAGGTATCATTAAATTAGTCCTAGAATTGGAAAGTTACAAGATCTAAACAGTATTCATGACTGGAATGATGAGAAAGGCAGATGCCATATATAGTAAAAACATTGATATTAATTATGTATTAAAAAGGGACCTTTTTGTGGACCAATTTAAGAATAATCTCTGTGATCAAGTTTATATATCATCATGAAGTCAAATTAATAATGCTAGTCTATCTTGGTCTTGGTTAGTGTATTAACTGTGTGATCGTTTGTCACATTAATTGGTGTTTCTATATATATATATATACATTAAATGTATATAAGGGATTTTTGAGTTTCTATGATCAATGAGGGACCACATATTCAAAATATGCATGTTTTCATGTTGTTCTAGATCTCTCAATGTGATCCCAGAAACAAGTAATCAATCAATGAACATTAAATTGGTCATCTCTATATTCAATAAGAGCAATCCAAGTACAATGAGCAATCTAGTGCAAAGATGATGTGTGTGTGTACTTGGTGTAAAATGGATGACCTAATTAGGAAGGCTAGAGAATGCAAACATTATATACCTAGGGTAAACTATGACCCTATTACATATATGGTCCCTCTACTTAGTACAATAACATTTAAGCACTAACATTCTCCCCCTTTGTACAAGTAGAGGCAAAGAAATTAGACGTCCACCGGAGCTACATATCTTTTCCGAATTCCGAAGATGAACTCGAATCTTCTAAGCGCAATTCGGTGCTCCATCCGGTTAGATATAGCAGTTAGTATTTCTCCAATCAGCTCTTTCTCCTTATCTTTCAACTTCACTGTTCCATTCGCATCTAAACGTAGTCTGCTCTCCAGGTGGATCTTGATTAACATAAATGTACCATTACTGTACTTGTTTGCTTCGATGATCCTCATAAATCTTTTCTTTGAATCCCTATCGAGGTAAACAACTCCCAGATCAGGTTTCTGTAACACTGTGTAAGCTTGAAATCCTTGAATATCGGGAATACGTCGGTTCGGAGGTCTGATGTTGACATGGGTTTGGCGAGCTTCTAAAGCCATCTGAAAATCTTTCAAATAAGAGAACTTAAGAAAATTACGCATAAACCTTTTAACGCTCTTGAAGGCTGCAGACCACTCGAGATCTTTGTTCGGTATACTTCCAATGCAGTTGTAAAGACTCAGAAGATCATCAAGATGTAGACTCTTGAAGTCAGCCTCGGAGAATTCACAAACTGTACCATTCGCCCTTTCTACTGTGAAAATCGGATACCAGACTTTTGAAAGTCTGTTGGAGTCAATCTTCAAAACCTTCATAATCTTGCTATCAGATCTCACTGCATCTATCTCTTTGTCTTTGTTTTTCATAACATAAATGAATTCAATCTTTTGAGGTGTCGGCCAGTCTTCTATACCATACACCCTTTCAAGATTGATCCTCTGAATATCCCTCACAAACATATCCCTTCTGATGCTTTCCTGGTACGGAGACAAAATCCTCACACGTAGACCAGTAGCCACATATCCAGGCTCAGCATCTAATATTCTCTGAAAGAAATCCAGTTCAGCATCTAATACACGATCCCTGATTCTTCCTTCGGCTTGGATTCGGACAATCGGAGCAATTACGTGAGCAATCGGAGCAATCGGAGCTTGTGGAGCAGGTGGAGCTTGTGGAGCAGGTGGAGCTTGTAGAGCTTGTGGAGCTTGATCGGAAGTACCCACGCTCTGATCAGTTGTCACTGTCGGTTCAGAATTCGGAGCCTCATTATCAGAATCCTGAGCAGCCATAATAACTCTGGTAACATCAAAAACATCTTGTAGCTCTCCTTTGATCTGGACCAAATTCTTCTCTGGATCCTCATCTGAGTCAATATAGATGAAATCATTCAGAAAATCATCTGCCATCCTCTCCTCCTCGGTTCTATTGTCAACAACCGCAAGCTTTTCAACCCCAGTTAAGACATCAGCTAGAACTTGTATTTCCTCCACATCCTCCATAACTGTAGCAGTACCACCCGTTCCTGTTCCATGTTCACCTGCTTGTTGATCTGAACCCTCAACATTACCAGTAGTTGTCCCACTAGATTCACCAACCCCAGCAGATCTCTTCTCCCCCTCATGTTGATCAGACGGATCATGATCATCATGTCTTCTTTTCCGAGAGGCTTCGGCTTGAACACCACATGCTTCTTCGACTACAATTACCCGTGTGGCTAGAGATTGATATCCAGCAAGTAAGGTTTTTGTCATATCTGAGAATGAGTCGGTCATTTTTTAATTTTGTGTATCTGTGGATGTTGAAGCTTGAGGTTGGGTAGATTGACGAAGTAAGGAAATTAAGTCAACCTCTTCAGAAGTACTAGATTCACTTTTGGATAAAAGGCGGGATAACAGCTCAGATTTAAGCTGGTCTTCAGATATTTGGTGTAAAGGTACAGATGATGGATGTTGTGGGTCTGTTTGAGTTGACTGTGGTGGAGGTTCTGGTGTAGAGGACGACTCAGCAGCGCCTTTGCCTTTCACAACTCTACTCACTTCTTGAGATAGCTTTCTCATCTCTTCTTTCATTTCAGCAGCATGAGCTTTATACGAGTTGCTCACAGATTTAACAGCTAATTCCATCAGCTTTAGTGGCACAAAGTTATGTGGAGAAGGACCAACCAACGATAGTACCTGTTCAGTTTGTTCGGGACTAACACCCAGACCATTTAGGTTACTGGTTGACATAACAGTCGAAGAGACTGTATGGCCTATGTTCAACGCTGGCATAGTGTTAACATTGATATGTCTTCCGCCCGGTCCTCGTGAAGCACCAACGAATGGCGACGACACTCTGGGCGTTCCGGTTGGGGCACGTAAGCCCGCAACTTGTTGAGGTGCCAACATTCGTGTCCTAGGAAAGGATGTAGTACCAAATGGTCCTAGACTCTGTGTGCTCTGAATAAATGGCGGTGGCCGGAGCGGGAGCCTACCTGTTTCAATATTAGCAGATACTGATTGTATCGCCAATAGCAGTTGTGCTTGATCCCCTGTGGAAAATGAAACATCGGCAAATTGAGATGCCGACGAGTGGCTGAGTGGGGTTGTGCATTGCATGGCTGGGTCCACCATGTCTGTTTCAATACACAACGGCGACAGACGCTCGTTGGTAGATGATGTGGCTACCCGGCTTGGATCAGGTTGGGGAGAGCCAGCAGTTAAAACTTTTTCTGGCTCTATCACAGCATCACTCGTTTCTTTTCTCCCTCCAATCTCACCACTACCTATTTCTACATCTGCTTCTACTTCTTCGTTTACATGTGACGGACCGACAGCATTGGTAACATTGACAAGGAGTTCAGTATTCCGTGTAGAATCAGCATCGGAGCTAACAACACGTCTTGGTTTCCGACCCATGTGTCTTGGAATAAGATCGGCGTCAGGATCATGGTCGGAGTCATCATCATCATCAAACGGAATTGGAGGTTCAATCTCATGATCTTGATTAACTGCATCATCATCAGAAGATGATGCAGCGGCATAAGCTTCATCCCATGAGATATCATCATCAAAAATATTCACTGAAGGTCGTCGGGGTGGTGGTTGAACTGGTCTGGAAGAGGATGCATGACCAACAGTCCGTAATCTTCTCCCGACTCTCTTTCTTTTCGTTCTCCTCACCTCTCGTCGTTCAGAAACACCCCCATGTTCCTGAACCCCCTCGACATGTTGACCCTCACCACCTAATGGGTTTACATCGTGGGGAGGTCCCTCCGGTTCTGGATTGACCATCAATGCGTTATCTAACCTATATCTCCTAACTACCCCGGACTGTCGGTCAGCATAAGCAAGTATGTCTTCTCGAAGAACCGCGGTGTGAGCAAAGTCAATATGTGTCGGCATCTGTAAATAGTGCATATATTGGCTCGGGCCTCGTGGATGATCAGCACGTTGAGGTATTTGATTGTTGTCGACCATATCTTGATGAATTAATATCTGAAAGAACCTCTGAAAATGCACAAAGTTACGTCTCTTTCTTGGTTTGGCCTGTTCTGCGACTAGCTCAATGATTTCGTTCCAGATTAGAACAGCATAGTCGATGTTTCGGTTGAAGGTAAACGCATGGAACATCCGTAGGGTGGGTAAATTCGTCTTATCGACGCCTGTGTGTTTCGAGGTCATACACCGATTGAAGATAGAACATATAGAATAGTACACTCTTGGGAGGTAGTTTCGTCTAAACTGTGAAGAACCAGTCAGAACATGATTGTATGGATGTTGATATCCAAGACTTCAGATATCGGCAAATAATTGTTCTTCAGGGACCAGATCCTCAAAGTTTTCGGAATAAGGAAGGTCAAGCGCACGTCGGATTCCTCGTAGGGTGAATGTAACATCAAAGTGGTCAACTTTGGCTGAACAATGTGGTCGTTGATCTGTGGGATGGAACTGAAGTGTTCTCCAAAATTGTTGGAGGTAGATGGCCGGTACTAACTCAACTCGGGTGAGCTCAGTACGTAAAGGATGACCGCGGATAATCTCTATAACAATCTGATGATCAAAGGGTACCGCAAGGTCTAGATGATGGTTATTGTCACGGAATCTCAGAAAATTCGCCCTTGGAAATATTTCTTCGTCTATGTCATGAGCATTCACGGACGGGTGTGATGAACGATGCGAACGGATGATGGTGTTGTCATCCGAAGCATTGCCATCAAGATCAGCCATCTGAACCACTTAACAGATTAGAATAATGCCAAAGTTGAAATTTCTTTGAAAATTTTTCCAAAAATTTCTAAGTCCTGGGCATTTCGCAATCAACATAAAAGACATATCGCAGACTAATGCGATATCACAGTGTGAAGTAGTGACATGGGGTTGTCGCAACTCAAGGTTGCGATGTAGTCCTTGTCGTAACTCGCAGTTGCGATATCGATGAATGTTGCGACATGTATGAATGTATGAATGACAGTTGGTTGCGATGTCGATGAACACTAAACTAAAACCCTAAGTGTTCAACCCTGATTTTTAATTTTTCGCACAAATCAAGTAAAAAATTATACCACTAGGCTCGCAAAACCTACGTGAGAGAACCCTAATCGATTTCTAACAACATGAACACACAGAAGTATCGATTTAAGCAGATAAAGAAAAATGTCGAACCTAAAACCCTAGAAATAACTGTAGCATGCGATTGAACGGTTGAAATCGAGTAAGATTCAGCAATACATACCACGATGATGATCTGAAACAAATGCTCGGAATAGAAATCACGAAAAGTGGTCGAAGATCGAAGTCGCAGTAGCAGGGGAGATAGGGTTTTGGAGAGGGTTTAAATGTTGAGTTATCGCAGAAAATTCAAAAAAACCCCTTTTATACGATTTTGAAATCGGTGACACGTGGCACAACATGATTGGTCCAAGGTTTAACCTGCCACGTGTCATCATGTCGCAAGGAACTAGTTGCGATATGACTTTTAAGCGTATCGCAACAGAAGGTTGCGACACGTTACTGTTCACACGACCATATCGCAATGCACAGTTGATATGGAAATCACTTGGTTTCAATGGGATATCGCAAACGAAGGGTGCGATATCGTACTGTTCACACTTCCATATCGCAGTGCACAGTTGCGATATGGGAACCTCTTGAGTACATTGAGATATCGCAATAGAAGGCTGCGATATCTCACTGTTCATTGTGAAATCGCAATGGAATGTTGCGATATTAATGTAACTTGGACAAATTTCAGATTAAAATTGATCACATTGGAAGATGTCCAACTTCCAATTGATTCAGCACTCAAGATTTTTAAACACTGTTTTCACTCCCCCTTAAATGATGCAAAGATTTTTCAAAATTGTTTTCATCATTTAAGAGTTAGTGTTTAAAGACAAATTAGAATACTTACCTTCACTCCTCGGAAACAGATAAACACAACGAATCAACACATACATGCTAGGTATGCACACTCCCCCTAGATTTGTGCATATGATCAGTTCTATAACTCCCCCTGAAATCAAGAACATACCTTTCGTGCAGATACAGATATCATAACAGATCAAAGATAAGACAATTAAGAAATGAGAAGAGAAGAAGGAATTGAAAAAAAAAATACTTATGATACAATGAGAATATGACAATTTAATTAACATATATTAAAAATAGAATATGATGAAAATTTTAGTGTATTAATCTAGAAGCAAAATCTAGATTAAGATAGAAACATTTCCATCTATTATATATTTAATATATGAGATTTAAACTTTCATATTAAGCATGTCGAGCTTGGATACGAGAAAATTGAAACGTTTTTCATCCAAGGCTTTGGTAAAAAGATCGGCAAGCTGATACTCAGTTGTAACAAAATATAATTCAACAGTTCCTTTCTCAACATGATCTTTTGTGAAATGATACCTGATGTCGATGTGTTTGGTTTTGGTATGCTGGACAGGATTAGCAGATATAGCGATAGCACTCTTACTGTCGCAGTAAATGGGGATCTTCTCGTATTTATACCCATAGTCCATGAGTTGGGTCTTCATCCAGAGAACTTGTGAACAACAACTCGCTGCGGCAACGTATTCTGCTTCCGCGGTTGAAGTTGAAACACAATTTTGTTTCTTTGATGACCAACTCACAAGCTTGTCACCCAAAAACTGAACATGCCCAGAAGTACTCTTTCTGTCCAACATGCTTCCTCCATGATCAGCATCTGAATATGCATAGAGTTCGAAGCCGGTTCCCTTGGGATACCATAGTCCAAGGTACGGAGTGCCTTTCAAGTACCGAAAGATTCTTTTGACGGCTCCGAGGTGTGACATTTCAGGATTGGCTTGAAATCTAGCACAGAGACAAGTTGAAAACATTATATCTTGACGACTAGCGGTTAGGTACATTAGAGACCCGATCATTCCTCTATAAAGCTTGACATCAGCATCAATACCGTCTGGATCTGGACCTAACTTAGATACAGAAGCCATAGGCGTACCGATCGACGTACAATTTTCCATCTTGAATTTCTTCAAGATGTCAAACACATACTTCGACTAGTTGATAAAGATACCAGTTGAAAATTGTTTAACTTGTAATCCGAGAAAGAAATTAATCTCTCCCATCATACTCATTTGGAATTGAGTCATCATAATGCCCGAAAACCAAGTACAAAGTCCAGGGTTAGTCGAACCAAAAATAATATCATCAACGTAAATCTGAACTAAAAGAATATCACCTCCTTTGCGTAAAGTAAACAAAGTTGTATCGATTTTACCTTTCACAAAGCCAGCGTTTAGTAGAGAGGTAGATAACTTTTCATACCAGGCACGAGGGGCTTGCTTGAGACCGTAGAGGGCTTTGTCAAGAATGTAGACATGATCTGGATAGTTTTTGTCCACAAAGCCTTCTGGTTGAGACACGTATACTTCTTCCTTAAGGACACCGTTCAAGAAAGCGGTCTTCACGTCCATTTGATAGACGGTGAAATTCTTAAAAGCGGCATACGCAAGAAACATCTGAATTGCATCAAGACGAGCAACCGGCGCATACGTCTCGTCATAATCTATCCCTTCCTGTTGCCTATACCCTTTTGCTACCAAACGAGCCTTGTTTCTCACAGTTACTCCGTCTTCATCTTTCTTGTTCTTTAGGACCCACTTGGTACCGATAACTGTCTTACCTTTGGGTCACGAAACTAGTCTCCACACTTTCAGAGCTTCGAACTGATTCAGTTCTTCTTGCATCGCAATCAACCAATCAGGATCTTCTAAAGCTTGTTGAACTGTTGAGGGTTCAACCTGGCTTAAGAAGAGTGCGTATAAAACTTCATTTGCGGTTGCGGAAGCGGATCTTATCTTTACTGGTTCAGATACATCACCAATCACCTGATCAATTGGGTGACTGCGTGTCCACTTTGTAGAGTGTGGATGGAGAGATACAGTACCTTCATTGGGGTCTACAAGTGAGGGATCCTTATCAAAGTTCAACTCAATCCTCAGTGTCGGTTCCGGATGTGAGATTGGTTGCTTGTCAGGATTGACAATCGGTATAGTCTCGGGAACTGATTCGGTTGATCTTTCAGGAATGGTGTTGTTACCCTGATCACTGAAAATTGAAGTTGTTCCAGATGAAGAGGCACCACTTGTAGATGCATGTGATCTTGCTTGTGGAGATGTCGTTGTTGTGTTCCTTGGAGAAGTTACAGGAGTAGTTGTACCATATTCGGTGTAGTCAGTACCGGTGAAGGGCCTGACATAGTAGTTTTTACTGGTGGTGTTTCAACTTCAATCCTGTCGTTTACAGATGAAGAGGATATATTAGTGTTAAAATAGTCATCATAAAAGTGTTCAAACAAAACATCAAGTTCACTAGGATTAGAGTTAGAAGTGGAAGCTTGATCCTTGTTTGAAGATCTAGTCATCATTGGACGGATTTGTCCAGATGCTAGAATTCCTGATATTGCGGGTTCTGTACTGTTTTGCACAGAAGCCATCGCTTCAGATTCGTCAAACTTGACATTTATGCTTTCCGTCACAGTTCTGGAAGACTTGAGGAAGATTCTGTATGCTTTTGATGTAAGCGAGTATCCGATGAAGAAACCCTCAACACCTTTAGGACTGAATTTGTTTAGGTTGTCCTTATCGTTCAGCACAATACACCTGCATCCAAAAACACGGAAGTAGTGTATCACAGGTTTCCTATTATTAATTAACTCATATGGAGTTTTACCAAACCGTCGATGAATGATTGAGCGGTTTTGTGTATAGCATGTCCTTGCAACAGCTTCAGCCCATAGGGATAATGGTAGATCAGCGTAGGACAGCATCGTTCTTGCGGCTTCAACTAGTGTGTGATTTCGTCTTTCAACAACTCCATTCTGTTGAGGTGTTCTCGCCACAGAATATTGATGGGTTATTCTTAATGACTTGAAGAAGTCATCAAGAGTCTTGTTCTTGAACTCTGTCCCATTATCTGATCTAACAGTCTGAACTGTTTGTTGACGATTCACTTGAAGCTGTTTGATTAACGAGATGATCAAGTCTGGTGTTTCGTCTTTTGAGCGTAGGAACTTGACCCATGTGTATCTCGAATAATCATCGACAATTACTAACACATAACGTTTGGCATGAATACTTTGGGTCTTCATCGGACCACAGAGATCCATATGAAGAATTTCCAAAGCTTGTCTTGTGCTGGGTTCGGGTTTCGGTGGATGAGGAGCACGCTTCATCTTCCCCTTCTCTCAAGCAATACAGAAATTATCTTTCTCAAATGTCAGAACCGATAGACCTATGACTAAATCACCCAACGTCAACTTTTGAATGTAACGAAAGTTGAGATGAGATAGTCGTCTATGCCATAACCAACTTTTCTCGAACGTCGCTTTTGACATCAAACATACATCAGTCTTGGTCTTGAGTGTTGATAGATCAATGGTGTACAGATTAGATTTCCTAGAACCAACCAGAAGCTCATCTCCTCTGTCGGTAAGAACAGCACAACGGGTCTTCTTGAAATGGACTTCTAGGTCTTTATCACAAAATTGACCTATACTAAACAAGTTGTGTCCTAAGCCCTCGACGTAATTTACTTTTGTAATCCGCACATTGTCTTTTACAATATCCCCATAACCCAAAATTGAAGCATATTGATCATTTCCAAACTTCACTTTTCCACAATCTTGTTCTACAAAATTAACTAGCAGCTCTTTTCTTCCAGTCATGTGCTTTGAGCAGCCTGAATCTAAATACCATACATGACTGGGCTGCAAAATGGAAATTAAACGGTTTTAGGTACCCATTGCCAATCGGGTCCTTTCAGGTTAGTAGGCTTGGATTTAACATTTTGCTTTCTATAACCGGTTTTAATATAAGCATTTGAATAAAACCAATGATTATAGTCAGACTTGCAGATAAAATCATCCACACCACAAGAAGCACAACAAATTTGATCTCGTGCCAAATTAATCAGTTGTCGCATTAAATAAACCTTGTAAGGAACTACAAGTTTTCGTCTATTGCCAACCTCATAATTAATAACATTCGAAACAAAATTGTCTTTCTTGGAATTTAAAACATTTAAAGTAGAGTGGGATGATTTGATCTGGGCCACATCCTGTGTGGACTCCTTTATTCTCCACTCAAGACGCGTGTTGTTTCTCAAATTATGATCTGAAAAACCAGACAAATAAGAGTTGTAAGCTTTTGAATATTGAGTCTGAAAAGAATTAACACGCTTCTTTCTTTTTGTTTTTCTTTTCTTTTTCTGTAATGATGGTTTTGATTTAGATTTAGAATGATCATCATTAACAGAAACTTTCTCAGCTGATTTTGAAGATTCTCCTTCCAAGATAATCTTTTCAGGTTCCTCTTCATTTATTAGAAAGTCAGAATGATCTGGAAGTTTGGCACATAAATCAAATTGAACAGGTGCTTCACACACAGCTTTACCTTTGTCCTTACCAACATTCTCGCTTTTAAAATCAGTATCAGTGTCATATGATGGGCTATCATTATCATTAGACTTGGGAAAAAGAAAGTCATTATATTCTTTCTGAAAGATTTTATCTTCTTCCGTAGGAAAATATATAGGAGGATCATTATCAAACTGATCTTCCAAATCCCAAGGTTCAAAACCATCTTGGTCATTGGTTGTCCAGTCTCTCAAAATAGCATCTCCTATAAAAGCTTTAAATGAGGAAACATCTGAATCTGAAGATTGTTTTTCTTTTAAAGCTTTTTCTTCAGATATTTCCTCAAGTTTGATTTTCATTCCTTTTAAACTTTCTGAAAATACAGTGAGCAAAACTTCCTTTTCAATCTCAAAAGCAAGCTTCTCGTCATTTCTGACTTCTTGAATATTGCTTTGGATCTTGCTTTCGAGGTCCATGAGTTTTTGTTCAAGAACCATTGGTGGGAAGTATCTTTTACCTTCAAAAATTGGTTTGTCAGTATTAACCTTTTGAGTATTTCCTTTTTCCTCCGGTTCTTTAACAACATGACTCTCAAAGTAATTGTTTGGTAAGGTTTTCTTATTATTGCCTTTGCATTGTCTGGACCATACCAAAAAGGAAGTTGCATTTTAACTGTGGTTTTCCTTTTTATTTCTTCTTCAGCCTCATAGTCTTCACCATCCATCTTAAGACACTTGATTTGAAAGTTTGAATGTACGGCAAGTTCAATCCATTCAAATTTATACAAAGTGGGAGATTTTGATAAAGCATTGCTCAGGTATTGTGGATTGTCATACCCGATTCCCCACTTTGAGTTGAAATATCTGAACTTATTTGGTTTATGCATGTGAATTGTTTGTTCAGTTTGACCTGCTTTGTACAATTTATTTTCCAGATCCTTGACATTTTCACATAACTCATCATTTCTGTCTTTGTAAGCATGCAAAAGACTCTCAAACTCACTATTCTTGACTTCCGAACTCAGTAATTTATCCGATAGTTCAGTTATTCTGTATTGAAAATAAGCATGACCAATCGCGAACTCAGTCTTTTTCTTTTCAAAATCCTTAATTTGACTGTCTTGTTCAATTAGTCTTGCCTTTTGAGTGGAAATTATCTCATCTGCTCTATCCTGGTCTCTTTTTAGATTTTCTAATCTTTTTGTTAAATAAGCTTGTTGAGTAAAGAATTGATTGTAAAGATCGGAATGTACCTCATTAGAAGTAGACTATGAACCTTCACCATCAGTTTTCTTTGTCATGAAGCACATCTTAGTCTGAGCAGCTTTCTCACCTTCAGCTTCATCATCGGTCAGATCCAGCCAGTATTCTTCTTCGACCATCAGTGCTATCCCCGATTCTTTCTTCTCGGCAAGCAGCAACTTGTTCTTGTAGTACGTAGAATCCCTGACTTTCGGCTTCCAACACTCTTTTGAGAAGTGACCAGTCTTTCCACAGTTGTAGCATTTTGGATCTTCCTCCTTCTTCTCAAATACCTTTTTCTCTTCCGGTTTCTGATACTCCTCTCTCTTGTACTCAACTTTCTTGTCATCAAATCTCCTGTTAGACTCAACATTTGCCTTATGTTCAAAATTCTTAGAACCAGAAGAATATCTTTGATTATTTGACCCGGGACTTTTCCCAAACTTTCTCTGAAATGAGCTAGAAAGAAGTGCCATAGCTCGTTTCATGCTTTCAATATCATCTATCTCACCTTCTCCATCCTGTTCTTCATCAGAATTCCTTGAATATTTCCTGCTGGGTTTGACAGATAATAGGGCAAGCGGATCCAGTTCTTCTTCCTTTACTTCTCTTTTCTCTTCCTTCTTTTCCTTCTTCTTTTTCTTGGCTCTCTTAGCTTCAGCATCTTCTTCATCTTGTTTCAAAGTCTCGTACATCTCTTGAAGAGGCAAAACATCCAACTTGGTATTTTGTTTCATCCGATGAGCATACTTCTTCCACTCAGGTTGAAGAACATTCAGAAACTTCACATTATGCTCAATTATTGACTTGTTGATGTTGTATCTGTTCAGTCATTCAAGATAGTAGTGAAGCGGTCATATGTGGAATCAAGAACTTCACCATCTTTCTGTTTAAAACTCTCATAAAGATTAATTGCATTGGAAATTCTCATCTGGTTTTCAATGTCAAAACCTTGGTAAAGTTTTATCAACTCATCGAACATGGCTTTCCCGGAATAGTTCTTGCTATCTACCTTTCGGTAAATATCATTTGTCAACGCTTGAATCACGAGGGACTTTGCCATTTTATCTCCATAATACTTTTTCTTCTGATCAGCATCATAATGAATTGGTAAGATCTCAACCCATGCTGGAATTGGTTCCCCGTCAGTAAGAATCCCTCTTCTCATCTGTTTTTCCAACGGCCCATTAATCAGAGAATTAGAAATAAATTCTCCGTTCTCTTGTCTTTCCACATAGTCCATAAATCGATCTTTCCATATTTTAAATTCTTTGGGAAAAAGAACCGGTGGTTTGTCCTTCGACCCAATGGTTAAAATATCTCTTGCAGTCATAATTGATTACTCGTAAATGATCGTTTGTATTCTTTAGATTCGATTAGTTACAAATAATTTCAAACTGACTTGTGATGTCTCAAAGTGGGTTTTATCTTTTCCATCTCTTTTCAAAGTAGTCCTCCTTTTTTAACATACCTTCATTACTTTGTTTTCGTTACATACACACACACACTCTATATATATATATATATATATGTGTGTGTGTGTGTGTGTGTGTCTGTGCGTGTATATATAGAGAGAGGGGTCTACTATTTTGTAAACTTTTTTTCGTGTAAACTTTGAATTTCATAGGAAATTGTTTCATGAAACTATTTATTTTGATGAAATTGTTTCATATTATTCATTTCTTGATAAAATTGTTTCTTATATTTGTGTTTTTATGTAGTTTCAGATATTTTTTTTCATTCCTATGAAAATGTTTCATATATTTTCTCAGTTTGATTAAACTTTTTCGTTTTTATATAAAAACCACAAATATATGAAATAATTTCATCAAGAAATGAATGATATGAAACACTTTCATCAAAATAAAAAAATTCATGAAACAATTTCATTAAGAAACCTATGAAATCCAAAGTTTACACACATTTAGAGGTTTACAAATTAGTATCCCTCTATATATCGGAAAAGTTTAAATGAGAAAGCTAAATATGGTGTGAAGAGAAGATTTATATATAAATTAATGAATTTGAGTGAATCCGTATAGGATCGTCGGAGTTAGAATTTTAGTTAATGGGGGCAGATATTAAAACATTGTCAATTGAATGTATTCAAACAAGTTGTTAATGTAAAAATTGCAATTAACATTGGTTGTCTTAAATCTCGTGAGTCGTGAGACTATGAGGAATTTTGAGTCGTGAAAAAACGAGTTATTATTAAGAATTTGGAGATATTAAGGATAAAAAAATAAACAAAATCAATTAATACTGTAACTTTTGTTTATGAATATTTAGAATGTATTATATAAATAGTAGGGAAATTAATTAAAATACTCTAAGTCAAACCATCTTTTACTGAAATACCCAAAATCTCTCCCACTTTGCAAAAATACCCCAAAAATCCGCGATGGGAGCCCGCGATCGCGAGCCAGGGACCTTTTCTGACACTTTTTTAAACTTGCAGGGACCATTTTTGAAAAATGGAATCCCGCGATGGGGTTATTTTTGTGACTTTTCAATTGCAAGGGACCATTTTTGAAAAATTCCAGGGATCATTTATGAAAATTTTGATATTTTGGCACTGTTCACCCCATTTCGTCCATTTTTACGAATTTAAAATGAAATGTTACACTTTCAACCCCTATACTTATTTACTAAATTTACTTTATACCTTTTACTTTCATTATTTTAATTTTACATTTAACACATATAATCGTTTATTAACTAAAATACGTTAAAAAATACGTTTTAATTTTAACAAATTACACCATTATAATCGTCTCTTCGATATGTTCGAAATGAGCCCAATCTTAGGGTCGCCACCAGAGTAAGACACATCCATCCATGGCCCGAACGGTGTCCCTCTATAGATGGTCTCAAGGGTATCCGCACGATCACCTAATCCCCTAAACAGCGCTCCTAATTCCTCGATGTATGAAACTTTGCACCTTACCGTCAAGTCGATGTTAAAGAAATCCTTCTACATAGTCATTCACAGATGTTATAGTTAGTGTTATATATAGATGCTGCAGTTTATTTTATTTTATATAGATGTTGCGGTTTATTTTATTTCAACGTATAATAGTGTTATATATAGATAAAGTGTGGTTTATTTTATTTCAACGTATAATAGTGTTATATATAGATAAAGTGCGGTTTATTTTATTTCAACGTATAATAGTGTTATATATAGATAAAGTGCGGTTTATTTTATTTCAACGTATAATAGTGTTATATATAGATAAAGTGCGGTTTATTTTATTTCAACGTATCATATTGTTATATATAGATAAAGTGCGGTTGTATTTTATTTCAACGTATAATAGTGTTATATAAAGATAAAGTGCGGTTGTATTTTATTTCAACGTATAATAGTGTTATACATAGATAAAGTGCGGTTTATTTTATTTCAACGTATAATAGTGTTATATATAGATAAAGTGCGGTTTATTTTATTTCAACGTATAATAGTGTTATATATAGATAAAGTGCGGTTTATTTTATTTCAACGTATCATATTGTTATATATAGATAAAGTGCGGTTGTATTTTATTTCAACGTATAATAGTGTTATACATAGATAAAGTGCGGTTTATTTTATTTCAACGTATAATAGTGTTATATATAGATAAAGTGCGGTTTATTTTATTTCAACGTATAATAGTGTTATATATAGATAAAGTGCGGTTTATTTTATTTCAACGTATCATATTGTTATATAGAGATAAAGTGCGGTTTAGGGACCCTAGTTGTCATTCTTAAAAGTTTAGGACCTAATTGGCATTCTTAAAAGTTTAGGGACCTAAGTTGTCATTCTTAAAACCGTAGGGACCTAAGTTGTCATTCTTAACATTTTTTTATAAAAAACACATATTTAACAATTTTTTTATAAAATGTGTTTTTTTATAAAAAATTGTTAAGAGTGTGTTTTTATAAAAAAATTGTTATAGTTTTATGGTTTTATGTTTGAATGTGATATTTGTATGTTATAATGTGTATGTTGTTATAGTGTGTTTTTTCATATAAAAATTGTTAAAAATGTGTTTTTTTTATAAAAACACACCCTTAACAATTTTTTATAAAAACACACTCTTAACAATTTTTTTATAAAAAAACCTGTTTTTATAAAAAATTGTTAAGGGTGTGTTTTTATAAAAAAATTGTTAAGAGTGTGTTTTTATAAAAAACATTGTTAACAATTTTTTTTATAAAAACACACTCTTAACAATTTTTTTATAAAAAAACACTCTTAACAATTTTTATATGAAAAAACACACTATAACAACATACACATTATAACATACAAATATCACATTCAAACATAAAACCATAAAACTATAACAATTTTTTTATAAAAACACACTCTTAACAATTTTTTATAAAAAAAAAACACATTTTTAACATTTTTTTTTTATAAAACCTGTTTTTATAAAAAAAAATAACAATTTTTTTATAAAAAAACACATTATAAAAACCATAAAACTATAACAATTTTTTTATAAAAACACACTATTAAACATTTTTTATAAAAAAACTGTTTTTATAAAAAATTGTTAAGGGTGTGTTTTTATAAAAAAAATTGTTAAGAGTGTTTTTTATAAAAAAAAACACATTGTTAACAATTTTTTTATAAAAACACACTCTTAACAATTTTTTATAAAAAAACACTCTTAACAATTTTTATATGAAAAAACACACTATAACAACATACACATTATAACATACAAATATCACATTCAAACATAAAACCATACATATCATGTTAAACATAGAACATATTCAAACATAAGTTATAAACACTATAACAAACTACAAATCATATATCTTAACTTAAAATAACATACAAAAAATAACAAATAACATAAGGAAAACATACCAAAGAGGTAATACGATACATCTTCACAAAACCCGAATGCGTATTCCACACGACAAAATTGAGAGAATGGGAGAAAATTGAGAGAGTTTGATTAAAAAAATTGAGAGTGGTCGTGTCTTGGTCCCCCCCCCCCCCCCCCCTTATATAGTGCGGCCGAAGAAACAATTAGGGTTTAGGGTTCGTCAAAGGGATTTTAGGGTTAACCCTGTGCCGACACGTGGCACAGGAGCCCACGATCGCGGGAGGTCAAAGAAAGTCAATCGCGGGCAGGGACCAAAAATGCACACGCGGGAATTCTTGATGGGGGAAAGCTGTACCGCGGGTATTCTTGAGGGACCAACGCGGGCAAAGTGGGCAAACTTTGGTGACACGTGTAGCCCGCGATCGCGGGGGTCAATGAGTCAAACGCGGCAGGGACCAAAACTGCACACGCGGGCATTCTTGAGGGGGGAAAGCTGGACTGCGGGCATTCTTGAGGGACCAACGCGGGCAAAGTGGGTAAACATTGGTGACACGTGTCCTGGAGCCCGTGATCGCGGGCTCCATCGCGGATTTTTAGGGCATTTTTGCAAAATGGGAGAGATTTTGGGTATTTCAGTAAAAGATGGTCAAACTTAGGGTATTTTAATTAATTTCCCTATTTATATTGTAATATAAATTGAAGCACGAAACATATTTTTATGATGAAGTAAATAATAACTTCCATTAAACTATATACATATATAAAACATAAATGTCCTTTATTATATATATATATATATATAGGATACCAAATCAAAAATTATGTATTTGTTGCACCATCTTAGAAACCAATGTGTATATGTGAACAATATATGCATAATCTGAGATGCATATATGCATTATCCTATATGAATGTATGTCCATTATATGTATATTCTTGCACATATGTATATATATATGTATATGCACATTGTTCACATATGTACACTGGTTTGTTCACATATGCATACTGGTTTATAAGAAGGTGCAACAGATGCAAGGTTTGCATTTTACGAATTGAAACCTCTATATATGTTTATGTATGTGTGTGTATATATATATATATATATATATATATATATATATATATATATATAAATGAGCTAAAAACATTTTTTATAACTCAGGAAAATAACATATGAATTATTGAATATTTACTATATATACATAATAACTATTATAATATACATACTTATTAATTTTTGAGTAAATTACATTTTTTGTCCTTATGGTTGCCACTCATTATCAACCTTAGTCCCTATTTCAAACTATTTACAGTTTTAGTCATTATGGTTGTCAATTTGTTTCAATTTTGGTCCCTATGACTAAATTCCATTTAAAAAATCTATTAACTTAAGGGCATTTTGGTCTTTCTATCACCTCTTTAATTTTAATTAAAAAATAAAACATATATATCAAAACTCTATTATTATTATTATTATAAATATACATATATCTATGAACATGAATGAGATTTCCCAACAGATCTACAATGGAGTCCACCCCAGAATCATTTCCTTCACAGCCACTCGTCCATCTTCTTTCCCCATGGCCCTTCTCCTTTGAGTTTGTTTTAAATTTAGAATTAGGTTTGAGTTTTGTGATTATTAGAATCTGAGTTGAGATGGGGTGGATGCATTGAAGAAACCCACTTCCAGCTTGGGAGCAACTTTCATGGGTAGTAACCTACTACCAATTTGGGAGCAACTCCATGGGAAGAAACCCACTCCGCGTCGCCCTCTCTCCTTATTCCCCTCTTTCCTAGTGGATGTGATGATGCAGGTTGGCATAGATACCAATAAGCACACCATAGCCAAGAGCATAATTAGTATACTCACACCTAGAATAGTCACACAGGATATTAAGATTTGGTTTGCTTTTGATTTTTGATTTTTGATTTCATTTTCTATTTGGTTTTTCTAAAAAGGGTTTGATTTAGTTTTAGATTTTGGGTTTGATTTAGGTCTAAGTTTTGTCTTTGATTTAGTTAGATTTAGCCGTTTATCTGGGTTTTCATTTAGTTTTAAAATTTGGGTTTGATTTAGTTTAGATTTAAGTTTTGATTTATGTTTGATTTAGTTTTTGATTTGGGTTTAATTTTGGATTTACATTAGCCGGAGTCGGAAGAAGATGACCGGACGGTGGGATTGGGAAGAAGTGGATTGGGGTGTATATGTGGATTGTACTTCAAATTTATTTACAAAAGAAAATAGAAAATATTGATGAAATAGATAAGACAAAAGAATGAAAAGACCAAACTGCCCTCAATCTAATATATATATATTTTTTTAAAAATAATTAGTTGGACCAAATTTGAAACAAAATGGCAATCAAAAGGACCAAGTTTGAAATAAAGTTGCAACCATAATGACCAAAATTAAAATTAGTTTAAAATAGGGACTAGACTTGATACTGAGTGATAACCACAAGGACCAAAAATGTAATTTACTCTTAATTTTTTAAAAACCAAAAAGAATTTAGTAAATGAAACAAATAAGATATAATTATATATTGCTCAAATATATATCTATATATAATAAAAAATGAAGAAGAATTGAAAAAGAGTAACTAATTAATTAAGGATGCTTCCACGTGTAAGTGTTATAAAGTTTTTTTTAAGGGTGTCATAATCTGTGTCTAGACTAATCTTTGGCAAATTATGACTCTAAGACATCAGTCTTGATCAAACTTCAATGACCATAATTGTTGTGTACGTCTGAATTTGAACCCTAGACAGATGAGATATTCCACCACATCCTCTAGGGCCTTAACCACTACGCTACAATCGTTGTGGTTAAGTGTTATAGAGTTTTAATCTATTAATCCCCTAAAAGCATATGACTTTCGTTTATGTTATGAAAGTTATATAAAAATAAGAAGTAGATAAATGATCCTAGTCTTTTATCTCTTGATCAATGTTTGCGATTTTGACTGTAAAGCTATGTCTAGCTCAGTTGGTCTACCTAAGAACGGTAATGTAACGTCTCAAAAATTAAAATAAATTTTGACTTTTAAAAATAAGCATTTTAATAAATAAAACCTCATTAAACATCCAACACCGTTTCGTTTGCAAACTTAATAATAAATATCCTCGGTAATAATAAACAGCGGAAATTAAATCGTATAAATAATAATTCTAATCTCATAATCATAATAACTCTTCACGCACGCCAGTGTGTACCCGTCTCGCCTTGGAGCCACTAGCACCTGAAACCACATTTATAGGAAAGGGTAAGCACAAGGCTTAGTGAATTCCATCACATGCGCAGGTAGAAATTATATACACATCACTCCTATTCGCACATGAGCAACAACACCACAGTTACATAATGTAAGTAAACACATACAAGTAATTATGTACCCAACTCCTCGGTCCCACCGAGTTCACACAACATTTCCATCCACTTCCTCGGTCCCACCGAGTTGTAATGTAACACACTCGTCCCACCGAGTTCCCACAACATTTCCATCCACTTCCTCGGTCCTACCGAGTCCTCGGTCCCACCGAGTTGTAATGTAACACACTCGTCCCACCGAGTTCCCACAACATTTCTATCCACTTCCTCGGTCCCACCGAGTCCTCGGTCCCACCGAGATGTAATGCAACACACGTTTATACTAAGCATTTAACCCAAGCACATATTACGCACCACAAACAACTAGTTCACACCACAAGTACAGTAGTACATACAAACTACCATAACATGCATACAATTCCTATCTACACAGTGAGAGAACCCACCTCAAAAGCAAAGTAGATATCCTCATCATCAACACGAGTCGGCCAACTCCAACTCACCTTTTCCCACCTAAATAAGTGATATCAAACGTCAAAGTGAAGTCCTAGCCCAAGGTCGCAACTACAAGCTTAAACGTGAAAATTCCAGCTTTTACTCTAAAAATTACCGGTCTGTTCGGGACCTGTTTGGCCCCTCTTAAACTCATCAACCCAGAATTAATTTTCCATAACCAGAAATTTCCATGTCTTAGGGTTCCAGGGACATATCGCACGCGTTCTAAAGATGTTCCTACCATCCTATATGAATTTTACAAAACCGACTCACAGAACAGTGAAAAACAGGACCTGTCAGTACAAAACGATGATTTGACCCTAGCTAGAGACCGAACTGACTTTTCCGCAAAACATACAAAACTTAATAGACTCAAAATGGGAGATTTTGGCACTGGTTTCACCCCGATCCGATACTCCTAGAAAGAGATACGGGTTTTACAAAACAGGGGCAGAAACGACACTTTCCACATGAAATGATAATTTTAGCCTACACTTTCGTTAAGCCGTGACTTAACACCAACAGACCCGAACTCAGCTGTGACTTATTGAATAAATCTAATAGGGCTGTACAAACCGAGCACCACCCACTGCCACCTCCGGCAATGGTGGTCGTTGGCGGCGGCGGCGGTTACGGGTTAATATTTTCCGGCGAAACCACTCAAAACCACCCACCCCGCCTCACACACCTACGCACAAACGAACACACACACACCCACAAACACGCACACCCGCTGCTGCCATGCGGCGGCGCACGGCGGCGGACACACCGCCGGCAGCCATGGCTGCGGCGGCGGTGGTGGTGGTTCATGGCGTTCCGACAACAAAACGATAACGAAAAGAAAAAGGAGAACGGGACTACCTCGACGCGACTTCTCCTCCCTCCTTTTTCCGGCAGAAACGGAGAAAACGGCGGCGGCGGCGGTCTCTCTCCCGGCTGCTCCTTCTTCCTCTCGACAGCCTCTCTCTCTCTCTCTCACTCGACCGCCCCTCTCTCTCTCTTTCTTTCTCTCTCGGCGATGGCAACACAAGAAAAGGGATGGGGAGGGTGACTAAGGGTTTTTGGTGGTATTACTAAGGTGAAACCGAAGGGGAAGGGGAGGGGGTGTCTCTTGGCCGATCCCTTGCCAAACTTTGGTGAAATGCCCCAATTAGCCCCTCAACTTTCCTTTCCTTGCAAAAACCCAAAAAGGTTGACTCATTTAACTTTTTGGTCTGATTCGACTAACCCCGCTAAAATAAATTCTCTAAATAAACATTATAAATAATTAAATAAAATGTATATCGGGACACGGGCTTTACAACTCTCCCCCACTTGAATTAGACTTCGTCCTCGAAGTCTATGCCCGTGACTAGCTCTAGATAGTTCTCCCTCATCTCAATCTCAGGTTCCCAAGTCCACCCGGGACCCTTTCAGTGCTTCCACTGGACCTTCACTAACTGGAATCTAAATTTCTCACACCGCCTAAAAATTTCTCGAATACTTTTCTTCCCACAAAACTCCTTCAAGAACACTGAAATTATGATCGGAAGAACACTCCAACAACTGGAATCATTCCTAGTTAAACGACTTCAGTTGTCTCCCAACCTTAGATATTCCATGCCTCTCTATTCAAATTTCAAGCTCTAACCATTCTAAAGTTGCTCACCAATATACCCTACAGGATACTCGATTCCGATCATTCCTACCATTAACTGTCGATTAACTTTCACGAGTTCTAATAGACTCCCAAAATTTATTTCACGCGAATCATCAAACCAGTAAGTTTATAATCACCCACGAAGGTCATTCCACCATAGCCATTCATCACAAGTGAGCATTGCAGGTTACTACTACTATCACCATAGTTATTTTAAAATCGGCTACAATTCTCCGATTACACTAAAGATGTTTGGCCTCAAGCCCAAAAGTCGACACCTAAATCTACCACTTACCTCAAAAGGTTCTACACATTTATTCTCTTTATTATAAAGGGCATCATTCCCTTAACCGTAACCATTCGACCTACATTACCACACGCGTGGAATACCTTACCTTCCACCGTCGACGTATCCTCCACACTCGCTCTACGAAGCCTAGTTACACCGTATCAAGGATACACCTTAACGTCTACCTCCCAGGTACGTCTCAAGGCCCGGCACATCGGAACTACCTCCCAGGTAAGTGCTCAAGACTATATCCTCCTAGTGCCTACTGGAAAGTCAAGGTCATAACACATGCATACCGGGGTCCCACCCCGAGATACCCAACCGACCATTACCAACGACTGACTAACGTGACCAAGGATCCAATGCAAAACAGTCTACCAACAACATGCCTATCCCGGAATGACTTACTCACCCAAACATGTAAATACTCAACGTGCAATAAATGCAAAACTGTGCAACAAAAACAACCCATCAACAAGACTCCACATCGAGCCATTAAAACCGTGCAATTGACTCATGACTATCTCAAAGTCAAAACCGAGCAAAATGCTCCACGCTTGCTAGACCCATAAGTCGGTCAAAAACGCGTTTAAATAAAGTTTAAGCAAGCAATACTCTAAAATCAACATTAGTCCCAACTCAACACGGGTTAAACAAAAGAGTTTTCCAAAAGGACTCACATCCTTAAAATTCTCAAAATGACACATAACACTTAAAAGCGCATTTCCCAAATGGTTTACAAAATCATTTACAAAATATTTTCAACGTCAAGATTTTTCATCTCAAAAAGATCGTATGCAATAAAACTACTATTACCAGGTCGGTAGTTACGCAAAAATGGACACGCTCCTCCCACATATGAAAATCATGTTGAAAATCATCCCATTGCAGCTCAGTTTACTCACAAAACGCAAAGCGAAATAAATAATTTCTTTAAAAATGAACCGTCACGGTTCTAGTATTGATTGGCTCATGACCTGTACTTAAAATAACCACTCGACCTTACACAGGGTGCGACAAAAGTGTGCACATAATTTCAAAATCAGTTCCACGACGTTTGACCCCAAAATTTCTCTTTTTAAATCATAAAATGTCGTGGCACAAGGTTCACCAACAAATTTTTACGCGCGTCAGCTAGTCATACAGACGATGAAACGGTTTACAAATATGTTTTTGTTAAAACACAACTGTCTCGTGTAAGTTTCAAACTTAAAGATAGAAACCAATCCGCTTCTATCATTTGAAAATATCGACTAAAACCTCATAAAATCTCTAACTGGGGGTAGGCATGCAAGCTTGTAACACTTTCTCAAAATTTTCTTGCAATGACACACATGCTCCAATTAACTCACACCAAATCTCAAAAGGTGTGGTTCTTTAAATTGATTTCCAAAATTTCCCAAATGGTCACATAAACAAATAAAATATGCACCTCGTGAAATTAAACCCACACGACTCAACATGCCGTAAAACAAAACTCATTTTACCCAAATCACTCAAATAGTTTTATACAGACATCGTGGAATGTAACTTTCCGTCTCAACTCTAACATATGTGGAGGAGTTCCAATGTTAAAGTCACAAGCTGTAGTCACTTGCCCAACATTTTAAACACCACAAAACACGGATATCATCTTACCCGAAAGAACCGTTGGAAAATTACGAAATGAAACAAATTCTAACAAAGTTTGCAACTCCCGTGATAAAACGATTTCATCTACATTCAAAACCGTAAGTCGAGATTTCGTGTGTGCTGAACATTTCCCAAAATTCCAAAACACAATCCATAAAAGGATTGGATACACAAGAATTAGTTAAAGCAATTTATTTTCAAAACAAACTTTGTGCATGACTCAGTCGGCATTCGACGTCTCGACTCGTACCCTTCCAAATCTCTCCGGTCCACTATCGTCATCCGGACATTTACACCTCTTAGGCAAGTTGGGAAATTACGTCCAATAATCCTTACGGTTTTTCCTCAATTCAAAGTCGGCTCCATAAGCCCATGATTCTAGCACAATCATCAATCTTGACCCGAAATGGCCTACTTAAAACAAACCTCATCCTTATCGTCACTCCAAGGGATTAATACTAGAATCGTCCTTCTATTCCAACGACTACTAGTTTAGAACCTTCATCACTACCCCAACGATCATCTCCTCAAGCAAATCAAGTACACACCTGTACTAGTAGGTTCACTATTGTTGTTCCTCCTTGTGATGGCTATTCTGGGTAGATATTACAACGAGTTATTAGCACATAATAACTCACACTAACAACGCTCACGCTCAACTCCTTGGATTCCTCGTGACTTTCCCCGACTCGAGCACGGATCCTGTGCTTCAGATAGTAGGAGCTCTACTACTACCTTCCACACCTATCCTCACTCGTTTCGAGTCCCGTCCCGAAGTGCCCAAGTAGTTCCTTGCCGAAAACTATACACATATGCCCGCACCGGCATATGTACACACTCTTCCTAGCTCCCTAGGAATTGCACCCAACTCCACTACCCTTGCTATGACGAAATCCCCACTAGTCATGACGAGTCGCCTCGCGAATGCACAGTCGCACACAGTGTAAAACCAGATAGACATTCGAATATAAGATTCTATCCTACAACGGTTGGACTCAAACAAGAGCTGCGCAATAGAACTAAATCCGACATTCTAAGGCTATTCGGTTCCTACCGCATACAACCTATAGTGCATTCATTTAACAACCTATCAAGGCTAGCATAAACTCCTATTAGCAAGCAACAAACATGCAGTACAGTGTAATAAGCACCAAGCAATCTAGCATACATACTCCTATGTTCTAGAAAGCAACCTCGCATACATACTCATATGTAAACAATCTTCCCAGCTCACTAGGAATTTCATCTCATCCCACTACCTTTGCTACAACGGAATCCCTATTATCCATAACGAGTTGCCTCGCGAATACCCAGTCGCATGCAGCGTGAATCAAATAGACATTCGAATACAAGATTCTATCCTAGAACGGTTGGACTCAAACAAGAACTGCGCAATAGAACTAAATCAAATATTCTAAGGCTATGTGATTCTTACTGCATACAACCTATAGGGCCTTCGCTTAACAACCTATTATAACTAGCATTAATTCCCACTAGCAAGCAATCATCATACAGTACAGTGTAAACCACATAGGCAATCTAGCATACATACCCTATGATCTAGAAAGCGATAAATACACTAAGTACTGTACACTTCCCTTTGGCTCCGGCTGACTGTACACACTGCGCCCTCAATCACCGTTTCCCAAACGGGTTTTCCTTTCTTTTATTTTCCAAAAAATTTAAGAGAAGAATTTCATAGCCGCAACTTGAGATCAAACACACCGAGATGCGTTTGATTCACTCAATCTGTGATCTGATACCAAGTTGTAACGTCCCAAAAATTACAATAAATTTTGACTTTTAAAAATAAGCATTTTAATAAATAAAACCTCATTAAACATCCAACACCGTTTCGTTTGCAAACTTAATAATAAATATCCTCGGTAATAATAAACAGCGGAAATTAAATCGTTTAAATAATAATTCTAATCTCATAATCATAATAACTCTTCACGCACGCCAGTGTGTACCCGTCACGCCTTGGAGCCACTAGCACCTGAAACCACATTTATAGGAAAGGGTAAGCACAAGGCTTAGTGAATTCCATCACATGCGCAGGTAGAAATTATATACACATCACTCCTATTCGCACATGAGCAACAACACCACAGTTACATAATGTAAGTAAACACATACAAGTAATTATGTACCCAACTCCTCGGTCCCACCGAGTTCACACAACATTTCCATCCACTTCCTCGGTCCCACCGAGTTGTAATGTAACACACTCGTCCCACCGAGTTCCCACAACATTTCCATCCACTTCCTCGGTCCCACCGAGTCCTCGGTCCCACCGAGTTGTAATGTAACACACTCGTCCCACCGAGTTCCCACAACATTTCTATCCACTTCCTCGGTCCCACCGAGTCCTCGGTCCCACCGAGATGTAATGCAACACACGTTTATACTAAGCATTTAACCCAAGCACATATTACGCACCACAAACAACTAGTTCACACCACAAGTACAGTAGTACATACAAACTACCATAACATGCATACAATTCCTATCTACACAGTGAGAGAACTCACCTCAAAAGCAAAGTAGATATCCTCATCAGCAACACGAGTCGGCCAACTCCAACTCACCTTTTCCCACCTAAATAAGTGATATCAAATGTCAAAGTGAAGTCCTAGCCCAAGGTCGCAACTACAAGCTTAAACGTGAAAATTCCAGCTTTTACTCTAAAAATTACCGGTCTGTTCGGGACCTGTTTGGCCCCTCTTAAACTCATCAACCCAGAATTAATTTTCCATAACCAGAACGTTCCATGTCTTAGGGTTCCAGGGACATATCGCACGTGTTCTAAAGATGTTCCTACCATCCTATATGAATTTTACAAAACCGACTCGCAGAACAGTGAAAAACAGGACCTGTCAGTACAAAACGATGATTTGACCCTAGCTAGAGACCGAACTGACTTTTCCGCAAAACATACAAAACTTAATAGACTCAAAATGGGAGATTTTGGCACTGGTTTCACCCCGATCCGATACTCCTAGAAAGAGATACGGGTTTTACAAAACAGGGGCAGAAACGACACTTTCCACATGAAATGATAATTTTAGCCTACACTTTCGTTAAGTCGTGACTTAACACCAACAGACCCGAACTCAGCTGTGACTTATTGAATAAAGCTAATAGGGCTCTGCAAACCGAGCACCACCCACTGCCACCTCCGGCAATGGTGGTCGTTGGCGGCGGCGGCGGTTACGGGTTAATATTTTCCGGCGAAACCACTCGAAACCACCCACCCCGCCTCACACACCTACGCACAAACGAACACACACACACCCACACACCCGCACACCCGCTGCTGCCATGCGGCGGCGCACGGCGGCGGACACACCGCCGGCAGCCATGGCTGCGGCGGCGGTGGTGGTGGTTCATGGCGTTCCGACAACAAAACGATAACGAAAAGAAAAAGGAGAACGGGACTACTTCGACGCGACTTCTCCTCCCTCCTTTTTCCGGCAGAAACGGCGAAAACGGCGGCGGCGGCGGTCTCTCTCCCGGCTGCTCCATCTTCCTCTCGACAGCCTCTCTCTCTCTCACTCGACCGCCCCTCTCTCTCTCTTTCTTTCTCTCTCGGCGATGGCAACACAAGAAAAGGGATGGGGAGGGTGACTAAGGGTTTTTGGTGGTATTGCTAAGGTGAAACCGAAGGGGAAGGGGAGGGGGTGTCTCTTGGCCGATCCCTTGCCAAACTTTGGTGAAATGCCCCAATTAGCCCCTCAACTTTCCTTTCCTTGCAAAAACCCAAAAAGGTTGACTCATTTAACTTTTTGGTCCGATTCGACTAACCCCGCTAAAATAAATTCGCTAAATAAACATTATAAATAATTAAATAAAATGTATATCGGGACACGGGCTTTACATGTAACATCCTGGGGGGCTGTGGATGGTATCCTAGTCTATCCGGGTTCGATTCCAAGGGGAGGCAATTGAGGGCATGAGGAGTACCCAGTCCTTGGGTGGTCCAGTCTTTGACTGGGCTTACCCCCCAGCCTGTGGTTGGGCCTTAGGTCCAGCGTAAGCTGGGCCGGGACAGCGGCGGATTAGTGGACTGCCCTTGGATGTCTGATACCGCCGGGGAGGCGTGCGTGCGTGTGTGCGTTGTGTTCGTGGTAGTTGATCGAAAGGGTCGATGCCGCTATGCCTTCCAAAAAAAATCATCGCATGGTCTACTAAAGATACAGGAGTAGTTTCGGAACTTTTATAAATAGACGACGAACAAGTTTATATGTGAACCCGTAGATTAGTTCACATATGAACTATTTAACCGATTCACATATGAACCTACGGCTTCATATGTGAATAAGTTATTTAGTTCATATGAGAATCAGTTTATTTGTTTATATGTGAATCACAAGGGTTCATATGTGAATTTGTTAATTAGTTCATATGTGAATCACAAGGGTTCATATATGAATCAGTTAAAATAAATCATATGTGAATTACACAGGTTCACATATGAACCCATTTGCCACCTATTTGTAAAAGTTACAAAACTATCATCTATTCTTGGCATAACCGTAAATTGTGACCAATCAAAATCGCAATTCTTGACCAGTCAAATATGATCTTGACTAGTCCAATATGATCTTGATCACCGTATGAAGGTTTAGAATGTCTTGTCTATTTCTCTTATATTTAGCACTTCTCATTTAAACCTATGACTATACATATAAAATTACTTATTACCAATATTAATAAATATTGGTTATTAATAATGTGCATGATTCCTAAAACGGAATCAATATGATATGCACGGTGAGTGGGAGAGTTGACCAATTAAAATATGCATGATATGTGTCTCTTTGTTTTTTTGTAATTTTAATTTTCTTTATATATACATGTTTTAGGATAATGATTAAAATCTCAATTATTGGCATGCAAGTCATATATATATATATATATATATATATATATATATATAGCCTTAGGTTCAATAGAGAAGTCCAAATATTTAGAGAAATAGAGAAGTGATCTTGGCCATTTATTCGGTCAAGATCGGTTATAATTGGTCAAAAGTTGCGGCTTTGACTGGTCAAAAAATGCGGCTTTGACTGGTCAAAAGTTGCGGCTGTTCCAAAAATAGAAGGGCAATTTCGTAACTTTTACAAAAAACACGGGCTGAGTTCATATATGAATCTGTGTGATTCACATATGAACTATACGTTCATATATGAACCTTTGTAATTCACATGTGAACTCTATAACTAATTCATATATGAATCTTGTGATTCATATATGAACCTTTGTGTTTCATATATAAAACTAATTAACTGTAGGTTCATATATGAATTAGTTGAACCAATTAATTGATTCATATATGAATCTTTGTGTTCATATATGAACCTTTGTGATTCATATATGAATTTTTTTAACTAATTCATATATGAACCTTTATGTTCATATATGAATCTTTGTGATTCATATATGAAATATTTTTAACTACTTCTCATATGAACAAATTAACTGATTCATATATGAATCACAAAGGTTCATATATGAATTAGTTAAAAAGAGTTTATATGTGAATTACAAAGGTTCATATATGAACGTATAGTTCATATGTGAATCACACAGATTCATATATGAACTCAGTCCGTGTATTTTTTACGAAACTACCCCTCTATCTTGTGCAGACCACGCGAGTAATTATCCGCTGCTTCTCGGTCAAAGCCGCCGATCTTGACCGAATAAATGGCCAAGATCACTTCTCTATTTCTCTAAATATTTGGACTTCTCTATTGAACCCTTCCCTATATATATATATATATATATATATATATATATATATATATTATATAGAGTTGCCTTCATTTGTTAACCTAATTATTAGTGTTAACTTTGTTAATCATATGTAACCAATCAAATTCATCCATTTCTTACGGTTGCATCACATGGTCTTGTTTAATGGGAGGGTAATATTGGAAAAATAAAACTAGGCCTGAGTTGGCAGGCAAGTCGGTAAAATGTTTCCTAAAATTGCTCTAAGGATAAATATGGTAGTTTATTTTAATTGATTTTTGTTTTAATTATTTTATTATATATATTTTTTATCAAATGGGATCTTATATTTTATATTTTATATTTTATATTTTTTTATATTTTATTGTTTATATATTTTATATTTTATTATTTTATTGTTTATATTTTTATCAAGATTTTCTTTAATTGACTTTTGTTTTTATTATTTTATTGTTTATATTTTAAAAAACTTCAAAAAACATTTTAATGTTCATAAGTGTTATACGTGCACTTATGTTTATTTGTTTAGAACACATATGAACTTTATTATAGCAAAAAATATCAAATATACAATGTTCATAAGTGTTACATTAGTATTAAATGTTCATATGTGTTACATTATAGCAAAAAATACCAACTATACAATGTTCATAAGTGTTATCGTTCATATTATGTTAATTTATGTTCATAAACTAATATACGTTCACTTATGTTTATTTGTTTAGAACAAATAAACAAATATATATAGTTTTAACAAGATAATTTTTCAAATATTGTCAGGAGACGAATATATATTGTACATTCTTCAAAAAAACAACCATTGTTTTTATTTTTAGTTAAATATTTTAAACCAAAGTATCTTTTAGTTTGTAACCATTATTGGTATAAGTTAATCAGCATACACAAAGTTGATCCTTAGTGTGCATTTGGTTCGCAGAATGATTTCTGAAGGAATGAAATCTGTCAAATTAATTGGAATTTAGAAGGAATTGGAATGGAATGTTATTAGGTTTGACCAAGTGTTTGGTTGACAGGAAATGAAATGGAATCTGTCCATGAATTTGATTGGTTTGCAAAGGAATTGGAATGAAAAATGACAAAAATACCCTTTCTTTGATTTTTATTTTATTTCTTTTAATTATAAACTGAAAAACCCTAAAAATCACAATAAATATTTTTTTTTGAACGGCAAGATTTCATTCCAACACAAAAGGCTAGCGAGAAGCTAGAAATACAACAAAAGAGTACAAGAGAACGTCACGCCAAATCTAACGGATTACATCTCCATTTGTCCCAATTGACAGTCACCCCCTTTCTAGTTCTATTTTTGACCCAACTGAAGGAATTCGACATTACCTCGGACGTGATTATGCTAGTCGGGGATCCTTTTTTGTTGAAGACGAGTGAATTTCGCAATTGCCAAATGGCCCAGAAATAGGCAGCAATAACGGCTCCCAGAATTGATGACTTAGTGTTGGTTGAGTTGCCTGCTTCAGTCGTGTCAAGAAGGTCTGAGAGGGAACCAGCCGAGAACGGGAACTTTGTGCACCAGGAAGAAATCATAGCTCTGATTTCCTTGCTGGCTTCCGATTCTGGAGCCGAGTGACAAAGCGGGCACGAGTCCGAGTTGAGCCCAACACCTCTCCTTATCAGATTTAGTTTGGTCGGTAATCTCCCAAGTCTTGCCCTCCACAGCAATAGGTTGACTTTGCCGGGAACCAAGTGATTCCATCTCGTGCTATGCTCCAGAACGGTCAAGGTTGAGTCGTCAATGGCTCTCCTTAGCGAGGACACGGAGAATCTGCCGTCGCTCTCTAAATTCCAGCTCCACGACCTATTTTGCATATCAAAACAAAAGAGATCATGTAACATAATGTTATAATCAGACGTCTCTTTATTAAGCTTCGTTATGGTGCCCCATGAGCCTCCCGAATAACCCCTCCCCCTTCTCGAGACAAGACCCCCGTTAGGACCGAATAGGGAAGAGACAACCTTGCGCCATAACCCCTCGGTATCAGTTTTAAAACGCCACCACCACTTTCCAAGAAGAGCCAAGTTGAGGGCCCTAAGACTCCCTATGCCAAGTCCTCCGTGATCTTTACTGTTCAAAGTTGCATTCCAAGCCACCCAAGAAATTTTCGATCTGTCGGCGCCCCCCCAAAAGAATCTCGCACGAATGCTCTCAAGAATTTTGATCACCCTTTTAGGGGCTTTGTACAATGAGAACAAATAAAGCCCAAGACTTCCCAAAACCGACTTACAGAGGATTAGTCTGCCCCCAAACGAGGGGTTTTTGGCTTTCCAACTTGAGAGTTTTGATTGAAACTTGTCGATGAGAGGAAGCCAGCTATCGATCTTTGACATTTTTGCACCCACCGGCATGCCAAGATAAGAGAACGGGAAAGATCCATCTTTGCACTTCATTCTTCTAGCCATAGTCTTCACCTCAACCGAGTTAACTCCGATCCCCATTACTTTGCTTTTTTGAAGGTTGACCTTAAGACCAGACGCCAAATGGAAACACTTTAGGATTCTACCCAAATTCATAGCATTAGATCTCGACCATTCCCCCAGAAAAATAGTGTCATCAGCATACTGTAGAATGGATATAGTAGGGCCCTGTTTTGGTAAAGATATACCCCGGAACAACCCCTTATGAACGGCCTCGTCCATTGCCAATTTTAATCCCTCTGCCGCCAGGAGGAATAAAAACGGGGCCATAGGATCGCCTTGTCTCACCCCTTTTTCCATCACGAATTCTTTCTTTGGTGCCTCGTTGACCAAAACCGATACCTTGGCGGTGGATAGGCACCCATGCACCCACAACCTCCACTTATCACCAAATCCCATTTGTGCCATTATGTCATCTAGATAACCCCAGTTAAGGGAATCGAAGGCCTTTTCGAAGTCCACTTTAAAAATCATAATTCTTTTATTCCTCTGTTTGGCCCAATTGATGATTTCATTGACCATAAGCGGTCCCTCTAGAATGTTTCGCCCTTTGATGAATGCTGATTGCTCCTTACGGATCACATAATTCAATACCGCTTTGAGTCTTTCCGCAAGGACTTTTGAGATAATTTTGCTGATGCTCCCAATAAGGTTAATCGGCCGATAGTCCGAAAGTGAAATCGGATCTTTGATCTTTGGGATAAGGGAGATAAATGATGAGTTACTTCCGGGATTGATCGTTCCATGCTCTTCAAAAAAATTCACCGCTTTGTAGACATCCCCTCCGATAGTATCCCAAAACCTTTTTAGGAAGGCAAAAGTGAAACCATCCGGACCTGGGGCTTTCTCATTATCGCAGCTCCACACAGCTTGTTTGACCTCTTCAAGGGAAACGGGCCTCTCGATATTGACTTTTTGATCATTGGACAGAGTCCGAAACCTAAGACTCTTAAATTTCGGTCTGAAGCGCCTATTCTCGGAGAATTTAGCTTTGAAAAAGGAAAAGATTTCATCTTTAACCATCTCTGGTTCGGTAGTCCAGACTCCGTTAGTGTTGAGCCCGTGGATCCTCGAACATCTAATATTATTTCTGATCAACCCGTGGAAAAGGCGGGTATTTTTTTCGTCACCCTCCAAAACCCATTTGCATTTGGCTTTTTGCTTGACATCAAGCAATAATTCTGATTCGAGATCTCGGAGCTTAAGGATAGCCTTAGCTCTGCATTTAATACTATCTTCGTCCAACACCGCCTTTTCCGCCTTAATATCCAGATCATTAATTTCTTTCCTAAGGATATCCGTCTTAAGATTATTTTCTTTCCTCCGGATTGCTCTCCAGTTCTTAATCTCCTTCTTTAGGGATCTGAGCTTCCTAGAAAACGCTTCCACTTTCGAGAACACATTTTCCTCCCCTGCCATGTTTGCCCATCAGCCCTTAACCACTTTTTCTAGATTCAAGTCTTGGAGCCAGGAGTTGAAAAATCTAAAGGGGGCCGGTCCGTAATCAATCCCCTCGCGTCTAACAAGATTGGGCAGTGGTCCGAGTAAATTCTCTCCAAGGCAGTCACACCCGCATTAGGCCAATGATCGAAAAGGTTTGCGGAGGTCAAGAACCTGTCTAGCTTACTCAGTTTGGATCCACTCGGGCACATCCAAGTGTACCTACGTCCTTCAAGCTTGACATCTAATAAACCATTAGAATTAATGAAGTCGTTAAAGAGAAACGCACCTCTCGTATCAAATAAGGATCCTTTTCTTTCGTCCTGCGTCCTAACTTCGTTGAAGTCACCACAGACAATCCAAATTGAGGCTGGATCGCTGTTGATTAAATCTGAGATCTATCTCCATAACTTCGTTTTGAGACTCGCATCTTGAGGTGCATAGACGTTAATAATACCACATTTCACGTTCAGCGAGATCCATGTTCCTTTAATGGCTAGAAAATTACGGTTTTTGATCTCGTTTTCTGCGGAAAAAAACCTCGGGTCCCAAATCGTGCAGAGGCCCCCCGACCTTCATGTAGGCTCCACCCATGTCGAGCAAAAACTTTTATTCCACCAAGCCGAATGAACAATCCCTGTTGATTCAGATAAAAAAGTAAACAACAACAACAATTTATCCAGACAGAAAAATTTAACCAGACAGACATATTTATCCATACAGGACTTAATGAAAATTTTGGTAAACAGCCCCTAACATGTACATGCATGCCTTAACAACCAATCAACCATTACATTAACATTAATTTCATGCTTTGAATTTCGCATGCACATGCTCACAAATCATGCTTCGAGTACTTATATAATAAACTTGTGCTAAGTACATGGTCTTGACTTCATTTTCATGCTATTACATGAAATTAATCCTCTCTCTCTCTCTCTCTCCATAAATAGAATTTGATTCCGTAAGCTTTGGTTTAACAACAAGCAATCCTCAAACTATATTTATCATGCTTTTGCAAATTTACTTCCTTTACTTTACATATCTTCAATTTGGGATGTTATAATCTTGTCCAATAAATTATCATGAACACGTCAATGAAATAAACAATTAAATTTCTTCTCCAAAGGAATTAACATAAAGGCTCTTTTTAGAATCAACTATTAAATCATTCGCATTAGTAAGATAACATAATACTTTATTATCAACTTTTTTTGCCCAAATGATACATTATTTTTTTATTTTTTATTTTTTTGAAAAATGTGTTATTAAAGTAGTGGTTATGTTTGGATTGGCGTAAGCCATTGAAAGTTGAATAAAGTGGTAATGCAATCAAATAAGTGCTTACAAAAACAATGGAAATAACCAATCAATTTATCTTTAAATAATTGGTTCTAAAACCTTCATTACCCACAACCATCTCTTTTAGCATGTTTTGGGAACACCAAATCTTTGTTTTCTTTTCCAAAAAATCTACATATATTCTGGTCGATAAAAATTATGTGATTCAACTCAAGTCTAATCATATATATTTTAAAAATGGAGCTAATATACAAGAGGTGGGTGACATAGCATGGTGGATACGGTGGTACGTGCCACCGTATTATTTCTCCTGTGAAGGGTAAAAAAAATTGATTCATGACAGGTGCAACCGTATTGTTTTGGAAGGTGCTGTCGTATTATTTTAGAAACTTCAACAACAACAAAAACAAAAAACTTTTGAAATCAACCAAAAAAACCGAAAAAATTCATCGAAATCGATAACGAAACTTTAAAATGCCTCGAAATCAAGCAAAAAAATTTAAAAATCCCTCGAAACGTTGGGATTAGGCTAAAAGCACATCAGACAATATTAAACGTCGGTAAAAAGATGAAGACACATCGATAAAAACTTTGTTTTTTATAATAAGTTTTTTGTTTATATTATATGGTGTCATCGTATGACAAAATTTCTGGATCTTCTCCTGGGTGGTGATGCTAAAAACCTCGAACATAAGTTTCCCGTTTCGTTATAAAGGTATGTAAATTATTGTGCTAAAACAATTAGATGTTTGAGTGTTTATTTTCTTAAGGAAATGATCACTAACCCCAATGAGTATGATGACTTGATGAAATAAAAGGCGGATTATTCTAAATGAATTCCATATATGTTACAAAGTAAATTTTCCTACCAATTTAACACTTAGGCTATGTTTGGTAAACTAGCTTATAAGCTAGCTGATAGCTAATAAACTAGTTGTTGACTGATAAGCTAGTTGGTAGCTGATAAAGAAGTCACGTTTGACAAAAACTAGTTTATAAACATGTAAAATTATCAAAAAGGAAATCTTTACAAAATTATCAATTACAATATTTAGTTATATAATCAAAACAAATTTATAGCAATATAATATGTTAATTAATACAACCAATATAGTAATATATATATAGAGGGAGGTTCAAGGGAAAACCTCAAATAATTAGAAAACTAAAGAACAATCTTATAGACATAGGATTAGATAAATCAAGGGTTATTATTAGAATGACAATTTTGTAATTAAAATGAAGTTGAAGGTAAATTATATACCAAGTTATTTGAGGTTGGGGTAAAATTGGCAAAAGACATATAAAAGATCAGATATTAGAAACCCTACGCCTCATTCTCCAAACTCAAACCCTAGTCTCACAACCTCAAACCATTCCCTCCCTCTCTCTATCTGCCGCCGCCACCACCGTCGACCGCCACCGCCTCTTCTCTCTGTCGCCGCCACCACCACCGATCGCCACCACCGTCGACGAACCCTCTCTTCTTTCTGCCGCCACCACCATCGCCGACCGTCACCACCGCCGACCTACCCTCTCTTCTCTCTTCTCTGCCGCCACCGCCTACCGCCACCACCTTCATTTCTCTCTCTTCTCTCTCATTTACAGATCTTGCCGACTAAACCTCCCGATTTTTTCTCTGTGGTAGCAGGTGACGTCTGCTTTGAGGTTATGGTTGTCAGGCTTTTGCGATGAGTGTTAATCCAACGGCGAGAACGCCGGTTTGGTTGTAGAAGAGTTTCTGGTGCGAATGGAGAGAGATCTTACAAAGATGATGATGGTGGCGACGCATCAAATGAATGGGGGGGTAAGGTCAGGAACGCCGGCGGTAATATGCACAAGTGCATATCTACAAGTTTTCGCCGGCTAAACCGGTGGTTGCGGTGTTTGAAGTGTAGAAGCTCGTACGACTAATTCGATGGTTGCGGTGGTTGAATCGCCGGCGGCCGTGGAGACATTGGCGGTAATATGCACAAGTGCATATATATGCATTTGTGCATATCTGCAAGTTTTCGCCGGAATCTACAAGTTTTCGCCGGAGAACCGTCAACTCGCCGGAATCTGCAAGTTTTCACCGGAGAACTGTCAACTCGCCGGAATCTGCAAGATTTCGCCGGAAAACTGTGATCTCCATAGTTATAGGAAACGATTTGTGCCTTTGTTGTATTTTTCATATCTGATATGGTGCTCAAATTACCTTAATACCCTTTTCATTAATTATAATTAGTTTAATTACTGATTTTTAATATCCCTTGGATTATGTGGAATCAATGTTTATAAGGGTGTTCTTTAGTTTTCTAGTTATTTAAGGTTTTCCCCTGAACCTAACCCTATATATATATATATATAGCATGTTAATCAAAAGAATTTTAAAATTTATTATTACATATATATTATAAATTTTGAATTTGTTAAAACAAGTTTTAGAAAAAATATATATTAATTTATCATTTTAAATAACCGTTACATATATATTGATTAATATTAAAGAATAAATAAAAATAATTTATATCTAAATAATTAAAATTTAATTTAATAATTTTCAGTTAATATTTATTAATTAATAATAATTAAATTAAAAAATTAATATTTATTTATAATAATAGTTAATAGATAATAATTAATATTAATAAGAGCAATATTATAATATTTACAAAAAAGCTACTATAAGTAACGTTTTAAAAAACTAACTTATGGTCATTCAAACATGTACTCAAGGAAGAAAAAAAACTAGCTTGTAAGCTAATTTTTTTTTCCCAAACAATGCCTTAGACACATCAACACCAAGCGTGATTTGACTCAAAATGGGGTTTATTTGGCAACACAAGTTAAAGAACTTAACAATAGTGGACTAACGTATAAAGTTGGATATGTATTTGTATATTCTTTAAAAACTAGTGTTTGGTATCGTGCGTTGCGAGATTGCCAAAATTCATGTTAAAAAAATGCATAAGTTAGTTTAATTGATTATTTTTATAAATTTAGGCTATGTTGCAAGTCCATATACAATACCTTTGACGATGAAATTGAGTGTAGATGAACATTATTATTTTCAATTTAGTATATAAAGATTGTTCTGAGCCTTTTAATTAATAGGGTTATAAAGTATATCAGATGTGTAATGAAAGTTATTGATAACAACCATAGTGTAAATATCTATTATATAACATACAATTAATTAAAAAAAATTAATACAAAAATGACATAAGTTTGATGCCATACTTTTCTTTTTTCTTTTTTCAATAATTTCATAAATTATGAAACCATAGTTAAATTTTTCATTGATACATATGTCACTTGGACATTGTTACAAAGAATTATCGGACATATTATATATTTTCACCTTTCTTGAGTAAAGAAAATTTAACATCTTCATTCATCACATCATTTACAACCATGTTCTCTATACATTGATGAAAATAGTATCCATCTCATTAGAGTGTTGCATACATTCATCGTTGGCATTGTGAAATTGTATAAAGCAAGGAACTAAATTCCTTAAAATCAGTTAATCTAATTTTAATCATCATTAAAAATAGTTGAAGGTCGTAAAGACAAAATCTGAAGAGTATCAATCGATTAACCACTGTTTATACTTTCTTAAAACCTTAAATTCTCAAATGCAACATTTTTTTTACTAAACAACAACTTAAAAATCGAAACTAAAATTGTAGTTTGCTAGTAACGTCATATCAAAATAAACAATATCCAAATGTTCTATTAGCATTGTGATGACTCTTGCGAGAAAAAAATTAGAAATGAGAATTAGGGTAATAATAAATGATGATTACAAAACAAACAAAAATCAATTGAGATTGAGATTGAGATTGAAATTGTAGTAGACTAAATGACTTACATTTAATAATATAAGTGTATATTGTCCATGAAACTTTCATGTTCTTGATATGTTCAACAATCTTCATGACTCATTTAAACAATATCTCGTTTGTTTTTTCTTTCGTTTGTGACACTTTCTACCAAAAAAACAACAACAAAAAACATATAAAGTACACATAACACCTTATAATTTAGCAATAAACATAAGTCCATACCTTAGATAATGAGAGAAAGTTTGAGAGAAAAGTTGTTTGACAACAAACCAAACCATTAAGTAGTCAAGTAAAAAATGAAGAACCACAAGGTAGAATAAATAAGAGAAAATGACTAATTAATTAACATAAAGAAGGGAAAATGAATAGTTAAGTAACATAAAGAAGAGAAAATGAATAGTTAACTAACATAAATTTTAATGTGCATGTAAAAATACAAAAATACCCCATACCTTTAATGAAAATATCATTTACATATGAGGACATAGAAGTCTTTATCTTATTAGTATTTTAAAAAATTGAAAAAATGAGAAAAAGGATAAAGAAGTTTCTAGCCTTTAGAGTGTGCCACGTCACTTCTTCTTGATTTTCCTTTAATATATATATAGATTGAAGTGTAAAATTATCAGGATTATATATAAAGAGTAGGGAAATTAATTAAAATACCCTAAGTCAAAGTCAAACTTACCAAAATGTCCAAAATCTCTCCCAGTTTGCAAAAATGCCTCAAATACCCGCGATAGGAGCCCGCGATCGCGGCCAGTGGCATTTTCGTAATTTTATTATCCCGCGATCGCGGTGGAAACCGCTAAAATACCCGCGGTGGACCATTTGTTTGTATTTGATGATTTTTAAATGAAATTTTACACTTTCACCCCCTATACTTATTTATAAACTTTACTTTATACCTTTTACTTTCATTATTTTAATTTTACATTTAACACATATAATCGTTTATTAACTAAAACACGTTAAAAAATACGTTTTAATTTTAACAAGTTACACCATTATAATCGTCTCTTCGATACGTTCGAAATGAGCTCAATCTTGAATTTTTTTGATTTATATATTTTAATATATATCATATATACTACATAAAAATATTTTTAATATTTACAATTCATACATTTATAGTTAATTATTTAATTTATGGTACTCTTATAGTTAATGCGATAGGAGTGTAAAACAAAATTGAGAATACGTTAAAAAAATGAATTTCCACAGATAAAAAATATTTTTTAGGTAGTGTATATGATATATATTAAAATATATAAATAAAAAAAAATTCAAGATTGGGCTCATTTCGAACGTATCGAAGAGACGATTATAATGGTGTAACTTGTTAAAATTAAAACGTATTTTTTAACGTATTTTAGTTAATAAACGATTATATGTGTTAAATGTAAAATTTAAATTATGAAAGTAAAAGGTATAAAGTAAAGTAAGTAAATAAGTATAGGGGTTGAAAGTGTAACATTTCAATTTTTGGGACAAATTATGATTTTGATTTGATATTTACACTTTCACCCCTTATACTTATTTATTTACTTTACTTTATACCTTTTACTTTCATAATTTAAACTTTACATTTAACACATATAATCGTTTATTAACTAAAATACGTTAAAAAATACGTTTTAATTTTAACAAATTTCACCATTATAATCGTCTCTTCGATACATTCGAAATGAGCTCAATCTTGAATTTTTTTTATTTATATATTTTAATATATATCATATACACTACCTAAAAAATATTTTTTATCTGTGGAAATTCATTTTTTTAACGTATTCTCAATTTTGTTTTACACTCCTATCGCATTAACTATAAGAGTACCATAAATTAAATAATTAACTATAAATGTATGAATTGTAAATATTAAAAATATTTTTATGTATTATATATGATATATATTAAAATATATAAATCAAAAAAATTCAAGATTGAGCTCATTTCGAACGTATCGAAGAGACGATTATAATGGTGTAACTTGTTAAAATTAAAACGTATTTTTTTAACGTGTTTTAGTTAATAAACGATTATATGTGTTAAATGTAAAATTAAAATAATGAAAGTAAAAGGTATAAAGTAAAGTTTATAAATAAGTATAGGGGGTGAAAGTGTAAAATTTCATTTAAAATCATCAAATACAAACAAATGGTCCACGCGGGTATTTTAGCGGTTTCCTCCGCGATCGCAGGATAATAAAATTACGAAAATGCCACTGGCCGCGATCGCGGACTCCTATCGCGGGTATTTGGGGCATTTTTGCAAACTGTGAGAGATTTTGGGCATTTTGATAAGTTTGACTTTGACTTGGAGTATTTTAATTAATTTCCCTAAAGAGTATCATAAATTTGTTAAAAGTTTGATCCAATTATAAAAACATCTAAAAAGGTCATCTATGTTTCAAAATGGTATCAACTAAATTGTTAAAAATAAGTAGAAAAATGCTCCTAATATATCCTTCCAACTTCCATTCTATTTTCTTTTTAACAAGTCTTAAATAAAAGTAATAGATAATTCAATGGTTATTTTATAAAATTTAAAATTCTTAATCAAATTTAAGTTTTGAATTTGAAATTTGAATGTTGGACATTCAAATTTCCTTCAACAGATACTTGTAAATAACAAGTCATAACCAAAATCCCACAACCCTCCAAACCGTATCCCCTCCTGTACACCACTGTCCTCACCCTCACCTGCGTCAACCTTTCCCTTAGACCAACTCCAACCATACTGCAAAAGAGGAGATTTGCAGTATGGTGGAACCCAACCATACACCATAATATCAAAAAATTTGGTGTGTTACTATTCATTTTTTTCAAAACACACCAAATTTGGTATGTTACTATTCACACTGCAAATTACCTTTCTGTATGTTATAAGCTTTTGGAAAATGGTTTTTTTATATGGGCCCACCAATTTGGAGTTTTTTTTTAAGTATGATTGGAGTTGAGATGTTTTTTTTAGTGTTAAGGGTCCCACCAATTTTAGTGTTTTGGTGTTTTGGGTTGGAGATGAGCATAAAAAGGTTAGATTTTGATGCTTCGACCATAACATAGATTTAAGCATGTGGTATTGTCATTTTAGGGTCTTTTAGCCAAATCATCATTTATATATATAAAAGGAAGAACCATATGCAATGACATGGCACACTCTTAGAGTAGTATTCTTCATATGAATTTTCTTGATTTTTTGATTTTCAAAAATCAACGATTTGTTAAAGACTTTTCTATCCTTAATGAGAAAATGAATGTTTAACCATGAATAGGGGTTCTTTGGTAAACTTATATTCATCTTGCTTTTAAAAGATTAATTAATATCATAATGACTAACTTATCATTTACTTCTTGAATTCTCACCCTTCCGGTTTTTCACTCTATTCGTTCCTTGAAATATATGTCATCAAAATCATCCCTACCACAAAGTTCAAACCTCCGCATAGAGATTTCAAGTGTAATCCGCACAAGACCGAATTCAAGCAAAAACCCTATGTTTTATACCAAATCCCCTAGAGTTGTTCTTGAATTTGATATATTGAGTAAGTTTTATTGTCAGAATAAACTTAAAAATGTTTGGTTCCAATGAAGAAATCATCGTCACTATTACATTTTCCTTCCGCATTCGTCGATTTGTTTATAGAACCCTATCCTTATTCTTCTATCTGATGTTGATATTCTTGATATATTGGTTTTGATTTTGTTGGGATTTTGGTGGATTATCTTTTGGTTGCTCAAGAGTTCCATGTTTATTAAAGATAAATAGGTAATACACTTTTTTACTCTTGATTTATGCACATTTAGTAGTCAAATACCTCGACATCATTATCAAATCATGAAAAATGTATTTATTCATTTAACCGCCATGAAATATTCGACATTATAAGTTATTTGGTTTTCCCCGCTAACATGTGCAATTGTTGAGTATCCACCTTGACATGCATATGGATGGAATCGAAAAACCTTCTCTTTGAGAATGAAACAAGGAAAAGATGCCTTATAAATTTAGCATTTTAATGTATTGAAATTGTTATAGCATTGGAATTCAATTGAATTATTTGTTCTGCATTTGTAGCCCGCCTTATATATTATACTTTTATGGAATTGTTATGGTTACATACAAGTAAACTACATATTATTTATACTTACGAACTGAGAGGTTAATCCTTATCTCATTGATCTCCCTTTGGTAAGAGGGATCACTCCTCAATTTTCTAAGCAGGGTGTTTTACCTTACAAGGTCTTAAATCATATATCTTTTATTTCATTTACAACATCCTTATACCTTTATAATTTCATGTCTCTTATTTGTCGGGTCAAGTTTAGATATTTGGTTAAACAAAATAGAAGAGATATTTCGTAATTTGAATGTGAAGGCTTTTATTTTACGATTTGGTTGGATAAAAATGTAGTTGTTTAGAGGAGGTTTTGAGGATATATACACGAATTAGTTTAATAAACTATGATGCAAAACAAGGTTTATAAGCTACATTGGAAAGATCAATTTTAAGAATAATCGTTAATATTGTTTATATACACTTACTATTAACCATTTTTATAAATGTTTAACATTGAAACATTATTACGTTTACAAAAAATAAAAAGTTGTACTAAATCTCTTTGTTAAGAAGAAACAATTCATGTTAATGAAAAAAAATATTCACTTATGACCTTTTAAAAAACGGTTCCAATATACAATACAATAGATTACAATTCATTGTATTAGCTGTCGATTTAAGAATTATATTTTATCATAACTTAGTTACCTATTTTTTAACAAAACAAATTTCGTCACCGCGCAACGCGTGGTGCCACACACTAGTTTAATATAAACGAGATTGATTTGGAACTTGGATGAATTTATTTGATGCTTTCATCGTCATGTGATCTTTAGAAAAGTTTCGTGAACTTCAATAGACTTACTTTTTAGGGAAATTAATTAAAATGCCCCAAGTTGACTAAGACTATGTTTATTCACAAACCAAACCAAATCAATCTTTATTAAAAAATTAATTTCTCTCTCTTCCACCTATCCAATCTTTAATTCCAATCTAATCTAACTTTTTTTATACTTTATTCACAATCCAAACCAAACTTAAAAATTATATTATAAAAATTATATATTTAATATTTTAGTATATATATATGTATATATATATATATATCTTTTAATTCCAATTAAAATAAATAAAAATAATTTCATATTTTAAAACATAATTATAAATATAAAAAACTTACAATTGAAGAGAAATATTGGTGTGTTGAAAATATGTCAAGACTGGTCTCTATTTGTAGAGAATTGAAAAATATGAATTTTAGTATATTTTTTAATTTTTAATTTTTTATTAAAATTATCTTTTTAATCAGATAAGATTTATCCTAATAAAATCTAAACCAACCAATTACAATTTGACACCTAATATATCTTTTATCTACAAAAATCTAGTTTATTAATAAAATACTACTCAAACTTTGTTTGCACCAGCAAACCGTTTGCAAGGGTTTGGTTTGCTTGAAATTAATTTTTCTTTTCTTTTAATTGAAAACTTTTTGTCTTATTAGAAAATAGTTTGGTTTGGTTTGTTGCTGAAGGTGGTCTAACGGTTCATCGAAATGCCCTTTCTCTCTTTCAATTTGCAAAAATATCCTGAAAATCCATGGTCTCACCCGTGGCCCACGGATGTTTTTAAAAAATATGATTTATCCGTGGGCAAGACATTAAGTCCGTGGACCACGGATTATAAATCCGTGGGCAATATATTTTGTCCGTGGCCCACGGATGTTTTTACAAAATTTGACACAATTGTGAATTTTGAATTGAATGTTATACTTTCAACCCCTATACTTATTTATTTAATTTACTTTATACATTTTACTTTCATAATTTTAATTTTACATTTAATACATATAATCGTTTATTAACTAAAATACGTTAAAAATACGTTTTAATTTTAACAAGTTACACCATTATAATCGTCCCTTCGATACGTTCGAAATGAGCCCAATATTGAATATTTTTGGATTTATTTATTTTATTATATACTACATAAAAGTATTTTTAATATTTACAATTCATACTCTTATAGTTAATTATTTCATTTATGGTACATCTCTTATTTTTTTCAATTTTGTTTTACACTCATCGCATTAACATATTAATAATATATTAACTAATTCATTAAATCGTTTTAAATTATTATTATTTGTATGTGTTTATAGATATCGTGAATGACAATAGGACAAGGTTTCACGCGAAGAATATGAATTTTAAATATAAAAAATATTTTTATGTAGTATATATGATATATAATAAAATAAATAAATCCAAAAATATTCAATATTGGGCTCATTTCGAACGTATCGAAGGGACGATTATAATGGTGTAACTTGTTAAAATTAAAACATATTTTTTTAACGTATTTTCGTTAATAAACGATTATATGTGTTAAATGTAAAATTAAAAGGGAAATTAATTAAAATACCCAAAGTTTGACCAACTGTTACCAAAATACCCAAAAAAAAATTCATTTTGCAAAAATACCCAAAATACCCGCGATGGATCCCGCGATCGCGGGCTAGGGCTGACGTGGCACGTATTTTGGCCCCAAATGCCCCGCGAAGCCCCTCAACTTTGGCCGCGGTGCACTTTTGGTCCCTGTCCGCGTTCGCAGTCCGCGATGGCCCGCGATGGGCCAAATTTTACAGTTTTGGTCCCTGAAAATTTACACTTTTGGTCCGTGAAAATTTACACTTTCAGCCCCTGTACTTAGACGAATCTTGCATGTTTTTACTGTTTTTTTCCACAATTATTGTACTTTGAAGACTGATTTGTGGTTGAAATTCATTTGCATGTTTGAGATTTCATCCATAAATATCAGTAGTATGCAATTCACAATTCACACTTCCTCTTGCTTTCTTTCTTGATTTCTCTCTTGCTTTCTTTCTTTGAATTGATTTCTCTCTTCTCTCATTTCATCCACAAATGGCACCGTCATCAAACCCTAAGTCTACTCCTGAAAAAATGCCACCTCAAATCGAGGTCGCCATAGCAAAAAAGGAAAAGGAGATAGATGAACTAACAGAAGAGTGGAAAAAAATTATGGACAGGAAGGCAGTCCATTTGAGAAAGATCGAAGAGGAAGACAGGGAGATCAAAAGGATGAAAGGGGATATAAAAGCGCGGGAGGCTCGTGTTCGTCGAGAACAAGAAGCAATTCACCATATTCTGCAAGACTTCGCAATTATTCAAGCGAAGGTAAACGAGAAGCAAGCTTGGATTGATGAAACTAAATCAATTTTTAAGTAGGTGGTGGTTATATTTTTTTTTTTGTTTTGTATTTTTTTTACTGTGTTGTTATTTGTATTTTTTTTACTGTGTTGTTGTTTTGTATTTTTTGTTGTTGTTAATTTCTCTGAAAAGTAGTTTTTAAGCCGCTGAACCACGGTTAGGTTGGATACATCATGCAAGGTCAAGTCAGAGGTTACCTCATTCGTGGGCCTACTTCTCTTGTAGAATATATGACAACCCTCAACTCATTTGCTAAAGTGTGTGCGGGTTGTGGTACACAATGGCCATACGTGGTTGCAAAAGCAGAAGCCGTTGAAGAAGGGTCAGAAAGATTGAAGATGAAGAGCTTGTTGGATGGAATACAAACTAGTTGTGTTATCAATGTTCATTTAGAAGCATATGTATGTGTGTGTATATATATAATATGAAATGGGGTTTTGACAAGTTGGTATCACTGGACTCATTTAAGAATTGTGAAAATGGGTATTTGACGAATGATGATTCATGTGTGTTTGGAGCTGAAGTGTTTTAAACACACATGAATCATCATTCGCCAAATACCCATTTTCACAATTCTTAAATGAGTCCAGTGATACCAACTTGGCAAAACCCCATTTATAAACAATTCTACCTTCTCCTATTGCCATTCACGATATCTATAAACACATTCAAATAATAATAATTTAAAACGATTTAATGAATTAGTTAATATATGATTATTATGTTAATGCGATAGGAGTGTAAAACAAAATTGAAAAAAAAATATGAGATGTACCATAAATTAAATAATTAACTATAATGGTGTAATTTGTTAAAATTAAAACGTATCTAATATGAATATATAAACAGACATGTGTACTCAGAGTTAACATTCACTGCCATGGATGCAAGAACAAGGTCAAGAAAATACTAAGAAAAATTGAAGGTCTCCTATTTTCTTTATGTGTGTAAATATATAATACGAATATATATATATATATATATATATCATTTACAAACTAGCTGTGTTATCAATGTTCATTTAGAAGCATGTGTATGTGTGTATATATATCATTTACAAATCAGTGTTTAGATCAACAGTATCATATGGGTTTGTTCCATATGGTTCAAGCTGTGACGGGCCCGGGGTGTGACTGACAGAATGTCTCCTTGGCACGGTTGAAGGGGCGGGATTTGGACACTCTCCACGAGTGTGTCCTACGCATTGGCACCGAGTACATCTTCGTTGTATCGAACTTTCACCACGTGATGGACGTCGATCGTTCTTTCTCGGTCTCCCGGCCCTGTTCTTATCCATTAAAGGTGGATAGCATGGTGGAAGCGGGTCGGGTGGATACACCCATGCTGCAGGGGGTCCAGCTGGGTTTATTACCTCCACGTATGTTTTCCGGTAATATTCGGACGTGAAGAAAGGTACAGCCAAGTCGCTGCAATCTGTACGACCCATATATGTTGCTGCAGCGATGGCATGGCCGCACGGTAACCCAGATTTATCCCATTCGCGACACGAACAAAGGTGGTCTTCCATATTCACAATCGCGTTAATATAGTCATCATGCACCTCGTACTTCCCATACCCGATTGCTCTTACCGGCCATGTCGCCGCACGACGCGCCCTGTACTGAACGATATTCTCCGCCGTTGGTGCGAGTGCATTTTGTATCTTAGCTCCTTTTAGGCGTCGAATTTGGTACCACTCTTGTTGAAAGGCCCGAAAGTAGTCCATAAGATTAACAATCGGACATCTACGCGCAAAACGGGAGAGTGCATTCACATACTCTGCACTATTCGAGGTCAGAATGTCATACCGTTGTCCAGGAAAATGGGCCGCGGACCACCTCTCCGGTCCAGCATCGTCAAAGACTTTGGCTGCTTCCTTGACACTGTATCGTAGCATATTCATGTACTTGTTAAACTCCCGATCCGTATATGCTCTGCATGCCGCCCAATAGACATCCTTGTAGGTGGTAATACGTTTGTCCTTGGATTTGGCGTTCATCTCCAAATGTCGACAGCATATGGCGTGAGGGGCGTTTGGGTACATGGCAGAGATTGCAGCGCTTATGGAAGGAGCCCTGTCAGACATAAACACCAACCCTTGCGGGTCTCCGATAGCTTGTCTCAACATGGACAGAAACCAAGTCCACTCGTCCCCGGTTTCGGACTTGCCTACGCCGAAAGCTACTGGAACGATGGAGTTATCCCCGTCCATGGCAACCGCCAGGAACATCATACCCAAGTTACGGCCCTTTAAATGGGCTGCGTCTATTATCAGGACACGACGTAGATTTTCCAGAAATGTGCGGATCTGCAAAAATATAGGTTAAAATGTTATAGTTTATAATGTGTAAATGTTATAGTTTATAATGTGTAAAAATATGACGTGTTAAAATATGTACCGCGGGTCCAAGGGCCACGAAGCACATCTCAAACCGTCCACGTGAATCGGTCCGTAGCTGCGTGACAGTACCAGGGTTATGCAGCTGCAAATTATATAAATATGTCGGGAGTCGTTCATACGACTCCTCGAACGTGCCTCTCACCATAAACAGTGCATGGCAGCGCGCACGCCAAGCTTGGTGGTAATCAATCGTGACGCCGAACTGCCGGTGAACGTCGTGGACGATGTCCTTTGGACGCAATGACCTGCTAACATCAAGAAATTTGTTTTTCAGGATCGCACCCAAAGTCTTTTTGCCGGCTTGTTTGTGGTGGGGATTAAGTTGCGTCCTCGTACAAGTGTGTACGTCGTGCAACTTTCTAATCATTATCGCCCCTCCTTTGGGACCCGTGTGAATCGCGTACAACCTCCACTCACACTTTTCTCTAGCACATTCAACTACGTATTTGATTTTGTCAGATGCCCGCACGCGACTTTGGAAACCCTCTTCCAAGAACTTGAGTCTGATCTGACTTGCTAAGAGATCCTTCGAATCGAATATCTGACCTGCTGTTAAACTTTCGCTACGAATATAAGGTGTAGGTTCGTAGCTTTGTGTCTGGGTATGGGAGTCTGGAAGAATAGGGGCATATCAAAAAAGTCATTTATCTAACTACATGATTTTCTACTAGGGGTATATTCTTCGTGATCATCATTATCGGTGTCTGGTCTGTCTATTTCAGAATTACCCGTTCTGAAAACGTGGGTTTCGTCATTAGCAACTCCAGCAGTACGCCATTCGTGTGGTTGTGGTGATGGTGGTGGTGGTTGTTGTTGTTGAGAATCAGGCTGCTCTATTTGGAGGTCTTCGTCGTCGTCACCCTCCTCGTCACCGTCGTCGTCACCGTCGGATACGCCGGGATACACAAAGAGTAATGGGGGTCTTTCTGAATCGACTACAAGGTGCAGAAAAGTAGAGATATCCCCATCGTTGGATAAATCCACAAATGACACGTCGCCATTTTTAAACACTAACTTGTAAATATCAGAAGAGTTGATTCCACATTTTTGCATGGCGTATGCAACAAACTTCTGATAAGTATAGTTTACTGACACTTTTACACCATGCTTAGATTTATAAGCAAAATTCCACTCATTGTTATCTTGCACTCATTCACCATCAAAACAGAAATATAGCTTAGCTTTTGCAACAGATGAACTCATTTTTTCAGTAGTATCTCAAACACAAAATATTGCAGAAAGAAATATTGCAACAATGAAATCGTTGTGTGAGAATTATGGCTTGAATTTTACGTCTATTTATGAATGAAACAACCAACATATCAGAAAACCAATCTCTCATTTCATCCACAAACTGATATTCCAAAAACATTGATTTAACATTGATTGAAACATGCAATTGAATTTCAACCACAAATCGGTCTTTAAATTGCAATAATTGTGGAAAAAAACAGTAAAAGCATCAAGATTCGTCTAAGTATAGGGGCTGAAAGTGTAAATTTTCAGGGACCAAAAGTTGAAAATTTCAGGGACCAAAACTGTAAATTTTGGCCCATCGCGGGCTGCGATCGCGGGCAGGGACCAAAAGTGCACCGCGGCCAAATTTTAGGGGCTTCGCGGGGCATTTGTGCCCAAAATACGTGCCACGTCAGCGTATCCCGCGATCGCGGGACCCCATCGCGGGTATTTTGGGTATTTTTGCAAAATTGAAAAATTTTAGGGTATTTTGGTAACAGTTGATTTGACTTTGGGTATTTTAATTAATTTCCCAAATTAAAATTATGAAAGTAAAAGATATAAAGTAAATTAAGTAAATAAGTATAGGGGTTAAAAGTTTAAGATTCAATTCAAAATTTACAATTGTGTCAAATTTTGTAAAAACATCAGTGGACCACGGACAAAATATATTGCCCACGGATTTATAATCCGTGGTCCACGGACTTAATGTCTTGCCTACGGATAAATCATATTTTTTAAAAACATCCGTGGGCCACGGGTGAGGCAACGGATTTTCAGGGTATTTTTGCAAATTGAAAGAGAGAAAGGGCATTTCGATGAACCGTTAGTCAACTTAGGGCATTTTAATTAATTTCCCTACTTTTTATACATTCTCCCTCAAAATGATCTTTCTTTAAACATATCCAAAAACACTTGCAATGATAGTGCCGACTTAATCGTTGCACTACATGAGAGTTTATCTTCATATTTGATGAGCAATACGTTTCAAATGTAAAAAGTTATCGACGCCACTAATCTATACATATAATAAATAAGTAACTAACATGTCACGTGTCGTCTTCTGGTGAGCCGACTTCAGTATTTTCCCGCCTAAAACATGTATCTGGACGCAGTTTACATTATAAGTTCAATTAGCTCACTCACCTTCACTCCTCCTTAAATCTCTCTTTAATTCATTTTTTTTAATTTATATGTTACATTTACTACCTTTATAATTAGGTATGTAGTTTACTTTTAATCCCTTACTTTTTTATTTTTCATTTTAGACTCTTATCATATAAACATAAATAATGTATATGAACTACAATGCATTAAAAACATTTCTATTTTTTATAAATTATACCATTGTAATCGCTTCGTCAATACATTCGAAATGAGCCCAATATTGAATATTTTTTGAAATTATATTATTAAATATCATAAATATATACGAATTAATGTGTCGTGATTAGTATGGGATTTGTTGAAATTAGTATGGGATTTGATAGAAATAATCACTAAATTGTCGTGATTTTCTTTTTGCAATTTCATATCAAATTTTACTTCAAAGTTGAATTCCTTCGACGAATTACAATTCTATCAAATTCCATTCTGTCAACGAAACACATTTACAATTAATTATCATACGAGATCTAATTACTTGAAAAAAAAGATATCACTTATCAACTGACTTTTGGATTATGAGTTCGAACATTTTTCAAAAATATAAATATGCAAATATTTTAGTATAGTATATTTAATTATTTATACTTTCTTAATCATGATTAAATTATTTCCTCTAATTTTAATTGAACTACATAATATCAGTTATCAACAAATGGTTAGTTAATGATATTTTCAAAGTCAAATTGTTATGTTTCTCGTTAATTCACTTTAAACTAATCTTTCATAATAGTTGATTTGGTTATAATTATATAAAAAAAAATTGATTGATATTATTATAAAATATAAGTATACGATTGATATAGATATTTAAGGCGTCACGCTTACCAAATCACATCATCTTATTGGATGAATATAAAAGGACCAAGAATCTTATCAGGGTTAGCGCTTACCAGGTAAATTGTACATACAATGCCATTTTGGTGGACTAAAATCTTACCTATTAAGTAAGTGATGTTGGATTTTATCGATAAGCGCTTAACGGGTAAGTGTTCGGGTAAACGTCACCTTAATCAAGCGTTTTTATGTATTTTTGCTAATTTGTGGATGATTAAATACCGACCTTATCGATTCAAAACTTAAAAACTCACAAGTTTTGTATTTTATTTTCTTATGATTGTCTTCTATCAAATCTTTACATATAGTTACTTAAAAACCTTGACATATAATCAATTAATCATCATATTCAACCAAATATATTCTCTTTTCGTTTTAAAAAAAATATTTTATAAAGTTATTTTAAGCGAAATAACATATCCAACCTCATAGTTTATATTTTTTATTTTTCGAAAATAAATGTTTATTATAAATTTATAAATGGAATATAAGTTTTCTGACATGATTTAACTTTTTTAATTACCTCTTGTAATACACGGGGTCGAACCTAGTATAGAATATAAGATGTGAAATAATGAATGAAAACTAAACAAATAATATCAAATAGATAAGACAATGAAATGTTATATGCTTTTTTATCTTTAAATTATGATATTCTCTTTTTAATTATTGATGGAAAATTAATGGTTTGATTTCAAGAAAATGATGATTTGAAAGAGAAACCCACAAAATCTCCAATGCTTGTGTTTCCATCATTAAAGCTTTTTTCCTTCACAAAGTTGACCGGATTCAAAACTTACATATCAACACAAAAGGAAAATTTCAAAAAAAAACATTTTCTTATTTTTAATGATTAAGTCTATAAATTATTATTTTTTTAAAGAAAAAATGGCTAATTGTTCTCATTTGGAATGATTAAGTCTTAAAACTTCTTTCTAAACAAATCATTCATTAAACTTTTAGAAATTGGTTACCTACATACTTTTAACCAAAGCTACATAAAACCAGTTAGGAAGATTTTAAAATTAAAAAGGTTTAAATCGGTTTTACCATTTTTAAACCCTAAGTCATTCAAAACCCTTGCCAACCCTCGTTGCCTCAGTGGCGTCCGCTTTTTATCACAATCGTTGGACCCTCACATCAATCCTTCTCTTTTCAACTTTTTTCGGTTATCTATCTTTTTTATATGTCGTGCTCCATTAAATTTTGTAAAAGATGGAGAATGAAAGACAAAAATACATATTTAAAAGAGGGAGATCGATGGTGGGGGCCAGGGGTATTAACGAGCCGAGTTCAGTCGAGTAGTAGGTTACTCGAGTCGAGCTTGAAAAAATAATACCAGGCTCAAGCTCGACTCGAGCTTGATTAATTTCTCAAAGTCGGCCTCGAGCTCGAGCTCGATTATTTTTTCAATGTTCGAGCTCGAGCTCTATGCTCGTTTATTAGCTCGAATTAGAGATCGATTAACTCGTTTGTGTACTCAAGATCGATAATTTTTATAATATGATTATATAATTTGTAAACATATAAATATGTAAAACTCGAAAAAGTGTATGCTCGAATGGCTCTGCTCGGCTCGACTCGACTCGTAAAAGCTTAATTGAGCTTTCGAACGAGCCGAGTCGAACATTGGTGTTATGGAGCTCGACTCGTTAACTTAAGCGAGCTTTATTTTGGGTTTGAGATTGACTCGAGCTCGACAACAATTAGGCTCGAGCTCGAGTAGCTTGTTAAAAGCTCGACTCGTTTACACCTTGGGGGTCAACAACATGGCGCGACGACGAGGAGCAATATTGTATGTGTGGGGTTTGAATGACATGGAATTTTTTTTAATTTACAACCTTCCTAAGTGGATTTAAGTAGCTGTTTTAGATAAAAATGTGAACCAATTTTTAATAATAATTAATAGGGAAAGTATGGGCAAGTTCAAACGAGAAGCTAAACCTTATGCAAGAAAGCAAGGAGTGGGATATCATATATGATACACAAGCTTAATCATATGTGATTAAACACATGTTACATTACCAAAGGGCCTTTGGCCTAGCGGTATGGGAACCTTTGTCCTCGTAGGAGGTCAGGGGTTCAAACCTCACCAAAGGTGAGGAGGGTGTGTGAGTTTAATTGTTACATTTGCCGTATATGAATATCATATACTTCAAAAAAAACATGTTACATTGGCAATACATAGACGTTTAATCATATATGATTAAACACAAACACATGTCGTGTAATCGTATATGATATCACACTTCTCGCACTCTTGCATAATGTTTAACCTCTCGCATGATCCTTCCTCAGGGAAAGTAACCCAAATTGCCATTTCAAACAAACAAATTGGTCTCCTAGCCATTTATCTCTCATTTTGACCGAAATATCACTACTTTTGCAAAATCTTGCGGACCTAACCACAAGGGTTGTGACGTACTGGTTAAGGCCCTGTGGATGTGATGAAATATCCCATCTACCCAGGGTTCGAATCCAGACGTACACAACAATTGTGGCCACTGAGATTTAATCAGGGATGATATCTTACAGTCATAATTTGCCAAGAAATTAGTCTAGACATAGCCTAGGATACCCTTCCCCAAAAAAATCTTGCGGACCTAACTAAAAGACACCAAAAAAACGAATTTGATCAATTTTTCTTAACAAACTTGCAGATGTAGGTTCGCAAAAGACCGGAAAATTGTGGAATTAATAACATTTTAATAAAAATGAGGAAAATAACTAAAAGACCAATTTACATTATAAAAATGGCAATTTAAGTCGATTTCCCTAATTAATATCAACATTAACAATAATGGAAAAAATACAAAGGGGGGAGGGGGGTCAAATGTAAAAGCTAAATGGGGTATAAGAACTGTAGGGGTGGGGGATGGGATTAAAAAAGAGAGATTATAAAACATAAACCATACTAATCATAAATGTAATTTTAAAACCATAAGTACAAAAATAGAAATATTTGACACTACGAAAGTCATAGTTACTATTATTAGCTTAATACATTTCGAATATTTTATCCTAATAAAAATAGAAGAGTTCCCAAATGAACCAAAACAAACAAGACAAGATATAATGCATGAAACCTTGCATAACCTGAGGAGATTGTTTCTGTAAAGACTTCTGACTTAAAAAGCAGTTTAGAGATTAAGATGTTACCAAGAAAAATGTTGGGTCTGATGGTTGGACAAGAGTTTCTGCAAAACACCACCATTTCTGGACACAAATCACTCTCTCCTATAAACTTTGATTGATATAAAGTTACAAGTCTAAAGACAATGAATGCAAGAAAAGATTTTATAGACAAAACATACAAGTTGGCTACAAGGTCAAAGGGCAATTTTGTAATCTACTTTTTAAAAAAATTGTGCCCAGAAATCACATCAAAACTACATGAATCCTAGGACCAGGCCTGATTGATGTAGGTTTTCACACAAAAAAAGATGCAACATTTACAATCCAACCTTAACAAACCCAAGAAAAACAAAAAAAGCCCTTGGGTAGAATTCAAGAAAAAATGCACAAAGAAACCCCATTTGTATTTAGTTTTACATCAGCCAAGAGCTTTTCACCATGTAACATGGTTAATGCCTGAAGGGTTTCTATCAGCCATTGGGCACTAGTTTATAGATATAAAAATTTCAGCACAAAAACGAATCCAACTTAACTGACAGATAACTCATAAGAAGTTCTCAAACTGCAACAATGCTTCACAAAGATTCTGAGGAAAAAAACATTGGTATTGTAAAATATAACAGAAAAGAAAGGCAAAACACCACCACTCTCAGTCAAAGCCTCTAATGGAGCAAGGCTCATCACACCGAATTTCCATTTTTCTTAGATCAAAAGCTTCTCAATGGCATCCTGAAGTTGCAAACAAAGAGGTCAAAATCCATGAAACAGTGGCAATTAAGATAAGGAGGGTAATTAGAAGGGTAATTAGGTAAAACCTTAAGCTGCTGTATTTGGGATCTTAATTGACTTCCTTCATTAGATGTAACTGAACATGCAATGACGGATCTGGTGACTCCACATGCTCTCCCAAGAGCTTGCTTTGAAGGAACAAAAACATAGGGTACATTCTGCCAAAACCATAAGGATCATTAGTTCATTGTAACTTGTAAGGGAATAATCAATACTCCAAACTAGATCAAGTGCTTATCATATAGCAACAGAAATCGATTAGAAAAATGAATTTCTCACAGTACACAAGAAACAGTTTAGATGCAAAAGTAAATAGGTATGAATAAAAAACTATATAAAAAATGTAAATCATAAAACATCAGATTTGAAGTACCTTATCTTCAGCAAGCAGAGGAAGATGGAGAATAATTTCAAGGGGCTCAGCATCAGCTGCCATCACTACAAATTCAGATATACCCCTGTTCAGGGTCTTCGTAGCTGTAGTTTCAAGGGATCAAGACTAACATTAGAGATACATTAACTAATAATAAACCCAAGATCATTCATCACAAAATTAATGAATTCCTGCCAATGGTATTTTAACTTGATATGTATGATATAGCATGCATTTGTGATCTTTGGGTGAGTATGAGTAACATTTTACTTTTACAGAATGAAATCTTAGACATGAAGGTTGCCAAATGAGTTTTAATCTTCATGTAATGATGTGTTAAGCAAAAAATACAGTCTTCACCAAGTAAAATGAATACAGGTAGGATTATATGATTATATTTTGATTATAAGATTATATTTTAACTGAATTCCATTTTCTATAAACAAATTATAAATAATTATACAAAAATTAAGTTACCTTTTTATTAATTGATTACTATAAAACAAATATTTTCAACATATTTCAAAAAATTATTACACACAAATCTTACAAAATCCCACGAAATACCGATGCGCTTCCTAAATCCCATGTTTGTGGATTTCAATAAAATCCCGGGATTTCAAATCTAAGGGGGTGTTTGGTTTGTAGAAATGGAATGGATTGGATTTCATGTAGGGATTTGGATTTGGAGGGATTTGGATTTGGGAGGATTTGGAATCGTTTTGTGTGTTTAGTTAGTAGTATTTGGCATGGTTTTAAAAGGCGGAATCAAGCCTCGAGGCGTTTTCCTCCAATGAGGCGAGGCGTAAGCCTCAAGACGTGTATATATATATAATATATAATTCCATACAAAATAAAATTGATAAATACTAATAATAAGCAAAAGTGCAAAACATAATTCCATACCAAATTTTAAACGTCATAACTTAACAAAATTACCAGTCATAAGTTCACAAAAATGGAGTTTGATTGTAGGAGAAAGTAACCGAGAGAGAAGAAGAAGATGGTCAGCCGGAGTTTGATTGTAGGAGAAAAAATGGAGTTTGATTGCATTAAACAACTCAGCCCCTTTATCTCTAGACACAATTAATAAAAGTATAATTGCTTTTTAACTTTTTCTACTTTTTTTTAAAGACTAAAGGTTACTAAATATAAATCTATAAGTTACTTTTTAAACACAGGGGACAAAAACTCAGAAAATATAGGAAGGAGTTGAGGCTTAAGCCTCACTAGCGCCTCACGCCTCATGCCTCACGCCTCATGCCTCACCGAAGCGCCTCAGTCATCAAGGCGTAAGCCTCGTCCAGGTCCGTGAGGCTTAAGCCTCAGATGCGGTTTTGGACCGCCTCGCCTCGAGGCTTAGGCCTCAAACGCCTTTTAGAACCATGGTATTTGGAATGGATTTGAATTCCATTATTTATAAAAAATCATTAAAAATTTTATAAAAATAATTAAATTACCGGTTATTGAACTAATTACTAGAAAACAAATGTTTTTAACATATTTTTAAACATTATTACATACAAATCCTATGAAATCCCTTGAAATCCTAGCCACCTCCTTGGGATTTCTAAATCCTATGTTTGAGGGATTTCAAACAAATCATAGGATTTCAAATCCCGCAAACCAAACATGGATTGGAATGGACTTAAAATCCAAATCCCCCAAATCCATTCCATTCCTGCAAACCACACGGTGCAACGGACCCTAAGTAATCATTCAAACCAAACATGGGACTGGAATGGAATTGAATTTCAAATCCGTCGAAATCATATTCAATCCTACAAACCAAATGGGACCATAACTATCATCAAGGTTCCAAACTCATTTACTCCAGTCATGTATATAAAATTCAATATCGTATCAGCTTTCCTATATAACTAAAGGGTGACCCGGTTAACCTATCGCACTAAGACTTCTTTTCCATGAATCTTACAATCAGAGTCCGTATGTAAATTAAAATTTTACAAAATATTTAGGGTTTGTGGAGGGGTAAAGATCATACCTTCATTGGCACCTTTTTTGAGTTGTTTGTAATTAGCGGCTTGTTGAACAAGGTCCAATATTGTTATTGTAAGCTGAGCATCAGCCAATGGGTAGGCTTTCGGGTTTACTGCTTCTCCTGTCTACAAAAGAAATTGAAACAAAAACCATGGAAATTCAAATGCATTCAATACATATATCGTTTGTTATTGAACATAAAAAAGGCAAAGTGGAAGACATATTGAAAGGTGAAAGACGACACAGAAAGAGAGATTACCATTTTTCTTTTTCGGCGAATAAGCTGAAAGAAGGGAGGAGCGAGGGGCTAGGGTTTTAAGGATTTATAAAAGAGGGGTTAGGGTTTTATGTAGAAATGATGCAGAACTATATTAGACCGTAAAACGACACCGTATAGTTGTGCGGTTTAGGATGAATGTTGCACATTCCAATATTCCATTTTAAAATAAAATAAATGGGGCTTTTATGTTTTTTCATGGTCTTTAATTTTTTTTAGTCCCTTTAAAAAAATTAACCAATTTTTAAAAAAAATTCAAAAATAACCATTCTTTTCTCCTCAAACATTGATGGAGGAGAAGAGGCCCACGACGTAACTTAATTCGGTAAAAATTAAATAATACAAAAATTAAAATTTGACTGATGTGACACAATATGCTTGAATTGATGTAAGATTCTTTGATTTGACATAAGATTCCATGATGTGATATAAAATTTCATTATTTGACAGATTTGACAACACACTTACCAAATAAAAACAAAAAACACACCTCGTAACTCTCCCCAGCTCGCGTCGGTCGGCGCTAGTCTCCTCCGGCGGCGCGAGGTCGGCGTTGACCCGTGATTTTTTTTTAATTTTTAATTACTTTTTATTTAATTAATTAATTTTAAAAATACATTAATTTCTTTAAAATTTTAATTAATTTTAAATATAATTTAATTTCTAAATTAATCAGTTTTTAAATAGATTTTTAAAGACTTTTTATGTTATATTTTAATTATTAATAAATTAATAAATACTATTTTAAATAAAAAAATTCAATAAAAAATTCTAATTATTGAAAACTTTTATTTAAAATCGTATTTATTAATTTTTTTAATAATTAAAATATAACATAAAAAGTCTTTTAAAAAGTATTTAAAAATCTATTTAAAATTGATTAATTCAAAAAATAAATTATATTTAAAATTATTTAAAATTATTTAAAATTATAAAGAAATTTATGTATTTTTAAAATTAATTAATTAAATAAAAAGTAATTAAAATTTAAAAAAAAATCGTCGGTCAACTCCGACCTCGCGCCGCCGGAGGAGACTAGCGCCGGCCAGCGCGAGCTGGGGAGAGTTACGAGGTGTGTTTTTTGTTTTTATTTGGTAAGTGTGTTGTCAAATCTGTCAAATCATGGAATCTTATGTCAAATCGAAGAATCTTACATCAATTCAAGCATATTGTGTCACATCAGTCAAATTTTAATTTTTGTATTCTTTAATTTTTACTGAATTAAGTCACGTCGCGGGCCACTTCTCCTCCAGTAATGCTTGAGGAGAAGAGAACGGTTATTTTTGAATTTTTTTAAAAGTTGGTTAATTTTGTAGTTGGTTTTTTTAAAGGGGCTAAAAAAATTAATGACCCGTTTTTTTATCGTTGTTTTAAGAAGTTCTTCGCTTCGTCATATCATATGTGTAGTGGCTTAAGATTTTTTTATACAGAGGGGGCAGCCCCTCCGATCAAGAAAAAAAAGACAAATTTGGAGTTTTTTTATTTTTTTGACAGAAAATAAAACCAAAGAGCATCCGGTGGAAGTTAAATCAAAGCAATCACCAGAAAAGAGCAAAACTCAACCAGCAGAGAGGGGAAAAGAAAAGAGAAAAGAGAGAAGAGAGAGAAAGGGAGAGAAAACCAACCACTAGGAAAGGTTCCAGACATGTCTAGCATGGGCAACATTGGCAGAAGGCTTCAAAGTGAAGCTAAGAGCCTAGACCGAACATCATCCGACACTGTCTTAACTACCGTCTAATGTGGTCCTCTCTTATTCTTGAAGATATGGTTGTTCCTTTCATTTCATAAGTGGTAGACGGTCCCAGCCAACACTAATCTGCGAATAATAGACCATATGGTCTTCCCTTTCGTGGCCGACTAGAGAATTCTGATAATGTTCGCCCAGGTGTCTAGGACATTAGGGAGGTTCAACTTCGGCTTGAGGTCAAGTCGAGCCTGCTTAGGAAAGGGATGTTGATCCAAACCCTCAGTGATTTGATAATGACCCTATCTTAAATACTTAGTGAAAATTGTAAGTAAACAATATGTATCAGAGTTTCACTATCGCTGATAAGTACTAAGATCTTACAGTACTGCTGATAGGAACTCTCGCACTTTTAGATTAAACATTCAGCGAACACTGTTCACCATATCGCTGAGTCTGTTCAGTCCTTATGGTGATCGCTGATAAGTTAGTTGTTTACTTATGATCCCTGAAGACAAGATTCACGTCAACAAAGGTTCTACGCTGAAGTCGAAGATCAAGCTCAAGAACCAGCGACAAGTCTCCTAATGAACTGATGCGGATCAGCGAAGACTCAGATTTGTCCACTCAACGTGAAGTATCAAGTACAAGACTTCAGCTATCGCTGAACTTTATCATTCGCTGAATAGTAAATGATAATCGCTGAATCAACGAAAGCTGATCATGAAGTCCTCCGTACAAAGTACTTTTGTCTTAACCTCCCTTGCACGCCACCGTACGAAATGTCAGAAAAGAACCTCCGAAAATCTGAAATCGTACAACCACTCTGATACTACACTGTTCATTCATGCGGCTACTAAGGTTGTCAACAAAGGTCAATGACATGCAACCAATCCGCTGATGACACGTGTAAAGTGTATACTGAATTGCATTAAATGCATGCAGTATATAAAGAGATGAACTCACTTCATTTGAAATAACTTGCTAACTCTGGACAAGTTCAAATCTCTCTCAAGATAGGATTTTATTAGTAATCTCCATATCTTTCTTAGTGCAAGAAACCTTAGTGTTCCAACTTGTTTAGATTTAGGTTTATCCTTAATCTTGTTTCCGCAACAAGCTGTAAATTGTTAATGATTTATCAATAAACAATTTAGAAAAGTAAAATAGTGTGTTTGTATTCAACCCCCCCCCCCCCCCTTCTACAAACTTGTTTAAGCCTTTCGGGACCAACAAGTGGTATCAGAGCAGATTTGTTTAAACTCATAAACAAGATCTAATCTAAGATTTTTCTCTTCCTAGCTACTATCTGAAAATGGCCAACTCAAACACAAACACTCACTATATAGACAATGGTTCTCTTGCAAAACCCCCTAGATTTTCCAGAGATAACTTCAACTTATGGAAAAATAGGATGACACTCTTCTTAGAAGGTGTAGACCCTACTATACCTTACTATCTTGAAAACGGTCCACACATCCCTGTAACGATTGATCCTGCCGTTCCAGCCACTGCAACTAGAGCTGCTATTCCAGAAAGGCTGATTCCAAAGGAAATCCATCATTGGACCGATGAAGACAAGAAGAAAGTGGCTATAGATACAAAAGCCAGATCCATACTATCCATGGCCCTTCCTGACGAAGTCTACCATTCCGTCATGAACCTGAAATCCTCAAAAGCCATGTGGGACACAATATGTGTTCAGTATGAAGGAACGTCTGAAGTCCAGGATTCAAGAAAGATCAACCTGGTAAGACAATACGAAAGTTTCATCTCTGGTAAGAATGAAACTCTCTCTGAAGTACATCAACGTTTTAACTGCTTAATTATAGATCTAAAAACGGTTGGTAAGGAATATTCAAACTTTGAAGTACTGACAAAGTTTTTAGAATGTTTACCTGAAAGCTGGGACAATTATTCCATGTGTCTCAAGCTGTCAAAAGATCTAAGATCAATGACACTTGCTACCTTATATGGCACATTGCTGAATCATGAGCAATCTAGCCATCTTAAGAAGAATCTTGTAAAAGATTCCAAAAGCACCCCTGTTGCTTTAATCTCAGAGGAACCTTCTACTCAGCGACCCGTGGTCACTATCACTGAGTTAGAAAGTAACTCTGAAAGGTCATCAGATTCTGATTCTTCAGATGATGAATCCTTGGCTCTCCTAACTAAAAAGTTCAGGAGATTCGCCAAGAAGAAAATGTTTAGAAAGAACAAAACTCTTTCTATAGCTGACAAGCCTAAGTCATCAGCTTTTGTTGATAAGGCTACTGCTACTTGTTTCAACTGCGAAAAGACAGGTCATTTCGCTAACGAGTGCAGGTCAAAGAAAATCATGAGACCTTCAGCTTTTACAAAGAAATCCTTTGTTCCAAGGAATAAAGACGACAAATACTTAAAGCTGAAGGAGAAGTATGCAAAGCTGAAAAGCTTTAAGAAGAAAGGAAAAGGCCTGATGGCTGACTATGATTGGGCTGCTTCTGATGAAGAAGCCTCATCATCTGATTCTGAAGATGATGAAGCAAATCAATGTCTCATGGCCAAGATTGAAGAAGAGGAAGAAAGTTCAGACATTCCCTCCACTTCAACATCTGCCATTCAGGTATCACCTTCCTTCTTTACCAATATTGTAAATATTGATGAAGCTGATAGTCTCCGTAAAATCGAACTACTGACTAGAAGTTTATACGAAGCCATGAACGGCAAAGCTGTGGTTGAAAACCAAAATCTTGATCTCGCTGAAAAGCTTAAAAATTGCCACCTTCAAATAGAAAAGCTTTCTAAATTTGAAGAAGATTTTAAAGATCAAGTCCATTTAAATCAGCTAGTCAAAATCGAACGAGCGGAAGCTATCGCTGCATTAAAAGCTGAACAAGCTACTGTTGAAGGATGGTGTAATTCTTCAACAAAGATCACTGAGATAATTAAGGCTCAGATTCCTCTGAGTGATAAACGTGGTCTGGGTTATAAATATGATACTCCAATACCAACCACTGAACGTTCAATGCTTAAATTTGGAACGTTCGTATCCTCAATAGCTGACACTTCTTCATCTCAGTGCTCCTCGTCGATTACACCAATCCCTGAGGAAACTCCTACCTCAAAAGGTAAGGAGAAAATGGTTTATTCAAAACCTACCTCTGTCTCTAAAGACAAAGGTAAAGGAATTGTAATTTATCAAAATCCTCAGAAGGGTACTTTAGTACCTAAGCTGAATGCTTCCAAAGCCTTAGTGATTCATTCATCTGGTTCTAGAAATCAGACCTCTGGATCAGTTCAGCGACCTACTCCTAGACTCAGAGTAGATGTCCTTGGTAAGAAATCTGAAGAACTGAATGTTCGTCCTATTTCAAAAACCAATAGTGTACTTGGTGCTGGCACTTCTAATTCCAAATTAAAAGCTCAGCACTCAAGTGGTCCTAGAACTAATTTTAGTTATAGGAAATGTTATCACTGTGGACTTACCGATCATATTGCAAGTAAGTGTCCCACAGCCACCAAAGCTGATAAGATAGCTAAGGTGAAGATAGCACCCAAGAAGACCAAACCAGTTGCAAGTCAGGTCAAGGTGACTCCTACCTCTGAGGTCAAGAAATTGACCAAAGTGAAGAAAGACAAAGTTGAATCTTCAAATGCTGCGAAGACTGCTGAACCCATTCCAACCTCTTCCACTGACAAACACGTATACATGACGAAGTGGGTACCCAAGCAAAACTAATCTTCCTTTGTATTGCAGGTTAAGAAGGGTATCTGGTATCTCGATAGCGGATGCTCTAGACACATGACTGGAAAGAAAAGCCTGTTCGCTGAATACAAGGAAGAGAAGGGTCCCTCTGTGACTTTCGGTGGAAATGGAAAAGGACACACCCGAGGGTATGGTGTACTTTCAAATGGTACAACATCCTTCAGAAGAGTCGCATATGTTGAAGGGCTGAAGCATAATCTTCTGAGCATCAGTCAGCTTTGCGACATGGATAACAAAGTGATTTTCACCAAGGAATCCTGCTTTGTCTCTGACAAAAAGGAGAAGATACCTCTCAGCGGTTATCGTTTGGAAAATGTTTACGTTATAAACATGGACTCAACAACCACTGAGAACACCTGTTTCTTCTCAAAGGCATCTTCTGATGTCAACTGGCTATGGCACAAGAGGCTCTCACATCTCAACTTCAAGACACTGAACACTCTTTCATCCAAAGAGTTAGTCACTGGTCTACCTCAACATTCATACGCCAAAGAATCCTTATGTTCAGCGTGTGAAAAAAGGGAAGCAGACCAAGGCAAGCTTTAAGTCCAAGCAAGTTTCCTCAGTGTCATCTCCTCTTCAACTACTCCATATGGATTTGTTTGGCCCCGTTAACAAACAATCCATCGCTGGAAAGAAATATACGCTGGTCATAGTTGATGAATTCTCTCGTTACACATGGGTAATGTTTCTCCGTTCTAAGAATGACACCCCTGAAGAACTCATCACCTTTGTTCGGAAGATGGAAACTCTGAACAATATGACTGTTCGCTCAATAAGGAGTGATCATGGAACTGAATTCAAAAACAGTTCTCTTGATTCCTTCCTTGAAAGCAAGGGTATTTCTCACAACTTTTCGTCAGTGAGAACACCACAACAAAACGGAGTCGCTGAAAGAAGAAATAGAACAATTATTGAAGCTGCACGTTCAATGCTCAGCGATTCTCACCTGCCTACTCAGTTTTGGGCAGAAGCTGTCAACACGGCTTGTTTTACGCAAAACAGGTCGCTGATAGTCAAAAGATTCAAAAAGACGGCCTATGAACTTTTTCATGGGAGAAAGCCTTCAATCAGCTTTCTTCACATCTTTGGTTGTCAGTGTTTCATACTGAACAACAGAGATGCCCTTGGAAAGTTTGATCCTAAGGCTGATGATGGAATCTTTCTTGGATACTCCTCAGTTTCCAAAGCCTTCAGAGTCTTCAACCGAAGAAGACAAACTGTAGAAGAAACTATTCACGTCACGTTTGACGAATCCCGTTCAGCGAACTCTAAACCGAACGCTGATACAGAAGAACTGAATCAATGGATGTTTTCTCATCTTTGTGATTCAGAAGATGTTCCCACTACTCATACTCATACAACTGAAAATGATGGTCCTACTATCATTCCCAATATGCAGAATAGTGAAGCTGAAACATCTTGGGTCTCAGCTGTTCCTATAAACACTATACCCGCAGTTGATCCAAATGTCTCAGAAATTCCATCTATTTCTCAGCAATCAGTGAATGAAGTGACAAATGCAAGCATTCCTCTCTTAGCTGATTATCCAGAAGTAGCTGAAGCCTCATCTTCAGTTTCTCCAGTTCAAACTGAGTCAGCGACGCATGCTCCGGCTCAGCGATGGACTGTAAATCACCCAATCGATCAAATTCTTGGTGATCCCAACGCTGGTATTCAGACTCGTAGAAGTGCAGGTAATATTTGTTTATTTGTTAACTTTATTTCTCTAACTGAACCAAAGAAAATAGATGATGCCCTCAGAGATCCAAACTAGGTCATCGCTATGCAAGAAGAGCTGACTGAATTCGAAAGAAACAAAGTTTGGAAACTTGTTCGGAGACCAACTGACAAAACAGTGATAGGCACTAAGTGGGTCTATCGAAACAAGTTGGACGAACATAGTACTGTAACTCGCAACAAAGCTCGTCTTGTTGCTCAGGGATACAGACAAGAGGAAGGTATAGATTATGACGAAACCTTTGCTCCAGTAGCAAGACTTGAATCTATTCGTCTTTTCTTAGCATATGCTGTACACAAAAACTTCACTGTACATCAAATGGATGTTAAGTCAGCGTTTCTAAATGGAAAGCTGAATGAAGAAGTTTATGTGGAACAACCTCCAGGATTCTCAGATCCTAAGCGTCCAGGTTATGTTTATAAGCTGGATAAGGCACTTTATGGCTTGAAGCAAGCTCCTCGTGCATGGTATGACACTCTTTCTACTTATCTCCACCTTGAAAAATTTGAGAGAGGTAAGATTGACAAAACTTTGTTTTTTAGAAAAATAAAAGGTCATATCATTTTAGTTCAAATATATGTTGATGACATTATATTTGGTTCTACTAACCCTGAGCTTTGTACTCGTTTCGCTGATAGAATGAAAGATGAATATAAAATGAGTATGATGGGTGAACTAACATATTTCCTTGGTCTTCAGATTAAGCAAACTGAAAAAGGAACTTTTATAAATCAGGGAAAGTATGTTAAAGATATGCTGAAGAAATTCGACTTAACTGAAAGTTCAGCTATGAAAACCCCTATGGCGCCACCGCTGATACTTGATAAGGACACAAAGGGTGTTCCTGTCAATGTCACGCTGTACCGTGGGATGATCGGCTCACTACTATATCTTACAGCTAGCCGACCCGATATTATGTTTGCAACATGTCTGTGCGCACGATATCAAGCTGAACCTAAGATATCCCATATGAAAGCTGTAAAGCGAATCTTTCGATATCTTAAGGGTACAGCGAATCTAGGTCTTTGGTATCCCAAAGATTCAGGATTCGATCTAACCGCCTATTCAGACAGTGATTTTGCAGGTTGCAAAATGGATAGGAAAAGCACCACAGGAGGATGTCAGCTCCTGGGTGGAAAGCTGGTAAGTTGGACAAGTAAGAAGCAAAACTCAGTGTCCACTTCCACAGCTGAAGCTGAGTATGTAGCTGCTGGAAGCTGCTGTTCTCAAGTCTTGTAGATGAGAAATCAACTACTAGACTATGATCTTCAGCTCTCCAAAATTCCAATCTATTGCGACAGCACAAGTGCCATCGCTATAGCAAACAATCCAGTGCTACACTCAAAGACAAAACACATAGAAATCAGATATCATTTTATCAGAGATCATGTGATGAATGGTGATATAGAACTTCATTTTATCCCAACTGATTATCAGTTAGCTGACTTGTTTACCAAACCTCTTGATGAGACAAGATTCAACTTTCTCATTAGCGAGCTTGGAATGCTGAACTTTGAAGGATAAATCTTCAGCGGTTCACATTTAATCAGCGATAGTTTATACATTCTTGTATAGGCTCTGGATAAATTAAACTTGTACAATCCATTTCATCATCTTCTCTCTGAATAAATTGGGTTAAACTGATATCAAGGTATGTTTTCTCTGACAAAACGCATGAAAATGCAAGATTTCAAATTCTTTCATCGCTGAATATCTCTTCCTTAACAGCGATATTTTGAAATTTCTTAAAACCCTCACTGATATTTCTATTCAGTGCTTCATATTTTCCAAAGAGTCCCTGAGTTTTTTCTTTCAAAACCTCAGAGACAACGAAAGAATGTGAAAGGACAGTTGTGACGTCATTGCAACGGATAACACCAGGCACGCTCTTTCTCTGACACACGTTTGCACGTTTCGTTGTCTATCCAATCAAATGCAAACACGTGTCCGTGTCATGATGAAAAACTTTCCCGCTCAAGTTTTTCTCTCTCTACTCTCTTCCTATATAAACACTCTCAAAGTTTATATTTGTCTTTTACGCGAATCAATCTTTCTCCGCAAGAAAAGAACACTGTTGCATTTTGTGCTCTCAATCTTCAAGAACTGTTCATCATCTTCTTCTTCGAACTCAAGGTTAATATGTTCTTATCTATTATCAAATGCGAATAACTTGTTTTCGATCTTATCATTGTTTTACACAAGATCAAACAAAAGAACTCAAAAATAAAATCATTTTCTTTCATGGTTTTATAAACACAACCATTTCATGGTTGTTCTTCAAGTTTTAAATCTAAAATCTTAAACTTGTTTTTCTTTCGTATCCAGTTTTTAAGAAACTGGAATACAAGGCTTATGGGTGTTATATTCGTTTTTTTTAAAAAAAAACAAGAAAAACCCTAATCTTCATTAAGACATTTTTTTTGTCTGAATGAAATGGACAATATTCGAAAAATCTTAATGGAAATTTTCTTTCCACATTAAGATATTTCTTATCTGTTAACATCTTTGGTTGAACTGATAATACAGTGAAATGGCAACTTCAAAGCTGAATGTTACCGCTGAGTCCATCTCCGCTGATTCTGAGGAACTGGAAATCACCAAAGCTCCTCAGGTTAAGTTTGAGCTGGATCAACTAGACTGGACAAAGGCAAACAACCTCTCGGCGCTTCTCGAGTTTCCTCCTCGGAAGCAAGTATCCCATCTAGACGACGCTGTAAATTTTTTGAAGAATAGCCCCATCTACACAGCACTGACAATCACACCTCCTGCCAGTCAGCGTCTATTATCCCAATTCTGGTACTCTGCCAGACACACCGACCTACCCTCCGCCAAAGATCCATCTAAAACCATCGACTGCATACTCAGCGATACTGAGTATGGCACCATCAAGACAACCCCCGCAATAATCCGCAAAGCTCTGAAATTCCCTAACGCTGCCTCAGAAAATCCTTTCATTCCATTTCCTGACCACAAGAAGCACGCTGACAGGGAAGAAATCATTGTTTTCCTTGATGCGATGGGTTACATCTGGGAGACTGGAAGAGACAAGCTACCTGAGAAGAAGCTGACGCTGATAAAGAAATCCAAGATGCCCAGCGAGATGAACTTCATCTTCGCTCACCTGATCAGCTGCATGACAGCGAAATCCGGATCTTCTGATCAAGCCGCTCAACCTCAGCAGGCCATGGGTTACGCACTGCTGAAAGGTCTCAACATTGACTGGGCCTCCATCATCTATGAAGACCTCATTCAACGTGTTGATTCTGCCGCTGACCGACCAGCATGGGTTCCTTACCCACGATTCATCAGCGCCATCTTTCAATATGGCCTGAAGGACAGCTATCCTGAAGAGGGTGATCTGAAACTCTCTCAGATTGGCCCTAAAGTTCTCGACTTCAAGCCTGTCGCCAACGAGGTACGTCTCTCTACCCTTCTCACTCTACTTAATTCTCCGCTTTCTGTGGCTCCTTCAGCGACAATACCCCTCGCTGATTCCCAGGCCACAAAATCCTTTCCTTCTAAGAAAAGGAAACAATCTCTTACCCCTCTTGATTCCAAAAGGATTAAGAAAACCAAGGAGCAACCCCAGCAACTCCATGCTGAAGACTCCTCAGCTCATTCTGAAGAGCTGAAGGAAAGTTCCGTGGTACGCTCTGCCACACCAATTCAAGCCATCCCTTCTAAACCTACTTCAGCGTCCTTAAACGCTGAGGTTAGAACTTTGGAATCTACCCAACCTTCTTCAGTCTCTCAAAAGACTGATGAAGTACTTCTCAGCGAATCCAACGCTGAACTTGCAACCCAACCCCAATTCTTATCCTTCGCTCCTCCCTCTATTTCTTTGGACACTCCTCCAGTTAAAGCTGGAGATGCCATCATTCAAGAAGCCGTTGAAGCTTCTCAGCGAATGACGAAGAAAGGACCTGCAGAGATCTCCATCCCTCACGGAACTTTTGAGGGAGATATGGAACACTATGGAGGGACTCGAAACTTTGATGAGTTCGTCAACGCTCCTGCAGGTACAGATCCCACCTTAAACACTGTAACTAAACCTGAAACTTTTGAGCTTTCCTTTGTTCACAAGTACTTATATGTTACAGGTCCTTATTTGGGAGACATCAACCAGTCTCTGAAGTCCATGGAGATGAAACTTACAGATCTCACCACCGGTCTATCAAATAACTCTACAGCTGTAACAAACGCTGGAGAGAATCTGACGAAGCTGACTACTGTGGTGGAAAAGAAGGCCTCCTCTGATGACATCAAAGACCTTGATAAAACTCTCGCCGACTTTGCCAAAGTGCTCTCCGACATCTACACTGACTACACCAACCTCAAATCATCAGTTTCCACCATTTCCAGCGAGGTTACAACGCTGAAGAAATCGGTTGGTACACTCGAAGGTGATATGTCAGTGGTCAAGACCGACTTGGGCTCAGTGAAGACCGATCTTAGTTCTGTCAAGACAATGATCGAGACGCTGGTGAACAAGGCAAACAATCCAGCTCCTGCTCCGGCCCCTGCACCTATTTTGGACTCATTCACCGCAGAGGATCGCCAAGAGCTGAAGAAAATCACGCCTGCTATTTCTGGCCTAGAAGACAGAATAGCTAAGCTTGAAGGTTGTGTGAAAGTCTCTGGCCCAGAAGACAGAGACAACACCAATGCTGAGTCTACCATTCCTCCCCCGCCCTTCATGAGAAAGAGGGGGAGAAGAGCGCTGAACAGGAGAAGAGCGCTGAAGATCAAAATAAGAGCGCTGAAGATCTTTCCCATGATGAATCTATCAGGGGAGAGGGTAATGAAGATCGGATTACTGGACCTCAGGGAGATGAAAACCCTGAGGGAACCGAGAACCTCGCCTCTGTATCTGAGGGGGAGCAACTCGAAGAAGATGCTGAGGAATCCGAAGCAGAAGAAGACGAAGACATCGACATCCCTGAAGCTGAACCATCCTCCTCTCCAAGGAACGATGATGATGATGATGAAGATGACGATGATTTCTTTGTTGTCAAACCTGCTCCTCGAACCAAAGCTCTTAAAGGTATTTCAATAAAAGAACCTTCAGGGGAGAAGACAAAGACAAAGCACTCAGCCTCTGGCGCTGAGAAAAGCAAAGACAAAGGCATCGCTGAAGATGATAATCTGGCGATCCTACTTGCAAAGCCGATTTGTCAGGTACACTAAACTTATTTTTCCTTCCCTGATCATCTCTGAAAAATCAGTTATCCATTCCACAAACACCATACACATCCACATTTTTTTCTATCTTTTCTACCCAAGTTCTTCTACCCAGTTCTTATCTGTAAGATCGCTGCGTTTCAGCTAGTCCTCTCCCCTGTTTGAGGATATCGCTGAAAGATCTTCTATTGCGACTTCACCAATAATTCCAGCTACCGCTGAAGACATACTCCCAGTCTTAGATTTAATCTCTGAGACTGATGAATCAGAAGAACAACCTCTCTCGCACAGAAACAGACCTTCTGTTGGTGCAAGTGTACCACATCTCTATATATTTATATATATTTATTTTGATGATTACAAACACACCGTATTATTGTTTATCTAACAATTTAATCCAAGTGTGCAGTTTGTTGGTGCAAGTGTACCCAGCTTTAAATATTGTGATATATTTTTGGTACACATAAAATCACATCTCCATATTTATTTTGATGATTACAAAACACACCGCATTTTTTTATCTAATATTTTATCTGAGTGTGCAGATATTTAAATGATCTCGATAATTTTTTATCTGAAGAATCCAAGTCTGAAGAGTTTCGTCATTTTATTTTAAAATGATAAACACCCTAAAATATTTTATCACTTGGATATTTCGTATCTATATAAATATATTTGAATCAAATATATATATACAATATTTTTTTATATATTAAATCACTTGATATATATATATATATATATATGCTGTTTGCTACTGTTCATCATCCATTGCAAGAAGTGTGATCAGCCGAAAGTAACCCTGCGTTGCCATGCTCTCATTGGACAATATTTCAGGCGGTATACCGCCAAGGTCATCGCGGTATACCGCGTCACCTTTCACCCGTCAGTTGTTCTGCATGTGAAGCTTCTATTGTCAGGAACCATGTCAGGCGGTATACCGCCATGTGCAACGCGGTATACCGCGGGTACACAATTCCGTTTGTTTTTGCAGGGTTGACCTTCTCCTTGCAGTGTCCTTTTTTTCTGACGCAGGTATACCGCGATGGTTTGGCGGTATACCGCGAAATCCCCAAGACTGTTGATCATCCAGTATAAATACATGCATCCAGCAGCATTCAAGTCTACACCAACTTCAGCAATAAATTCTCCCTCAGCATTTGATTATTATTCTGCTGCTTTCTTACTCACACTAAATCACTTAAACTGATAAAATTAATTTTTGAGCAAGAAATCTTGAGTTGATAGCAGATTAAAATCTCTCGATTAGTTGAATCAGCAACACAACTCAAGTGATCAAACTCTCTAAAAATATCCAAGTGATAAACCTTATTCAAGAGTGATTATTCATATTAAAATTTATACCCTCTTGTAAGTGTTTGAATTAGAGTGAGTGATCCACATTAATCTCTCAAAGAAGAGTGTTTCGCGTTTGTTGTATTAAGGTTTGTGTTTCTACCGTAAAGAACACGTTTCGTATTGGATCTCCGAGAAGTGTTATTTTCTCGAGGTGGACTAGCCAACTTTGTGTTTGGTGAACCACTTTAAAAATATCGTTGTCAAGTATTCTCTTTCCCTTATCTATTTACATTTCCGCTGTGCATTTAAATTATATCTGTTTATATAATTGTTGTATATTTACTTATTTATACTCTGCTTTATTTTTACTGTATTGTTTGTACTGTATTTATTTGTTCAAAGATTTTTTGAAAGAAAAAGATTTTAAATACAACCTTACCCCCCCCTTAGGTTGTCCAACATTTGGTATCAGAGCGGGTCTTTCAAAAATATTCTGCATAATTTTCTCTTTCTTCTAAATGGCTCAACAAACTAATATCGTGTTTTCAAAACCTCCTTTGATAGATACTGAAAAGTTTGGCATTTGGGCCGAGCTATTTGAATGTCACGTGCGTGGCAAAAATCAAAAGATTTGGAATATTATAGAAAAAGGGAATTTTAAACCCACCATTGTGAAAGATGATGTTTATATTGATAAACCTATAGATGACTGGACTACTTCTGATGAAGCTCATTTTTGTTTAAACTTTGAAGCTAAGAATATATTATATGCTGCTTTAACAACTGATGAGATTGAAAGAGTATATACATATAAAACTGCAAATCAAATATGGGAAAGTTTAAATAATACTCATCGTGGAAACACGGAGGTTAAATCTAGTAAAGTAAATATTTTAGTTCACGATTATGAACTATTCGAAATGAAACAAGATGAGTCAATTGACTCAATGTTTAAAAGATTTAACCTTATTGTGACTACTTTGAAAGGTTTGGATCGCACTTATCCTAACGAGGACTATATAAGGAAAATCCTACGAGCCCTTCCTTCGGAGTGGATGCAAAAGATAACATCCTTAGAAGACTCCCGTGACCTTTCCATAATGAAGATAGATGACTTGATCGGTAATCTTAAAGTGCATGAAATTGCACTTAAAAGAAACAAAGATCGGGAGCAAGTTAAAAAGAAATCAATCGCTCTCAATGTCTCAACACCAAAAGATGAGAAGAAAAAGGAGAAAGCTAGCTCCTCGAAAGATCCATCCGAAACTCTCGATGAAGTCGCCATGTTGGTAAGAAACTTTTCCAAATTTCTTAATAATAATAATAAATTTTCTAACAATGGCAGATTTCAAAGAAACGGTAACTACCGTCGTGGTGGTGAAAATCGAAGTCGTAAGTTCCATAAACGAGACGAAAAAGTTAAGAAAAATGGCGACTCGAGTGAAGACGATAAAGCTAAGCCAAAGAGAGGCTTTTGCTACTCATGTGGTGACAAAGACCACTACGCCAATGAATGTCCGAAAAAGAACAAGTTCCAAAAGAAGAAGGAGAAAGCCTTCATTGGAGGCGCGTGGAGCGAGAGTGAAGAAGAAGATGACTATCAAGCCATTTGTCTTATGGCCGAAAGCGACGACGAGGTAAAATCTTCTTACTCGGATTACGATAGTGATTATGAAAGTGATAATGAAAATAATCTTGAAGAATTATATGAATCTTTTCATAAAATGGCCGCTCTTGCAAATCGTTACCAAGATGAGAATGCTATGTTAAAAGAAACTGTAAATACATGTAAAAAGGAAATAAAAAATGTTAAACAAAAATCTGAAAATGATATGGATATAATTGCTAAATTAGAAACTAAATTAGGAGAAAAAGATTTTTGTAAATCTTGTGATGTTTTAAATAAAGAAATTGCATGCTTGAATAAAAAATCACATGAAAATATTATTTGTACAAAATGTGATATTCTTGATAATGAGATTACATGTTTAAAGGCTAAATGTGCTTCATATGAAAAAGATAACATGCTAGCTAAAGCCTTTGAAAGTAGCAATGAGAAAGTTCTTAACATGCTTAATATGCCTAACCGTATAAAATGTAGAAAAGGCATTGGTTCCAATACTTGTGTTGATAAATGTTCATGTATACCCATCAAAAGATTCTATGAATCACCTAAAGTAAATACAAGAAATCAATATGTGCAAAAACCTCCGTATGTGCGTAAAATAAATAATGTAAATTATAATACGAGAAAACCGTATGCTCGCATGTACCATGATAAATATTCTAAACCTAATAATAATGCGAATGTAAATACTTGTTTTTATGTGTATGATAAATATAATCGCAAAATTAAAATGGTAAATAAATGGATTCCAAAAGGAATGTTTAGTAATGATAATCCCGGTGGTATGCGTTTATGGTTTTAAATGTGTTATGTATATGTGTTATATATTATATATAAGTAAAACATTGTTATTTATATTTTTTATACTATTCATATATATATATACCTACGTACTGCACATATATATATACATTTTATTTAATTCTTTTAATTCTTATATATATATATTATGTTTGTGTAATGTATTATATATATATATATTGTTTGACTTTATATATATGCATATTGGTTGACATTGAAACTAATTGTCAAGGACCCACAAGAAATGGGGACCATAAAAGTTACATCTTCATTATTGTAGATTGACCTTGATATGGACTGGATACTCGATAGTGGTTGCACACGTCACATGACCGGAAACAATAATCTCTTTTCTTCATATAAGTCATGTGATGGTGGACAGGTAATTTTTGGAGGAAACTCCAAAGGAAATATAATTGGTAGAGGTACAGTTTCTTGCAATAATGTTCAATTTCTTAATGTTAATCATGTTGATAATTTACATTTTAATTTGTTAAGTGTTCGCCAATTGTGTAAAAATAATACAACTGTTGTCTTCGAAGAAGATTCTTGTAAAATCATAAAAAATGGCAAAGTTCTTTTAAATGGCTTTGTAAAAGGAAATTTATATATTTGTAAAACTGTTGTATCTGATAATGTATGCTTATCTTCTATTAATGATGTTTCTACTTTATGGCATAGGCGTTTAGGTCACGCTAATCTAAGATTAATGCAAAACTTAAAAAATAAGGAGCTTGTGAGTGACCTGCCAAAATTAAAGTTTGATAATCATTTTTGTGATGCTTGTCGTGTCGGCAAACAACATCACGTTTCTCATAAATCAAAAAATGTTATTTCTACTCAAAGAGTTTTAGAACTTTTACATATGGATCTTTTTGGCCCGATGGCTATTCAAAGTTTTGGAGGAAACTTTTATACTTTGGTTATTGTGGATGATTATTCCCGTTATACTTGGACTTTATTTTTGAGACATAAAAATGAGGCTTTTGAAAAGTTTAAAATTTTGGGAAAACGAATTCAAAACCAACAAGGTTGTACGATTGTTTCCATACGTACGGACCATGGACGAGAATTCGATAATGATGTACAATTTGGTGCCTTTTGTGATAAACATGGTATAACTCATAACTTTTCGGCTCCTCGAACTCCTCAATCTAACGGGGTTGTTGAAAGGAAAAATCGAACGTTGCAAGAAATGAGTAGAACTATGCTAAACGAACATCAAGTTCCCCAAAAGTTTTGGTGTGATGCCGTTGCTACCGCGACCTATGTGCTTAACCGTGTCCTAATTAGAGGTATCCTAAATAAGACACCCTATGAACTTTACCGTGGTAGAAAACCTTCCCTAGCTCACCTAAAAGTTTTTGGTTGTAAATGTTTCATTTTAAACACCAAATCCTACCTAACCAAATTTGACCCCAAAGCCTATGAGGGAGTGTTCCTAGGTTATTCTTGGAATAGCAAAGCCTATAGAATCCTAAATAAGGAGACCATGGTAGTGGAAGAATCCCTTAATGTTAGTTTTGACGAGAGTCCTCCCAAACCGAGTGCACCCTTAGCAAATGATAATATCCGTGAAGGAGATGTCTTAGCCCAACAACTTAGTACCTTGGATTTAGGTACCCAACCTTTCACAAATAATATTGAATCTAGTGATGCCCCTCCATGCTTTATTCCACAAGGTATAGATGATCCTAACCTTAGAACCGCTCGAGGCCATCCCGTAGATCAAATTATAGGTGACCTAAACCAAAGGACAACTAGATCACAAATCCATACCCATTGTGCTTTCCATGCTTTTATCTCAACCATAGAACCTAAAACCATAGATGAAGCTTTAGGTGATGAGGATTGGATTATGGCCATGCAAGAAGAGTTAAACCAATTTTCTAGGAATGATGTGTGGGACTTAGTGCCTAGCCCTAGTAGTCAAACCATTATTGGCACAAGATGGGTCTTCCGTAACAAGGTAGACGAGAACGGTGGAGTCACACGAAACAAGGCACGTTTAGTTGCCAAGGGGTACAGTCAACAAGAAGGTATAGATTATGACGAAACCTTTGCACCGGTTGCAAGGTTGGAGTCTATTCGAATGCTTCTCGCTTTTGCAAATGCTAAAGATTTTAAGTTATTTCAAATGGATGTTAAAAGTGCTTTCTTAAATGGTATTATAAATGAGGAGGTATACGTTTCTCAACCTCCCGGTTTTGAAAGTTTTGAAAACCCGACACATGTTTATAAATTAAAAAAGGCGCTTTATGGTTTAAAGCAGGCTCCGCGTGCGTGGTATGATAGATTAAAAACCTTTTTAATTGTTAGTGGTTATATTATGGGTAAAATTGATAATACTTTATTTGTGAAATATGTTCAAAATGATATTGTGGTTGTGCAAGTATATGTTGATGATATTATTTTTGGTTCCACTAATGAAAAACTATGTAATGAATTTTCTGCGAAAATGACAAGCGAGTTTGAAATGAGCATGATGGGAGAGTTAAAATACTTCTTAGGATTGCAAATAAAACAATGTGAAACTGGTATTTTTATTAGTCAATCTAAATATTGTAAAGATATGTTGAAAAAGTTTAACTTTGAAAATGTCAAACCCGTTGAAACTCCAATGACCACAAATTTGCAATTATCTCGTGACGAGGAGGGAAACGATTTTAATGAAAAGATTTATCGTGGTATGATTGGTAGTTTATTATATTTAACTGCTAGTAGACCTGATATTATGTTTAGTGTATGTTTATGTGCTCGTTTTCAATCTTCACCTAAACAATCTCACTATGAAGCTGTCAAGCGTATTTTTCGATATTTACGAGGTACTACTAATCTTGGCTTATGGTACGCAAAGAAACCCGAGTTAGAAGTAACGTGTTTTGCCGATTCCGATCTTGGTGGATCTATTGTTGACCGAAAAAGTACTAGTGGGGTATGTGCCTTTATAGGTCTCTCACTTGTATCTTGGTTCTCTAAGAAACAACAATCCGTAGCTTTGTCTACCACCGAAGCGGAATATGTAGCCGCCGCAAGAGCATGTGCTCAAGTCCTATGGATGAAACACACACTTACCGATTTTGAGGTACACCTAACCAAAATTCCAATTATGTGTGATAACTCAAGTGCCATAAACTTAAGTAAAAATCCCGTTTTGCATTCTCGTACCAAACATATTGAATTGAGACATCATTTTTTACGAGATAATGTTCAAAAAGGCAAAATCGTGCTTGAAAAGGTTGATTCGGAAGATAATTTGGCCGATATTTTCACAAAAGCTCTTAACAAAAAAGCCTTCTTTAAATTAAGACTTGGTTTAGGCATGCTTGAGTATAACCCTTGATAAATACTAACTCTCAAATATTTCATATTTTGAGGGGGAGCATCTTTCGAGGGGGAGCATAAGCGACTTTCTTAAACCCTTTTTGCTTCGACAAAAGGGGGAGAGAAACCGAGTATGCTCTCGTGTTTAGCGTTGTGTTTGTCATCATCAAAAAGGGGGAGATTGTTGGTGCAAGTGTACCCAGCTTTAAATATTGTGATATATTTTTGGTACACATAAAATCACATCTCCATATTTATTTTGATGATTACAAAACACACCGCATTTTTTTATCTAATATTTTATCTGAGTGTGCAGATATTTAAATGATCTCGATAATTTTTTATCTGAAGAATCCAAGTCTGAAGAGTTTCGTCATTTTATTTTAAAATGATAAACACCCTAAAATATTTTATCACTTGGATATTTCGTATCTATATAAATATATTTGAATCAAATATATATATACAATATTTTTTTATATATTAAATCACTTGATATATATATATATATATGCTGTTTGCTACTGTTCATCATCCATTGCAAGAAGTGTGATCAGCCGAAAGTAACCCTGCGTTGCCATGCTCTCATTGGACAATATTTCAGGCGGTATACCGCCAAGGTCATCGCGGTATACCGCGTCACCTTTCACCCGTCAGTTGTTCTGCATGTGAAGCTTCTATTGTCAGGAACCATGTCAGGCGGTATACCGCCATGTGCAACGCGGTATACCGCGGGTACACAATTCCGTTTGTTTTTGCAGGGTTGACCTTCTCCTTGCAGTGTCCTTTTTTTCTGACGCAGGTATACCGCGATGGTTTGGCGGTATACCGCGAAATCCCCAAGACTGTTGATCATCCAGTATAAATACATGCATCCAGCAGCATTCAAGTCTACACCAACTTCAGCAATAAATTCTCCCTCAGCATTTGATTATTATTCTGCTGCTTTCTTACTCACACTAAATCACTTAAACTGATAAAATTAATTTTTGAGCAAGAAATCTTGAGTTGATAGCAGATTAAAATCTCTCGATTAGTTGAATCAGCAACACAACTCAAGTGATCAAACTCTCTAAAAATATCCAAGTGATAAACCTTATTCAAGAGTGATTATTCATATTAAAATTTATACCCTCTTGTAAGTGTTTGAATTAGAGTGAGTGATCCACATTAATCTCTCAAAGAAGAGTGTTTCGCGTTTGTTGTATTAAGGTTTGTGTTTCTACCGTAAAGAACACGTTTCGTATTGGATCTCCGAGAAGTGTTATTTTCTCGAGGTGGACTAGCCAACTTTGTGTTTGGTGAACCACTTTAAAAATATCGTTGTCAAGTATTCTCTTTCCCTTATCTATTTACATTTCCGCTGTGCATTTAAATTATATCTGTTTATATAATTGTTGTATATTTACTTATTTATACTCTGCTTTATTTTTACTGTATTGTTTGTACTGTATTTATTTGTTCAAAGATTTTTTGAAAGAAAAAGATTTTAAATACAACCTTACCCCCCCCTTAGGTTGTCCAACACAGTTGTTGAAGAACACGAAGATTTAATCTGAAGGGTTCAAGACGGAAGTGTTTACGTCGTCATTATTGTTTATAACTAATAATGATAAACACCCTAAAATAATATACCACTTGGATATTTCTAAAAACCTTAAATAATTTATTTAAATAAGTCTTTTGAGAAGATTCAGCAAGATTTGGTTGCGTCCTGAAGCTGTCCTTTTTCTGACGGCGGTATACCGCGGCGGTACAGCCGGTATACCGCGGGTACACTTTGGCCGGTATACCGCGGCTGTTCAGCCGGTATACCGCGGCAGGCTCCGTGTTTGATTCTGATTAGTTGAAGTACTTTTTCGTACGGCCGGTATACCGCAAGTCCCAGCCGGTATACCGCGGGTACGTAATTCCAGAAGTCAACTTTGCATATAGCCGTTGGTGTGTCAGTTTCTGACCGCGGTATACCGCGGTGTGCAAGGCGGTATACCGCCACCTCATATATCCGTTGGAGCTTCCTTGGTATAAATGAAGCATGCTGGTGATGAAGAACTAAAGACCAAAAACAACAGCAACAACAAACAGCAACTCCATCAGCTCTCTCTCATTATTTTATATATATATATTTTATAAAACCTTTTTTATAAAATATCCAAGTGATTATTATACAAGAGTGATTACCCATTGTGAGTTATACTCCTCTTGTAAGCATTTGAATAACGGGTGTGTGATCCTGTACATCTCATAGCAGAAGCTTGAGAATCAATTACGTTACCTTTGTACTTGGTTTGTATTCTACCGTAAAGAATACATTTATTGGATCGTGTCGGGAAGTGTCTCGGCTGCTGGTTTATCACAGTTGGTGGTAAATCAGTAAATCTCCGTGTCAAGTATCTCTTACCTTTATCTATTTACATTTCCGCTGTGCATTTTAATTATATCTGTTTATATAATTGTTGTATATTTATTATTTCTATACTCTGATTTATTTATACTGTTTCAGTACTGTATTTATTTATAAAAGATTTTTTGAAAGTAAAAGATTTTAAATACAACCTTTCCCCCCCTAGGTTGTCTAACATTTGGTATCAGAGCGGGGCTTTCAAAAATTTTCTGTTTAAATTTTTAAAGTCTTTTCTTTAATTTTTTTTTAAATGGCTCAACAAACTAATTTTGTGTTCTCTAAAACTCCTTTGATAGATACTGAAAAGTTTGGCATTTGGGCCGAGCTATTTGAATGTCACGTTCGTGGCAAAAGTCAAAAAATTTGGGATATTATAGAAAATGGGAATTTTAACCCTACTATTATAAAAAATAATGTTATTGTTGATAAACCTGTTAAGGACTGGACTCCCGCTGAAGAATCTCTTTTTTGTTTAAATTTTGAGGCTAAAAATATATTATATGCTGCTTTAACTTCCGATGAAATAGAAAGAGTATATACCTTTAAAACTGCTAATCAAATCTGGCAAAGCTTGAGTGACACTCATCGTGGAAATACTCAAGTTAAAAGTTCTAAAATAAACATTTTAGTTCATGATTATGAATTATTTGAAATGTCAAAAGATGAGTCAATCGACTCAATGTTTAAACGTTTTAACCTCATTATGACTACTTTGAAGGGATTAGGTCGTACTTATCCTAATGAGGATTATGTAAGGAAAATTCTTCGAGCACTTCCTTCGGAGTGGATGGCAAAAATCACATCCTTGGAAGACTCCCGAGATCTCGCAACTATGAAGCTCGATGATCTCATCGGCAATCTTAAAGTGCACGAAATCGCACTAAAAAGAAATCAAGTCCGGGAGCAAGTCAAAAAGAAATCCATCGCTCTCAAGGTCGTTGCCTCAAAAGAAAAGGAAGAGGAGGAAGATGCAAGTTCATCCGATGATGAACCCGAAAATCTTGACGATTTAGTCAAGTTGGTAAGAAAACTTTCTAAACTTCTATCTAACAAAAAGTTTGCCAATATTGATAGGTTTCAAGAAAATGAAGACTACCGTCGTGGTGGTAAAAACCAAAGTCGCAACGTCCACAAAAGTGAAGACAAATATGACGAATCTAGCGACGATGAAAAAGCCAATAAAAAGAAAGGCTTTTGCTATGTGTGTGGTGACAAGGATCACTATGCAAGTGTGTGTCCGAAACGAGCAAAACAAATCAACACACCAAAAGCTTTAGTTGGAGGCGCGTTGAGCGCAAGCATAAATGAGGCCCAAAATTTTTGTTTCATGGCCGACCATGATAATGAGGTATCTTCATCATATTCTTCTAAAAATAATTATGATAATAATTATAGTGATAATTATTATAGTGACGATGAAAATAATCTTGACGAATTATATAAATCATTTCATGATATGGCTGCTCTCGCAAATAAATATAAAGATGAAATTTCTAATTTAAAAGAAACCGTATCTGTATATAAAAAGGAAATAGATGACGGTAAACAAAAATCTGCTCATGATTTAGATGTTATCACTAAATTAGAAAATAAATTAAGTGAAAAAGATGTCTGTAAATCTTGTGTTATTTTAAATGATAAAATTGCATGCTTAAGTGAAAATAAAAATGAAAGTGTTGCATGTACAAAATGCGAGTCTCTTGAAAATGAAGTTGCATGTTTAAATGCTAAATGTAAATCGCATGAGAAAAATGACTTATTAGCAAATGCTTTTAATAGTAGCAATGATAAAGTGCTTAAAATGCTAAATATGCCTAATCGTATAAATTGTCGTAAAGGCATTGGTTCCGATACATGTGTTGATAAATGTTCGTGTAAACCCATTAAAAGATTTTTTGCATCTCCTAAAGTTGATACGAGAAAACCCCCATATATGTCAAAAATGAAAAATGTGAATTATGGGAGGAAACCGCATGCTCGTATGTATATTGGTAATTTTTCTAGATCTAAAAATAATGCGAATATAAATGCTTCATTTTACGTCTATGATGAATACGATCGTAAAATCAAAATGGTTAGAAAATGGATTCCGAAAGGAATGTTTAATGTTGATAATCCCGGTGGGATGCGTTTGTGGTTTTAAACCATTTATATGGCTTTGTATGTTTGTCGTGTTTGTTTTATGTCGACAACATATTTTTTGCAGTTTATGTTTTTATACTAACTGTTAAAAGGACCCATAAGAAAAGGGTACCACGAAAAATTTTCTTTGCCTTTTGTAGGTGTTTCCTGACGAGGATACAATACGTGCTTCCTGACGAGGATACAATACGTGCTACCTGCCGAGGTTATAATACGTGGTTACCTGCCGAGGTTATAATACGTGGTTACCTGCCGAGGTTATAATACGTGGTTACCTGCCGAGGTTATAATACGTGGTTACCTGCCGAGGTTATAATACGTGGTTACCTGCCGAGGTTATAATACGTGGTTACCTGCCGAGGTTATAATACGTGGTTACCTGCCGAGGTTATAATACGTGGTTACCTGCCGAGGTTATAATACGTGGTTACCTGACGAGGTCATAATACGTGGTGATTTTTGCTCACATAAAATTAACCGAAAATTGAAGCCTTAAGATCCGTTTTGGTGCAAGTGTTTCGTATTGGTTTGTATATCTTATGTCTCTATTGCTTTTTGCATTTTATTTTATCCCTCAAATTTTATAAAATCAAATTGATATCGTTATTAATTTGAGGGGGAGCGTTTTAGCTCTTTTACCCATGAGTTTATGCTCTCTCAATTATATGCATATTTTGAGGGGGAGCATCTCTCGAGGGGAAGCATACCGTCTTTCTTGACCCTTTTTGTTTCGACAAACGGGGGAGAGAAACCGCATATGCTCTTGCTTAGCGGTTGTGTTTGTCATCATCAAAAAGGGGGAGATTGTTGGTGCAAGTGTACCACATCTCTATATATTTATATATATTTATTTTGATGATTACAAACACACCGTATTATTGTTTATCTAACAATTTAATCCAAGTGTGCAGTTGTTGAAGAACACGAAGATTTAATCTGAAGGGTTCAAGACGGAAGTGTTTACGTCGTCATTATTGTTTATAACTAATAATGATAAACACCCTAAAATAATATACCACTTGGATATTTCTAAAAACCTTAAATAATTTATTTAAATAAGTCTTTTGAGAAGATTCAGCAAGATTTGGTTGCGTCCTGAAGCTGTCCTTTTTCTGACGGCGGTATACCGCGGCGGTACAGCCGGTATACCGCGGGTACACTTTGGCCGGTATACCGCGGCTGTTCAGCCGGTATACCGCGGCAGGCTCCGTGTTTGATTCTGATTAGTTGAAGTACTTTTTCGTACGGCCGGTATACCGCAAGTCCCAGCCGGTATACCGCGGGTACGTAATTCCAGAAGTCAACTTTGCATATAGCCGTTGGTGTGTCAGTTTCTGACCGCGGTATACCGCGGTGTGCAAGGCGGTATACCGCCACCTCATATATCCGTTGGAGCTTCCTTGGTATAAATGAAGCATGCTGGTGATGAAGAACTAAAGACCAAAAACAACAGCAACAACAAACAGCAACTCCATCAGCTCTCTCTCATTATTTTATATATATATATTTTATAAAACCTTTTTTATAAAATATCCAAGTGATTATTATACAAGAGTGATTACCCATTGTGAGTTATACTCCTCTTGTAAGCATTTGAATAACGGGTGTGTGATCCTGTACATCTCATAGCAGAAGCTTGAGAATCAATTACGTTACCTTTGTACTTGGTTTGTATTCTACCGTAAAGAATACATTTATTGGATCGTGTCGGGAAGTGTCTCGGCTGCTGGTTTATCACAGTTGGTGGTAAATCAGTAAATCTCCGTGTCAAGTATCTCTTACCTTTATCTATTTACATTTCCGCTGTGCATTTTAATTATATCTGTTTATATAATTGTTGTATATTTATTATTTCTATACTCTGATTTATTTATACTGTTTCAGTACTGTATTTATTTATAAAAGATTTTTTGAAAGTAAAAGATTTTAAATACAACCTTTCCCCCCCTAGGTTGTCTAACACCTTCCTCAGTTTCTCAAAAGCTGAGTGAAGAAGATCAAAAGAGGAGAGAAGAAATGATAAAGCGATTCGAGGATCAGCGAATCATCCTAAGGCGCGATCAACTACCTTCAGTTCCTCCTAAGTTCAGAATTTCAAAAGTTGAATACCAGGATCATCTCAGAGCTGAACGCCTTATCGCTGACAGGAAGGAAGCTGAAGATAAAGACAGAGAATACGCCATCAAGCTCACTCAAGAATCTGTCAAAGACCCCAAGCTGAAGCGTATTCCCATTCAAATCCAACGAAAGCTTTGGGAACAAGCCCAGAAGATCGTGGAAAAGAAAGCTGAAGTTTCTCAGACCACCCTGATCTGGTGTAAAGAGAAAATCCACTTCAGATATCGTCCAGCGAAGATCAACAAGGTATTCATCTCTGGAAGAACCTCCATCGGAGTACCTATTGTTGACATCAAACTGTTCAGAGAAGATGGCTCATCTGAAACCTTTCGTGCTGACACTGTAAAAAGGTATGGTCTCTCTGAATGGCTGGAGATGAGGTTAGCTATCCAACCATCAAAATCGAAGTACAAGGATCATTTCGAAAAGCTGATAAACAGACAGATCGATTTGATATCTTCTTGTGTGGATATTCCTCCTGTTCCTGATCTAAAGCCGAAAAGAAAAAGGGGCTCACCAAAGAAGAAACGTCAAGATTCAAACTCAGGTCCTGTCATACGAAATGAAACTGGAATTGGTTTCTCTCGCGCTGAAGTACTTGGTCCTGATCCTGATCTATCTGCCCTTGACATCTCTTTGCCACCATGTGAACTTTTCGTCCCTGGTAAAGTCATCAGTAATCCTTATGGAATATTCTTTCTTGACTACGACGGACGTAAATGCTTTCAACGGATCGCTGAGCTTCCAATCACTCCAATCGAACAGCTCAGAGATCTCATCTACTGGTGCGACTTCAGAAAAGACATTCAGGCACGACACCTAAAACCCTTGATTTTTGAAGCTGCTCTGAAGCTAAAGAATAAAGGAGAAAAGGTTCCTGACTGGATGATTCCAACTGAAAAGACAACCCTTGATGAACTTCTCATTAAGGAAGAACCCTTTGAAGGCTGACAACAATCACCATTTTCTCTATTGTATCAGTCATCCTTCAGTACTTGTAATTTATTTCGCTTGTACTTATAATCTTTCTTATTCATATTGTAACCTGATTCAAAGATTTAAAGAAAGATTTCAGCGAATGTACTTTACTCCATCAGTACTGAAAAGATCCCAGAAAACAGTAAAAGGGACAAATATTTTATGAGTTCTTTTTATCCTTATGTTTTCATTAAATAGCAATTTTCTTTGTTGCTATGTCATAATCAAATAGGGGGAGATTGTTGATCCAAACCCTCAGTGATTTGATAATGACCCTATCTTAAATACTTAGTGAAAATTGTAAGTAAACAATATGTATCAGAGTTTCACTATCGCTGATAAGTACTAAGATCTTACAGTACTGCTGATAGGAACTCTCGCACTTTTAGATTAAACATTCAGCGAACACTGTTCACCATATCGCTGAGTCTGTTCAGTCCTTATGGTGATCGCTGATAAGTTAGTTGTTTACTTATGATCCCTGAAGACAAGATTCACGTCAACAAAGGTTCTACGCTGAAGTCGAAGATCAAGCTCAAGAACCAGCGACAAGTCTCCTAATGAACTGATGCGGATCAGCGAAGACTCAGATTTGTCCACTCAACGTGAAGTATCAAGTACAAGACTTCAGCTATCGCTGAACTTTATCATTCGCTGAATAGTAAATGATAATCGCTGAATCAACGAAAGCTGATCATGAAGTCCTCCGTACAAAGTACTTTTGTCTTAACCTCCCTTGCACGCCACCGTACGAAATGTCAGAAAAGAACCTCCGAAAATCTGAAATCGTACAACCACTCTGATACTACACTGTTCATTCATGCGGCTACTAAGGTTGTCAACAAAGGTCAATGACATGCAACCAATCCGCTGATGACACGTGTAAAGTGTATACTGAATTGCATTAAATGCATGCAGTATATAAAGAGATGAACTCACTTCATTTGAAATAACTTGCTAACTCTGGACAAGTTCAAATCTCTCTCAAGATAGGATTTTATTAGTAATCTCCATATCTTTCTTAGTGCAAGAAACCTTAGTGTTCCAACTTGTTTAGATTTAGGTTTATCCTTAATCTTGTTTCCGCAACAAGCTGTAAATTGTTAATGATTTATCAATAAACAATTTAGAAAAGTAAAATAGTGTGTTTGTATTCAACCCCCCCCCCCCCCTTCTACAAACTTGTTTAAGCCTTTCGGGACCAACAAGGGACACTCGAAGAAGAGATGATTATGAGAGTCAGGCCCACTGTGACATAAACCACATGACAGATTCAAGTAGGCCTCCCACTAGCGGACCTTATCATGCGTCTTGAGACGCTGATGCATGGAAACCCGGAGAAGGAAAGCATGTATGGGATATTCTACGAGAGCCAAACCATGTGATGCTAATCAGTCTTAAGCTCATTGAGGTGGATACCTAAGCCACACTTCATGCACCGAGAAAGGAACAAAGTTGTCATCCCGTTTTCTCTAAAGGAGTTTGTCCGAGATATCGGGAGCGAGAACCGGGGGATTGAGACTACCAATAAGAGAAGTAGGTTTTTCCCGAAGTGGACGACAAGTCCAACTGTCATTATGGATGATGTCTATAACCTTAGCATTCAAAGAGAGATTCGCATTTTGGATGTTGCGAGGGGTTATAGACTTGCAAAGAGGACCAGCATGATGCAAGTTATCAAACCCGACAGAGGTGGTCACACCATCGTCAATCTGAGAGACAATGCAATCTCGAATCTTATCCGGCATACCCAGGATTTTCCTCCAACCCCATCTGACATCACTACGGATTGGGACATCCCAGAAGTTAAGGTCTTTAAGCTTGTAGGAGTGAATCTATTTAAGATTTATGTATGGGGCATGTCATGATTTAATGCACAATTTTATTAGTATAATATTTAACTTTTCTTATATTCTTAATGTATTAGACACAGACCTACGTGCGATGTAGTGCGAAACATCTTGAATCTAAAGCCGATAATTCGAAAGAATAATCTTGTTTCATGTACAGTTTAATCTCCATCACATGATGACAATTTTATAGTTTTATGTCTTTTTAAATCGCGTATCGGATGTATAAAGTTAAAGGTCAATAGTGTATTTTAGTTAATGATTATGTATATTTTTAATATGATAAGGGTGTAAATGAAAAAATGAAAATGTAAGCACCATAAAACAAATTAACTTGTATATATTCATGATATATAATAATATGATTAAATTCAAAAATATTCAATATTGGACTCATTTCAAAAATATTGACGAGACGATTACAATGGTATAGTTTAAAAAAAGTATTTTTTGTACATTTTAGCTCATATACAATTATTTATGTTAATATGATAAGAATCTAAAATGAAAAATGAAAATCTAAGAAATTAAAAATAAATTAAATAACTAATTATAAGAGTATTAGGTGTAATTTATATATATATATATATATATATATATTGGATAAAAGATAGTTAAGGAGAGATTTAAGGGAGAGCCGGTCTGTCGGTGTGGAGTGGGAGTATGTGTGGTTCAGAGGGTCGTACGAACTATTATTATCTTAAAAATTCAAAATAACCGTAATACAATTTTAATAAAGTAGTATAGATGATTTATTAGCTTTTAATATATAACTTAATTTATTTTCCGTCATAAGTCACGCATTATAAGACGTCATGGTCTTATCGTGACTCCTAAAACTCGAGATTTAACTTTGCCACCATTTCACAACTCATACCATTTAAAATCTTGATTTTTATAATTATTAACATGTAACAACGATGATTTTCTTTATTTATAATATACTAGGTTTAAAATGATTCATATTTATATTTTAATTTAAATGTAGTTTTTTTTCACAAAGATTATATGTTATTCAATAACACTTAAGTATAATATTTATCAATGTGACATTTGTTCACCATGAAAAGAATTTGGTTCTTTTTTTTCCTTTTCATATCCTTTGGCATATACTTTATTTAACTTAAACTCTATTTTTCTATTATTGTCTTGTAAAACTATTTACCAAAATCCACTTCACCAATACATATAGGGGAATTTGTATTTAAATCTTATTAAAGGGGAAAACATTACATTTTTTGGACATTTAAAAATAGTTGTTTTATACGATTTTCAGAAACTCGACAGAGAAGATCGTATATTTTCAAGATAATTCTTCTTTGACCCCTTTGGTTGAAGAGCATTTAGCAAGCAACCACTTAGACCTCTTGTTATTTAATCTGGGATCACAACACAACAACATCAAGGGCGGATCTACACACACTGGAGGGGGTGCACGGGCACCCGCTCGAGCGTCGCGTCGTAGTGGATTTTTTTTGCCGGTTGTATTTGTGTACCCGCTTAATTTTTAAGTGTGCTCTCATATATTTTTCAAACAAAACTTAAAACAAAAGTGTGAGGGTGGTGGAATGGTTGGCTTGCTACTTCCCTTTCTATAAGCCTTGGGTTCTAACCTTAACAAACTCAAGTTTTTTAATTTTTAAGTGTATTTCTTGTTTACAATTTTCCCAATCTTGCTTTTGTTTCTTTATTTTTTTTATTGTTTCTTTCAATTTATCCATTAATCTTAAATTTGTTTTTGCATTCTAATGACAACACATTTATTCCGAAATAAGATTAATTAAATTTAAGTATTTAACAATTAATTTATTAGTACTAAGGAAACTGAAATATTTCCTCAAAATCAACCAAAAAACCAAAAAGTGTCTCGAAATCAACAAAAGAAGTTAAAAGATCTGTTGAAATCAACAAAAAAATCGAAACATTCTCTCGAAATCAACAAAAAACCAAAACAAGTCACGCAAAAATCAACCAAAAACTTAAAAAATCCCCTTATGGCGGAATTCGGCTAAAAACACATCGAACAAATTTACAGGCATTTGATCAAATTTAAAGGTTCACCCGCTCGGGAAAAATCCTGGGTCCGCCTCTGAACAACATTGTATTTAAGAAGAAATTATATATATCATATGCAGAGATCCTTTTCGCGGAACTGTAAGTTCATGTTTTTCAATAGCTCTCGAGAAAATTAAAGAAAAAGGTTCAACTTTTTGGGAGTCATGGATTGATAAACCAAACCTTTTAGATTTCGTTTTATAACTTGTTTCTTTTAGTTTTATTAGGCTGTTTTTTCCTCCCCCGCTTCCTGATATTGTATCTTGCAGTTTTTTCTCTCGGTATAGGAACTTTCGAATTGTCTTGTCTACTTTTTAATATATTTCAGCTGCATTTTCAAAAGATATCAAGTCAAAATGAATAGATGGTTAGACATATGGTTTTACATATATTTTAAGATCATTATATTAATAATAAAAACGATTCTCAACAAAAACAAAATGAAAACTTGTTTTTTATGTACCAAACTCAATGTAAATCTATTTACTTGTAACAACAATAATAAAAATGTAACACTTTGAATTTTTGTTTTATTATATTTAATATGAATGAGGCAATCTTGTAATTTAAGTTAAGAATTGAATTACTTTACAAGTTTATAACTCATGAGGGGTTAAAAATATGAGAAACTAAAGTTGGAGCTAATCTTGATATTATGAAAATAAGAAGGTGTGTTTGGTTATTTATTGAAAGTGGGTATGGATAAAGGGGCTGAGATTGAGAAATATCTCATTTCTTTGGTTGAGGTCGGCTTAGAGATACAGAGAGAAAGAATAGAGAGAAAGAAGAAAAGAAGAAATCAAGCTTTTGTCTTCAATTTGGTAAGAAATTATCATGGGTTTCAGACAAAATTTGTTATAGATGTATGGTTGTGAACAAATCTATTTGTTGAATAGGTTTCCAGAATCCTTGATAGCAGTTTGGAATTTTAGAATGTGCAGTGAAGTGGGTTTATCTCCTTCAAGGTGAGTTCATCCTATTCGATTTTTATAAACCATAAAATTGGATGATTTTGGTGTTGTTTTCGTATCTGTATGCTTTACAACTGTTAGAATGATATGGGTCGAACTAAGAATGAAATTATTGGGGCTGATTGATGGTAAAACTGAAGAACAGCCGTAGTTTCCGGATAAAATGAAGTATCCGGAAACCCCTGTGCGAAGGTATCCGGACGAGCAAAGATATCCTGTAAGTTTTGTTTATTCTGTAGTTTCCGGATGAACTAGATACCGGATGGTATCCGGATTACCTTGGTTTCCGGATGTCATCCGGATCGAATATGTTGTCCGGAAAGTTATGTCATCCGGATTTAATATGTTGTCCGGAAAGTTATGTTGTCCGGTAAGTGATGACGTCCGGATAGCTGTGGTGTCCGGAAACTTCTGATGTCCGGTTGCAGTTTTCGGATGTGTTATCTGGTTAAGTTTTCTAAAAAAATTTCTAGCCCGTGCTAAGTCGCCGAAGGGGGGCATTTGAGGATAAGGATGCTTTAGGTTATCTAGTATTCTTAGAATTAAGAATATGATACGAGAGGTGGCGTGATATGTTATTATGCATATACGCTAGTAAGTGTAATGGATCCATAGGCATTGTTCTATTTTAACGTGGAATATGCATAAAGTAATTTGTAATTCCCGTTGACCTAAAATGCGGAATAGACATAAAGTAAATTGTAATTCCCATTTCGTAAAGGTGTTATGAAATGAGAAATAGACATAAAGGAAATTGTAATTTCTATTTCATAGTATAGAAATTGAGGAATAGGCATAAAGTAAATTGTAATTCCTGATTTCTAGGGGAAGACCAGAGATAGGCATAAAGTAACTTGTAATCTCTACTTTCAGGCCAAGAAATAGGCATAAAGTAACTTGTAATTTCTTGGATAAGAGCAATAGTCTAGAATCTATAATGATTCGTAATAGGCTCTTGATTGTGATAATATGACTTACTGAATGTTAGTCATATTCGGGATTGAGTATGTTCCCGTCATTGAGGTGAGCAAGTGTACGGTAAGAATGGTGAAGAACATGTTTGTTTATATGTATCGGTTATTTTCAAAATGTTAACGTTTTAAATTGAATTTGGATGTTCTCACTAGGCGTAAGCCTAATTGTTCAAATTAAATTTTCTTACCAGGTACAGGCTCAGGGAAGTAATTGGGATGCGGGCCGAGAGCTTTTGAAGTATCCAACTTAAGAGATAAGCGGAGGAGTTAGCTAATGCGTTGAGGCTTTTTGATGGATTGCTTAGATAACTTAGTTAATCTAATTATAGTAGACATGATTAGATTAATAAGTTATTGGGAGAATTCCATGTTTGTAATTATGGAACCTCATAGTTAATTCTCTTCTTAAATAAAAGTTTGGATGTTATTTTATCATAACTTGTTACAACTTAAGGTTTAAATTAGCCCTGATTTTTAGGGTGTTACAAAAAATATAGATAATTTTGAGACGAAATAATTTATTCTAATTTTAGCACTGTTCTAAAAGGCTTGCCACGACAGTCGCCATGGCGCGCCGTGAGTCAAGACTTGTGTCTCACGTCACGTTATGTCTATGGCACGCCATGGCCTAATGTGCAATATTTTGTAACGCGATATTTGATTTTTCATTACATTTTTAATGTCTTATTTGCAAGCTTTAAATATATAACTTAATCTAACTTGTTTATTATCAGGGACTCATCAAGTAATAGTACAAAAGACATGTTTTTAATATAACATTATATATGATATAGATATTTGTCGTCATAAGTCACACCTTGATAAACGTCATGTCCTCGTCGTGACTCCTAAGAATTGAGACTTGACCTCACCACCACGCCACGCCTCATGCCATTTAGAACCTTGAATTTTAGTATGGTATTTAAAGAATAATGTTATTGTTTCTAACTTTGTATAAGTTATTTTTTATCCAATAGAAAGTATTTCTTTGATTGAAATGTTTCTAGAATATTATATTTATTAAATACTGAAATGTATTGTTGCAGAAAATTGATACCAACTCAAACACACACTTAAATATATTGACTACAATTTGATCCAAGTCCACCCACCTGAACTATAATAACAGATAATTGGTTCCATGATCGTATAAGAAGTTGAAGTTAACATAAGAATCATGAGAAATGGATCTGAATCGTTGATCACTTTTAATCAAATGTCTCCCATGAATTACAACTTAAAGGGGAATTGATCCGGTACATCTCTCAGACTCTCAGTTGATCTCATCCTAATGTGCGTCCATTTTTTATCCAACGGTTGATAACCACACCTCACGGTAACCTCAACTTTTTTTGGTATTTACATTCTGCAAAATGACTCAAAATTGATAACATCTTTTAGACATTTTGAAAATCTGATTTACAACAAAAAGTCAAAGTACAATGATTCAAAAATCAAACCCATTTTGGTGGTGTACCAAGCAAGCAACCACAGAGAAGATCAAGAAGTTAAAAGAAATGATCTGTATATGCATGCATATAGCCAGCCAAGTTTCATCCAACAAAACAAAACAAAACAAAATTGAATTATGCCAATGTCTACTACTACCAAATAGCAACAACAACCATGACACCAACATTTAACTATGCTGCTGCTCTTCACCATCTGCAACCTCCCCCCTTTCCTCAGCAGCAGCAGCCATCAGTTCATCAAATTTATCAGTCTTCCCCAGCAATATCTCAATCTAATCAACCATAAACCATATCAATAATCAATTATATTATACATAGCATAAGACACAAACAACAAACCGTATTTTATTTACCTTGGCTTTCTGGATCGGGCGTCCTCTAGATTCATCTTTCATGTCAACGGTGGATGTCATAATCTCTGCATTGTTTTAATCATACTTAACACATACAATTCACACACACTTCACACAAATGCAAAATTAACACTCCATAAAATCCTTACTCTTCTCCACAGCAAATCCATTGTTCTTGAGAATTTCTGCTATAGTCACAACCGTGGCAATGGCTGCAAGAATCATCAAAGTAACTTGTTAACGAAGTTTCTGCTGTTAGCCATTCACATATGTACAAAATGCAAAACTTGTGAACCAATTCCAAAATATTTGGTCTCGGTAGTTAATCAAGCATTCCACTAGAAACCAACTCAAATGCTTTATCCTTTGTAAAGCAGCCCATTGGTAAGTGAGACGAAAGATCGTGTGAGAATAGGAGTTAAGGTGAGAAGTGTAAGAAGGGCTTTGGACCCTTGATCACTTTTAATTAATGTTGATCTAATGGTTCAGATTATGTTCCAAAATAACCCATGAATTAGCTTAGAAGGATATTTTCGATTGATCTTCAACTAGGATTGATCCAGAGATCCCTTCTTACCCTTCTCACGATAACTACTATTCTTACCAGAAACCAATATCCACAATAATGCATAAATCCTACCATTTGGCTGTTCTTTCTATTTTATCGACTTAGACATACCAGCTAAAACCAGGGTCAAAATTAATGACACATATAGACATACATGTGTAAGCACAAAACGAATGGAGATAAAGAGAAATGAATCAGCTAATACATAAACAATTTCCCAAGTGCCAACTATCATTAAACCTATTTCAGCATAATCATATGTTGTTTATCACTCATTAACAGCAGGAATGGTTTATAAGCAATGACAAATCCATGAAGTGCGTGAGGGGTATATTTCTAGAACAAGTTTTCCCTCTGCTCATTTAATTTCAATGGTAGTTATTAGAAGGCATGAAGTACAATGGTAGAAAGTTTGGGTTGGTAGAACATCACCGCACAAAAAACAAAGAAATTCCTCATGTGTAAAATAATTTGTAAGGTTGCAGTATCACAGGATACACAAACAATTATTAAAACACATGTTAAGCCATCATTCATAATACTGTATATACATCTCTAACAACCCAAAACACGTTAGTCAATCAAATATGCAAAATAATACACAATTATCTACAAAATAAGACGATTGTAATGAAAAAATGAACAGAGAAAGAAAATCATCTGCTACAAACATAAGCACAAATCCCGTAGATATACACATTGTAACTTTCTGTGGCTTCCTATTTCCAAATCCTCAATAACTATCCATCATCAATGGTGGCTGAAGTCCCTTATATACACGATATGAACAGTGAATATATATTTGAACGACTGAAATTGGCTGTAACATTAAAGTAGGTAACGACAGTACACAAACTAATCAATGAGTGGAGAGTCATAAAATGAAATTACCCATTCCAAGGGCGGAAAGCTCCACCTCATTATGCTGCTGCATATATCTCTGCAACAAAACAAAACAAAACAAAACAAAATCAATCTCCACGAACACATGATTCAGATCGAAAATAAGAAACGTAAATTTTACCTTGGCGAGATTAACATAGAAGAAAAGGGGCTTTTTGGTGTTGGAGACCTGAATGCGATTCTTCTTGTGAAGGTCGTTTGCGATGCTTATGTTCTGCACTGCCTCCGTAATCTCCTCCATGTTGTGTTGTGTTGTGTTGTGTCTTGATTAGATTGAATGAATAATCGGAGAACGAAACCAAAAAGAAACCCTAGAAAAAAGCACACACAGAGAGTGGGGATATAATAAAAAGAGAGCGCTGTAAACCCGTACAAATGGAGTCCTTGGATGAAGGGAAGCTTATGGTTACGGTTGTTTGGGCTTTCAGTTTTACTTCCCCATTTTACCTTTACCCCCCTTCATCTATCATACCAGAGATTTCTTTTCTTTTTCTTTTTCTTTTTCTTTTTCTTTCTTCGTGAAATGTTACAAAATTTCAATAAATTAAATAATAGAGAATATGTATTATGTATATAGAGGCCCACTAAATTGTAACCAATGAAAAATGTGTAAACTATGAAACTAGATCTAGATCATTGATTGAAACAATCAATGGTCAATATGAAAAACGGTGGCATAACTGTAATTAAGTATGAATTGGGTGGCATGATGGTCTGGATGAAAATATGAAAAGGGCATAATGGGTATTATAGGTACGAAATCAAATTGGAAGGTTTATCAAAAGCGTGAAATCAGGGACCACTGCGATCCTGTTCCTGATTCCACGGCCACAAAATACAAAATTGGAAGCGATTATTCTATGAAACAAACATCGATTAAAGAAGATTTGAATATTCGTACCTTTTAAACGACTGAAAGCGATGGAAGAAGAACACAGGGGTTTAAGAGGTTAGGGTTCCAGGTTCGATTTTGTTCATATAGTTTTTGTTCAAATCGATTTTGTTCATATGATAATACGCCCGATTTTTTCATGTAGCAAGAAGGAAAAGTGAAAGAATAAAGTTGTTGACATCGTTTTCCAATTTCAAGAATACAAAAGACAACCCAGTGGACGTGGATATGGAAGGAATGTCGACTGCTCTGCAACTTGAAGGTATGAAAATCCATATCGATTGTGGAAGACAACTATTTTTCATATGTTTTAGTGTTCTTGTTGGAAATTTAATTATTCTCAAACTTTGATGTGTATGAAAAACCCCAAAAAAAATGTGAACCATAACTTACAATCGGTTGTAAAGTGATAATGTGAAAACTGGAACATTTTTTTCACTTAAACACACCATCGGAAAAATCAGCTGTTAATCCTATGAAAACTAAATACAATAGTTAGTGTTGTGTATAATTTTATGTGAATGGAAAACCTGAAAATATTTTCACAGACAGAATGTTGGGTAAAAGGGTATGAAGAACGTCAATGTTGTTAAACTGTGAAATAAAATTTATGTTGGGTATTTTATTGTAAAAATTTAGGGGAAAAAAGGGTATGAACGATATTAACAAACGAATTGTTTCTGTTGTTTATTTTTAGTATCACTAGTTTCAATTTATGGTTTGATAGCATGGCTCCTAATGAAAGTGAATTTGTAAGTTGTATATAAGTTTTGTCTCATGAAATTACATGATTCCATGTACAAATGCACTAGTAATAAGGTGCATTGATATATAATGATGTTGTTCATGTTCAGTGTTGTGATTATTTAACAAATGATGTAACATACGTGCGTATTTAACGATTTTATTGAATTTCCGTAAGGAGCCAAAACAAGAAGTATGTCTGGGAAAAAAGACGTAACTGCAAAGCCACACGAAGAAGGTAAAATTGTTATATCCAATGGAACTAATTTTTTACAATAAAGTGATGTACATGTATTAATGAAGTCTATATCAGGCAATTTACCAGAGCAACAAAACGACGGACCAAATGACGAGATTATTATGGTGGAGGGGCGTGGTAGGAAACGAGCAAAGATGACAGGTATATAACATTTATTGATATGGTGAAATCAACATACACTGATGTTTTTTCATTAAACTGTGTATGCCAACAACTATGTTATTCGATTACATAAGTCATTATATGCTTTATGATCAAAAAATTTGAATTTACTTGTTTTCACGTAAGGCGCTGACCGGGAGGATGCGAAAGAGTCAAACGATAAAGCGAAAAAGGCAAAAGATAGGGGAAAAGAAGGAAGATAACAAAAGGACCAGGTATGACAACATTTTAAAAACACATACATGCTTGTTATGAACTTATAATGTTATAATGTTAACAACTTCACATTAACACATGTCAAATAAATATTAACAAGTATTATAATGTTAGATCTTTCAAGGCCAAACCTGCGCAATGAGTCAACGGACGACGACGATTTCGTAGAGCGAGTACCTCTAACAACGTCGGGTAAGAATCTTAAATGCTAAAATGTACGATAAAATGTGTTACAATTTGTAGTCGTTAACCAATTTTCACTTTCTTTTCATTCAGCTGTTGCTGCCATAAAATCGTCGAGGGCATTAAAGGAGGAAAAAAGGATGATAAAAAGAACAAAAAGGGGAGAAAACCAACTAATGTTAATGGAATTAGAACTCGCACGCCACCGGTAACGTTACATCAGACGTGCCTTCTTCTAAATGATGAGCAAAAGGCGGTTGTTAAGAAAATGGGGCTTGAGCCAATGCTGCAATTGTCGGTTGATGGGATACCGTCAAAGCTTGGTTATTACGTGGTAGACAATTTAGATACAGATAGAATGGAACTGGAGTTAGATATGGCAACTATCAGAATTAACGAGGAGACAGTTCTCAAGATTTTAGGACTTAAAATGGGAGGAATCAACCTGGACACACTGGATGTGGACCCAAGAAGCTGTGATATGATAAAACGATGGGAGGCTACTTACAAGAAAGATAGGCCGAGACCGGTTGATGTGTCAAACGCAATACTTGATTCAAACGACTCAGGAGAGATGTTCCAGTTAAACTTCCTTGTACTTTTTGTGAATTCAATGGCAGAATGCAGTCCATCTGGAAATTGCCATAATTTTTTTTTGAAAAAGATTAGCAGCACTGATATGATACCGAATATAAATTGGTGCCGTTACATCATCGAGAGTCTTCGCAGAAGCAAGCGGAAGTGGAAGCGTGACACGTACGACAGCTTCTACTCGGGGCCACTCACATTCCTGACGGTATATTTTTTTTGATTTCATGTTGTTTTGTTCTCTTTTTTATTAATACACACTAACTGTATGATTCGTTACAAAGTTGCTTTATGTCCATATGACGTCGTGTCCATCAGTTGAAGTTGATCGGAGTATGCTACCGTTACACACTTGGACGATGGAAAAGCTTCGTGACATAACGAAATACGGATTCGATAACGGGGGGTTGCATAAGGCCTAAATAGCAAGTCTTAAATCTGAAAAAGACGGTTTCTAAAGGTAGGAAGCGGAATGCTCCGGTTAAACATGTGGATAAGAGTACTTCAACACCGGAAACTGCTCATACGAGTACAAATAATAAGGTACAATGAGTTTATTACATTTTCATAATTTATAAACATAACTACAATTATTGTATTTCATATTTATAAACGGCCGTTCTATTAAATATTGGCCTTTGTTTTTGTAACATACAAAAAAGTCAATTGAAACACAAAGCATTGTCGAGCCATATGAAAATGAAGCTGAAGGAGCCGCTTTAAATGATATGGTAATGACTAACTAGCTAACTACCTGAGTAATTAAGTGTATTTAGTTTGATAAAGTAAATTACATATAATTCTATTATTTAAGGTTGATGATCGATTTGAAAAACAACATGGGGGAGACGGCGAGACAAAAGATGCAGCGGCCACAGAATCTGGGGGGAATGTATTGTCTCGAACTAAATGATTATAAGTATTGAAAGAAAGAATTTGTGAATATTTTATAAAAATTGATATTGATATGAGGGTTCATATGTATTTCATATTTACAAATTTACGAATGTTCGTATGTTTTTTTAACATAAAACTTAATTATATTATTTAAGGGTGATGATCGATTTGCAAAACAACATGGAGGAAATGGCGAGACAAGAGATGCAGCGGCCACAGAATCTGGGTGGAAGGTATTGTCTCGGACTAAGTGATTATAAGTATTGTAGGAAACCATTTATGATGATTTTATAGAAATTGATATTGATATGATGGTTCATATGTATTTCGTATGTACAAATTTACCAATGTTATTATGTTTTTTTAACATACAAAATGATTCTGTTATTTTAGGGAGATAATCGATTGGCACAACAACATGTAGGAGATGTCGAAATAATGGATACTGCCACAGAATCTGGGGGAAAGGTTCGATCTCGGTTTAAGTGTTTTTAACTTTCATAGGAAACAAAATATAATCATTTTATAAAAATGCATATTCATATGTGGGTTCTAGTGTTTCATATGTGCAAATTTACCCATTTTCGTATGTTAATAAAAATAAAAATTAATTCTGTTATTTTAGGGTGATGCTCGATTGGAACAACAACATGTAGGAGATAGCGATATAAGATATGCATACAATGAATCTGGGGGAGAGGTATTGTCCTTGTTTAAGTGATTATAGTTTTTGTAGGAAATAAATTATGATCATATTGCTCCAGTTCATGTTGATATGCGGTTTTAATTTTAAAAAGTAACATTGAATACTCTCTAACGTAGGTAAAAGAGTCATTGGTAATAGCTTCAAACAAAGGGGATGCGGATATAACTGGTAAATCAGATATGAAAGAAAAGGTATATTACTGTAACACAATGATACTTGACATATCTCGATTTTTAATAAAAAAACCCGAGAAGTACATATAAATTAAATAAATACATGTGTTTAACTGCAGGAAACAGTTGGTGTTGACAATGATGGGGATGATGGGTTTGATGTACCAGATGAGGATATCGCAATTGCATTTGAAGCGATTGAAAGAGTGGTACATGCAATAAACAATTCAGAAAACGTTGAAGGTGGTGAACTCCGGGAACCAGATGGTGGGGTTGTGGATGATGATGACGATGGCGAAGATTTTGAGGACAAATATGAGCTACGAAAGGTACTAGCTTAACAATTTTCGTATAAAGAACATGTGTCGAAAAATGTTATAGATATCTGCAAATGTGTTGTAAGAAATGTTTATTCATATGTACAAAATTACCAATTTTCGTATCTTTTTCAAAAAATGAAACACATGTGAAAAGGGTATTCTCATAAATCATTAAACGTAGTCTCAAACGTACTTAAAATGTGTTTTCATATGTTTTTTTTATAAAATTGATTCATATGAAATCAAGTATTTTCATATAAAATTCTACATATTTCATAGGTTGAAGATTTGGTATTCTATCAATATAGCAGCTCAGAATAATAATTATTATCGTCTTATGTAAAAACAGGAGTACATGGCGAAAATCGAGGCACCCTTGGAGCAGATATATTGCAGTAAGCATGACGTGAGCAAATTGATAAAGGAGGCAATGGAGTTGTTCCCAGAAGATGTGAACGTCGACGACTACCAAGAAACATTCGATACAATTTTCAGAAACGACTCGAAGACAGATAACGATAGTGAGATAGATAGCTATGGGGAGGAAAAGGGAAAGAATGATACCTATCAGGAGGTTACCCCAACAAAGCTGGACTTTGAAGTTACACCAACACCACTTTCGCAGATATGGTGCACTCAGACATTCAATAAGATAGACGATGACGTACTACAAAGATCTGTGAATTCGTCATCAAAAGATGCAGTTTCAGCTTCAATACACTGTGATGAGTCAACTCCTAGCTCGTGTAATAACCAACTGGTTCGGTACACCCCGGAAGAAAAAGGGAAATGGACTACGGTAGGTGATGTGATGCACCGTCGTGCAAGCAAACGAGAGACAAGACTTGGGGATCAGATGAGGTCACCGTACGTTAAGCGCTCAGTCGATGTTCGGATGGCATTGACAACTGACGAAAGGAAAGCCCACGAATTTTGCTTGGCTGGATATGGTGGCCTAGAGTAAGTACAATTACATTATTAATTTTTTAACTTTAACGCAATTTGAACGTAAACAATTATGATCGCATATGAAATTTGCATGAATTATTTATATTGATAAAATGTATACTACTCTGGAAATGTAGTGACATGCTGTACTGGTCAAGTACGGATCAAAAAATCATACGGGCAGGAATGGAAAGCTTGGCTGCGAATGAGCATATACTCACCAACGTCATCGATGGGTGGGTGGACATATTGAACTACGAGGAGAAATACAGAAACGTCTATTCACCAACACGGTTCTTCTTCAAAACATCGGTCCTGGTGAGTAGTGATATCAACTTTCAAACATTAACAATGAATTGATGTTTCCTATTCTAAGGCGTCTAAATTTTTTCAAGAGGGTGGGGTGTTATTGACCCACATATACAACTATAATAAGCGCTACGAATGGTTCTTGAGGAACATTGCAGATGCAACACAGCACCAAGTTGAAAACGTCAACATGAAAAACGTCGATCTGGTATGAAAGAAAAATAATTCAGTTATATTGTTTTTGTATGTTTTAAGAGTGACCTATTTAATTAAGTAACTAATGAATTAAATATGATCAAATATTCTTTCCCATTATACAAGATCGACACTATTACTGTGTGGTGTTCAACATAAAAAGTAACTTGATTGAGATAATAGACAACAGACAACAAGCATCTTTGGGAAGCGGTGTAGAAGATAAGTGCGAAAAGGATGTCAGTATGTTGGTAAGTATAACTTTTTCATATCACACAATCAACATTGATTTAATGGTGAAAATGAATAATATAAATCAATATTTGTAACGTCCAGCAAACGATGATGTCGACCCACTTGAAAGACACACATCACCCGGCTGCAAGAGTTATAGAAAGTTTCCCAAAAGTTAGGCTTGTTACAAGTTGGCAAACAAGGAATAATTTCGTGGATTGTGGTGTTTTCGTGATGAGGCATATGGAATGCTACATGGGTGGAGGAAGCAGGAGTTTAGTAACGAATCTGGAAAGGGAAGGCCCGGCACAAACGAGGCAATTGGAAGGACTGAGAAAAAATACACTGCAAAGATACTCTTGAGCGAGTGGAACATGAGACGTGATTATGTGCAATCGGAGATAACACGGCTCTACAAGATGGACAATCGAACACAAACGCAGATTCTTGATCGTGCGAACACAACTCGGACGGTCAGACTTGCTAAGTATGGATAAATTTGGTGGATTTACGTTGAAAATATAATTAAAAATTGTTGGATGTTTGTTTCGTATTTGGATACTTGTTGCTGCTTTCGTATTTGGATATTTGTTAATACTTTGGTATTTGGGTATTTGTTACTGCTTTGGATTTTAAATATGTTTGTTTCATTTGGATATTATTGCTTTTTTGGTGTGTGAATAGTTTTTGATATAACAATTTTTTGACATTTCAAATCTTTTTGGGTATGTGTCCTATAATTTCAATGACATGTTCTTATGAAAACTTAAAACAATGTATAATGTTGATCAATTGTTTTTCGTTTTAAAAACATCAAATAATTAAACCAAAAAACTTTCTATAATGTTGATCAATTGCTTTTTGTTTTAAAAACATATCATCATTAAACACAACAATATTATTATTCATTAGTTTATTAACTATGTGATTGTCTAAACTATATTGCATATAAACTTTTCATACTATGAACTAAAAAATTACAGTACTCATCCACATTGCACTTGATTAAAATTTTCATACCAATATATAACATAAAGTCTATATTAGAGAACTTCAGGAACCATACAAAAGCACGTCGATATTACAAGTACATGAACTAACACCACACAAAAACAAGGAAGGTAATATCTCAGACGTGAAAACAAAAACAACACACTACTAAACGAAAGACATACATACAGATCATGCCCAAAAGACAAACCTACTCCGCGGGGGGCTGCACTTGTAGTTCCTCCTAAGAGCATCATACGAATCCCTAACAATATTTATGTCGGTGTAATACATACTTCAAAACCAACTCTTGAAGATCCGCATTTTGAGCTTCAAGGTCTTCAATGCGGTTGCACCGATCGTCGAGATGATTTTTAGCCCATTCCAAATGATGAACGGTGTCTTCATGCTTCTCTTGCAAACGCTTTAACTCATCCCTAAGCGCTCGGTTCTCTCGAATTAACGCATCAATGACAACCACTTGGTTGGAATGAGATCCAATGGGATTAACACCATTTTGGTTTCCTTGGTTGTTTGCCATGACTAGTGAGAGGATATGTAGATATATTTCTTGCAAACTAAAAGAAAATGGATGCCTTAATATATAGAAGTAGAATGAAGATATGCTTTTTGGTACGTATCCATATGGGGTTTCAAAAAAGGTGGTTGTTTGGTCTTATTTGGAATCATGATACTAAACCCTATCTACAACACACCACCTTTCCCTATGCTAGATGACAAAATGTCATTATTTCTACAAACAAGGGGTATGACAATTTGCATGCATATTGCTTTTCATATATAGGAATAGGTAATCATGGGTCTCTATTTAATTAATGTCTACATACAACAACTACAACTCTTACAAAAAAAACCACAACCAAACTAGGAAATCTGATGTTGAAAATGTATGAATAACATTGAATACATAAAGAAACAAAACATGCACATTATACAATAAAAAGGCATGAATATACGTATAAAAAATTATTGAGAACACATTAAATAATAAAATCTATGAAACACTAATAAATAAATAAATTATGTCCAACATAAACTAATAATTCGATTTGCATAACCAATATCTCAAGACCAACAAATAGTAGATTAAATATGCAAAACACATGAAAAAAAATCACCAGACCCTAACCATCATTTTTTCGCGTAGGACAGTTCCTTGAATCATGTTCCCCGTAAGTGTTACACCTCCTACACAAACGTTTCCGCTTTCTCCAACGCACCTACCAAACGTTTTCCTGTACCGCATCCTTTGTTCCGTATACCAGCAGGTGGTAACACATTAACCTCCTTAGGAACGTCTACACCATAACATTCCCTAAGCGCTTCGGCTCTATCCGCAGAAGCAGATGAAATTATATTATCAACTTGGAACTCAGACTTCATGTTATCCAACATTTCGGTTAGCACGTTCAACTTGCTTTTATCGTTTCTAATACGACTAACCAACAAATCAAGCTTAGAATACAACCCGTTTATCAAACGCTCCTTCTCTACGTCAACCTCACCATACCGTGCGCGAGCGGCTTGAACTTCAACCGGGACAAGAGAACGAGTTCATCGACGATATATAAGAACGTCGGGTATTGATACGAAATCATAGTTCAGCAAAATCTTGAATATATGGCGACACGGGGTACCATTACGTGGCTAAGCAGTCAATTTCGACGAAATAGCGAAAATAGCGACACTTGCGACCCTTATCGAAATTTCGGTCCTAAATTTCGACCCAAAATAGCGATGTCGAAAATAGCGACGAAATTTCCGAAATTTGACCGAAATTTCCGAAATTTTTTTAAGGGTTTTTTTTTGGGCTTCTTTAATTATTTTGGACTTTGTTTTTGGTTTTTAATAAGTTTTGGGCTACTTTTAATCAAGTTCTGGGCCTCTTTAAGTCTTTATTTGTTTTAGGTTTTTATCCAAACCTTTTGACCATTAATCTTTCACTCTTTGACCTAATCTTCCCAAATCAAATGCGACTTTCTGCTTACTGCCTTGCTTCCATCGACTTTCTGCTTCCATCCAGTCTCCATCCAGTAGCGATCTATGTTATTTGTGTGGTTTGAATTTTTTTTTGATCATTATTCTATTAAGTTTTTAAGTTATATGTTTTATATATATATATATATATATTATATATATATATATATATATATTATATATATATATTCATATTTAATTTTATTTTATCGCTATTTCACCGCTATTTCATCGCTATTTCCGCTATTTCAAATCAAGGTCTTGATCGAAATTTTCGCAATCGTCGTGTTAACTGCTTAATTACGTGGAAAGAAATTACATTCACATTCCATCATGTCTGACGATGTGTTATGAGAAACCTGGGAAACAAAGAAAAGAAAAATATTATAACTTACATATTTCATACAATATTAGTGTTCACAAAAAGGTAATCCGACAAGATTGCAAAAAACTATGAAACACGAATAACCGTACCTGATATGAATACTTGGTAATAGCCTTTATATTTTTATGTAAAACCCTATACTTTCGGATATCACCCTCTTCTCCAAGATACACGACACCACAATGATACGCGGCTTTTTTTATCTCTTTTTGGACTTCTTTAAAAACAGTACGTGTATATATCTCCGAAGCATGCCTCTCAATCACCAACTGGGTAGCACATCGAGGGAAAGTGTTTCTTGTGATGAATTCGAGGATGCGATGCTTGTTCCTATGCTTTTCGATAGCACCATCAAACGCATGTATAAACTTGACCAAATCATTTCGGTAATATGCATATATACGGAAAAAGGCGTGAGCACTCTCGGATCGTGATGTTGTCCTCATTAACCCGGAAAAGGGAACATCCCTATAATACGCAGATATCCATGATTGTCTAATCCGGTACATCTCTCTTAACCAATCGTTGTCATGCAGTTCATAATCATCAATAATATTGCACCACTCCATCTCAAATTCCCCGGGACTCATATGGTCATTCCATACCAACTTGTTAAATCTTCTTTTGAAAGATACATTGGCATCAAGATCAGACGTTATCTACAACAGAGTAAATGTGATTAAAATGTTGAATGGCTATACCTATTATAGTTTTAAAAAGGTTACGCATGCAAGAACATAATTATAAAAAATATTTAAATAAAACGGAACACATACCTTGCCGGGAAGTTTTTTCATAATCTGCCACATGCACAAACGATGTTTCGATTATGTGAAAACGAAAGGAACTGCTTGTTTCATAGCCGCGCATTGATCAGTTATAACAAAAGTAGGTTGCTTCTCATGTGCTCTCAAAAAGGCAGCCAACACCTACTTAAAATTCTTTATATTCTCGTGGCTTATCAACGCAGATCCAACAACGACTGACCGCTTATGGTTGTCGATAGCTATGAACGGGACAAAATTCATAGCATGACTGTGAAAAAAAAAGAAATGATATAATTACTAAAAATATCATGAGCAATGAGGAAACATAAACTGGAACATAATATAATACATACCGATTCGTACGATACATTGCATCAAATGATATAGTGTCACCGAACTCTTTATAGTTTAGTCTAGCAATCTCATCAGCCCAAAAAACAGCCTGTAACTCCCCATCAGTAACCAATATATCAAAGAAATATTCAGGAACAACTGTTCTACGTTTACACAACAAATCAACCAACATTTGCGTGTCTTTCTTGCCAACAAATGTGCTCATAGCAGTCCTCGCATTTTGGTAGTCAACTTGAGTCTGACTAACATATTCGTACCCACCTTTGAGCGCAACCTGGATATTATACGACTTTGCCCCACCAACACAAGATGATGATCCATTGTACACGTTCCTAAAATCGGTATATTGCAACCGTTGTTTCGAACGTGACATCGCCTTGTCAACGGAGTTGTACAGAGCATGGTTATGCCTTTCTTCAAACTTATAAACAACATATGTGCCAGTTTCCTTCCTAAGACGAAACTTAATACATGCTCTACAGTTGGTACGTTTGACGTTTGAATTCCTAGTCATGGACTCGACGTCTCTACTCACAGGCATACCTTGCCTACTGCATAGTACGTAACGTGATATCACCTGATCAAACTTATTTTTTTTCTTGTTCGATTGACGAACATCAAATCCAGCTTCTTCAGCGTATTTCATATACGCAATGTCGGCAAGGTCAATAGACTTAAATTCATATCCAAGACCAATCTTTACAGTGTCATCAACATATGGTATCCAATATTTCGTACCCCCAGGTGAAACAAAAGTCTCGTGATGTACTAAGACAAACACATTAAAAATTTATTTAAATATTAGAAATATTATAAAGTGCAATCCCAAAACAAATATACACATAACAAACAGATAATAATGCATTAGTGATGTTTTTTCATATGACACCCGGTAAGCCACGAGTACCTTAAAAACATATTGTATAGTTTTTCATATATGAAAATCAACAAATATATAATTTCATAGTAAATAATAACAAGTATATAATTTCATATTGTATAGTTCTTCATATAATTTCATATTAAATAATAACAAATATATAACATGTAAACGACTCAATTAACGATTTCGTATTGCAAAAGGGGGGACATTGAATCTACAAAATCAATTTTTCATATGAAAACCGTGTTACGTGTATGACTTGATAGAATTTAAACATAACCGTTTCCATGGCTAAACCGAAAGGTTAAGAAGACGTTAATGTTTAAACCCAGAAAAATGCGTAAAACATAAAAACAAATATCGTTGTGAATTTTCTCAATTAGTTTCACATTTACTTTATGAAATATTGTAACAGGTTGTGGAATTTAATATAACACTTACCTTTCTTTTTTGGTGTATCGTCAATTGAATCATCAGCAACCTCTAGTAAACTTTCATCACATTCGCCGTCTGACCCAAGCGCAATCACAAAATCGGCAATATCATCGTACACCTCCATTGGATCAGTACCGGTTTCTTCTTCATTATTTGCTTGTTCGTTATTGAAATACATCACTATGAACCACACCAAAAGTACTACAAACCGTATTTCTGAATAATTCCTTGGACGAATGCAGTTATGGAGTTTTCATAGACTAAAACGGTTTCTTGATGAAGATGATTGTTGGGAACTGAAGATATGCTAAGTATGGTTAGTACTGCTAAGTCTACATTACTACTGCCAGTTCTTCGTTACTACTGCTAGAAGAGATTACTACTGCTGGGCAAGATTACTACTGCTAGAAGAGATTACTACTGCTAGAAGAAGTTACTACTGCTAGAAGAAGTTACTACTGCTAGAAGAAGTTACTACTGCTAGATGAAGTTAATGCTGCTAGATGAAGTTAATACTGCTAGACGAAGTTAGTGCTGCTAGACCAATTTACTACTGCTAGACATGGTTAGTACTGCTGAGCTGAGTTACTACTGCTTGAAGACTGTGAAGGTTGTTAATGCTGCTGAGCCAAATCATCATTAATACTGCTGAGTTGATAAGTTTGGGATGCGATGCTTTTGGAGACAAATAAGGAATTGATCAAGATATGTTTAACGAAGATTCAGAAGATCAATTTACTTTTGATAGTTATCTTGTAATTACTTTTGTATAAATAGTATTGATAGATAGCTATTAGAATATACAGAAAAACAGAAGATAGATAGTATACAGAATTCGATATTCAAGAGTGAATTAACCTCAAGATCATAGATCCTATTTCTAGAGAAGTAGAAATCGTCTTGTTGAGCCTGTTCAACAAGATTGAGGTTTGGTGTAAAACTTGTGAGTTATAACTGTTTGATATATATACAGTTTATTGAATTTCTATTGATTGTTCTTTAATTGATTTAGAGTTCTATTCCGCAAGATTCTCTAAATTCTGTTTCTAAGAAGTTTAATTCTTGTTAAGAATCGATCCTGACAAGTGGTATCAGAGCATTGGTATCTTAGAAACTATGGACAATTCAATGGATTCTCACAGTACTCTTGTTTCAAAGGTTCCCATGCTCAAACCCAATGAATTTGACATGTGGAAACTAAGAATCAAGCAGTACATTCTTCTTACTGATTATGCAATATGGGACATTATAGAAAATGGCCCATGTAATGAAGGAAAGATTGGAGCAGATGGAAAGAGACCTCCTCCCAAGACAGATGCTGAAAAGAAAGTAAGACAAACAGAGATGAAGGCCTTAAGCACTCTGCTTTTGGCTATTCCTAATGAGTACCAACATCAATTCCAACACTGCACAGATGCACAGATGTTGTGGAATGCTCTGGAGAAAAGATTTACTGGCACAAAGAGCACAAAGAGAAATCAAAAGGCTATTCTCAGGCAACAATATGAAAACTTTATGTCTGCAAAGAATGAGTCTATGACTCAAACTTTTGACAGATTTAACAAGTTAATTGGAGAATTAGCAACTGTGGGTGTACACATGGATGCTGATGATGTCAATAGAAAGTTCCTTAGATCATTGGGAGAAGAATGGACCATGTACACTGTCTCATTCAGACAGAATGACCAATTGGAGGACAAAGAGCTAGATGACCTCTACAATGATCTGAGAGTATTTGAGGCTGAAGTTGAAGCCAAGAAAAGGCCATCAGGATTTGTTTATAATGCTGCTTTATTATCTTCATCCTCTGATACTGCTGCTAATCCTGATTCTGTTAATACTGCAGGTTCTGTTAATTCTGCTAGTGGAACCAATCAAGAGAAGACTACAGATTCTGTACTAGAAGCATTCTTTTCTAGTCATGTCCACTCTTCTCTAATCAATGATGATTTAGAGCAGATCAATGCTGATGATCTGGAAGAGATGGACATCAAGTGGCAGATGGCTATGCTATCAATGAGGGTGAAGAAATTCATCAAAAGGACTGGGAGAAACAACTTTTCCCAAAGAAGAGAAGATGGTGCAGGCTTTGACAAGTCCAGGGTTGAATGTTATAAGTGTCACAAGATGGGACACTTTGCCAGAGAATGCAGAAGTGGAGGATCACAGACTCCAAATGGAAACCAAAACAGGAGCTCCTCTCAAGCCCTTGTTTCTCAACAAGGAATGGGATTTGATTGGAGTGATCAAGCTGAAGAAGCCTGTCAGAATCAAGCTCTTATGGCAGAAGTATCTGATATCCCCACTGAGGTACAATCTAAACTCTGTTCTCAAGCTTGCATTGATGCTGTTAAAAGATATAGGGATCACAATCAGAGTATGTGTGATGACCTTAAAAGGCTAGAGAAAGATGTGAAAGATTATGTTAGGATTGTAGAAAGGTTTGAGGAACAGATTAGAGCTTTTCAAGCTAATGAACTTCAACACCACTATGATACTAACTATTGGAAGTGGGAAAAGAATGAGTATGAGATTAAGCTGAAAGTGTCTGGGGAGGAGAATGAGAAGTTAAAAGAAGAGCTTAAAAAGGTTAAACTTGATGTTGAAAAGTTTACCTGTGCTTCTAAAACCATGGACACCATCATTAAAGCACAAATCCATGACAAGATGAAAGTAGGGATAGGGTACAATACCACACCTCCACCCTACAATAACAACTACATACCTCCTAAGTCTGATTTGTTAGAGACCAAGGATAGAAAGGAACCTGAATTAAAGATTAATATAGATCCTTGTGAAAAAGAAATAGTTGTTGAAGATGAGACTGACAAAGTAGACTCTGATGAGGAATGTGAGAGTCCATGTGTCAAGAACACAGAGATCAAAAGGACTGAAGAGAAAAAGGAAGTTCATTACACACAGCCCAAAGTTGTGAACTCTAATACTTGTAAACAGTGTTCCTGCAGGAAATTCAAAGAGAACAAGCCCCAAAAACATGATAATCAGAGGGGAAATCAAAGGAACTGGAATAACCAGTGGGCTATGAGACAAGGAGTTGACCTGAAAAGAATCAACAGGCCAAAACCTTGTTTCATCTGTGGTAAGCTAAATCACTTAGCCAAACACTGTTATTTCAATCCTGTTAACCAAAGGTTTAATGCTCAAAGATCTTTTCAAAAACCTGGTGGTTACAGAAAGAATGGTGGATATAAAAAGTCTGCAAAGAAAAATGTGGCAAAGAAACAAGATAAACCCAAAAGCCACATAAAGAAAATGACTGAAAATGAATGTGATACTATGTGGGTTCCAAAAAGCACTAAAAACAATACTGCTGCTAGCAGTGTTAGTACTGCTAACACTGCTAGTACTGCTTCAAAAGTTAGTGCTGCTAGCAGTATTAATACTGCTAGTAATCATTCCAAAGTTAGTGCTGCTAGCAGTGTTAATACTGCTAGTATTCAGTCCAATGTTAGTGCTGCTAATACTTTTAGTGCTTCTTCTTCAGATAGTACTGCTGCTAGCAGTATTAACTCTGTTAATACTGCTTCTAGCAGTGTTAACTCTGTTAATACTGCTACCTCTGTTAGTACTTCTGAGGTTAATACTGCTAGCACTGTTAGTACTGCTAGCACTGTTAGTACTGCTGCAAGTGCTGCTACACCAATAATTTTGACAAAGTATTCCAGCACAGCAGTACCAAAAGTTAAAAATCTCATCAAAACCAAGTGTAAGTACTTTGATGAGCAAGGGAGACCCAAGACCACTTCGGCTTGGGTTCCAAATAAAACTAACTGATTTATCTTGATGTGCAGGGCAACCAACAGCTCAAGGGGAAGAGCATTTGGCATGTTGATAGTGGTTGCTCCAGGCACATGACAGGTAACATGTCCTGCCTCAAAAATTTCAAAAAGGTTGATGGAGGACATGTTGCATTTGGGGATAATCCTGCTGGTGGAAAGATAAGTGGTAAGGGTGATGTTTCAAAGGGTAAGATGACCTTTGAAGATGTATACTATGTTGAACAATTGAGATACAACCTGTTAAGTGTATCACAGGTTTGTGACAAGAAGCATAGTATATTGTTTACAGATTCTGAATGTATTATCCTTGCTCCTGGATACAAAGTGGTTGATGAAAACATGATACTTCTGAGAACTCCTAGGAAGGATAATGTTTATTGTTTAGATTTGGAAAGTGTTTCATCTGATTCATCTCTAAATTGTTTAGTTTCAAAAGCTTCTTTAGATGAATCATCACTTTGGCACAGAAGGATGTGTCACGTGAACTTTAAAACAATAAATAAACTTGTTAAGAATAACCTTGTAAGGGGTTTGCCATCCAAAGTATATTCATGTGATGATCATTGTGTTGCTTGTCTCAAAGGCAAACAACACAAAACTTCTCATAAGTCCAAAGAGATAAACACTATATCAAATCCTCTTCAACTGTTACATATGGATCTGTTTGGTCCTACCAATGTGATGAGTATTGGCAAGAAATCATACTGCTTAGTTATTGTTGATGATCATTCTAGATTTACTTGGGTATATTTTCTGAGAACTAAAGATGAGACAAGTGGACTGATCAAATCTTTCATTCTCAAAATTGAAAACCAATCAAATCAAAGAGTGAAAGTCATTAGATCAGATAATGGAACTGAGTTTAAAAATTCTGATCTAAACACCTTTTGTGAAGAAAAAGGAATTGAGAGACAATACTGTGCTCCTAGGACTCCACAACAAAATGGTGTTGCTGAGAGAAGGAATAGGACACTGATTGAGGCTGCTAGATCTCTGTTAGCTGACTCAAAGTTACCAATTACTTTTTGGGCAGAAGCAGTTAATACTGCCTGCTATGTTCAAAACAGAGTTTTAGTTGTAAAGCCTAAAAACAAGACACCTTATGAGCTTTTCCATAAAAGGAAACCATATATTGGATTTTTCAAACCATTTGGATGTCCTTGTACTATTCTCAATACCAGATCTCACTTAGGCAAGTTTGATAGCAAAGCAGATGATGGTTTTCTGGTTGGGTATTCATCTCAAAGTAAGGCCTACAGAGTTTTTAATACCTCTTCTAGAATAATTGAAGAAAGTGACAATGTTAAATGCAATGAGAACACACCAAATCCTATTGGTTCAGGTCCTAATTGGCTATTTGACATTGATTCACTCACTAATTCTTTGGGTTTCAGTGGTGATGTATATGCAGGACAAAGGGATACACCAACATCAGAACACAGGATTCAATCTGTGATATTTCCAATCCCTTCCATTGATCCTGTTGAATTCTGTGAACACCAAGAGGAGACTGAACCAATTCAGAATGAAGAAGAGAGGAGAGCAGAGGAAAATCAGTCTTCAGGTTCAAATTCCAGAGAATCTGAGGTGACTGAAGAAGCAGAAACAAATCCAGAATCAAATGAGTCTAATCTGGATGAGGACTTACAAGAGGAAGCTGGTCATCAAACAAGAACTCAGAAAAATCATCCTCCTGAGTTGGTAATTGGAGATATTGCATCTCCCATGATGACTAGAAAGCAAAGCAGACTCCAAGAGTTGCAAGAGCAGCAAAATACAGTTAACACTGTTCTTACTTGCTTTCTGTCCCAGATTGAGCCCAAAAAGGCTTATGATGCCATGAAAGACCCAAGCTGGATAGAGGCAATGCAAGAGGAGCTGCTACAGTTCAAATTACAGGATGTTTGGGACTTGGTAGATCTTCCAAAAGGTCATAGAGCAATTGGCACCAAGTGGATTTTCAGGAACAAGAAGGATGACAGAGGGATTGTGATCAGAAACAAGGCTAGACTGGTTGCACAAGGGTACACTCAGGAAGAAGGAATAGATTATGAGGAAGTCTTTGCTCCTGTGGCAAGGATTGAAGCAATCAGGTTATTTCTAGCCTATGCCTCATACATGAAGTTCAAAGTGTACCAAATGGATGTCAAAAGTGCATTTCTGTATGGAAGCATTGAGGAAGAAGTATATGTCTGTCAACCCCCTGGATTTGAGAATCCATTGCACCCTGACAGAGTATACAAGCTGAAGAAGGCTCTCTATGGTTTGCATCAGGCCCCAAGAGCATGGTATGACACTTTGTCTACCTATCTCTTGAAAAATGACTTTGAAAGAGGAGTAATTGACAAGACCCTGTTTATCAAGAGGAGAAAGAGAGGTACTTTACTTGTTCAGATCTATGTGGATGATATCATCTTTGGATCCACCAATGATCAAATGTGTAAAGAGTTTGAAGAATTGATGCACAAAAGCTTCAAGATGAGCTCCATGGGAGAACTTACATTCTTTCTTGGGCTTCAGGTAAAACAGAGGAAAGATGGAATTTTTATTAGCCAATCCAAGTATGTGAAAGACATCCTGGACAAGTTTGGTTTATCAGACTCAAAGTCAGCAAGCACTCCAATGGAAACACATAAACAGATCACTGCAGATCTTGAGGGGGAGGATGTGGATGTCCATCATTACAGATCAATGATTGGATCTCTCATGTATCTCACAGCCTCTAGACCTGACATTATGTTTTCAGTCTGTGTTTGTGCCAGATTTCAGGTTTCTCCTAAGCAATCACACCTTCATGCTGTCAAGAGAATATTCAGATACTTAAAAGGGCAACCTAGATTAGGTCTCTGGTATCCTCATGAATCCTCTTTTGACTTGCTTGCATATTCAGATAGTGATTTGGGAGGAGCCAACATGGATAGGAAGTCTACTTCAGGTGGATGTCAGTTTTTGGGTACAAGACTAGTATCTTGGCAGTGTAAGAAACAAACCACAGTGTCCTTATCTACCACAGAAGCTGAGTACATAGCTGCTGCAAGCTGCTGCTCTCAGGTTCTATGGATTCAGAATCAGATGTTGGACTATGGGGTAACTTTTCTTCACACACCAATCTTCATTGATAACAACAGTGCTATTAGCATTGTTAATAATCCAGTCAAACACTCAAAAACAAAGCATATAGAGATAAGGTATCACTTTATAAGAGATTGCAATGAAAAGAAATTAATTCAGGTTGCTAAAGTTCATACAAATGACCAGTTTGCTGATCTATTCACAAAAGCTTTTGATGTGGGTAGATTCACCTTTTTGGTAACAAGTGTGGGCATGATCAACCTAGAGTAAATTTATGACTTTCTGTTTTTATACCTGTATTTCTTCATATATTTGGTGCTACTAACTTTCTTTCTCAGGATCCTCTGTTTTCCTCAGATTACCAAGTGAAGAAAAGTGTAAGTGTGGTTACTACTGCCAGTACAGAAGTTACTACTGTCTGTGTTCTAGTAGTTACTACTGCTTGTGCAGTTACTACTGCTCAGTAGTTAATACTGCTCAGTAGTTAATACTGCTAGTGCAATTAATACTGCTAGTGGAGTTAATACTGCTTGGTCGTTAATACTGCTCAGTAGTTAATACTGCTCAGTAGTTAATACTGCTAGTGCACTTAATACTGCTAGTGGAGTTAATACTGCTCGGTAGTTAATACTGCTAGGTAGTTAATACTGCTTGGCAGTTAATACTGCTCGGTAGTTAATACTGCTCGGTAGTTAATACTGCTAGGTAGTTAATACTGCTTGGCAGTTAATACTGCTCGGTAGTTAATACTGCTTGGTAGTTAATACTGCTAGGTAGTTAATACTGCTTGGCAGTTAATACTGCTCGGTAGTTAATACTGCTTGGCAGTTAATACTGCTCGGTAGTTAATACTGCGAGGTAGTTAATACTGCTTCTGATAATCTAGGGCATATAAATACCCCTGTTTGCCCGCCCATGTTCATAACGACTCTTCGCATTTACTTCTTCTCTCTCGTTCTAACCTAGCCTCCCCAGAATCTCTGTGCTTTTCTTTCAAGAATCCTTAGGCATCATGGAGTTTGTGGATGAGCACAATGAAATAGCCATGCTTCAGAAGCCGAAACAAGCTGCGGGATTCCACGATATAGTCGATTTTCTAAAATCCTCGCACATCTCCTATGCACTCACGGTGAGCCCAACGATCTATATCGAACATCAGAAACAATTTTGGGAGAATGCCACTGTTAGTGTTGAAGAAGGGCAGAAAACCATTCGAACAAGGGTTTGTGATAAACCCTTGAAAGTCACTGAAGAGGTTATTCGCATCTCCCTTCAGTTGAATGATGCTTCAGGTATATCTTCTATTCCTTCTGAAGACCTCTTTTCTACTTTACAAAGAATGGGGTATGAAGGTCCCATTGGTGTTTTTAAATTCTACAAGTCAAAATTTTTTAACCAATGGAGATTTCTTGTTCATACCCTGATGCACTGTATTTCCAAGAAAACTACTGGATGGAGTGAGTTCAGCAGTCCCATTGCATATGCCTTGGTCTGCTTATCCACTGCCAGAAAGTACAATTTCTCAGCAATGATCTTTAATGATCTTGTATCAAACTTGGAATCCAAAAAGACCTTTTTCATGTATCCAAGGTTTGTGCAAGAAGTTCTTAACAAGGAGTTGATGGACTTACCTCAGTTCACTGAGGTATATGTACCCAAATCCCCTAAAGGGAAGGTTTTTTCAAATATGAAAAGACTTCCTAGGGACTCGGAAGGAGTTGACACACCATTGTTCTCTACAATGATGGTTGTGTCCCACCCCTCTGAAGGTATGGCATCAGGATCAAGGCCCTCATTAGATCAACCCACTGATGACCAATCCCAACCTTCCATCTCAAAAGACATCCCTCAGTCCATTCTTGAACAGCCCACTCCCACAATCATCAAAAGGTTTCAAAGAAGAAAGGTGCACAAGGCTCCTTCCCTTGATGTACCTACTCAAAGCCCTTCGCATTTAAGCCCTCAATTGGAGCATTCTCCAATTGAGAATATCAACAGGGAAACCACAGGGGTGTCTCCCAACCCCAAGAAGGTGGTCTCTAAGGAGAAGGATGACCATATGGGTGCTAAGGCTGCCACTACTTCTGCTAGCACAGAGAAGGACAGTGGTGACATAAATAAGACCTTCCCCATGGCAACTCTAAATGAGAAATCATTAGGAGGACCCAGGTGCCAAGAAACCAAGGGGGCAGGTAGTGCTTCTGCTAGGCAGAAGGCTTCTGCTGAAACTTCCAAGGATCCTTTAAAGAAGGTAAATACTTCTAAACAAGGTGAGGATAGATATAACTATGAGGAATTGATGGAAACCTTAGGGAATATCAACTTGGATGTCATGGCACAAAAGAAAGAGATTGAGCAACTTAAGACTGTGGTCACCTACCAACAGTCTCAAATTGAGAAGCTCAAAAAGCTGGTCACCAAGTTGCTAAACAAAAAGAAAAAGGCAAGATTTGTGCTAAGAAGGAGAACCTCAACTGATGATGCTCCCAAAAAGGGGGAGTCAGAGTCAGAAGCAGAACTGAAACTGAAGGGTCCACAAATTGAGGGGGAGACTGTTCACATAGAGACTGCGATGGAAATGGACTATGCACAGTTTAAGGGGGAGTCCAGTGAGACAGAAAAGGGGGAAGAGTGTGTTAAAGCAGCATAAACCACAGCAGCAGAAACCACAGCAGCAGAAACTGTTAATGCTGCTGAGTTTGAACAAGCAGCAGAAACAGTTAATGCTGCTGAAGGCCAAACAGTCAAAGCAGCAGAAACTGAGCAGGAAGCAGTAACTACAACTCAAGCTGAAATAGATGAAGAAATTTACTGGATCGTAAAGAACAGTATTGAAGCAGCATCACTACATGTACTAAGAGAAGTAGTAACAGCCATAGCAGCAGAAATGGTTATTGCTGCTGAAAAACTTAAAGCAGCTGAACCAACTCCTGAGGCTGTCAAAACTCTTAAAAGAACCAAGATGATGTCAAAGAAAAGACCAAGAACCCAGCCCATAACTTCAAAGAAGAAAAATGAAAAGAAGCCAAGGGTGGAGTCATCTGCAGAAGAGGCCCAGGAGGAAACAGTGAAATCTGATGGAAAAGTTGCTGAAGAAGAAGTGGCAACTCCATCAGGGCAATCAGGCAATGTGCAATCACAAACGGATGCCCAATGTGATTTGTACATTACTAGTGTTGACTCTAACCCAATTCCACTTCAGGCTGAACCAATATCATCTAAGGCTCCTGAAATCATCTTTTGGGACACTTTGAAAGATGGTAGAAAGGAGTTCATTAGGATAAAAAGAGCTGATGGAAAATTTGAAGTATTTTCTACTTGGGGAAAAATTGTCAGAACTTGCTCAAGATCAGACTTAGAAGAGATGTTCAAAGTTGGGATGAAGATATATGGAAACATGCTGACTGAGCCAGGGATGTCAATTTCTAAAATGGTACTTGAATTCTTGTGCCAAATGTTCAAACCTGAAGCAGTTCAGCATAGGTTAAACACACAGTTTCAAGCCATTACCAACTGGATGCTCTATGAAAACTGTGGAGTATATGTCATCTCCCTTGACTCTGCAACTCAAGAATACTATCTGGTAGATGAAATATACAATCACAGCATGAAGAGGCTGCAAGGAATGTTACACACTAAGCTGACCTGCAACAAGGATTCAGCAATGGGTAGATTCTTGGTAAAGAGGATTCTAAATCAAAGTCTAGGTCTAAGTCCTAATCTGTGTGTACATGATGACTAAGTTTTGGAAGCATCATCTGAAGAACTTGACTTCTTTTCCTAAAAGTCAAGTTAGGGGGAGATTGTTGGGAACTGAAGATATGCTAAGTATGGTTAGTACTGCTAAGTCTACATTACTACTGCCAGTTCTTCGTTACTACTGCTAGAAGAGATTACTACTGCTGGGCAAGATTACTACTGCTAGAAGAGATTACTACTGCTAGAAGAAGTTACTACTGCTAGAAGAAGTTACTACTGCTAGAAGAAGTTACTACTGCTAGATGAAGTTAATGCTGCTAGATGAAGTTAATACTGCTAGACGAAGTTAGTGCTGCTAGACCAATTTACTACTGCTAGACATGGTTAGTACTGCTGAGCTGAGTTACTACTGCTTGAAGACTGTGAAGGTTGTTAATGCTGCTGAGCCAAATCATCATTAATACTGCTGAGTTGATAAGTTTGGGATGCGATGCTTTTGGAGACAAATAAGGAATTGATCAAGATATGTTTAACGAAGATTCAGAAGATCAATTTACTTTTGATAGTTATCTTGTAATTACTTTTGTATAAATAGTATTGATAGATAGCTATTAGAATATACAGAAAAACAGAAGATAGATAGTATACAGAATTCGATATTCAAGAGTGAATTAACCTCAAGATCATAGATCCTATTTCTAGAGAAGTAGAAATCGTCTTGTTGAGCCTGTTCAACAAGATTGAGGTTTGGTGTAAAACTTGTGAGTTATAACTGTTTGATATATATACAGTTTATTGAATTTCTATTGATTGTTCTTTAATTGATTTAGAGTTCTATTCCGCAAGATTCTCTAAATTCTGTTTCTAAGAAGTTTAATTCTTGTTAAGAATCGATCCTGACAATGATGGTATTAAAAAACGGATAGAATCAAAAAAATAAAAAAAATAAAAAAAAACCAATCACTTCCTAAATTAACGCTTGATATTTTTATTATTAAAATTCCAAAAATAATAAACGTGATAAAATGACGTAATTACCCTTAAGTATAACTAAATCAGGATTAGCAATCAATGGTCTAGATTTGGTTTCATAGGTCACACACATTTAATGGTTACAATTTATTATCTCTCTATGTATATATATATATATATATATATATGGGTGGAGGATCGTGTACAAAGTTGAGTTAACGGTGAGAAGTGTGAGAAGTGGAGTTGAACCGTTGATCTCTTTTAATCTCATGCCCTCCCATGAATTGCGGCTTAGAAGTAGACCCAACAAACAAGCGTGTAGTGTCAAGTTCGTGTCGGGTTCAAAGTTAAACGGGTTAAGAGTGTCTAACCCTAACCCAACCCGTTTAATAAACGACTCATAAAATCCCAACCCGAACACGACCCGCCTAACCCGTTTATCATCTTAACTATTAAACTTGCTAACTCGTTTGACCCGCTAACCTATTTAACACGTTTAACATTTATAAAATTAAAAATTAAAAATAAAAAATAAAAAATTCACAATAAGTTACAAATCCAAAATTCAAATGAAAGCATTATAAATCCAAATTTATAAATTCTAACCAAATCCAAATAATTAAAAAGAAAACTTATATATATATATATATATATATATATATATGTGTGTGTGTGTGTGTGTATAAACGTGTTATTTGGGTCATTTTTGAGTTGAAAATTTTGACTTTGACCTTACCCGTTTAATATTCGTGTCGTGTCGTGTCAACCCTTTTACTTAAACGGATTGAAATGTATTATCCAAACTCATTTATTTCGTGTCGGGTTAGCGTGTTGTGTCAGATTTTTCCAGGTCCACTTAGAAAGAATTTGCATCTCGGTGCATCTCATCCTAATGTGTGTCCATTTCATCATCCAACAGTTGATAACCACTTCTCACGGTTCTCACATTAACCTCAACTTCTCACCGAAACCCAACCCTATATATATGATGGGTGAGACTGGGTTTTGGTAAGACTAAATTTATGGTGAGAAGGGTGAGAAGAAATCCTAATTCTTGGATCAATACTAAGGGGCTACTCGGTAGCGGCTTAATGGACTGTGTGGGAGATATGGCTGATTCGCACAGTCATATCTACTCGTTCGGTAGCGGCTTAATGAAAAATAAGGGGTTGGCCGAATCAGCTGAGAAAATACACTCCTTTACACTTTGCTCTCTTTTTTCCCTATTTACCCCTCTCCCAACTACCCTCTTTTTTTCCCTGAATTCATTCGTCCGGCAGCAGCAGCATCCTCCTCCTCCAGTCCTCTTCCATAGATCTGTTGCTCTATCATCCTCCTACTACCCTCACCATCATCGTCTCTCTCATACTGCCCTTGATCTATTATATGTTTCCAAACCTCTCCTAAAATCGATATGTTGCCCTCGATCTGTTGTAGAACTAGAATGGATCTCAAATCAATCCCTGAAATCGACGTGCTGCATAGCTTCTGCTCTTCATCTATGAAATCATGATTTCTCTCTACTCTTTATCTCTGAAATTGTGTTTTCTTTCTGCTCATCTCTGAAATCTTGTTTTCTTTCTGCTCTTCATCTCTAAAATCTTGTTTTCTTTCTGCTCTTCATCTCTGAAAATCGTGTGTTGAATAGCTTCTGTTTTCCTCTTCATCTGGTGAACATGTTTTCTTTCTGCTCTTCATATCTGAAATCTTGTTTTCTTTCTGCTCTTCATCTCTAAAATCTTGTTTTCTTTCTGCTCTTCATCTCTGAAAATCGTGTGTTGAATAGCTTCTGTTTTCCTCCTGCTCTTCATCTTCATCTGGTGAACATGTTTTCTTTCTGCTCTTCATCCCAAATCGTGTGCTGCATAGCTTATGTTTGAGACAATCTGAAGAAAACGTGGAACAAAAAATGTATAGCTTCTCTTTGGTGATCGAATTGTAATCTGAAAAAAATGGAACAACTTTAATCTCTATTGTTCATGTGTTTTTAAATTAAACACTTATAAAGAAAAGGGATAGAAACATTTAGTAAGAAAACGAGAACCAAAAAATCGATCTAACTACGATCTGAAGGTTAGAATTTAAATACTGAGGGTAAAATGGTCAATTTTGACATTTAGACTGTTTGTTCAGCACAACAACCGAACAACAACTTATCTGCTAACACTCAGACAACTATATCTACACATATATCTGTATCCATACAAGTCTTAACATAAAACGAACCGAACAACACCTAAGTGAAGATCAACATCAATAAGATGTACGAAGATGCACCGGATTAATTCATTTCTAAAGCACAATCCATGGGTTGTTTCGAGAATGAAAGTGATCAAGGTACAAATCCCTCCTTACGTTTCTCACCTTAATTTTTTTCTCACACGATCCTTTGTTTATATATGATTAGGTTCCTATAAAAATAAGAATCATGGTAATAAGAACAAAACTTTCATATACATTTATCTACTTTCAACTAATTTCTATATGTACAAACATCTTTATATGCCAAAACAACAACTTTAACACTGATTAAAGCATCAATTCTAATTTAAACCACTTTATCACATAAAAATGCAAAAAAATCCATTTTGGCCATTTATGCTTTCTAAATTCCTTAATTTCTGCAAATTCAATGCTAAACATTCTAGTACATAATATGCCAATGAACCATAAATTAATTAATGATTTTGTCGTTGAATTGCTTCCCTTGAATATTGACTTTTATTATTGAACTTCCATTAACAATTTTTTATGTAACATTATGTTAAACTATGTTTCACATTCTTTAAACTGTGTCGTGCTAATTATACTTGAAAAAAGGATAAGTTGGTTTACGGTTTAGTCTTCGGTTATCGACCATGTGTGTACGTGTAACCGGAGCTGCATATATGAAGTTTTGGTCTCGGGAGTGAACTGGACGAGAATGACAACGAAAGTGCCATGGGGAACTATCATGGGTCATAGTCGCTGGCCAAAGAAGGGGGATGGGACACTTCTCGCGAGAATGATCGACGAGAATTACAATGGCATAATCGCCCGTCACAATCGCCGACGAAGAGTAGCCATGGTACATTCTCCCCGATAATGCACATGACATCGTCGTCAATGCACTATCATCCGGGTCCATCTGGGTATCTAATGTTGTTGTTTGAATTTCTTGTCCATTCTCACTAAAATCAATGTTTGGCCTGCAATTTTAGGAGCTTAGGGGCGTTTTTTCATACCTCAAACCCTCATCTCATTAATTACAACCTAGGGTTTTTGGTGAAGGTATTTATTATGCATTGAAGGCTACCTTGAGTCATCTATTGTGAAGAATCAACGAAAGTTCAAGGCTCAAATCGCATCTCCTCCTACCTTTTATGGTTTGCAACGTGTAGGACAACCTTGGGGGGGGGGGGGGGGGGTAAAGGTTGTATTAGGATCTTTTAGCTTTGAAAGATTCGTTTTCAATCACAACAACAGATAATATGCAAGACAAGATATATAAGATAAGGGTAGAGAGAATGATACCAACACCATTGTTTAGAGTGGTTCACCAATTTGGCTAATCCACTTTCCGAGACACTTCTCGAGACACAGATGCACTATGAATGTTCTTTATGGTAGAACATAAACCTTAATACAAATACTTGAATCGATCTCTCACTTTTGGTAGAGATGGAAATGGATCACTCACTCTCAAAGTAAATACTTACAAGATGATGGATTTCTTAATGGTAATCACTCTTGTATAAGTAGTATAACACTTGGATGATTTTGAGTATATAATGCTTGAGTTGTTTTGCTATTCAACAATGGCTAGAAATCAGAGATTTCTTTCATATGTATCCTCAAGTCTTATTTTTTTTTTCCACAGAATGTTGGATTTAAATAGGGAAGCTAAAAATGACCCAGAGATCTTGCGAACGTCGACATAGACATGTTACGGACGTCCACAATTAATATGTTGGTTGTGAAAAGAGCCGTTTGTACTCTGAATAGTTCAGAGGTTTCACTCGAGTGCGGACGTCCGGCTTTACCATGCGGACGTCCGTGGACTTTTTTCTCACCAACCCAAATTAAATGCTGGTCATTTCATTTCATGTCAATTTTAACCAACGTTCGGAAATTTTACTGAAGTAAACATTTGTTTGGTTTTTGAAATATCCAAATGGTATCCTATTTTGAGTGAGTTGCCTTTAGGAAATATAAATAAATCATATCCAGTCTTGAAATCTTCAGATGAAGTCTTCGTGTTTCACTCCTTTGAGCTGGAATACTTGGAATAGCTGAGATGATGCTTTTTCATTTTTCATGTAACGTCCCAAAAATTACAAGGAATTTAAAATTTTTAAAGTAACATTTCATTAATAAAAACTCATTTAATAATTCAATCATTTCATTTGCAAACTCATAATTAATATTCTCACGAACAATAAACAGCGGAATAAATGTCTAAAATTAAAATCATAAAAGTAATCAACTCTTCCCACGCGCCAGTGTGTACTCGTCACGCCTTGGAGCCACTCGTACCTGAAACCACAATTTATTGGGAAAGGGTAAGCACGAAGCTTAGTGAATTCAGACACCATAAATAACACAGTTATTCCCACACCACCTCTAAACAGATAATTGCACATAAACATCATACAAGTCTACGAACAAATCATAAACATGCATACCTACACCATCCCACCCAAAGGCATAAGCTGGTCCACCCGACCACACGATAACCGTGCAAGCATTACCCGGCTCCCCCGGGTTCCTACGCCACCCGCGTATACAACCTTCGGTCCCACCGAGTTACTACGCCACCCGCGTATATAAACCTCGGCCCCACCGAGTTACTACGCCACCCGCGTATATAAACCTCGGCCCCACCGAATTCCTACGCCACCCGCGTAGTCATAGCAATAAAGGTCCGACTAAACACCCCACTATTTAGTCCCGCATCACAAACAATTGAAACTACCACACACGTACAAATCGTAATGTAAAAATAACCGACATTAGTTATAGTGAGAGAACTCACCTCGTAAGCGCGCCTAGCTCACAAACAATAATTCAAGCTTCAAAAATCCAAGATCACTTCCCAACACCTAAACAATCGTTAAAATGTATTAACACGAGACCCGGACCCTAAAACACGACGCACCCTTAAATCGTCACTAAAACGACTTTCCGGTCTAACCAAACAGGTCTGTTCGGGACCTGTTCCGACCTCCATAAACCCAGAAAATCCTCAATTAAATTACATAACCAGAAAGTGCTCTGAGTTAGGGTTCCAAGGACATATTATACATCTCCTAACGATTTTTCTACAATTTATTATGGATTTTACAAAACCAATCTGCTGCACAGCGAAAAACAGTACCTTTCAGTACAAAACAGCAGTTTGACACTAGCTATGGTCCGAACTGGTTTTTCCGCAAAACATAAGAAACTTACTAGACTCAAAATGGGAGATTTTGGCACTGGTTTCACCCTAATACGACGTTCCTATAAAAAGTTATGGCTTTCCCAAAACAGTGGCAGAAACTGTGACTTTTAAAACGGAACGCGAACTGACAAAACCGGACCTGCTGTGTAAACAGCCAAAATACGCCTAGCTAGAGGCCGAACCGGACTTCCGCTAAAACATGAAAAGTGTGCCCGGCACGGAATGTGAACCGTGGGCACCGGATTCGCCTCAATCCGAGCTACGACGGAAAAGTTATGAACGAATTAAAACAGTGGCAGAAACGACGTTTTCACATAAAATGACGATTTATAAAAACGGTTGAATGTTTTCACGATTTGGGGTTACGGTTTAGCTATTTGTTCTCAGCACCACCCACTGCCACCTCCGACAGTGGTGGTTGGCGGCGGCGGCAGCCACCGGCGGTGGTGGTGGTTTGGCATACGAAACCGTCGAGGCAACAACGAACGTTCCAATCAACAACGTTCGGGCCGCACGCACTCACCCATAAACCAACAGCAGCAAACACGCACGTTACAGCCACCGGAATGGTGGCGCACGGCGGCAACCATGGCTGCGGCGGCGGTGGTGGTTTCGAGGTGGTCCGACGGCGGTGAAAAAGAAAGCAAGAAGAAGAAGAAACTTTACCTCTCGAAGACCACGTAACCGTACACTCGACGAGCTCCTGTCTCCTTTCTCTTCCGATCGACGGCTCCCTCTCTTCTCTCTCGCTGAACCTCGCTCCCGCCGGCAGAAGGCAGCGACGACGTTTGGCGGTTTTGGGTGGATCGACGGCGTCAACAAGAAGACAAACGGCAGGGGCGACGCTAGGGTTCCTCTCGGCTGCTACTTGCGTGGGAAGGAATTAAAACGAGAAAAAAAGGAGGGGGTCGGTATTAAGGCCGATCCCCATGCATTCCAATTGCCAACTTCTCTTTTAGCCCCTAGGTTTAGAAGTAGTTCACATTCCGCCCCCTTTTACATTTGAGTTTTAACCATTAATTTTAAAATTAATCAATTTACTTCGCTCTTGGTCCTAGCCGCCTAATCCCGGTAAAAAAAAAACATTACGAGGAAGAATTAAATTAATAAATACGACGTACCGGGATACGGGTTTTACAACTCTCCCCCACTTGAATTAGACTTCGTCCTCGAAGTCTCTGCCCACGAATAGCTCTGGGTAGTTCTCCCGCATCTCAGCCTCGGGTTCCCAAGTCCACTCGGAACACTTTCGGTGCTTCCACTAGACCTTCACCAAACCAATTACTTTGTTGCGTGAAGCCCTAGTCTTCCTGTCAATAATAGCGATCGGCTTCTCCACATAATTAAGTCGTTCGTCGATCTGAATATCCTCAAGAGTCTGAATAATCCGCTTGGCGACATCCCTAACTGGAATCTGAATTTCTCACACCGTCTAAAAAAAAAAATCTCGAATACTTTTCTTACCAACAAAACTCCTTCAAGTACACCGTATTTATGATCGGAAGAACACTCCAACAACTGGAATCATTCCTAGTCGAAATACTTCGGTTGTCTCCCAACCTTAGATATTCCATACATCCCGATTCAAATCTCAATCTCTAACCATTCTAAAGTTGCTTACCAATATACCCTACTGGATACTCGAATCCGCTCATTCCTACCATTAACTGTCGATTAACTTCCACGAGTTCTAATAGACTCCCAAAATTTATTTCACACGAATCATCAAACCAGTAAATTTAAAATCACTCACGAAGGTCATTCCACCATAACCCTTCACCACAAGCAAACATCTCAGGGTTACTACTACCATCAACATAATTTCCTTAGAATCGGCTACAATTCTCCAATTACACTAAGGTGTTTGGCCTCAAGCCCAAAAGTCGACACCTAAATATACTACTTACCTCAAAAAGGTTACTGCACATTTATGCTCTTAATTACAAAGGGCATCATTCCCTTAACCGATACTATTCGGCCTACAGTACCAATACACGTGGAATATCCAACCTTCCACCGTCTACTTATCCTCCACACTCGCTCTACGAAGCCTAGTTACACCGTATCAAGATACACCTTAGCGTCTACCTCCCAGGTACGTCTCAAGGCCCGGCACATCGGAACTACCTCCCAGGTAAGTGCACAAGGCTATATCCTCCCAGTGCCTACTGGAAAATCAAGGTCATAACACATGAATACCGGGGTCCCACCCCGAGATACCCAACCGACCATTACCAACGACTGACCGACGTGACCAAGGATCCAATGCAAACAGTCTACCAACAACATGCCTATCCCAGAATGACTCACTCACCCAAACACGTAAATGCTCAACGTGCAATAAGTGCAAAACTGTGCATCAAAACAACCCATCAACAAAACTTCACATCGAGCCATTAAAAACCGTGCAATTGACCCATGACTATCTCAAAGTCAAAACCGAGCAAAATGCTCCACGCTTGCTAGACCCATAAGTCGGTCAAAAACGCGTTTAAATAAAGCTTAAGCAAGCAATACTCTAAAATCAACACTGGCCCCAAAACTCAACACGGGTTTAAACAAAAGAGTTTTCTAAAAGGACTCACACTCTTACAATTCTCAAAACGACACATAACACTTATAAGCGCACTTCCCAAATGGTTTACAAATCATTTACAAAATATTCTCAACGTCAAGATTTTTCATTTCAAAAAGACCGTAAGCAATAAAACTACTATTACCAGGTCGGTAGTTACGCAAAAATGGACACGCTCGTCCCACAAATGAAAATCATGTCGAAAATCATTTCATTGCAGCTTAGTTTACTCACAAAACGTAAAGCGAAATAAATAATTTCTTTGAAAATGAACCGTCGCGGTTCTAGTATGAATTGACTCATGACATGTATTTAAAGTAACCGCTCGACCTTACACCGGGTGCGACAAAAGTGTGCACAAATTTCAAAATCAGTTCCACGACAGTTGACCCCAAAATTCCTCTTTTTCCAACATAAAATGTCGTGGCACAGGGTTCACCAACAAATCTTACGCGCGTCGGCTAGTCATACAAAACGATGAAACGGTTCACAAATATATTTTTGATAAAACACCACTGTCTCGCGTAAGTTTCAAACTTAAAGATAGAAACCAATCTGTTCCCATCATTTGAAAAATATCGACTAAAACCTCATAAAATCTCAAAAGGTGGGGTTCTCTAAATTGATTTCCAAGATTTCCCCAAATGGTCACATAAACAATTAAGATATGCACCTCGTGAAATTAAACCCACACGACTCAACATGCCGTAAAACAAATCTTATTTTAACCAAATCACTCAAAAAGTTTTATACAGACATCGTGGAATGTAACTTTCCGTCTCAACTCTAACATATGTGGAGGAGTTCCAATGTTAAAGTCACAAGCCGTAGTCACTTGCCCAACATTTAAAACACCATAAAACACGGATATCATCTTGCCCGCAAGAACCGTGGGGAAATAGCAAAATAAAGCAAATTCAGACAAAGTTTGCAACTACCGTGATAAAACGATTTCATGCACTTTCAAAACCATAATTCAAAATCTTGTGTGTGTGCTGAACATTTCCCAAAATTCCAAAACACCATCCATAAAAGGATTTGAAATTCAAGAATTTGTTAATGCAATCTATTTCAAAATCAAACTTTGTGCATGACTTATTCGGCATTCTACGCCTCGACTCCTACACCTCCAAATCTCTCCGGTCCACTAACGTCATCCGGACATTTAAACCTTTTAGGGCAAGTTGGAAAGTTACGTCAAAAATCCTCAAATCTACGTCGGCTCAATAAGCCTGTGATTCTAGCACAAACATCCATCTTGACCCGAAATGGCCTACTTAAAACAAACCTCATCCTTATCGTCACTCCAAGGGATTAATACTAGAATCGTCCTTCTATTCCAACGACTACTAGTTTAGAACCTTCATCACTACCCCAACGATCATCTCCTCAAGCAAATCAAGTACACACCTGTACTAGTAGGTTCACTATTGTTGTTCCTCCCTGTGATGGCTATTCAGGATAGATATTACAACGAGTTATTAGCACATAATAACTCACACTAACAACGCTCACGCTCACTCCTTGGATTCCTCATGACTTTCCCCGACTCGAGCATTGATCCTGTGTTTCCAATAGTAGGAGCTCTACTACTACCTTCCACACCTATCATCACTCGTTCCGAGTTCCATCCGATGGGTCCAAGTAGTTTCTCGCCGATAACTACACACATATGCCCGCACCGGCATATGTACACGCTCTTCCTAGCTCCCTAGGAATAATCATAATACCCCACTACCCTTGCTAGGGCGGAACCCCCACTAACCCTGACGAGTCGTCTCGTAAACGCACAGTCGTATACAGTGGAAACCAGATAGACATTCGAATATAAGATTCTATCCTACAACGGTTGGACTCAAACAAGAGCTGCGCAATAGAACTAAATCCAACATTCTAAGGCTATTCGGTTCCTACCGCATACAACCTATAGTGCATTCGCTTAACAACCTATCAAAGTTAGCATAAGTCCCTAATAGCAAGTAACAACCATACAATACAGTGTATTAAACACCAAGCAATCTAGCATACATACTCCTATGTTCTAGAAAGCAATTTTGCATACGTACTCATATATAAACGCTATTCCCAGCTCACTAGGAATTTCATCTCATCCCACTACCCTTGCTACAACGGAATCCCTGTTAGCCATAACGAGTTGCCTCGCGAATACCCAGTCGCATGCAGCGTGAATCAAATAGACATTCGAATACAAGATTCTATCCTAGAACGGTTGGACTCAAACAAGAGCTGCACAATAGAACTAAATCAAATGTTCTAAGGCTATATGATTCTTACTGCATACAACCTATAGGGCCTTCACTTAACAACCTACCATAACTAGCATTGATTCCTACTAGCAAGCAATCATCATACAGTACAGCGTGAACAACATAGGCAATCTAGCATGCATACCCTATGCCTAGAAAGCAATAAAACACTAAGTACTGTACCTTTCCCTTTAGCTCCGGCTGACTGTACACACTGCGCCTTTGATCACCGTTTCTCAAACGGATTTTTTCTTCCTTTTATTTTCTAAAAACTTTAAAGAAAATTTTATAGCCGCAAACTTGAGATCAAACACACCGAGATGCGTTTGATTCACTCAAGCTGTGCTCTGATACCAAGTTGTAACGTCCCAAAAATTACAAGGAATTTAAATTTTTTAAAGTAACATTTCATTAATAAAAACTCATTTAATAATTCAATCATTTCATTTGCAAACTCATAATTAATATTCTCACGAACAATAAACAGCGGAATAAATGTCTAAAATTAAAATCATAAAAGTAATCAACTCTTCCCACGCGCCAGTGTGTACTCGTCACGCCTTGGAGCCACTCGTACCTGAAACCACAATTTATTGGGAAAGGGTAAGCACGAAGCTTAGTGAATTCAGACACCATAAATAACACAGTTATTCCCACACCACCTCTAAACAGATAATTGCACATAAACATCATACAAGTCTACGAACAAATCATAAACATGCATACCTACATCATCCCACCCAAAGGCATAAGCTGGTCCACCCGACCACACGATAACCGTGCAAGCATTACCCGGCTCCCCCGGGTTCCTACGCCACCCGCGTATACAACCTTCGGTCCCACCGAGTTACTACGCCACCCGCGTATATAAACCTCGGCCCCACCGAGTTACTACGCCAACCGCGTATATAAACCTCGGCCCCACCGAATTCCTACGCCACCCGCGTAGTCATAGCAATAAAGGTCCGACTAGACACCCCACTATTTAGTCCCGCATCACGAACAATTGAAACTACCACACACGTACAAATCGTAATGTAAAAATAACCGACATTAGTTATAGTGAGAGAACTCACCTCGTAAGCGCGCTTAGCTCACAAACAATAATTCAAGCTTCAAAAATCCAAGATCACTTCCCAACACCTAAACAATCGTTAAAATGTATTAACACGAGACCCGGACCCTAAAACACGACGCACCCTTAAATCGTCACTAAAACGACTTTCCGGTCTAACCAAACAGGTCTGTTCGGGACCTGTTCCGACCTCCATAAACCCAGAAAATCCTCAATTAAATTACATAACCAGAAAGTGCTCTGAGTTAGGGTTCCAAGGACATATTATACACCTCCTAACGATTTTCCTACAATTTATTATGGATTTTACAAAACCAATCTGCTGCACAGCGAAAAACAGTACCTTTCAGTACAAAACAGCAGTTTGACACTAGCTATGGTCCGAACTGGTTTTTCCGCAAAACATAAGAAACTTACTAGACTCAAAATGAGAGATTTTGGCACTGGTTTCATCCCAATACGACGTTTCTATAAAAAGTTATGGCTTTCCCAAAACAGTGGCAAAAACTGTGACTTTTAAAACGGAACGCGAACTGACAAAACCGGACCTGCTGTGTAAACAGCCAAAATACGCCTAGCTAGAGGCCGAACCGGACTTCCGCTAAAACATGAAAAGTGTGCCCGGCACGGAATGTGAACCGTGGGCACCGGATTCGCCTCAATCCGAGCTACGACGGAAAAGTTATGAACGAATTAAAACAGTGGCAGAAACGACGTTTTCACATAAAATGACGATTTATAAAAACGGTTGAATGTTTTCACGATTTGGGGTTACGGTTTAGCTATTTAGGTTCGGGTCTAGGTATCCACGGCTGGACCAATCTCAGCACCACCCACTGCCACCTCCGGCAGTGGTGGTGGTTTGGCATACGAAACCGTCGAGGCAACAACGAACGTTCCAATCAACAACGTTCGGGCCGCACGCACTCACCCATAAACCAACAGCAGCAAACACGCACGTTACAGCCACCGGAATGGTGGCGCACGGCGGCAGCCATGGCTGCGGCGGCGGTGGTGGTTTCGAGGTGGTCCGACGGCGGTGAAAAAGAAAGCAAGAAGAAGAAACTTTACCTCTCGAAGACCACGTAACCGTACACTCGACGAGCTCCTGTCTCCTTTCTCTTCCGATCGACGGCTCCCTCTCTTCTCTCTCGCTGAACCTCGCTCCCGCCGGCAGAAGGCAGCGACGACGTTTGGCGGTTTTGGGTGGATCGACGACGGCAACAAGAAGACAAACGGCAGGGGCGACGCTAGGGTTCCTCTCGGCTGCTACTTGCGTGGGAAGGAATTAAAACGAGAAAAAAAGGAGGGGGTCGGTATTAAGGCCGATCCCCATGCATTCCAATTGCCAACTTCTCTTTTAGCCCCTAGGTTTAGAAGTAGTTCACATTCCGCCCCCTTTTACATTTGAGTTTTAACCATTAATTTTAAAATTAATCAATTTACTTCGCTCTTGGTCCTAGCCGCCTAATCCCGGTAAAAAAAACATTACGAGGAAGAATTAAATTAATAAATACGACGTACCGGGATACAGGTTTTACATTTCAGAAGCTTTGTTTCACACACTTAGATTAAATTGTTAGGAGCAAATAAGGTTTGTCTATTTATTTGTTAATCATCAAAACAATGGGATTTGTGGGATTTAATCACTTGCACCAACACAACGTTTTCTAGGTTTTCTTCTAAAAACCTAAGATGTGAGTTTTAAAAAAACTGTAAAACTAGATGCATGTCTAAATGTGTTAATCTAACCCCATTACATGTTTTATTTTGGTTGTTCTCTTTTCATTTGGTGATTTGTCTATACATTCATATTTGAAGAAATTATTGTATACTTTTGGGTATTTCGGTGTGGACCACCATATTGGGGACTTTTAGAGCATACATGTTTACATATGGTATATGGAAATGACTATATGAAACTTTATTGGTATTTTGATACATTTATACAAGTTTACCTTTTTGTATTTATTGACTTAACTTGAGGAAGTTGTCTATATGTGATATTCTCATGTTATAATTGCTTGTTCATGGTCTTATACCCTTGTCCCATAACATTTGGGTCTACAACTTGAGAATGATCCATATGGGGTCATATGTTTATTTGACCTAATTAGAGGTCCTTGAGTATTGTAAATCTCATTTTATATTGAATATAGTGTTTGGACCACTAGCTTATCTCTATTGGTATTATGTACATTTTACTTTGAGTAAATGTGGATAATGGTATATATAGAACTTGTGGATGAACCTTTTCAGTAGACACTAGAAGGATTTAGTCTCGTGGTGCTACCTGGAGGTATGCACTTTGATCTCTGTCGTTTGGGGTAATGTCTTGGAGGCAGTCTTCAATCTGCTGGGGCTTGTAGTGTTACTCATGAGAGTTTACACTAAGGTAAATTGACTATTGAGGTGAAACTTGGTAGGTGTTATGGGTCTCCCCCATTGATTCCAAATAACTGATTAATATGCCTTTATAAACGATTTTAATCGTTATTTATTGGTATGTATTTTATGTTCAAACTCACTAGGCTTTTTGGCCTAACACTTGTTTGATATTGACATGTATCTCAGGTTCTATCGGCGTGGTCGCCGAGAAGAGTTAGTCGGGTATAGAAGTGAGCCTGAGGAATCAATTTTGGGACGCCTTCTTTAGAGAACATTATTTTGTGCTATGGATGCCTCTCATTTGTAATCTTATTTCTTTAGAGGGATTAGATTAATAGGTTGTTATTTTTTACCGTTAAATTATAAACTTGTAATTAAACATGCATATGTTGGTTTCCCTTTTTGGGATAGCTCGTATCTTGATATTTTATATATCGCATTTCCATTCTAAAAAAAAATCTTGTCCCAATTTTTGGGTGTTACATTCTACTCTCAACTTCTATATTTTTCTTTTAAGTCTTTTCGCTCATTTTTTGTTGAACGTAAATGGCAAATGTCCAGCGTTTCCACCGATCTTGGGAGACTTCAACTACCTCAAATCGTTCCCTCTCACTCTTTCTTTCAAACATAACTCTGTACATTTCCATGAAATTTGAGTTTAACAACCAACAAGGCAACAACCCTTCAAGTCCGAACTGGTTTTTCCGCAAAACATAAGAAACTTACTAGACTCAAAATCGGAGATTTTGGCACTGGTTTCACCCTAATACGACGTTCCTATAAAAAGTTATGGCTTTCCCAAAACAGTGGCAGAAACTGTGACTTTTAAAACGGAACGCGAACTGACAAAACCGGACCTGCTGTGTAAACAGCCAAAATACGCCTAGCTAGAGGCCGAACCGGACTTCCGCTAAAACATGAAAAGTGTGTCCGGCACGGAATGTGAACCGTGGGCACCGGATTCGCCTCAATCCGAGCTACGACGGAAAAGTTATGAACGAATTAAAACAGTGGCAGAAACGACGTTTTCACATAAAATGACGATTTATAAAAACGGTTGAATGTTTTCACGATTTGGGGTTACGGTTTAGCTATTTAGGTTCGGGTCTAGGTATCCACGGCTGGACCAATCTCAGCACCACCCACTGCCACCTCCGACAGTGGTGGTTGGCGGCGGCGGCAGCCACCGGCGGTGGTGGTGGTTTGGCATACGAAACCGTCGAGGCAACAACGAACGTTCCAATCAACAACGTTCGGGCCGCACGCACTCACCTATAAACCAACAGAAGCAAACACGCACGTTACAGCCACCGGAATGGTGGCGCACGGCGGCAGCCATGGCTGCGGCGGTGGTGGTTTCGAGGTGGTCCGACGGCGGTGAAAAAGAAAGCAAGAAGAAGAAGAAACTTTACCTCTCGAAGACCACGTAACCGTACACTCGACGAGCTCCTGTCTCCTTTCTCTTCTCTCTCGCTGAACCTCGCTCCCGCCGGCAGAAGGCAGCGACGACGTTTGGCGGTTTTGGGTGGATCGACGGCGTCAACAAGAAGACAAACGGCAGGGGCGACGCTAGGGTTCCTCTCGGCTGCTACTTGCGTGGGAAGGAATTAAAACGAGAAAAAAAGGAGGGGGTCGGTATTAAGGCCGATCCCCATGCATTCCAATTGCCAACTTCTCTTTTAGCCCCTAGGTTTAGAAGTAGTTCACATTCCGCCCCCTTTTACATTTGAGTTTTAACCATTAATTTTAAAATTAATCAATTTACTTCGCTCTTGGTCCTAGCCGCCTAATCCCGGTAAAAAAAAACATTACGAGGAAGAATTAAATTAATAAATACGACGTACCGGGATACGGGTTTTACAACTCTCCCCCACTTGAATTAGACTTCGTCCTCGAAGTCTCTGCCCACGAATAGCTCTGGGTAGTTCTCCCGCATCTCAGCCTCGGGTTCCCAAGTCCACTCGGAACACTTTCGGTGCTTCCACTAGACCTTCACCAAACCAATTACTTTGTTGCGTGAAGCCCTAGTCTTCCTGTCAATAATAGCGATCGGTTTCTCCACATAATTAAGTCGTTCGTCGATCTGAATATCCTCAAGAGTCTGAATAATCCGCTTGGCGACATCCCTAACTGGAATCTGAATTTCTCACACCGTCTAAAAAAAAATCTCGAATACTTTTCTTACCAACAAAACTCCTTCAAGTACACCGTATTTATGATCGGAAGAACACTCCAACAACTGGAATCATTCCTAGTCGAAATACTTCGGTTGTCTCCCAACCTTAGATATTCCATACATCCCGATTCAAATCTCAATCTCTAACCATTCTAAAGTTGCTTACCAATATACCCTACTGGATACTCGAATCCGCTCATTCCTACCATTAACTGTCGATTAACTTCCACGAGTTCTAATAGACTCCCAAAATTTATTTCACACGAATCATCAAACCAGTAAATTTAAAATCACTCACGAAGGTCATTCCACCATAACCCTTCACCACAAGCAAACATCTCAGGGTTACTACTACCATCAACATAATTTCCTTAGAATCGGCTACAATTCTCCAATTACACTAAGGTGTTTGGCCTCAAGCCCAAAAGTCGACACCTAAATATACTACTTACCTCAAAAAGGTTACTGCACATTTATGCTCTTAATTACAAAGGGCATCATTCCCTTAACCGATACTATTCGGCCTACAGTACCAATACACGTGGAATATCCAACCTTCCACCGTCTACTTATCCTCCACACTCGCTCTACGAAGCCTAGTTACACCGTATCAAGATACACCTTAGCGTCTACCTCCCAGGTACGTCTCAAGGCCCGGCACATCGGAACTACCTCCCAGGTAAGTGCACAAGGCTATATCCTCCCAGTGCCTACTGGAAAATCAAGGTCATAACACATGAATACCGGGGTCCCACCCCGAGATACCCAACCGACCATTACCAACGACTGACCGACGTGACCAAGGATCCAATGCAAACAGTCTACCAACAACATGCCTATCCCGGAATGACTCACTCACCCAAACACGTAAATGCTCAACGTGCAATAAGTGCAAAACTGTGCATCAAAACAACCCATCAACAAAACTTCACATCGAGCCATTAAAAACCGTGCAATTGACCCATGACTATCTCAAAGTCAAAACCGAGCAAAATGCTCCACGCTTGCTAGACCCATAAGTCGGTCAAAAACGCGTTTAAATAAAGCTTAAGCAAGCAATACTCTAAAATCAACACTGGCCCAAAACTCAACACGGGTTTAAACAAAAGAGTTTTCCAAAAGGACTCACACTCTTACAATTCTCAAAACGACACATAACACTTATAAGCGCACTTCCCAAATGGTTTACAAATCATTTACAAAATATTCTCAACGTCAAGATTTTTCATTTCAAAAAGACCGTAAGCAATAAAACTACTATTACCAGGTCGGTAGTTACGCAAAAATGGACACGCTCGTCCCACAAATGAAAATCATGTCGAAAATCATTTCATTGCAGCTTAGTTTACTCACAAAACGTAAAGCGAAATAAATAATTTCTTTGAAAATGAACCGTCGCGGTTCTAGTATGAATTGACTCATGACATGTATTTAAAGTAACCGCTCGACCTTACACCGGGTGCGACAAAAGTGTGCACAAATTTCAAAATCAGTTCCACGACAGTTGACCCCAAAATTCCTCTTTTTCCAACATAAAATGTCGTGGCACAGGGTTCACCAACAAATCTTACGCGCGTCGGCTAGTCATACAAAACGATGAAACGGTTCACAAATATATTTTTGATAAAACACCACTGTCTCGCGTAAGTTTCAAACTTAAAGATAGAAACCAATCTGTTCCCATCATTTGAAAAATATCGACTAAAACCTCATAAAATCTCAAAAGGTGGGGTTCTCTAAATTGATTTCCAAGATTTCCCCAAATGGTCACATAAACAATTAAGATATGCACCTCGTGAAATTAAACCCACACGACTCAACATGCCGTAAAACAAATCTTATTTTAACCAAATCACTCAAAAAGTTTTATACAGACATCGTGGAATGTAACTTTCCGTCTCAACTCTAACATATGTGGAGGAGTTCCAATGTTAAAGTCACAAGCCGTAGTCACTTGCCCAACATTTAAAACACCATAAAACACGGATATCATCTTGCCCGCAAGAACCGTGGGGAAATAGCAAAATAAAGCAAATTCAGACAAAGTTTGCAACTACCGTGATAAAACGATTTCATGCACTTTCAAAACCATAATTCAAAATCTTGTGTGTGTGCTGAACATTTCCCAAAATTCCAAAACACCATCCATAAAAGGATTTGAAATTCAAGAATTTGTTAATGCAATCTATTTCAAAATCAAACTTTGTGCATGAATTATTCGGCATTCTACGCCTCGACTCCTACTCCTCCAAATCTCTCCGGTCCACTAACGTCATCCGGACATTTAAACCTTTTAGGGCAAGTTGGAAAATTACGTCAAAAATCCTCAAATCTACGTCGGCTCAATAAGCCTGTGATTCTAGCACAAACATCCATCTTGACCCGAAATGGCCTACTTAAAACAAACCTCATCCTTATCGTCACTCCAAGGGATTAATACTAGAATCGTCCTTCTATTCCAACGACTACTAGTTTAGAACCTTCATCACTACCCCAACGATCATCTCCTCAAGCAAATCAAGTACACACCTGTACTAGTAGGTTCACTATTGTTGTTCCTCCCTGTGATGGCTATTCAGGATAGATATTACAACGAGTTATTAGCACATAATAACTCACACTAACAACGCTCACGCTCACTCCTTGGATTCCTCATGACTTTCCCCGACTCGAGCATTGATCCTGTGTTTCCAATAGTAGGAGCTCTACTACTACCTTCCACACCTATCATCACTCGTTCCGAGTTCCATCCGATGGGTCCAAGTAGTTTCTCGCCGATAACTACACACATATGCCCGCACCGGCATATGTACACGCTCTTCCTAGCTCCCTAGGAATAATCATAATACCCCACTACCCTTGCTAGGGCGGAACCCCCACTAACCCTGACGAGTCGTCTCGTAAACGCACAGTCGTATACAGTGGAAACCAGATAGACATTCGAATATAAGATTCTATCCTACAACGGTTGGACTCAAACAAGAGCTGCGCAATAGAACTAAATCCAACATTCTAAGGCTATTCGGTTCCTACCGCATACAACCTATAGTGCATTCGCTTAACAACCTATCAAAGTTAGCATAAGTCCCTAATAGCAAGTAACAACCATACAATACAGTGTATTAAACACCAAGCAATCTAGCATACATACTCCTATGTTCTAGAAAGCAATTTTGCATACGTACTCATATATAAACGCTATTCCCAGCTCACTAGGAATTTCATCTCATCCCACTACCCTTGCTACAACGGAATCCCTGTTAGCCATAACGAGTTGCCTCGCGAATACCCAGTCGCATGCAGCGTGAATCAAATAGACATTCGAATACAAGATTCTATCCTAGAACGGTTGGACTCAAACAAGAGCTGCACAATAGAACTAAATCAAATGTTCTAAAGCTATATGATTCTTACTGCATACAACCTATAGGGCCTTCACTTAACAACCTACCATAACTAGCATTGATTCCTACTAGCAAGCAATCATCATACAGTACAGCGTGAACAACATAGGCAATCTAGCATGCATACCCTATGCCTAGAAAGCAATAAAACACTAAGTACTGTACCTTTCCCTTTAGCTCCGGCTGACTGTACACACTGCGCCTTTGATCACCGTTTCTCAAACGGATTTTTTCTTCCTTTTATTTTCTAAAAACTTTAAAGAAAATTTTATAGCCGCAAACTTGAGATCAAACACACCGAGATGCGTTTGATTCACTCAAGCTGTGCTCTGATACCAAGTTGTAACGTCCCAAAAATTACAAGGAATTTAAATTTTTTAAAGTAACATTTCATTAATAAAAACTCATTTAATAATTCAATCATTTCATTTGCAAACTCATAATTAATATTCTCACGAACAATAAACAGCGGAATAAATGTCTAAAATTAAAATCATAAAAGTAATCAACTCTTCCCACGCGCCAGTGTGTACTCGTCACGCCTTGGAGCCACTCGTACCTGAAACCACAATTTATTGGGAAATGGTAAGCACGAAGCTTAGTGAATTCAGACACCATAAATAACACAGTTATTCCCACACCACCTCTAAACAGATAATTGCACATAAACATCATACAAGTCTACGAACAAATCATAAACATGCATACCTACATCATCCCACCCAAAGGCATAAGCTGGTCCACCCGACCACACGATAACCGTGCAAGCATTACCCGGCTCCCCCAGGTTCCTACGCCACCCGCGTATACAACCTTCGGTCCCACCGAGTTACTACGCCACCCGCGTATATAAACCTCGGCCCCACCGAGTTACTACGCCACCCGCGTATATAAACCTCGGCCCCACCGAATTCCTACGCCACCCGCGTAGTCATAGCAATAAAGGTCCAACTAGACACCCCACTATTTAGTCCCGCATCACAAACAATTGAAACTACCACACACGTACAAATCGTAATGTAAAAATAACCGACATTAGTTATAGTGAGAGAACTCACCTCGTAAGCGCGCCTAGCTCACAAACAATAATTCAAGCTTCAAAAATCCAAGATCACTTCCCAACACCTAAACAATCGTTAAAATGTATTAACACGAGACCCGGACCCTAAAACACGACGCACCCTTAAATCGTCACTAAAACGACTTTCCGGTCTAACCAAACAGGTCTGTTCGGGACCTGTTCCGACCTCCATAAACCCAGAAAATCCTCAATTAAATTACATAACCAGAAAGTGCTCTGAGTTAGGGTTCCAAGGACATATTATACACCTCCTAACGATTTTCCTACAATTTATTATGGATTTTACAAAACCAATCTGCTGCACAGCGAAAAACAGTACCTTTCAGTACAAAACAGCAGTTTGACACTAGCTATGGTCCGAACTGGTTTTTCCGCAAAACATAAGAAACTTACTAGACTCAAAATGGGAGATTTTGGCACTGGTTTCACCCCAATACGACGTTCCTATAAAAAGTTATGGCTTTCCCAAAACAGTGACAAAAACTGTGACTTTTAAAACGGAACGCGAACTGACAAAACCGGACCTGCTGTGTAAACAGCCAAAATACGCCTAGCTAGAGGCCGAACCGGACTTCCGCTAAAACATGAAAAGTGTGCCCGGCACGGAATGTGAACCGTGGGCACCGGATTCGCCTCAATCCGAGCTACGACGGAAAAGTTATGAACGAATTAAAACAGTGGCAGAAACGACGTTTTCACATAAAATGACGATTTATAAAAACGGTTGAATGTTTTCACGATTTGGGGTTACGGTTTAGCTATTTAGGTTCGGGTCTAGGTATCCACGGCTGGACCAATCTCAGCACCACCCACTGCCACCTCCGGCAGTGGTGGTGGTTTGGCATACGAAACCGTCGAGGCAACAACGAACGTTCCAATCAACAACGTTCGGGCCGCACGCACTCACCCATAAACCAACAGCAGCAAACACGCACGTTACAGCCACCGGAATGGTGGCGCACGGCGGCAGCCTTGGCTGCGGCGGCGGTGGTGGTTTCGAGGTGGTCCGACGGCGGTGAAAAAGAAAGCAAGAAGAAGAAACTTTACCTCTCGAAGACCACGTAACCGTACACTCGACGAGCTCCTGTCTCCTTTCTCTTCCGATCGACGGCTCCCTCTCTTCTCTCTCGCTGAACCTCGCTCCCGCCGGCAGAAGGCAGCGACGACGTTTGGCGGTTTTGGGTGGATCGACGACGGCAACAAGAAGACAAACGGCAGGGGCGACGCTAGGGTTCCTCTCGGCTGCTACTTGCGTGGGAAGGAATTAAAACGAGAAAAAAAAGGAGGGGGTCGGTATTAAGGCCGATCCCCATGCATTCCAATTGCCAACTTCTCTTTTAGCCCCTAGGTTTAGAAGTAGTTCACATTCCGCCCCCTTTTACATTTGAGTTTTAACCATTAATTTTAAAATTAATCAATTTACTTCGCTCTTGGTCCTAGCCGCCTAATCCCGGTAAAAAAAAACATTACGAGGAAGAATTAAATTAATAAATACGACGTACCGGGATACGGGTTTTACATTTCAGAAGCTTTGTTTCACACACTTAGATTAAATTGTTAGGAGCAAATAAGGTTTGTCTATTTATTTGTTAATCATCAAAACAATGGGATTTGTGGGATTTAATCACTTGCACCAACACAACGTTTTCTAGGTTTTCTTCTAAAAACCTAAGATGTGAGTTTTAAAAAAACTGTAAAACTAGATGCATGTCTAAATGTGTTAATCTAACCCCATTACATGTTTTATTTTGATTGTTCTCTTTTCATTTGGTGATTTGTCTATACATTCATATTTGAAGAAATTATTGTACACTTTTGGGTATTTCGGTGTGGACCACCATATTGGGGACTTTTAGAGCATACATGTTTACATATGGTATATGGAAATGACTATATGAAACTTTATTGGTATTTTGATACATTTATACAAGTTTACCTTTTTGTATTTATTGACTTAACTTGAGGAAGTTGTCTATATGTGATATTCTCATGTTATAATTGCTTGTTCATGGTCTTATACCCTTGTCCCATAACATTTGGGTCTACAACTTGAGAATGATCCATATGGGGTCATATGTTTATTTGACCTAATTAGAGGTCCTTGAGTATTGTAAATCTCATTTTATATTGAATATAGTGTTTGGACCACTAGCTTATCTCTATTGGTATTATGTACATTTTACTTTGAGTAAATGTGGATAATGGTATATATAGAACTTGTGGATGAACCTTTTCAGTAGGCACTAGAAGGATTTAGTCTCGTGGTGCCACCTGGAGGTATGCACTTTGATCTCTGTCGTTTGGGGTAATGTCTTGGAGGCAGTCTTCAATCTGCTGGGGCTTGTAGTGTTACTCATGAGAGTTTACACTAAGGTAAATTGACTATTGAGGTGAAACTTGGTAGGTGTTATGGGTCTCCCCCATTGATTCCAAATAACTGATTAATATGCCTTTATAAACGATTTTAATCGTTATTTATTGGTATGTATTTTATGTTCAAACTCACTAGGCTTTTTGGCCTAACACTTGTTTGATATTGACATGTATCTCAGGTTCTATCGGCGTGGTCGCCGAGAAGAGTTAGTCGGGTATAGAAGTGAGCCTGAGGAATCAATTTTGGGACGCCTTCTTTAGAGAACATTATTTTGTGCTATGGATGCCACTCATTTGTAATCTTATTTCTTTAGAGGGATTAGATTAATAGGTTGTTATTTTTTACCGTTAAATTATAAACTTGTAATTAAACATGCATATGTTGGTTTCCCTTTTTGGGATAGCCCATATCTTGATATTTTATATATCGCATTTCCATTCTAAAAAAAAATCTTGTCCCAATTTTTGGGTGTTACATTCTACTCTCAACTTCTATATTTTTCTTTTAAGTATTTTCTCTCATTTTTTGTTGAACGTAAATGGGAAATGTCCAGCGTTTCCACCGATCTTGGGAGACTTCAACTACCTCAAATCGTTCCCTCTCACTCTTTCTTTCAAACATAACTCTGTACATTTCCATGAAATTTGAGTTTAACAACCAACAAGGCAACAACCCTTCAAGTTCATCTAAAAAGTATTGCAACACATGCTTAGAAAAGAAGACCAGGAACTATGTTGTAGACACATCAATAACTTACTAAATTATTATACAACTACTTTTATAATTTATATGCATCAATTACCTGTGAAGATAATTATGGGTTGCACTCGAATATAAGTACAAGCATCACGACGAAGGTAGAACAAATACCTTATTTTTAAATATGTTAACTTTTAAAGTGGAAGACAAACCGGTATTAGAGTAAGTGCATGAGCTCAAAATCATCATCAACAAGTCGAAAGCCGTACCCATAATCCTACCAAAATGTATCAGGCACAAGTTATTATTATCGAACTCGCACCCTCCTAAAAAGATTTTTTCTAAAAAGATTATGCAAAAGTCGAAATACTCTTTAGAGACAAAATAGGTTTTCCCAATGCCATCATGCTTTCTTCTTTGAATTTATTTAAGCATTATAGTTGTTTTGTACAAAATGTTAAGTATAATGGATATATATTACAAAAATGTCAATAGTAGATAACTTAAATAATATAACTAAAGCAAATAAACCAACTAAGATCACGTTTGGCAATTATATATTAAATTATTTTTTGAGCTTATCAAAAATTACATGTTTTATTTGATTATGTTGTCTGTTTGCACACCTTTGAAGTGTGCGCACACAATTAAATTACATGTTTATTGTTCACTTGCACACACATTTGCATCGTGCACAAGCTCTACGGTATTCATGGAAACAACCTCTCGATCCTAGTGGTTGAGGTAGGACTTTTGTAGATTATACCCTTCATACACCCCACTCTTGAGTCGGTTGTACTACGTTTTCTTGGTTTGGTAAGCCATAAGCTAACTTTTTTAAAGTTACTTTGAGACAACTTCTTTTTTCCAACCTTTTACTAATCATATTGTTGCATTTAACATAAATAAAACATGTATATTTTATTTTTATATTAGTTGTAACTTAAAACACTTGTAATTGTAAAATACGACCAGTCCATGTATTAGTGCAAGAGAAAAGAGCTATTAAAAATCACATTTCCCAAATTTTCACGTCTGATTCTTGTCCACCAATCATATAAACATACGTAGTCAGAGAGATAAAGTAAACTCGTAAGAAATAAATTTAAAAACAAATGAAAATATCACGTGTCTTAATTTCATTGGTGGGATATAAATTAAACATGTGATTGAGATAGAAATTAGACGTGTAATAATAAAATCACGTCTAATTCCTATCCCATCAATAAAATTAAGACATGTCATATTTTTATTTATTTTTAAATTTAGTAATTCAAATTTACTTTCATGTGATTTTTAGTTATACATAAAAAGGTGCCTGATTTTTTATGAAATAGTAATAATTTTAACTAGGGTAGAATCTTTATATATATAAAAGGAAAACCCAATAGGAATGAGGTGACACCATGAGAATTGAGTATTCTCAAATGGTGGATTGTGGTTGAGTTATAGTTATCCCACATTGGTAAGGAGTTGAAATATTATAACAAATATGTGTGTATAAAAAAGTTGGATGTGATGACTTTGTTTTCATTCTAATAGAGTTATCTTATTTTGGATAACCTTTATTTTGCATCATGAGATTATTCTCAAATGATAGATTGTGGTTGAGCTTTAGCTCTTCCACATTGGTGAAAAGTTGAAAATTTTGAATAAAGAGGTGTATAAAAAGGTGGATGTGATGCTTTTGTGTCCATTCTCATATGATTGTCTTATTTTGGATGACCTTTTTTTTGCATCATGAAAATTGAGTATTCTCAAATGCTCAATTGTAGTTTACTTTTAGCTATTTTACATTGGTGACAAGTTGAAAAATAGAATAAAGATGTGTAAGAAAGGTGAGTGTAATGCATTTGTGTCTATTCGTCGGTTTTGACACATAAGATTGTATTATTTTAGATGACATTTTTTACAAAAAATATCATCAATTATCAATATTATATATATATATATATATATATATGTGTGTATATATTAAAAAAAAGTACAAAAAGGTTATGAGATGACACCATGAGATATGAGTATTCTCAAGTGGTGAATTGTGTGGTTGAGTTATTGTTTATCCCACATTGGTGAAAAGTTGAAAAGTTAGAATAAAGACGTGAATAGAAAATGTGAATGTGGTACATTTGTGCCCATCCATGATCCATAGGGCCATGATTCATAGATTGTTTTATTTTGGATGGATTTTTTGAAAAACAAATAAAAATTATTATTGTATAAAAAATCAATCGATTAATATATTAATTAATAAAAAAGTTAAAAAACCAATAATTGAACTAAAGGTCATGATGTGACACCATGAAATTTGAGTATTTTACAGGGTGGTTGATTTTTAGCTATCTCACATTGTTGAAAAGTTAAAAAAATTGAAATAATTAAATTTATAGATTAAAGAATAAATAATAATATATAATAATGTGACAGTGTGAGATCTGTGTATTTCAAAATCTAGCATTGTGGTGGTGTTTTACTCATCCCCCAATGATAAGTAATATAAGATTGGAGAATGAAAGTAACTATCATAAACAAGGAGACTTGGCTTTTGATTAATTAAAGGATTGCTTGGCTAGATATTCTTTATGGCCAACCTTATTTTTCTTAAAAAACTATTTATTTAAGTAAATAAATTGATAGATAAATGTATAGAAATCATTATATTTCATCAAATTATATAATATTATCAAATGTTGAACCGTGATGTTTTTTTATTATCTCACAAGTCACAAGAAGATGTAAGTATTATCAAATCTTGAATTAAGATGATGTTATCCACATTGATAGAAAGACGATAAATTTGGAAGAATTAGTGAGTATGTAAAGTAAACGAAAGTCTTATTTAATTATCCCACATCGACGGAAAGACAATAGATTTGGAAGAGAGTGTTAGTATATAAAAGCTGGAAGAGATGTCTTATTTGTTTATCCCACATCGGTGAAAAACGATAGATTTGAAAGAAGAGGTTAGTATATAAAAGGTGGATGATATGTCTTATTTGGTAAGTCCACATCTACAGATTGGTAACAAATTTAGAACAATAGGCAAGCAAAGGAAAATGTGGATAAGATGCCTTACAAGTTTAAAAGAGTTTGTGATAACTTATTTGGTTGTCTTTTTTTAGTCGACCTATTTTGCTAAAAATCAGTTTTTATTAAATATTAACCTTTATATAACTTCATTTATATAAAAAGGACAACCATTATTATGAGTCACATTGTGAGATTTCAGTATTCTCAAAAGACATAAGATTGGAGAATGAAGGTAATTATAAGAAATAAGGGATAATTTTGATAGTCAAAAATTTAGTGAGCTAAATATGTTTTAGCTCACGATTTGAATCCATAATAAATTAGCAAGAATGAAGGATCTCGAAGAGAAGGTCGATACTATATGAAAATGTACCACTTATGAAAATACATTATATTTTTAAAATTGTATCTCATTAACTATTAATGGAGAAACTACGTTTTATCTGAACTCAACTCGGTCAAGTACTTAAAATATTTATCGCTATCGCGCAACGCGCGGGATCGACACCAGTAGTCAATAGTGGATAAACCCGCTTATCCCTAGATCATGTCACATGTAATAAAACGGCCCCCAAAGACCCCGTACCCTTTTCCATTTGAATTTGTTCATCTACATAATAATCAAACAAGATTCGCAGCGAACGCCATGGATGTAGCCGGTGAAGCTCCTAATAATAACTGCAACCTTCAGATTCCTTTTTCTCCACTTACCGTCGACCACTCACTTCCTGTACCGGAGATGAAACCTAGCCTCGTGTACGCTCTTTAGCTTTTCAAAATCTCCTTTTCTTTTTGCTTGATGCATTTCCACATGAATTGAGATTAATTTGATCATGGAACGGATGAATGAAATCTTATTCTTCTTTGTTTGGATTTATAAGAGGGATTCATTATATAAACCAGGAGAAACGTAGATGGATTTATAGGAACGATTCATCATATCAACCAGAAGAAACGTAGATGTATTTAAAATTGATTCATTTGTTTTTTCATGTTTGAATTGAATCAAAACCTAAGTTTCGAATTCTAGGGAACTAAAGTGGTTCGATCGCTAAAAGAAGTATGTTGGATCTTGTTGCTGAATTTGTTCTATTATAGTATGTAATTTAGTTTGTAAAAGTTTCCCCACTTTTCATTGTGAAAATGAACAAAACAAAACAGAATCGACTGTATCACATGCCTCTTTGGATGAACTAAATTGATATATTAAGACATCTTTGCCAAGAAATAAAGGAGCGACATTATTCTTAAATTGAGCTTGCATTGTTCTTATCGGCGCTCCAATTGGAGGAAATGCAGTGTTAGTTGTATATTTGAAAACATATATGAACATCAATTGATATGGATTTTTCATACCAGTTTATGACCTATATTTATCTATTTCTAGTGTTTGTTTAAGGCACTTAAGGACATCATTCAAACATTTTGAGTTAACTGTGACAAGTAGACCATTGGATCTTAAAGCCAACTTGCCACTGTTTTTATTTTTTATAAATGAAGGAAATATTTGTTTGTACTTTTTAATTTGGTTTCTTGAGATCATGGGGACTTCCAGTTTTGATGTCATTGATCAACTTCACCCATGGTTTTTATGATTTGGCTTTTGCAGAAGGCTTTGCAAGGACCTGTTCCACAAATGGGCAGACTTGGATGAATCCCACTTCTTTGCTGAGAGAGTGTCTGGTGGCATTACAAATCTCTGTAGGTATTTTATAGTTAGACCAGTTACCGATTTTGCAACAATTAGATTTGAGTCAACCGTACTTTATTGTTAAAGATAGAGACATGATTTTGTGATAGTTGAAGATCAAGATATATCAGTTTTTTTATATGACAGCCTCTTTTCATTCTCCAGCTGGATTTTAGTGCCCGAGATTAGTGTAGTAACCAAATGCATTTGTTACTGTAGTGCTCAAGGTATCCGTAAAGGAACAAAATGGGAATATGGTGCATATGACTGTTAGACTTTACGGTCCAAATACGGAGTACGTTATCAACCGAGAAAGGGAACTACAGGTCAGTATCTGAATATCTGTGGTTTCTTTTATGTTAGAACATCTTTATGTAAACAACCAATATTCCTTGTCAGCTGTCATAAGCTCCTTCAATATCGACACAACTCATATTTCTTGCTGAAAGCTCACCGGGTAAAATGCCTAATAGTTATGCATGCTCACTGATCTTCATGACCTTTTCTTCATGACGCCTTAAAACTAGGGATGGATAAGGGGCCCAATTTTCGATTTTGTGAGGATCAATCAAATAATAAAAAGATTCTATAAAAGCAATGATAAATAGATATGAATAGAGCAAGAAAAGAAGGAAATAAAAAAACAAAACTTAGTATAAAAAAGATATCCAAAATTATATAGAAATCACTATCCTACCCTTAGTTTTTATTTTCTTAATTTAATTGAATTTCGCTTGATTAGGGCAAAGTTCCTTAAAAACCTCTTCCTTTTTTAAAATATCCTGAACAATGGGAATGAGGGGAGGGGTTAAGAAGGAAAGCTTGAACTCCGCCTCCGGTCACATATATTTTTTTCGTTGATTCCTGTCACAGCACGGTCGACAATCAGAGCCATTTTTTGGTTTGGTAAACACTCCCAGCTCTTACCCAGGTAAGAGCTTCTTACCGGTAAGAGGTGGTAAGATGTTCGTAAACAGCCCCTAAGTGAGACATAAAAAAAACATAACAAATTTAAACCTTAAAATTTATCAAAGCTAACTATAATATCATCCAAACTTTTATACATAAATGGAGAATTAACTAAGAGGGTTCACATATACAAATTGAACTTATCAAAACAACCTGCTAATCTAATCCTAAACATTAAGATTAGATTATACAAGTTGTTTAGACCATTCATCAAAACATCCTTGTATATGTTAACTTCTCTATTTCATCACCAAAAGTCGAATATCTGAAATCACTCGTCCCTCTTCCCGTTACTTCCTCGAGCTAGTACCTGGTAAGAAAATTTAATTTGAAAAGATTAGGCTTACGCCTAGTGAAAACATCCATTTTCAAATTAAAACTTTATAAGCTTTGAAAACCATATGTAAGCAAAGTGTATAAACAAACCTGGTTTGCCACCATTCTTACTGTACACATAAACATCTTGTGATGACGGGAACATACCCGATTCCATGAGTATGACTAACACTAAGTAAGTCATATCATCACGTTCTAGAGCCTACTACGAATCATCCCAGATTCTAAATCATTGCTCATGTCCAAGAAGTTACAATTTACTTTATGCCTATTTCTTGGAGTGGAAGTAGAGATTACAATTTACTTTATGTCTATCTCTTACCTTCCCTTAGAAATCAGGAATTACGCTTAACTCACGCCTATTCCAAAATTTCTCATCACAATACAAAATGGGAATTACAATTTACTTTATGCCTATTCCTCATTTCACATCAACGGGAATTACAATTTACTTTATGTCTATTCCACGTTTCACGTCACAATATGAAATAGGAATTACAATTCACTTTATGCCTATTCCTCATTTCACATCAACGGGAATTACAATTTAGAATTTCGCAAACTCTTTCTTTCTCTGCTTTGTTAGACCGACTTCAGGAAACCCAAATGAGATATTTCTCAATTCATTTGCCGACTCTCAACTTTTATACCATAACAACTTTTAACAATTAACCAATTCAACCCTGGAGTTTTACATTTACAAATAGTCCAAATCTTAGACTAAATTACATTTCGACCCCCTTCATATTAAATATAATATAATGGAAATTCGAGGTGTTAGTGTGTTACAAATCTCCCAAACTTGAACATGATTTCGTTCCTGAAATCAAAGTTAGGTAAATAGACGAGGATATCTATTTTTCATATCCTCTTCAGCTTCCCACGTCACGTTAGCACCTCTGTGATGTTTCCATTGTACTTTCACCATGACCACTTCCTTATGTCGTAACCTCTTAGTCGTTCTATCTAGAATTGCCTCCGGTTCTTCCACGCAACGACTCCTCTCATCCACTCTCACTTCAGAAAGCGGTATAACATTTTCTTCTTCGGCCAAACATTTCCGAAGATAACAGACATGAAAGGTATTGTGGATTCCTTCCAATTCAGGTGGAAGATTCAACTGATACGCTTGAAGTCCTATACGTTTGGTTATTGTAAAAGGTCCAAGAAAACGAGGACTCAACTTTCCACGTTTTCCAAATCTTATGACACCTTTTCACGGGGATACTTTAAGCATCACACGCTTCCCAACTTGGAATTCTTTCGGCCTTCTTTTCGGATCGGCGTAACTCTTTTGTCGATCTTGAGCCGCCTTCATGTGCTTTCGAATCTCTTTCACTTTATCGACCGTTTGTTGTACGATTTCAGGACCAGCAAATTGTTTTTCTCCAGCTTCTAGCCAACATACTGGAGTTCTACATTTCCGTCCATACAAGGCTTTGAAAGGTGCTCTTCCAATACTGGAATGATAACTATTGTTGTACGCAAACTCCACTAAAGGTAAATGCGTATCCCAGTTACCTCCAAAGTCTGAATGGTTCTTTCACTTTTCCCGTTCGTTTGTGGATGGTATGCAGTGCTCAAATTTACTCTTGTACCCAGTTCTTCTTGTAGTGACTGCCAAAACCTCGAAGTAAATCGGCTGTCACGATAAGAAACTATAGACACTGGTATACCATGTCTTGACACTACTTCATCGATATATAATTTGGCTAGCTTATCAATCGGTGATGCTTCTTTCATTGCCAAGAAGTGAGCACTTTTGGTCAACCGATCTACGATTACCCATACAGTATCGTTACTCTTTAACGTTCTTGGTAACTTTACAAAATCCATGGTAATCTTATCCCACTTCCATTCAGGAATCTCTAACGATTGTAGACTTCCGTAAGGTCTTTGATGTTCAGCCTTCACTAACGAGCACGTCACACACTTTTCTACACATTGCGCCACATCTAACTTCATAGTTGGCCACCAATAATGTAGCTTCAGATCTCTATACATCTTAGTACTTCCAGGATGTATAGAATACTTAGACTTGTGGGCGTCTTCGAGGATTAACTCTCGATTTCCTCCCACCTTTGGCACCCAAACGCGGCCTTGGAACAGTTTGAACCCCACGACTATCTTCAGTCAGTTGAAGACGTTGTTTGACCATGACTTCCTCTTTCAGATTTTCTTCTAATAATGCTTCCGTTTGTGTCGCTTTTATTCTTTCAATCAGACTTGACGTCACATCAATTCTGACGTTAGTTGGTTTCAAGCACCCATTATATTCCTTTCTACTTAAAGCATCAGCCACAACATTTGCTTTACCAGGATGGTAATGCAATTCACAATCATAATCCTTAAGTAGTTCTAACCAACGCCTTTGCCTCATATTTAACTCTTTCTGATCAAAGACATGCTTCAAGCTCTTATGATCAGTGAAAAGAGTGCACTTTGTTCCATACAGATAATGTCGCCACAATTTCAATGCAAACACTACCGCGGCCAGTTCCAAATCATGGGTAGGGTAATTCTTTTCATGTTCTTTGAGTTGTCTTGATGCGTGAGCAATCACTTTGCCGTGTTGCATCAACACACACCCCAAACCCATCTTTGACGCATCACTATACACGACTAAATCTTCCGTTCCTTCCGGTAGTGCAAGAATAGGAGCTTCACACAACTTCTTTCGTAATGTCCTGAAAGCTGACTCTTGCTTTTCAGTCCATACAAACTTTACATTCTTCCGAGTCAGAATGGTCAAGGCAGAAGCGATCTTTGAAAAATCTTTTATAAACCTCCGGTAATAACCTGCCAAACCCTAGAAACTCCTTATCTCTGATGCGCTTTTTGGTGTTTCCCAGTTCGTCATTGCTTCTATCTTTGCCGGATCTACTTTGACCCCTTCAGAAGTAATCACATGACCAAGAAATTGTAATTCTTTTAACCAAAATTCACACTTGGAGAATTTTGCGTACAATTTCTCCTTCCTCAGAACATCTAAGACTTCACGAAGGTGACATTCATGATCGGCTTCATTCTTTGAGTAAACAAGTATGTCATCAATGAATACAATGACAGACTTGTCTAAGAATGGTCGACACACTCTGTTCATCAAATCCATGAATACAGCAGGAGCGTTTGTCAATCCAAATGGCATCATAAGAAATTCATAATGCCATACCTTGTTCTGAACGCCGTCTTGGGAACATCTTCATCCCTTACTCGTACTTGATGATAGCCCGACCTCATATCAATCTTTGAAAAGCATCCCGCACCTTGGAGTTGATCAAACAAATCATCAATCCTTGGAAGCGGGTACTTATTCTTAATAGTCACCTTATTCAGCTCCCTATAGTCGATGCACATTCTCATAGTGCCATCCTTTTTCTTGACAAATAATACCGGAGCTCCCCAAGGTGAACTTGGTCTAACAAATCCCTTGTCGAGCAGTTCTTGTAGCTGAGACATCATCTCTTTCATTTCAGACACTAAACGGTACGGTGCACGCGCTATCGGTGCCGCTCCAGGGACAAGTTCAATTCGAAACTCTACTTGTCGTTCTGGCGGTAGACCTGGAAGATCATCAGGGAATACATCTGGGAATTCACGTACTACTCTTATGTCTTCCATTTGCTTCTTTTCTGCCTTGACATCCAGAACATATGCTAAATAGGATGAACATCCTTTTACCAGACATTTACGCGCCTTAGCAACAAAAATTAGCGGAACTTCCCCTTTTCTCTTTCCCCAAAGATGAATACATCATCATTGTCAGACATAGGAATCCAAATTAATTTCTTGGCACATAGAATTTCTGCGTGATTGATTGTCAACCAATCCATACCCACGACTAGATCAAACCCTCCAATTTCCATCAACATCAAGTCAATCGGAAATTTCTTTTCCTCTATCAAAATCAAACAACCCTCAAGTCTTTCACGAACTAAGACTTGACCCCCGTTAGCTATCTCGACTACTAAGGCATCTTCCAAGGTAGTGACAGGCATAGCTAACTTTTGATAAAACGACTTTGATACGAAAGACAGATTGGCGCCACAATCAAATAATATTCGTGCGGGAATAACATTAACGAGAAATGTACCAAAAACAACATCTTTAGATTCCTTTGCCTCATCAGCCGTCATATGAAATGCCCGGCCGATTGGCTTAGGAGTATTTGGTTTCTTTTCCTGATCTCCGCCCTTTCTTAGCTTTGGGCAGTCTCTTCTGAAGTGACCGGTTTGTTTACACTCGAAACAGGTCAGCCCTTGGATGGGACAGCTTGCAGCTTGATGACCAGTCTTTCCACATTTGAAACATTCACTTCCTACCACTCGGCACGGGCCAAAATGTTTACTTCGGCATTTCTGGCACCAGTTCGGTTCCCGACGAGACTCGAAACGAACATTCTTGCCAAACGATTTAGATTTCTGAGAAGATTCCGACCGACCTTCCTATTTTCGATTCTCTTCCTTATCTCTGGCATATACATCTTCTATTATCTTGGCTTCTTCTATCCTTTCCCTCAACGTCAAGGCTTTAGAATTTCGCACTCGGGACATCATGTCAGCCGGTAAGCCCTTCAGATAGGCTTTAATCTTTTCCTTCTTAGTTGGAACCACATGCCCCACTAGATTCAGCTTTTCCAAGAATATACGAGTATATTCCCTTACTGGCAAGTTTCCTTTCTTAAGAGTCCGAAACTCTTCTTCAATTCGGTCCATTTCATTCTCATTGCAATACTCTTCTAGAATCTTTCTTTTGAACGACTCCCACGTCATAGCAACCAAGACTGGAGCCGTCACTGTCGATGTTACGATATTCCACCAGGTTAAAGCATTGCCCCGTAACATTTGAGAACCGAACCCGACCTTCGATTCTTCGTCACACTCACATGCTCTGAAAGCTTGTTCCATCTCCCTAATCCAGTTCATCCAAGCAATCGGATTATCTGTTCCAGCAAACTCCGGTGGCTTGCAGCTCAGAAACGTTTTATAAGAGCAAACTCTCTCCATTCTCCTGTTAACATTTACCACAAGAATAACAGGTGGAGTTACAACACCAATACCCGTCTCCGATCTTCGTGACTCAGCATTTCTGTCGTTTAACACTTTCATGAACATTTCTGATTGTTGTGCCAGTGCCGCATTCATTGCTCGCATCATATTTTCCATCATGCGCGACTCCATTGTAGATTCTGTAGTCACCGGATTAGAGGTACCGGCATTCGTTCTTTGTGTTTGACTTTCTCCTCCTCCTAATATAGATGGCCTTGGTGGACTCTCATAAGTTCCACCCCTTTCGGGCTGCTTCTCCACCGCCCAATCATTTACGGCCCTCTCTTCCGAAGAATTAGGGGATCTGGTTGGTGTATTCACCATCGTATTATGGGTTTAACACAAGAAGATAACCATAAGAAATGGTTACACATACCCAAACACAAGAAACGTACTTTAACGTTCATTAATCGTCATGATAATTTAGAAACAAGTATGCTTACGTAACAATATATTCATAACAGTAGCTAATTGAAATTATGAACATACTATACACAGTTCATAATTCACGTATTTCCGTCTACTCTAAGACTATCCCGTCTTAATACTTCTACCCAAATCTCACAAATCATAACTTAATTCATCTCAGCTTAAGTCTAGGTATCTCACGATCATACCTAGTTCACTTAAACTACAGCTATGATACCATACTGAGACATCCAAAAAAAACCATGACAAATTTAAACCTTAAAATTTATCAAAGCTAACTATAATATCATCCAAACTTTTATACATAAATGGAGAATTAACTAAGAGGGTTCACATATACAAATTGAACTTATCAAAACAACGTGCTAATCTAATCCTAAACATTAAGATTAGATTATACTAGTTGTTTAGACCATTCATCAAAACATCCTCGTATATGCTAACTTCTCCATTTCATCACCAAAAGTTGAATATCTGAAATCACTCGTCCTTCTTCCCGTTACTTCCCCGAGCTAGTACCTGGTAAGAAAATTTAATTTGAAAAGATTAGGCTTACGCCTAGTGAGAACATCCATTTTCAAATTAAAACTTTATAAGCTTTGAAAACCATATGTAAGCAAAGTGTATAAACAAACCTGGTTTGCCACCATTCTTACCGTACATATAAACATTTTGCGATGACGGGAACATACCCGATTCCATGAGTATGACTAACACTAAGTCATATCATCATGTTCTAGAGCCTACTACGAATCATCCCAGATTCTAGATCATTGCTCATGTCCAAGAAATTACAATTTACTTTATGCCTATTTCTTGGAGTGGAAGTAGAGATTACAATTTACTTTATGCCCATCTCTTATCTTCCCTTAGAAATCAGGAATTACGCTCAACTCACGCCTATTCCAAAATTTCTCATCACAATACGAAATGGGAATTACAATTTACTTTATGCCTATTCCTCATTTCACATCAACGGGAATTACAATTTACTTTATCTATATTCCACGTTTCACGTCACAATATGAAATAGGAATTACAATTTACTTTATGCCTATTCCTCATTTCACATGGAATTACAATTTAGAATTCCGCAAACTCTTTCTTTCTCTGCTTTGTTAGACCGACTTCAGGAAACCCAAATGAGATATTTCTCAATTCATTTGCCGACTCTCAACTTTTATACCATAACAACTTTTAACAATTAACCAATTCAACCCTGGAGTTTTACATTTACAAATAGTCCAAATCTTAGACTAAATTACATTTCGACCCCTTCATATTAAATATAATATAATGAAAATTCGAGGTGTTACACTAAGTCTAGCCGGTGTTGGGCTGAACTATACTGGGCTGCCCAATGGACCAACCACTGGGGTGAGTCCGTTTGTTGCTATACATGTTAGTCCGGACCTTGGTAGGATGGCTAACTCGAGCTTCGTTTCAATAATCTATCTCTTAAATCCGTTCCTTGCCTCTATCTTGCTTACACTACTAATCATAAAGATTAAAGGCTATCTTTGTCATGATCCTACAAGCTCCAAAACCTATACAAGTTGACATGTTACTTTCTTTAAAAATGTTTTCCCATCTCAGTCCCTATAGTGGTATCAACAACATGAAGACACCACTAGGCCCCCCGCCACAAAGTACTAGAACCGGCAAAGCCCTCCCTATGAAAGGTTGGCCTGGCCACAAGGGTTTTTGCCCCAAATGGGAATCAAACATGGCTTGAATACCAGTTCCAACACAATAACATGCCAATTTTGTTGGGTGCAAATGGGTTTACAAACTTAAACACAACTCATAATGGTACTATAAGCCGCCATAACGCTCGACTTCTTGCCAAATGGTTTCATAAAACAGTTGGGGTTGACTACTTTGAAACATCATGTCTGGTGGTTAACCCGCAACGATTCTTTTAAGTGGCCTACTTTCTAGGTTGGGCTATTAGGCAAGTTGATGGTTATCTCACTAACGATGTGTTTATGACACGACGCCCTGGTTTTGTTGATCATGGCAACCTAATCATTTGTATTCTTAGAAAGGCCTGTATGGACTCAAACATGCTCAAGAGCATGATTCAAGAAATTACTGTATGCACTTCCTATTCTTGGCTTTACTCAGTGCATTACAAGTACTTCTTTATTTGTGCATCTTACAACCACATTTTGATGTTAAATACTAGTCTATGTTGATTTTTTTTTTGGGAAAGGTTAAATACTCGTCTATTCGAGCACTTGATAATTGATATGGTTTTAAAGTTTAACTTTGCTGGCTTACACATTTGATGAAGGAACTTTCCATATCTACTAGTCATCCTCCTACCGTTTGGTGTGATAATATGCTATGAAATGGAAACAAACGCACTCTAAATTTGTATTAGCCGAATGATTACAGACTCATCCCCAAACTCCCACTCAAGGAATTAAAAAGAAAACAGACTACCCCCTAAACTAACCAGACATCTCTACATAACACCCTCCAACCACTTAACCTAGTCCAATTACAAAACTACCCTTATTCCTGTACTTATTCTTTCTCGCCTTATTCACTTAAACCTCAGACTGCCTGCCTTACTTTCCCCTCCTCGCATACGTCAACCGTATTGGAGGTTTAGCATAATATTGGTGCAAAATTACTGGGAGTTTCATCAATGCATGAGACATATAGAAATTTATCTACATTTTGTTCGAGATATGGTTCAATGAAACTCATTATTACAGATTCGCCATGTTACCAGTATACAACAACTTGCTGACATTTTTATAAAGGGAATGTCTACACTTCGATTCTTGTTTCTTAGGTCCAAGCTGCTTGTCAATTGTGCCATTCAGCTTCCTTTTTTTTTTGTGTGTGTGTAGGGGGGGGGGGGGGGGGGAGGATGTTAAGAGTATAATACTGTGAACAACATTTTATTAAATCATTTCCATGCAACTAACCTAGAACTCTTCATGTATATATATATATATATATATATATGTGTGTGTGTGTGTCTGTGTCTAAACTCATGTACTTGATATACATAATAATAATAATAATAACCAGAAACCTAGTTTCTCTCTGCAACTTTGTAACATATAGCAATGAGGTTACCTTCATCATTGTTCACATATGATTGTGTCCAGTTTGTAATTGGTTATCCTTGTGTATAGGCAATTCATTACCTCTCAGCTGCAGGATTCGGTGCCAAGTTGCTAGGAGTATTTGGAAATGGAATGGTACAATCATTTATACATGCCCGTACGTTAGAACCATTAGGTAAGCAACAAACCAACATACTTGATATGGAATACGAGTTTGGATACTCAAAGTGCAAATCAAACGTGGATATGGAATAAATCCGTTTGCACCCCTAACTGTTGACTCGATATTTAATATGATTGTTAATTCTAAATGTTCTACAGACTTGAGGAAGCCAAAATTAGCAGCGGAAATTGCAAAGCAACTTAGTAGGTTTCATCAGGTCGAGATTCCAGGATCCAAGGAACCTCAGCTGTGGAATGACATCTTCAAATTTTTTGAAAGAGGTGGTTTTATGCATCATCGCTCTTTTTCCCACTAATGCTGCTAGGACAGCAACTACTACTTTCTGGGATTATCTTTTCAATAAAGTGCTGAAAGATTAAGTTTTGCTGATTGCAGCATCCAATCTTACTTTTGATGATCATGAGAAGCAAAAGAAATACAATTCAATTTCATTTAAGGAAGTCCATACAGAACTTGTTAAGCTCAAGGTAGTTTCTTCTACTTTATTTATTTGTCATTTTTTATGCAAGCAAACCTTTGGTGATTCTTGTGCCACCTGTTCCCAACTCCCCAACATTTTAAATAAATGTGGTTCCAATATTAATTTTTGACTTTAGAATATTTCCAGTGGCCTAGATTTATATATCACTGTCTTTAGTTTGAGATAATCTTATATAAGTTTTCTATGTTGAAATCTTGCAAAATGGAAAGAACCATAGTTTATTTGTGGAGAAACCTTTGGTGATTATGAGACAGGAATTGACAGGTAGTCTTAATGCTCCTGTGGTGTTTGCTCATAATGACTTGCTTTCTGGAAATCTGATGCTGAATGATGATGAAGGTATCTATGTATCCAACTTGTTCTGTTTTATATCTGTCCATAGTTCTTTTTTTAATGGCTCTTTTTATATGTATTGTTGGAGCAGAGAAACTCTACATCATAGATTTTGAATATGGATCATACAGTTACAGAGGGGTTGACATTGGGAACCACTTCAATGAATATGCTGGCTATGATTGCGACTACACCTTGTAAGCTTATCTTATTCTTAGGCATCTTTTATTTTATGAAATAAATCATCTTTGCTTACTTGTGCAATTTTCATTCAATCAATGGTTAAACATGGAATTGTTTTCCAAAAGGGGCTAAGATTACAACTTATTGTACTTCTGATGACACAGGTACCCAAATAAGGATGAACAATATCATTTCTTCAGGCATTACTTGCAACCTGAAAGACCAGATGAGGTATCTATGCCAACTTATTTAATTAGAAGCTTGTTTGTGTATTCATTGCTTGCCATGCCAATATAGGGTTTCCTTTGATTCAAGTGTTTGTTTGGAAAATGGTTATAAATATATTGATGGATGATGTGACAGGTAAGCGAGAAGGAGTTGAATGCGCTGTATGTTGAAACTAGCTGTTACATGTTGGCTTCACACTTGTACTGGGCTCTATGGGCTCTCATCCAGGTATGATACTGATACTGATACTGATGTGTCAATTAATTAATTATGAATAATGATTGGTTGATTAACAGGCAAAAATGTCACCAATTGATTTCGATTATCTTGGTTATTTCTTTCTGAGATACAATGAATACAAGAGACAGAGGGACACATGTTTTTCTCTAGGGCAGTCTTACCTATCTGCATCCAAGACCGGGTAGCTAGAGTCATGGATCAAGTTAAAACTTTGTTGGACACTGATGAGTCTTTCTTGGTTGTATGAAGAAAAACCACCAACCATCGATTATCTTTTCGGATGGCGAAAGCCAAGTTCTTTGTTGTATTTCTGTAAGCTTTTTGATATTCCATTCCATGGTTAGATGGTTCAGTGGTTTGTTACAACTTTTGATGAGTGATGGGCTTGAGTTACCAGTTCAAGCCCAATTTGTCTGTTAACTTCAGTCTTCTGGGATTAGTCAGAGATGCTGGCAAGCTGACTTGTACACTACACTACAGTCACCAAAACTTTATTACTACTTTATGGTGTTTTGTCTTCTGAGTCCATAAACTTTACTCAGCTTCACAAGCTACTTGTCTTAAGATTACAAGCATTTTTAGTTCATGTGTTTTTGTCCATATAATTTGCTTTTTTTCATTCTTATGGTTAGCAAGCATTTTTATAGCGCTATGTGTTGGTGTGGATCAATCTGTTCTTTGAGTTATTCAAAAGAGAGTGCAGTGTTTGACTCGAAAACTGGTCAAGGCACGATCAGCACGATTATATTTTGATCGGTTATAACCAGTTTGTCCCTATTAAATATAATTTTTTTTAAGTAATCGATTATCGAATGACCATTAATATTAGCTGAAAGAATCTTTGTACAAGAACAAGGGACGAAAAAGTCTAAAAAAACCACAATAAATTGTCATAAAATATTTTCAAACAAATAAATCATTGACATTCTAAAACTTGTTAACTTTGAAGTCCACCGGTTATACCCGTCCATATTAGTTACACGTTTGAGCCAAGGACCGACAGTCTTATAACAGGTTACGTAGTTATAACCGGTCAAGAGACCGACTGATCATAAGTATAACCTTTGATGCATGAAGTACAAAATGACTACACAAACTCGATGATTCCACCCCTCAGCTCTGTATCTGCAAATTGTGCTCTATGTTTCGGATTCAACAACTAAAACATTCAACTGTTGTATAGAACAAAACATCATCCGCCATTGTTAACCTCAACTCAAGCTTGAAGAACTTGACAATGAACAATATGACTTTTCAGCCTGTTCCTTCCCGCCAGACTCGACCAAAGATTCGCCACCATCGTCTTCAACTGCCCTTTTCCCGCCAACGTTTCCCACAAATGCTCCGCTTCCGCCGTTCCTCCACCACCACCAACATTCACCAACGAAATACTCATATTATTCCGTATAATACAAAGTTTCCCATTAAGCACCACCAATGCCGCCGCCTCTAAAGCCTTTGAGTTCCCCATATGCATCTTACTATCAATATGCTTACTCCACGAATCCGTTTCTTCATCATAAACCCTAACTTTACACCCATCTTTACACTCCAACGCATAAAGTTTCCCATTTAAACAAGTACTCGGATTCCTCCAACCGGAAACCATCCCATCCTGAACCGGGGTCCACATGTCCGTTTCCGGTTGGTACATTTCACTAACCACCTGGCGGTGGGACCCAAGCCCCTTCAAGAACCACTTTCCGCCATAAACCACCCCGATAAACGGCACCATTGCCGTACTCATATCCGAAACGAAACACCATCGGTTCTTGCTTGGATCATAAACCTCCGCGGATCTTAATGACCGTTGTACCCCCTCGTTTTCGCCACCCGCTACATACAAACAATTGTTTATAACACAAGATCCGAAAAAATGGCGTCTACGAAGCATATCCGGGGCCCGGTGCCATTTGTTGGTGCGTGCGCTATAGTAAACCACGCGTCTCATTGAACCCTTGATGGGATCTTTACCACCGAATAAATACAAATGGCAGCCGCTCAAAACCGCGCACCCGAACCCTAGGGCTTCGGAATATTCTTTGGGCACGGGTGGTAGCGGCTGCCAGAGGTGGTTCAACGGGTCGAACCCGTGCCACGTCATCTTTCGATCTTTATCGCGTTTCATAACGTACACCCATTCTTCGGCGATATCTAGGTTTTTGCGAAGAGAATAGAAGAAGTTTCCGGAAAGAAGACGGTACCATCTTTTGCAAACCAAACGGAGCTTGCGGTGGTCGATTCGTGGGACCCGGATCAAACACGCGATTGCGAGATCGTCGGGCAGTCCGGGCAGGAGAGGGGATTGGGTACGGGTTCGGTCACGGGGCGGTTTTTGTCGGGTCGGGTGGATCGATGGTTTGATGTCGGGTTGAAGACAGAGTTTTGAACCGGGTACGAATCTTTTTGCCCCGGCGACGGTTTTTAGACCAACGTCGACTCTACACAAGCACGCGGTTGTATCCACCTGCAAAAAAGTATGTTTTCTTATCACGATTCGAAAGAAAAATTATACCCAAGAATCGAATTATTTGAACACCAAGAATGATCCAGGTTAACATAGAAATGGTAACACCATGACAATTGGCATACTGCATTGTTTTTTCTATCTATAATTACTTTATAAATGATGTAAAGATGACAAAAGATGAAGAATTTACCAAAGGAGGCTGAATCCCTCTTTCCATTCTTGAAATACAGCTAACTATATGCAGATTTCATAATTCATCATCTCCAATGGCAGCTTCAAAACAAAATCTTGATTCAAGATTCAATTTTTGTGTCAGAATTTAAATATCAAATGGATTTCAAGAACATATACATACCTCAGTCTTTGCCTTGGAAACATAGATTGGACCCTGTGGAGGGATTAGGGGTTTCTTGATCTAAAAACCCAACTCAAAGTTTCAAAAGAAAGAAGAAATCAAGATTATAGTTGACGAAGCAAAACACCCACAATTTGAATTTGATACCCAGTTGAAGAAATTGAAGATAAAGACAGAACAGAACACTCAAAAGGTACAAACTTTATATAGTCAACAAAGCTGATCAAAAAGCAGAAACTGAAGCTCAGATCTCCAAATGGTCAATACAAACCCTAGAAATGAAAACAACCCAAGTATCAAAAACCCATAAATTATAAAGAAAGACACATAGGAAATCAAAAAACCTAGTAGATCAAAAACCCATGTAGCAAGAAGTAAAAGATCAAAAACCCACAAATCAGAAAGAAATAATTTTAATGTTGGCCTAAAACCCTCAAATGAGAGACAGCAAGATATGAGGAAAAGAAAGAAAGAAAGAAAGAAAGAAAAGCAAATGAAGAAAGGAAGGGTAGATAGAGACCCCCTTTTACTGTTTTCTCACCATTAAAGTCTTGAGTGGAGAAGAGGGCCCATTGCTCCAATGGTGCAAGTGCAACCTCACAAGCAGAAGAGTGTGTTCAAGATGAACCCAAAAAAGAGAGTGCCAAAAACTAACCTAAACCATTAAGAGAAAGAGAAAGAGAAAGAGAAAGAGAGATTTTAGGAGGATGATGATGGTGGTGATGAGATTTAGTCATGTAATGGTGGCCTCCCAACTAAAGAAAAGGAAAAAAGAATAAGAAAGAAACCGGTCAGCAATTGTGAGAAAGTCGCAGCCTTGTTTTGGTGTCTTTTATTTAGTCTTTAGGATAAAGAGAGATTTGTAGGGTTATGTTGGAGAGGATGAGCAAAGAGTGTTTTTTACACCTTATTTTACTCCATTTTTAATGTATTGGAAGTACAAAATTTCTCAATGATCTTCAATAAATGTTTTTCTTTCTTTAAATATATATTACATAAATATGTGATGTAACAAAATGTAAAATTCATTTTTTTCATGATTTTTTTTGGATATAAATCAATTATGAAAAGAGGTTTTTATTTTTTTTTTCTCAAATATTTGTTATTTGCTTGATTAACCTTTTATTTGGAGAAGGTAATAGAAGTTTTTGTTTTGAAAGACAATAAGTTATATTAAAATAACCAGTGAAAAATACATAGTTAAGGGGTTAGGAGCAGTGAGATGCAACCACAAAAAGACCACCCCGAACCAAGATAATTACAAAGAAGATAAAAGAGGGATAAAACGAACCAACAACCCCTAAACCGACAAATCAGCTAAAGAGGACCCAAGAGCAACAAGGGTATCACCTGGGATTTTGGAGCGGTGATAACGCCACTTTTTGGCGTTATTTTCGGTTCTCAAACCAATGAGATTGGCTTGTGTTCAAGTAAAAAAGGCGAGTATTTTATGGTTTATCGAGTGGAATGTGCAGGTAATCTAAAAGGCGGCAATCATCGAGAAAAGAAGCTAAAAAGAGTCCAAAATGAGTCCCAAACGAAGCCAACGGAAGCCCGAGATCCAAGTCCAAAACCGCGGCGCACACTTTTCCCATGCCGCGGCACACAGTTTCCAAACCGCGGCCCATGTCGCGGCACACACTGTTCCACGCCACCGCGCGGTTTGGCGCGCGGCACGGGCTGTTTTGCGATTTTCAGCCTTTTATTCCAACTTTTAGGTCATTATTCGATATCCAACTTTCGGCAGACGATTTTGGGGCGATTTTGGGGCGATTTTCGGTGACTTTTCGGAGCTTTCGGAGTCACGTTAGAGGGCCGATCACGGAGACAATCATCACGGAACGTAGATACAAGCACGATTGAAGGGAGTTACCATTACATTCTTTACGATTTCATCTTTTACGCGTTACCATGTTTACATACATTTTCGTATCTTTCTCTCTTGTGTTTGAATCCACCACCGACATGAACTAACCGGTTCGTGTTGGGGGTTGGAATGAATTCGGTTTATTAAGCATGTAACCAGATGATTTGACTTTTATCAGTTTTTCCTTAATTAATGAAGCATGTGATTTTGTGTTTAATGCCTTTGAGAGTCTAGCTAGCTTTCAATTGATTTATTATTTTCAGTTGAGTTCGATAGAATTAACTGTTAAATAGAACTAGGAATTGCATGCCTAAGACGATAAATCAGTGATAGAGATATACTGAATAAGTCTTAGTCCCAATTAAACCGTTAGGTCGATATCGAGAGATAAAATCTAGCCAATTTAACATAAATCGAGTACTTTAATGTGTTTTGGAACCCATAGGTGAGATCGAGAGATTAAACTTATCCTTTTCAAAGTAAAACCCGTTGTGGCTTGAAAGAGAACAACGGTGACTTTAAAAGATTTGGGAATCATTAAGGGGATGAACTGGTAACTGTTTGAATTAATTGTTTGCATGTGTAGAGCCGGAGGATTTCCAACCCTCAACTTTTCTCTCTATCGAAGTTCTTAATTTGTTCTTTGTTCCGTTTACGTTCAAGTTGTGATTTGCTAGTAATTAGTTTTAAAACCCATCTTCCAATTTCGATAGTCCAGTTAATAGAGCCTATAGTAATTGTGATACTTAGTTCCTAGTTCCCCGTGATTCGATACTCGTACTTAATCAAGTACTATTACTTGACTTCGACCCGTACACTTGCGGTAAGATCCTCGGGGTGTGAAAACCCCGTGTCAAGTTTTTGGCGCCGTTGCCGGGGAACTAGTTGTAGCTAATAGCACTACCATCTATACGCGCTATTAGATTGGGCATTTTCTTTTCTTGTTATTTTTCCATCACTTTCAGTTTTCGGATTATTGACTTTACTGTCTTCTTTTCAGGTACCACTTGGTTTATGCCAAGGACGACCCGAGGAAAAGAGATCGAACAATTTGATCCGGAGATCGAAAGAACCGCTCGTTGGCTGCGTAAGGAAGCGAAAGCCAAAAGGAATCTGAAATTCGAGATGTCCGACGATGAGAGACCACCTCGCCGCAACAACCCACCACCACCTCCGGAAAGAGTTCCGATGCGGTCATTTGCCGATCCTAATGTGGCGGCCGCACGGATAGGCATTCAACCACCTACCACTGCGGCCAACTATTTCGAGATAAAGCCGAGCACCATCGTAATGGTGCAACAAAATCAGTTTGGAGGAGCACCGGCCGAAGATCCTCATGCACATCTTCGTGCATTCGAGAGGATTTGCAGCACCTTCAAAATCAACGGGATGGAAGAGAATGCGATTAAGCTAAGACTTTTCAGCTTCTCCCTAAAAGGTCGAGCCGAAATTTGGATAGAGGGCCTCCCATCAGATCTTATCACCACTTGGGCACAATTGAAGGCAGCTTTCCTCCAAAAATTCTTCCCACCGGGAAGAACTGCGCAGGTAATGGCCGATATTACACATTTCGCGCAATGGGACCAAGAGACGCTATACGAGGCATGGGAGAGGTATAAGGACATGTTGAAGAAGTGTCCACACCACGGTCTTCATGGGTGGGTCATAATCCAAACGTTATTTGGAGGCCTTCACCCGCAATTCAAGAATGATATTACGGCTGCAGCGGGGGGAGCGCTCATGAACAAGACCTATGAAGAAGCGGTCGAGCTGATCGAGAACCTTGCCGAACATAGCTACTCCACGATCATCCATTGCACGAGTAGCAAGTGTTCGAGAATCGGATGAGCTTAAGGAGATCAAAACCCAATTAGCAGCGATTACGAGCCATTTGCAAGCCGGCAGCCCTCAAGAACCTGATCAGGTTCAATTTGTGTCAAACCGGAAACAACCGAGAAACGATCCTTTCTCGAATACTTATAACGAGGGGTGGAAAAGGCATCCCAATCTTTCATGAAATCAGCCCGGTCAACCACAGTCAGGTAATTTTTCTAACTCTTCTAATTCTGCTCAAACTAATAATGTGTACCGTCCTCCAGGTTTCCAGCAAAGAAACGAAGGACCATCCGAGGAGAAGAAGCCGGGCCTAGAAGAGATGATGATGAAGTTCATGACGAAGATGGACAGCACAGTCAAGGGATTAGCGAGCACAATCAACACAGTCAAAACCGCCATTGATCAAAATACGGTTGCAATAAAGATCCTCGAAAGGCAAGTGGGGCAGATCTCCGAGGCCCTACAAAACCGACCTTCCGGTACTTTTCCGAGTCAACCCAAACGACCAAACTGGGAACATTGCAATGCCATCTACCTTAGAAGTGGCAAGGAGTTGACCAGAGATCCGGTAAGCAAGTCTTCACCAAAGGAAGCCGAAGAAGAGTTTGAGATGGTAGATGTGGAAGAATTGGAGGCCGATAGAGAGAGTTCGAATGAAGAAAACGAGAAGAATGAAGAAGAGGTCGTGGTTGAAGAGAGCAAGAAGCCGAAAGAGAAAGAAATCAAACCACCGGCCAAGCTGGAAAGACCAAAAGTGCCTTACCCGAGCAGATTGAAAGCGCAAAAGGATGATGTCAATTTTTCAAAATTTCTTGATGTTTTCAAAAAGCTAACTATCAACATCCCTTTTGCAGATGCGCTTACACAAATGCCCTCTTACGCTAAGTTCATGAAGGAGATTATATCGAAGAAGAGGACACTTGATCACCAGGCCACCGTTGCACTCACTGAAGAGTGCAGCGCGATTTTTCAGAATAAGCTTCCCTTGAAGCTTAAAGATCCAGGGAGTTTTTCTATCCCTATTCAGATTGGGGAGTTTACTTTTAATAAGGTCTTATGTGATTTAGGGGCTAGTATTAACCTGATGCCTCTTTCTATTTTCAGGAAACTTGGCCTGGGTGAGGTAAGCCCGACATACATGACTCTGAAGCTCGCGGATAGATCAATCCGATACCCGTATGGAGTGGTCGAGGACGTGCTCATCAAAGTAGGTAAGTTCTATTTTCCCGTCGACTTTGTAGTCATAGATATAGACGAAGACGAAGAGGTCCCGTTAATTCTGGGGAGATCCTTCCTGGCTACGAGCCGAGCTTTGATTGACATGGAAGAAGGCGAGATAACCTTCCGAGTCGGCGGCCAAAGCGAAATCTTCAAGATGTTCGAGAAGGTAAGAGTTGGAAGAGATGAAGGATCTGAAGCTGGTCATGGAGGGCCAAAAGTAAAAGAGTCCGCGAAGAACCGTATGTGTGGGCGATCCAATTCCGCGGATACTAAACCGAGCTGAAACCACATAGTCGTGCCACAACTTTAAATACGGCGCTGGGTGGGAGGCAACCCACCAAGGTTTGTTTTCCTTGTTATTTGCGTGCTTAGTTTTATTTTTATTTTTTGAGTGTGTTTAAATAATGAAAAAGCCATAAAAATCGAAAAATCGAAAAAGTCAAAAATAGCTGAAACAGGGACATACGCGACTTGTCACGCGGTTTGCATACCGCGCAGCAAGTCGCGGGGCCCTCTGTTGGCTTTCTGAAACAGAGGGTTACGCGGTTTGCCACGCGACTTGCAAGTCGCGGGCTAAACCGCGGGAGTCCCATTTGCCTCGTTTTTCGTTTTTCGTGCAGTTTTTATTCCTTTCTTGCTTTGTGTGTTTCTGTTTTCTTGTTTTTCTTTCGTCGTTTGTTTGTTTCTTTTGTGTGTGCGTGCTCTCACCTCCTTCTCCAAATGCTCAATCTTTCAAGAATCTCCTCTGGCCGGGCAAAACAGGTATGTTCTAATCATTTCTCTGCTAAAAGAGTGGTGTTTGATGTGTTGTTCTATTTTAATTGCACGAGATGCAACAAACCTAAGTTTCACTTAGGTTTGGGGTGCCTCATTTTTGAACCATCTACACACTCACATTAGACACAGTGCAAACCTCGGTTTTACCGAGGTTTGGGGTTGGTGTAACGACCCGGTTTCCCAAACATACAACAAATAACATACATTGCATAACTTCATTACATTCATAATAAAAGGTACATCACAAACCAAGTACGGTCTCAATAGTCTTGACATTACAAAACATATAAAAGCTTCCTAATCAACATCCGTCAAAAGCTTCCTACACTTCATCCTCTCCTGCCGATCCTTAACCTGGAAAACATATTTTTGAAAACAAAATGAGGGTTAGACCAAACGGGTCTAGTGAGTTAATCCCGGTCCTTTCCAAAATCATTATCAAACCTTTTATGTAAATCCTTTGTATCAAAATAGTTTAGATAAACCTTTCGTAAAATATAAACATACCACACGTATTAAAATACCAATCCAGACTCGTGCATCGTGTACATCTCATTCACCTTATTCCTCCACAAATGGCCATATTAGTTGGTAGCAAGCCAACTAATAAATCAACAACCGGTCCGCTCACTGAAACCCGGCTACCTGTCGGTCCGCACACCGGAACCCGACTACTCACCGGTCCGCACACCGGAACCCGGCTACACACCGGTCCGCACACCGGAACCCGGTAACAAGTGCACTCGTGTAGTGCAAAGCTTATATAAATACAATATATATCTCATTACATCATATTGTCATTTATATACACATAATCATATTCCTACCACATAATCATCTCATATATATATACACATATATATGTATTCCAGTTCAAAAACGTTTTAAAGCAAAACTCACCTTGAATGCTTAAAATACGCTTCCAAGCCTTTCTCCGAGCTATCCGTTCCTTTATCCAAATACCTCAGAATCTGAAACCATTTACATACAAATATCTCCTTACCAACTCATGTATAAGACTTACTAGCAGGTTATGGACTCTAGATACATCTACATAACTTTTATCCTCAAAATTACCCAAACAGCCAAGTTATCCGGACAACCCAAACAACCCGGACAACATGACTTTTCCGGACAACCTCAGTAATCCGGACAGCAAGACTAATCCGGACAACACGACTTATCCGGACAACACAAGGAATCCGGATGCCATCCGGACTCTAAATCACCCGGGAACTCTCAAACAAATCATCCGGACACTATCAACAACTTACCCGGACACCACCCAAGAATCTACCCGGACACATTCAACTTATCCGGACACCACTGTCGGTTTACCCCATTTTTGCCCAGAAATCGACAGAATCATCAACAGATGTGTTTGGGATGTTTCTACTCCGATAGGAACTACTTACTAGCAATTATAGACATAAAATGTAAAGCAACATACCTCAATTCATCTTCCAAACATGCCAAGTTGAACCCTTTAGCACCAAACCCTTCTTTTCTCTTCTTGCTTTCTCTCAACACACACACACACACACTAAACTGAAATCTGGATAATATCTGAGTTGTGAAATATCTGATATGCTTAAGAGATAATATCAATCTTAATTACCACTTTGGTCCTTGAACTTCTCAATAATGACCCAAATACCCTTAGCTTATAATTTAAACCAATCTTACCCTACAATCCAACTTTAAAGTTAACTTTATTTATCGGAAAGGAGATTTTAACTAACGAACTTATCCGGGGTATTACATTATCTCCCCCTTAAAAGAATTCCGTCCCGGAATTCGGTTAAGCAATAAACGAGGGTAACTACTATCATGTCCTATCCAATGGTCCTTCACTCTGATCATTACATTCGACTACTTTCTCCCATTCTCTTCTCAACATAAAACACGTTTTCTCCAAGGATAGCACACTAGAAAGTACTCACTCTTAACAGATCCTATAAGCTAGCTTTCTTTCGCCTCCAAACCAATTGCACGCACCTAATTTCAACAACTACTATACTTTACTAACAACTTCCCCATTTTTCAAACGGTAATACTCTATTCTTTAGCTAACCATCTATTGCCACTCCATTCTCTTATTCTTGAATAACACTACTACACACCGCCTAGACATCCCTACCTCTCCCCACATACTTTTGGCACCTCTACACAACTTACAAACAAAATTCCGAGCAGAGGTTTCCACTTATACTCACCCCATATCCTCACAAATCCACCACTTAATCTCACGAAATTCATTACTACTACACCTCGCACATTCACTAATTATAAATTGCCACTATCTTATCCACATTACCCCACACATTTAAACAATACCTTTCTTTATAGCGTCAACGATCACATTAAGTATAATCTACACAACATACTAAACTATCGCCTTCATGACTAGGTCAAGACTTTACGCACTATCGTTACCTTCCACACACAATTCATCACGTTCTACACACTGCTATTATTCTTTACACTCAAGCCATCACACTCCACACTAACAGATTAGAACAACAATAATTAAACACACCCTGCTATATCTCTAACACAATTATCAAATATTTTTCTAACACAAATAATAAAATTGAAAACACAAAAGAATCGGTTTGCACCGAAGTCAGATAACACTTTAGCACGTATAAAGTTTATAGAAATATACCTGTCTTCATCTCTATCCATACGTCGAGTTCGACTTGCCACTCTGCTGATTTCAACAAGGTTAATATACACGTAAGCACATACCCAATATAACAAGATATTCCGGTTCAACATGTACTTGTAAGTTCCCGCTTACACTGGCCAGGTGTAATTTGAACATACCTTACATGATGTTCCTTCTACCTTTTTATACTTAACATCCCCAGGTTCTAAAATAATAAGGACATCCTACTTCACATGCAGTTTAAGTCTAGGTATAAATCCAAATACCTAAATCTCTTAAACTAGGGCTCTGATACCATTTGTAACGACCCGGTTTCCCAAACATACAACAAATAACATACATTGCATAACTTCATTACATTCATAATAAAAGGTACATCACAAACCAAGTACGGTCTCAATAGTCTTGACATTACAAAACATATAAAAGCTTCCTAATCAACATCCGTCAAAAGCTTCCTACACTTCATCCTCTCCTGCCGATCCTTAACCTGGAAAACATATTTTTGAAAACAAAATGAGGGTTAGACCAAACGGGTCTAGTGAGTTAATCCCGGTCCTTTCCAAAATCATTATCAAACCTTTTATGTAAATCCTTTGTATCAAAATAGTTTAGATAAACCTTTCGTAAAATATAAACATACCACACGTATTTAAATACCAATCTAGACTCGTGCATAGTGTACATCTCATTCACCTTATTCCTCCACAAATGGCCATATTAGTTGGTAGCAAGCCAACTAATAAATCAACAACCGGTCCGCTCACCGGAACCCGGCTACCTGTCGGTCCGCACACCGGAACACGACTACTCACCGGTCCGCACACCGGAACCCGGCTACACACCGGTCCGCACACCGGAACCCGGTAACAAGTGCATTCGTGTAGTGCAAAGCTTATATAAATACAATATATATCTCATTACATCATATTGTCATTTATATACACATAATCATATTCCTACCACATAATCATCTCATATATATATACACATATATATGTATTCCAGTTCAAAAACGTTTTAAAGCAAAACTCACCTTGAATGCTTAAAATACGCTTCCAAGCCTTTCTCCGAGCTATCCGTTCCTTTATCCAAATACCTCAGAATCTGAAACCATTTACATACAAATATCTCCTTACCAACTCATGTATAAGACTTACTAGCAGGTTATGGACTCTAGATACATCTACATAACTTTTATCCTCATAATTACCCAAACAGCCAAGTTATCCGGACAACCCAAACAACCCGGACAACATGACTTTTCCGGACAACCTCAGTAATCCGGACAGCAAGACTAATCCGGACAACACGACTTATCCGGACAACACAAGGAATCCGGACGCCATCCGGACTCTAAATCACCCGGGAACTCTCAAACAAATCATCCGGACACTATCAACAACTTACCCGGACACCACCCAAGAATCTACCCGGACACATTCAACTTATCCGGACACCACTGTCGGTTTACCCCATTTTTGCCCAGAAATCGACAGAATCATCAACAGATGTGTTTGGGATGTTTCTACTCCGATAGGAACTACTTACTAGCAATTATAGACATAAAATGTAAAGCAACATACCTCAATTCATCTTCCAAACATGCCAAGTTGAACCCTTTAGCACCAAACCCTTCTTTTCTCTTCTTGCTTTCTCTCAACACACACACACACACACTAAACTGAAATCTGGATAATATCTGAGTTGTGAAATATCTGATATGCTTAAGAGATAATATCAATCTTAATTACCACTTTGGTCCTTGAACTTCTCAATAATGACCCAAATACCCTTAGCTTATAATTTAAACCAATCTTACCCTACAATCCAACTTTAAAGTTAACTTTATTTATCGGAAAGGAGATTTTAACTAACGAACTTATCCGGGGTATTACAGTTGGCTTTTATTTGGCAAACCTAGGCCACGGCCTAGGTTTGGGGTGCCTATTTTTGGAAACTTTGGGTCGTCTTTTTATGCTATGCTATATGATGCCTTGCCTGCTCTTCTTAATAACTGCACAATGACTGCGTCGCATCGCCTGCGATTTTACTTGCACATTGGGGACAATGTGTGGGTAAGGTTTGGGGTTGCCCAATCGGGCCCAAGTTATGCACGTAGAATTCCTACACTTCTGAATGTCTAGATCAAAGTAGCTAAATTTTTTGTTTTGAATGATTGAGACCGACCATTGTGGGAAGAATCTTGTGATAGTGACGTGACCGTTAGGGAAGGACCGGGAAAGGATATGACTAGGGACATTAGTGGAGACCACCCGATAGTGAGCTTTGAGCCTTAAAAGACGTTTTTCATTGCGAGGGATTCATACATGAAATTCTTATACACTTTTTCGAATTCCTTGTCGTGAATGTAGAATGATCTCGCTACATTGTTGTATTGAGTAGCAAAGACGAACATCGGGATATTAAGTAAGGGTATAGTAGACCAAATCGTGTGGACCTTAAGACATGATTCCAGGCATTATGTGTTTGTTTTAACCTGTTTTAGCTATCGTTTCCCTTTTTACCCTTTTATGTGTATCCCTAGCCCTTTTGAAGCCAAACACTCACCCTTTTCGTTTCTAAACCCATCATTAAACCTTTAGCCATAAGCCTTAGCCAACCTTATCCGGAAGTGTGTCGATCAGAAGCGGTAATGAACTACGAGAGATAGAGCAGAAAAGAAAGAAATCAGGCCAGTTACGAGAATAAAATGGATCAATGCAACCCAAAAATAGATGTTGGTGCAAGTGTACCACATCTCTATATATTTATATATATTTATTTTGATGATTACAAACACACCGTATTATTGTTTATCTAACAATTTAATCCAAGTGTGCAGTTGTTGAAGAACACGAAGATTTAAATCTGAAGGGTTCAAGACGGAAGTGTTTACGTCGTCATTATTGTTTATAACTAATAATGATAAACACCCTAAAATAATATACCACTTGGATATTTCTAAAAACCTTTTAAATAAATAAGAAAATTTTGGTTCTAGAAGTATCTGCCATGCGTACTGTTTCTGCAACCTTTTTCTGACGCAGGTATACCGCGAAGATAGAGCCGGTATACCGCGGGTACATATTGGCCGGTATACCGCGGGTGTTCAGCCGGTATACCGCGGCAGGCTCCGTGTGCATCTCTGATTGGTTGCAAGTACTTTTTCTGACGGCGGTATACCGCGAAGGTAGAGCCGGTATACCGCGGGTACGTTTTCCAGAAGTCAACTTTGCATGAGAGCCGTTGTGTGTCAGTGTCCTTTTTACTGCACGGTATACCGCGTGCATTTGGCGGTATACCGCGCCTCATATTTCCGTTGGAGATGCTGATATATAAAGAAGCATGCTGGTGATGAAGAAAGCAGACCATACCAACAGCAACATCAACAATCCAAACTCTCAGCTCTCTCACTCTCACTTATTTTATATATATATATTTTATAAAACATTTTTTATAAAATATCCAAGTGTGAGATATTATACAAGAGTGATTACCCATTGTGAGTTATACTCCTCTTGTAAGTATTTGAATAACGGGTGTGTGATCCTGTTTATCTCATAGCAGAGGCTTGAGAAACTATTACAAATTCCTTTGTATTTGGTTTGTGTTCTACCGTAAAGAATACATTTATTGGATCGTGTCGAGAAGTGTCTCGGCTGCTGGTTTATCACAGTTGGTGGTAAATCAGTAAATCTCCGTGTCAAGTATCTCTTACCTTTATCTTTTTTTTTTATTCCGCTGTGCATTTTAATTATATCTGTTTATATAATTGTTGTATATTTTTTATTTGTATACTCTGATTTATTTTTACTGTTTCAGTACTGTATTTATTTTTAAAAGAATTTTTTTGAAAGTAAAAGATTTTAAATACAACCTTTCCCCCCCCTAGGTTGTCTAACATTTGGTATCAGAGCAGGGCTTTCAAAAATCGTCTATTTAATTTTTTAAAATCCGTTTTTGTTATGGCTCAACAAAATGCTTGGTTTTCTAAATCTCTTCTTATTGATTTCGAAAATTTTGATCTTTGGGCAAATTCTTTTGAACGTTATGTTCGTGGGATAAATCAAAAAATTTGGGATATTATTATTAAAGGAAATTTCAAACCCACAAAATTTCAAAACAACAAAGTTGTTGAAAAACCTAGCTCGGAATGGTCCGACGAGGATGAGGCTAATTATTGTTTAAATTATGAAGCCAAAAATTTTCTCTTTTCGGTTCTTACTAACGATGATATTGAGCGTGTTTATCTCTTTGAAACTGCTCGTGATATTTGGGAGAACTTGAACATCACCTATGGTGAAAACTCAAAAGAAAAGAGAGACGAAACCCGAGATCAAAGAAATGAAGAAACTTGTCTCATCGTCGACTGCGAGAAAGAGGTATGTACTTCATACTCAAGTTATTCTAGTTGTAGTGATAACGATGATGATATTGATATGTTAAATGTCTCTTTTCAAAAATTGATTGTTCTCGTTAATAGTTTTAAAAATGAGAATGCTAAATTAAAAGAAGAATTATTATTATGTCAAAATGAGTTGAATAATTGTAAACAAACCATTGCATGTGATAATAAAATCAAAAATGAGTTAAATGATAAAGTTATCACTTTAGAAAAGAAAGCATGCGAAAATATTGTTTGCAAGTCTTGCATTGTCTTAAATGATAAAATTGCATGTTTAGAGAAAAGAACATGTGAAAATATTTTATGTACAAAATGCGATATACTTGAAAATGATAATGCATGTTTAAAAGCTAAATGCGATTTATATGAAAAAGATAATCTGTTAGCTAATGCATTTCAAAATAGCAATGATAAAGTGTTAAAAATGCTAAATATGCCTAATCGTATAAATTGTCGTAAAGGCATTGGTTCCGATACATGTGTTGATAAATGTTCGTGTAAACCCATTAAAAGATTTTTTGCATCTCCTAAAGTTGAAACGAGAAAACCCTATGTGCAAAAACCCCCATATATGTCAAAAATGAAAAATGTGAATTATGGGAGGAAACCGCATACTTCCTTTTACGTCTATGATGAATACGATCGTAAAATTAAAATGGTTAGAAAATGGATTCCGAAAGGAATGTTTAATGTTGATAATCCCGGTGGGATGCGTTTGTGGTTTTAAACCATTTTTATGGTTTTATATGTTGTCGTATTTTGTTTTATGTCGACAACATATTTTTTGCAGTTTATGTTTTATACTAACTGTTAAAAGGACCCATAAGAAAAGGGTACCACGAAATATTTTCTTTGCCTTTTGTAGGTGTTTCCTGGCGAGGATATAATACGTGTTTCCTGGCGAGGATACAATACGTGATTCCTGGCGAGGATATAATACGTGTTTCCTGACGAGGATATAATACGTGTTTCCTGACGAGGATACAATACGTGTTTCCTGGCGAGGATATAATACGTGTTCCCTGCCGAGGTTATAATACGTGGTTACCTGCCGAGGTTATAATACGTGGTTACCTGCCGAGGTTATAATACGTGGTTACCTGCCGAGGTCATAATACGTGGTTACCTGACGAGGTCATAATACGTGGTAATTTTTTGCTCACATAAAATTAACCGAAAATTGAAGCCTTAAGATCCTTTTTGGTGCAAGTGTTTCTTTTTGGTTATTTTGTTTCATGTCATTTATTATGCTTATTTTATCCCTCAAAATTTTATAAAATCATTTTAATATCGTTATTAATTTGAGGGGGAGCGTTTTATTATCTTTACCCATGAGTTTATGCTACCTCAAATATATGCATATTTTGAGGGGGAGCATCTCTCGAGGGGAAGCATACCGTCTTTCTTGACCCTTTTTGTTTCGACAAACGGGGGAGAGAAACCGCATATGCTCATGCTTAGCGGTTGTGTTTGTCATCATAAAAAAGGGGGAGATTGTTGGTGCAAGTGTACCACATCTCTATATATTTATATATATTTATTTTGATGATTACAAACACACCGTATTATTGTTTATCTAACAATTTAATCCAAGTGTGCAGTTGTTGAAGAACACGAAGATTTAAATCTGAAGGGTTCAAGACGGAAGTGTTTACGTCGTCATTATTGTTTATAACTAATAATGATAAACACCCTAAAATAATATACCACTTGGATATTTCTAAAAACCTTTTAAATAAATAAGAAAATTTTGGTTCTAGAAGTATCTGCCATGCGTACTGTTTCTGCAACCTTTTTCTGACGCAGGTATACCGCGAAGATAGAGCCGGTATACCGCGGGTACATATTGGTCGGTATACCGCGGGTGTTCAGCCGGTATACCGCGGCAGGCTCCGTGTGCATCTCTGATTGGTTGCAAGTACTTTTTCTGACGGCGGTATACCGCGAAGGTAGAGCCGGTATACCGCGGGTACGTTTTCCAGAAGTCAACTTTGCATGAGAGCCGTTGTGTGTCAGTGTCCTTTTTACTGCACGGTATACCGCGTGCATTTGGCGGTATACCGCGCCTCATATTTCCGTTGGAGATGCTGATATATAAAGAAGCATGCTGGTGATGAAGAAAGCAGACCATACCAACAGCAACATCAACAATCCAAACTCTCAGCTCTCTCACTCTCACTTATTTTATATATATATATTTTATAAAACATTTTTTATAAAATATCCAAGTGTGAGATATTATACAAGAGTGATTACCCATTGTGAGTTATACTCCTCTTGTAAGTATTTGAATAACGGGTGTGTGATCCTGTTTATCTCATAGCAGAGGCTTGAGAAACTATTACAAATTCCTTTGTATTTGGTTTGTGTTCTACCGTAAAGAATACATTTATTGGATCGTGTCGAGAAGTGTCTCGGCTGCTGGTTTATCACAGTTGGTGGTAAATCAGTAAATCTCCGTGTCAAGTATCTCTTACCTTTATCTTTTTTTTTTATTCCGCTGTGCATTTTAATTATATCTGTTTATATAATTGTTGTATATTTTTTATTTGTATACTCTGATTTATTTTTACTGTTTCAGTACTGTATTTATTTTTAAAAGAATTTTTTTGAAAGTAAAAGATTTTAAATACAACCTTTCCCCCCCTAGGTTGTCTAACAATAGAAAAGAGGGCCAATGATGCCCCAATCAAATAAAGAGGACCAATGAAGTCCCAATTGAAAAAAAAAACAAAAAGCAAATAAACACCGTTAGTTAGATAGTATGTAGAGCTGCACAATAAGAGAGTCAAAGCGACTCCAATAGTGACGAAAAGGGCCACGTGATAGATAGTGAAGTAAAGAAGTTCGGAATTGCCAATGATTGACACACCGAGGATTTTTGATCCTTTTTACCCTTCGTTTCTTAACCTTAACCTTAACCCCGTTACAACCCTTGTAAAAGACCTGGATGATCTTCTGGAAAACGTGATTAGAGTATACGACCACCTTTGCTGATATTCCCTGTCGTGCTACTTGATTCCTTTCTGAGATCAACTTTTTGGACATTTGTGCGTCTTTCTTTAGAGTTGTCATGTAATAATTCTAGTATTCTTGTACACAACTTCCTTAAACATGACAACACGAGCGATAACCTAGTTTCGAGTGCAAAGAGAGTATCCCGTGAGGTAGGGTCGAGGCGAAATGTTTTCCCTAGTATGCTTGGACCTAGTCTAACCTTAATGTAATCAGAACAGTCACGAGTTCAACTCCCAATGGAAGGTCATAGATCAAACAAAATTAGAACGAGGAGAGAGTGAGATAGACATTCACGGGTATGGGAATTCACCGATGCATCACTTGGTACCGATTGGGAATTGTGCAGTTATTATTTCACCGAGATGTGCTTTTATTCTATTTTGTCGCTAATTTGCTTGGGGACAAGCAACGCTCGGTTTGGGGTTGTTGATAACGCCACTTTTTGGCGTTATTTTCGGTTCTCAAACCAATGAGATTGGCTTGTGTTCAAGTAAAAAAGGCGAGTATTTTATGGTTTATCGAGTGGAATGTGCAGGTAATCTAAAAGGCGGCAATCATCGAGAAAAGAAGCTAAAAAGAGTCCAAAATGAGTCCCAAACGAAGCCAACGGAAGCCCGAGATCCAAGTCCAAAACCGCGGCGCACACTTTTCCCATGCCGCGGCACACAGTTTCCAAACCGCGGCCCATGCCGCGGCACACACTGTTCCACGCCACCGCGCGGTTTGGCGCGCGGTTTGCAAACCGCGGCACAAACCGCGGCACGGGATGTTTTGCGATTTTCAGCCTATTATTCCAACTTTTAGGTCATTATTCGATATCCAACTTTCGGCAGACGACCAGGGGCGATTTTGGGGCGATTTTCGGCGACTTTTCGGATCTTTCGGAGTCACGTTAGAGGGCCGATCACGGAGACAATCATCACGGAACGTAGATACAAACACGATTGAAGGGAGTTACCATTACATTCTTTACGATTTCATCTTTTACGCGTTACCATGTTTACATACATTTTCGTATCTTTCTCTCTTGTGTTTGAATCCACCACCGACATGAACTAACCGGTTCGTGTTGGGGGTTGGAATGAATTCGGTTTATTAAGCATGTAACCAGATGATTTGACTTTTATCAGTTTTTCCTTAATTAATGAAGCATGTGATTTTGTGTTTAATGCCTTTGAGAGTCTAGCTAGCTTTCAATTGATTTATTATTTTCAGTTGAGTTCGATAGAATTAACTGTTAAATAGAACTAGGAATTGCATGCCTAAGACGATAAATCAGTGATAGAGATATACTGAATAAGTCTTAGTCCCAATTAAACCGTTAGGTCGATATCGAGAGATAAAATCTAGCCAATTTAACATAAATCGAGTACTTAATGTGTTTTGGAATCCATAGGTGAGATCGAGAGATTAAACTTATCCTTTTCAAAGTAAAACCCGTTGTGGCTTGAAAGAGAACAACGGTGACTTTAAAAGATTTGGGAATCATTAAGGGGATGAACTGGTAACTGTTTGAATTAATTGTTTGCATGTGTAGAACCGGAGGATTTCCAACCCTCAACTTTTCTCTCTATCGAAGTTCTTAATTTGTTCTTTGTTCCGTTTACGTTCAAGTTGTGATTTGCTAGTAATTAGTTTTAAAACCCATCTTCCAATTTCGATAGTCCAGTTAATAGAGCCTATAGTAATTTTGATACTTAGTTCCTAGTTCCCCGTGATTCGATACTCGTACTTAATCAAGTACTATTACTTGACTTCGACCCGTACACTTGCGGTAAGATCCTCGGGGTGTGAAAACCCTATGTCAAGCGGAGCCGGAAGCCACATGTCCCAAGAAATAAAATATTTGCAAGAACGTCTCGAGATCCAATCATAAACACGAACCTGGATATCAGAGAACAAAACTTCTACATACCTCCGCTTGTTTCGGAAAACCAGATTGTTACGTTGACCCCATATCAAGTAAGACGCGACCCAAATCGTTGCTTGCCAAAACCTTGAGATCGGACCGGAAATAACATAGTCGCCGAAATTTTTGAGGAGGAGACTTACCGAATTACCCAAGATGAAATCAACTCCCCACCATTTTCGAATCCTTTCCCACACATCTGAAGCGAACTTGCAACCCACGAGACAGTGATCCAAAGTTTCCTGCGATTCGTTGCAAGTCGAACAAAGGACCGAATCTAAGTCATATCCTCGTTCTCCTAAAGCCGCCCGAACTGGAAGCCTTCCGTGAAGAGCCCTCCAAACGAATACGTTGACCTTTGATGGTAGAAGATTGTTCCAACCGGTTTCCGGATGAATGACGTCCTCGGTAACGATTGCATCATAAATTAGCGCTTTTAACTTGTTGACCGAGAATTGCCCGTCAGTGTCTAACAGCCACCACCACCACCACTTGTCTCTGCGGTTACGAACAGGACACACGTTTTGCAATAAAATAGATAAATCACGAAACTCATTGATACCCCGACCTCTAGGATCTCTACTCCACTCCCAAAAGTCCAAGACCAACTGTCATCTACCCAATTACCCCGGTTACCCACTTTAACCTCTTTTACCCTCTCTAAGCTATAAAGACGCGGTAATCGATCACAAAGGCGATAGGTACCCATCCATTTATCTAACCAAAACGATATGGATGACCTTTCACCAAACTTCAAAATGAATGATGGTGAGAATCCACTCCAAGGGAATCAACTAACGGACCCAAGGTGGTGATATTATTCCAAATACCCCCGAGACCTTGAAAGCTACCATTCCTCCTAGGTCCAAAACCCCCATCAAGACCATAGAGGCTGGTAATGACTTTGACCCACAAAGAGCTCTTCTCGATCCTGAACCGCCACCACCACTTAGCTAACAAGGCATAATTCATGGCCTTAAGACTTCTTATACCAAGCCCCCCCCCCCCCCCCCGAAGCACGAGAGGAAAAAGCTACTGACCACTTAACCCAAGCCAATCGACCCTCACCCGAACTCCTACCCCAAAAACATTAATGCCTTGCTCTCTCAAGCGAATTTAGGAGGCTCAATGGGGCACAAAAAAATGAAAGGAAGTACAAAGGTAGACTACCAATGACGGATTTAACAAGGGTCAATCGACCACCGAACGACAACATTTTGGATTTCCAAGTCGCCAATTTTTTTGAGAATTTCTCTATGGGAGTGCTCCAATTCCTTATACGTCCTATATTTGTTCCCACCGGCAAGCCTAAGTAATAGAAAGGGAGATAACCATACTTGTAACCCAACCAATTTGCCATATTTTCTACATCACTGCTTAACATCCCAATATCGAAGAGCTTGCTTTTGTCCAAGTTAACTTTGAGACTGGAGACGATTTGAAAGCAACGTAGAATACCTAACAGATTTCGGGCGTTCCTTTTACACCATTCACCAAAGAAAATGGTTCCATCTGTGTAACAACCGTAATTTTTGGGTAAATACAATTTCAAGTTAGTGTAGAAATCGATATTTTAAGATAAATAGAGGAAATATAATTTTGGGATGAGATCCTAAATTTATAGTCTTGTTTGATGAAAAATTCAAATACGAGTCGAACGTTTCTTTTCGGAGCAAAATCAGAGCTAAAACGAAGAAGTTATGACCAAAACAGTGTTCGGTACCTTCTGGGCGAAAGTGCCATGCGAGGTGACGCTGACACTTTAGCATGTCACTTTCACAGAGGGAAATTAGCCAACGGTACATTTTGGGCGAAAGTGACATGCCAAAGTGACATTGTCACTTTCGCGGCCGAGTGCAGTGCATAAAATCCGTTTTGAGCATCATTCTTCATTTGGTCATAACTTTCTCATCTCAACTCCGATTTTGACGATTCAAATTGCTATGTTTTTTTAGAGATTTTCAAGGATAGATTGTTAGTTTTGGGAATATCCAAGGGTATTTGGTGGTGGAGTGGAAGCAAATATCAAGAGCTCATCGTCATCACCTCCATCTTCAAGAAAATTAGGGTTTTTCTAGGTTTTCATCAAAACCCAAGTGGTGAGTTCATCCTCCTAGTTTATACACTTTCATATGAGTTATAAATGCACCATTGATGACTTCCTAGTGTTTATGTTTCTCAAATTTCAGTTTGGATGATTTTGGGGAAGTTAGGTCAAAATTGATGTTTTGGTCAAAATGGAAATTTTGATATAAGATGTTTGGGGAATGATTCTAAGTGTTTGGATATGTATATTAAAACCATGTAGTTATGAAACATCCATAAAACATGAAATGACATGTGCTTTGAAAGTGATAAATCTGGAGAAACGCTTCTTTAGATGTTTGATACTATTTCAGATACCAAATCAATCCAAACTAACCTTAGATGTATGAACTGTTCTTTCACCTTTTTTTGAAGCCCATTCTCCTTTAGCACCATAAATGTAAGAGAGAAAGAAAGAGATGAGAGAGAAAAGGCAGATATTGGGGTCGATAAGGGTTAGCGATGGAGAATCATGGTCTATTTTGCTTCAAAGAATGTAAGGTTACGGAGAACGATGGAGATATTTGGAGCCAAAATTCGAGATGCTGAATTTGAGATTTGAATCATTGGGAATCCAATTTCGGAGTCAAAACTGAAAGAGAATAAAAACTGTGCAGAGGGAGAAAGAAAGCTCTAAACATCCCAAACTTGTGTTGGTGGTCAGGATTAAAATGAGGCTTTAGTAACTTGTACTTCATGCATATCAACATCTAATTCATAGTTTTTTGAATTTTGTGCATAAAAGTGTTATAGATTATGCTTGGTGGATTGTAATTAAAAATTTAGATGTAAATGCATTATACAGTAGTATAGAACTATAGATATATGAGCTTGATCATTTGAAAACTCAAAATTTTGTGAGATCTATGAGAACTTTTACCTTAAGTTTTGTTTTTTATATTTTTTTCCATCTAAGGCCATGTTTGGCAAATTAGCTAATAAACTAGCTATTGACTTATAATCTAGTTGATGAACAAATCATGTTTGACAAAAACTAGCTAATAAACATGTATGAACTTTGGTTGTCCAAAACAATTACCAAAGTTCATAGGTTAATTCATAAAGTGAAAGAAATAATTAAGATAGTTTTAAAAAGTTCATAGGTGAAATAACGATTTTTGTTTAAAGTTCATAAGGTTGTTTCGTGTATGAACTTTGGTTAGCTAAAACCAAAAAGTGAATGGGATAATTAAGAGAATTTAAACAAAATTCATAAATGAAATCAAAAAGTTCATAGGTGAAACTAGAAATAGAATGAAATATATAATTAAAGATTTTTAAACAAAAATCATAACTGAAACCAAAAAGTCTATATGTGAAACAATAATTTTTGTTTAAAGTCCATACACGTGTTTTTGTTGTTGTAAGATTCAGTTTGTGATTTGAGTATGAATTATTTGTAGAAGAAAAAAGGATTTAAAATTGAAAATCTTATAAGGAATGAAATAAATTATAAAATGTAATAATTAAGTGAATGAGATAAATTATGATAAATGCACAAATTATGAAATGTAGTAACTAAATGAATAAAATAATTAAAAAATGAATATCCATAGATAAAACAAATTACATAATCAACGAAAGAGTGGGTTCCTCTCTCTCTACGTGATCATAACACTGAAGAATATGAACCCGTTGCTTCGTCGGCTCGGTTTGTTGTTGTCGTCTTGGTTGTCGTTTTGTTTCGTTTTTTGGCTATCTTGGTGGTTATGGGGCCTGGTTGTGGTTGGTTTTGTTTTTCCCGGCTTGTTTGTTTTGGGTTGATTCTACATCTTACCGAAGTTTGTCAATATTGTTTGTTTCTAATAAATTTTCGGCCTTTCAAAAATAAATAAATATGAACCTATGTATTTTGTTTTTAAAATAAAATAAAACACTCAAATTATTTTGAACAAGCTATTAAATTATGATACTTTTAAGACAAAGTGGGAGGAATATTACACTTTTTTGGGTCCCATTAGAAAACAATGTTAATTATCTTTTTGTCCCTTACCAGGTATTTTTGGCTTTTTGTGTAACCACTATTTTCCCAGTTAAAAAAATTAATCATCAATTATCTTTTCATATAATCTAAGAAATTTATCATTTTTTTAAGGAAAAAAGAAAATTTGAAACTCTTTGAGACAAAAAATGTCGGGTATCTTTTTATTTTTGTTCATTAAACTGAATTTTTTATTATAAAACAAAACAATTTATTTGTTTGTCGTTGGCAAAAATGATATAACATGATAATGTAACGTCCAATAGTTTAATACGATAGACTAATCTCATATCTTCGAAACAAACTATGAATGAAGTTATCCGCAACTCATAACTATGAGCTCTTAAAATGCTCAAAAATCCATTTTTTATCTATGTGGAAGTGGAACGGGTTGTCACAAAATTCTAGTTAATTTTTTACATCCTAGTCAGGAATCCTCCTTGTAATCAATGACGTAAGATTTGTCTAAGACGTTACACCCTTCCCCCTCTTAATTCTTAAATAGGAGTCGAGTCACATAGTATATTATTCGAGCTCAACTGCAAAAATAATACTAGGCTCGAGCTCGAATATTTTTAGAATTATCGAGCTTGACGTTCATTTAAGGGCTCAAATTCATGACCGATTAACTCGTTTGTTAGTTTATGCTCGATAATGTTCATATTTTTTATTGTATGATTTTATGAATATATGATCATGTTTGACTTGAAAAAATTAATCGAGTTATTGAACGAGTCCAGTCAAACATTTATTGTTATGAAGTTCGGCTCGTTAAGTTAAATGGGTTTTAGTTTCAGTTCAAGATCAACTCGAGCTCGATAACTATCAAGCCCGACTAGCTCATTAAATGCATGATACATTTACACCCCCTACTCTCAAGGACTCATCACACTCTATGAGGTTTGTCCCACAATCCTGATGGTATAAGAATCGGTTACGATACCATGTGTAACGCCCCATATCCAAAGTAGTAGACTTACCTAATAACGTCAAAATCAAGTTAAAATCATGATGTAAGGGGGTATTTGGTTTGTTTTGGTTCATTTGAAGGAACGAGAATGAATATAAGAATGAGAATGCATGAGAATGGGAATAAGAATAAACATTGTATTGATACAGTTTTGTATATACTCATTAATCATTATCATAGATGTTGCTTGGTTGTTAAACCAATATAATCAATGAAAATGTGTTTTATATAATAATTTTGATACAAATATCTTCGGTCCAAATTAAAAAAATACAAAATTGTTGGGTTTTATTTTTAATTATTTCTGACCCATGAGAAATAGTTAAAATAGTCCAACAATAATGGCCTGATATAACCTATATATTGCCATGTATCCTAAGGTTTTGAAATAAGAAGTGAGAGTCCATAAAATACAAAAGTGAGAGAAAAGAAAGAAAAGTTGACCAATGATGGAGCTAGAAATTGGTGTGAGGGGGACACAAATAATATAAAAAAGTTAATTTTTGAAAATAAAAAATAATAATAATACCGATCATTACAAATTCAATAGCAATTTGATTTCCATGCAACTTATGTTTACAAATTAGAACAATCAGGGTTATTTTTAGAGAAATTAATTAAAATGCCTCAACTTCATATTTTACTTACACAAATACTCCATCTCTGTCCTGATTTGCAAAAATGTGCCACGATCCCGTGATTTACCTCGTGATCGCGGACCAGACATTTGGTCCTCGATTTGGAATTTGATCCTCTATTTATGTTAGTGTCCTCGACAAATTCCATCCACAAATTTCATCCACAATCAATGCATTAAAAAAATCAAGGAATGCATCCACTCTTAGAAAATTGGTCCTCGATTGAGGAATGCACCCACAAATGAAATTATTTTATTATTTTATAAAAGGGCAAAAGGGTAAAGGGTCCTCAATCGAGGGAACAAATCCATTTTTATTATTTGGAGTCCACAATAGAGGGACCAAATCGAGGAAAAAATATGGGAATCTGCGATAGAGGGTAAAATCACGAATTTCCCTTATTTTTATTTGGTATACCTATTTTTTGCAACAAATCCTTTACAATTAGTGGATTATCTTTTTGCATTATTTTTGTGTTATGAATTTGATGTAACAGTATTAATCAACAATAATTTTTTTGTTAAGATTTTGATATTTAGAAAATGATTTTTCAATTTCAAGATTTGGTATCTTTAATTTATTTAATTGTTTAAAAAATTAGTAAATTAGAATCATACTGACCTCTATGTTTTTATATTTAATTTTTTTATATATTCATGTAATTTTAATTAGAGGTATTAGTTTATGATATTCTTCTAACTTAATAACATACTTAATTAAACATGACCACTAATAAAAAAAATTGGATAATTAATCCGGTCCAAAATAGATAAATAAAATAATTTGAATATTTATCTTTGATGTATGAATAATGTAGACATTGAAAACAATTTACTCTTTAATCATTTTTTACATTAAAATGATGTAAATATACATTAGGCCATCCGTATTGAAACCCTCAAGCCCTCAAGCCACCTCAGCGCCACATCAGCTTTTCTCCTTACCCTCTCCTTACCTTAAAGTGGCGTAGCGGAACCCTCAAACCCTCTTGCCACCTCATTTTTTTTAATTCTTTTATTTATACATTTAATTATTTAACAAAATAAAAATATTTATATATTTTTTAATAAATAAAAATATTTATATATTTTTTATTTATACATTTAATTATTGTGGCGGAAATTGTTGCGAAAATTGCGGATGATAACCTTGTGGTGAAAAAGCTTGGAAACCAAGCTCCGGGTCTTCTTGCGGTTGCGGTGTATCCGGTCGGTTACGATGGGATGTAGGTGTTTTGTTTGGATTCATGATGAAATTTGAGAGAGTTTGAGAGAATTTGAGAGAGTTTGAGAGAATTTGAGAGAATTTGAGAGATTTTGGTGTGAAAAAATAAGAGCTTTTGGTTAAAATATATAGTGTGATTAAATTGAAAAAAAAAATTAAAAAATTAAAAAAAATTAAATATATCCGTTGCATAGCCGTTGGAGTAATTAAATACAAAAAATTAAAAATTAAAATAAAAAAACAAACAAAGCCATCGGGTACAACGGGTTGGGGAACCCGGGGTTGGAACCCGCCCAAAGCCCGAGCCCCCCCGTATTGGAACCCGCTGGAGCCCGCTCCCTACCCGAGCCCGAGCCCGAGACCGATACGGAAGGTCTTAGAGATGCCCTTAGTTTGTAGTTATCTTAATTTTTCTTATCATGAAAATTTTAAATCAAGTAAATATTTGAACCTATATTTTGAGTGGAATTGTATCTTTAGAAAATTTGAGGTTTATTTTTAAAAGTTGATCAAACTTTAGGGTGTTAAATGTTCATTTCACTTATATTTTCTTTAGGGCATCCACAATGGCATCCACAATGATCAATTTCTTTGAAAAACTTGAACAAAATAAAAACGTATAAAAAAGTACTGATCCCACCATATTTATACCTTTTCTCTCTCTTTGCCTCTCACAACCATATCTTCAAACACTTGAGGATCCTCAAGTGGTTGATGAAAAAAATCATCTGCAAAATATCTTCTCTAATGATCAATTCATCTTCGAGTCCTCTTCAAGCTTTTTTAAATACCATTGGAGATGCTCTTAGATGCTATATGCCTATATCAAAGAATAAAATTGCAAATTCCAGGGGGTGCATATTGAAAATTATAACACTAATGCATTAACAAAGAACTTACATTTTTACAAATGAAAGAAACATATACTGAAGAACTTCTAACACTAAAGATATCTCTAGTAAAGATATCAGAGAGAAAAATATAGAGAGAAGTGAGAGAAATGTGTAAGTAAACAAAATCGTCTGAATGAATGGAAAAGAAGAATATTGCACATTAAATAGTCCAGTCTTCAACTTTACACTTCAGACCCTTGCACTTCCATAACCCGAACTCCGCTACCCTTCCATTTCTGTATAAAGTGAGGCGCAGTCCATCAACAGTGTTTAACTCTTCCTTATAACACAATTTATCATTTCAGTCCTTCTTTATTTGTTTTCTACACATAATACCCTGAAACTACAAAACATTTCAAGTTAACAACTCTTTAAATAATAAATGTCAAGATTAATGATTTTAATCACAACTTTTAACACCCTCCCTTAATCTTGACATTTGAACAAGTCTACCATTTTCAACTTTTTGCACAAATAATCATGTTGATGTAGAGAAAGAGACTTTGTAAATATATCAGCTGCATTTTCTAAAGACTAAACTTTAACAGTTTTCAGAACACCAATAGTCACTTTATTTCTCACTTGGTGAACATCAATTTCTATATGTTTTGTTTTCTCATGGAAAACTGGATTGTTTGCAATCTGAATTGCAGACTTATTATCACACAAAATATTTACAGGAAGTAAATATGTGATATTAAGACTAGACAGAATTTCTAGAACCCAAAGTATTTCACAAGTGGCAGACGCCATGGCTCGATATTCAGACTCGGCTGAAGACCGAGACACAGCAGCTTGCTTTTTACTTTTCCAAAAAATAAGACAATTTCCTAGAAACAAACAATACCCAGTTACAGATCTACGTGTAGATAAACACTTACCCCAATCTGCGTCCACGTATGCTGACAGTTTAAAACAATCCGAAACAGAAAATAAAATACCTTTACCTGGTGACCTTTTCAGATATCGCAGAACTCTAAGAGCCAAATTCAGATGAGAACGCCGAGGCGCATGCATGAATTGACTAAGGCAATGCACTGCAAAAGCAATGTCCGGTCTAGTGGCCAACAGATAAATGAGTCACCCAATTAACCGTTGAAAACCAGATATATCAACTAATAGAGGATCAGAAGAGGAACTAGATGACTCAGTTACTATTAAATTCATATCCATTGGAGTATTGATAGGCTTACAACCTAAATACCCAAAATCATTCAATAGTTCCAAACAATACTTTCTTTGGCTCATACATAAGCCATCTTTAGATTTTAAAATTTCAATTCCTAAAAAGAATTGTAAATTTCCAAGATCTTTGTTCATAAAATTCGTTTGCAAGTGTTTTTTCACTCTATGAATCTCACTATTATTATTTCCAGTTATAACAATGTCGTCTACATACACAAGTAGAACAATAAAAGTATTTCCAGATTTAAGAGTGAACAAAGAATAATCAATACTGTTTTGATTAAAACCAAAATCAAATAAGCAATTAGACAGCTTCTCGTACCACTGACGAGGAGCCTGTTTTAGACCATACAGAGATTTCACAAGTTTGCAAACATGATTATCATCATTAGAAAAATATCCTTTGGAAGAGTCATGTAAACTTTTTCCGTCAAGTCACCATACAGAAACGCATTGTTTACGTCAAGTTGATGCAAAGGCCAATTAAACTGAACAGACAAAGCTATAACACATCTAACCGTTACTATTTTAACAACGGGAGAGAAGGTTTCTTCGTAATCAAGACCTTCTCTTTGAATATAGTCTTTGGCTACTAATCTAGCCTTGTATCGTTCTATTTCGCCAGTAGACTTATATTTAATCTTAAATATCCATTTACAACCAATAGGTTTTCTTCCTGGTGGAAGGTCAGTTATAACCCAAGTACCATTCCTATTAAGGGCCTCCATTTCATTATTCATTGCAATTACCCAATTAGGAACTTTGCAAGCTTCCGAAAAACTACTTGGTTCAATAGACTTATTTAGATTTGACACAAAACAAAAAATTTCTTTTGTGAGATGAGAGTAATTTACTACTTTTTCAATCCCATATTTCACTTTGCCTTCTACTACAAAGTCATCAAATTTTCGAGGAAATTGAGGAACTCTACTAGACGGTCTTATAGATTGAGGAGAAGAAGAAGAATCAATAGACAGATTTGGTAGATTTTGACCCTCAAGAGGGGGGTCTACAACATTACGAGTATCATGTTCAATATCAGCTCTTGAATTTCCTTGATTCCTAGCAGACAAGATAGAATCCACATCAGTTGACAGGTTGTCAACACTCTCTTGACTACCAGAGGAATCAGGAGGATTAACTTGAGTTGTAGACCGATCCCTAGATTCCTCATTGGGCAGATTGTCAGGAAATACATCAGTAGAACTTGTGACATTATCAAAGAAATTTAAAGTATTCAAATTTTCAGAGTAAGATTCCAGATTTTCACTCATTTTGAAAGGAAAAACGTTTGCATAAAAAGTTACATCTCTAGAGACCAAATAATGTTTAGTATCTAGACTGTACAGTCTATAGCCTTTTTTAGAATTTGAATATCCAAGCAAAACACATTTTTCAGCCCTAGAGGTGAACTTATCAAAATTCATTTGTTTGACTGCAAAGCACAAACACCCAAAGTTCCTTAAATGAGTGAGAACTGGAGGAAAACCATAGACAATTTCATAAGGACTTTTACCATTCAGAATAGAGGATGGAGTTCTATTTATAAGATAGGTGGCCGTGAGAATGCATTTCAGACCACATGTACAATGGAACCCCAGCCTGAAACATTAAACCCCTAACAACGTTTAGTAAATGTCTATGTTTACGCTCCACAACACCATTCTGTTGTGGAGTGTAGGCACAAGATGTTTGATGAACAATGCCATGAGAATTAAAGAAATTTGAAACCTTGTGATTTAAAAATTCAGTTCCATTATCGCTCCTAACAGTTTTAATGGTTTTATTAAACTGAGTTCGAATAAGGTTGAAAAAACTGACAACATTGTCATAAACCTCATCCTTTCCCTTTAAGAGATAAACCCAAACTGATCTTGAAAAATCATCCACAACAGTTAAGAAGTATTTTAAACCATCCTTGCTAGAGACTTTATGAGGACCCCAAACATCTAAGTGAATTTGTTGGTCCCGAAGGGCTATACAAGTTTGTAGAAGGGGGGGGGGGGTTGAATACAAATACACAGATTTTACTTTCTAAATTGTTTATTGATAAATCATTAACAATTTATAGCTTGTTGCGGAACAAGATAAGGAATAAATCCTAATCTAAACAAGTTGGAACACTAAGTTTTCTTGCATTAAGAAAGAGAAGGAAATTACTAATAATAACCTATCTCAAGATAAGAAGACGACTTGACCAGAGTTAGCAAGTGCTTCAAGAATGAAGCTGGAGTCCTTCTTATATACTGCATGCATTTAATGCATGGCAATTTATACTTTACACGTGGCAGCAGCTCATTGGTTGTTGGGTCTGACTTTAGTAGACAACCTTAGTAGCCGCATGTTTGAACAATGTAGTATCAGAGTGGTTGTACGATTTCAGACAATAAGGAGGTTCTTTTCTGACATATCGTACGGAGTCGTGCAAGGGTGGTTAAGACAAAAGTACTTTGTACGGAGGACTTCATGACCAGCTTTCGTTGAATCAGAGCTTTATCATTCTATATCAGTGAATGACAAAGTTCAGCGATAGCTGAAGTCTTGTACTTGATACTTCACGTTGAGTGGACAAATCTGAGTCTTCGATGATCCGCATCAGTTCATTAGGAGACTTGTCGCTAGTTCTTGAGCTTGATCTTCGACTTCAGCGTAGAACCTATGTTGACGTGAAACTTGTCTTCAGGGATCATAAGTAAACAACTAACTTATCAGCGATCACCATAAGGACTGAACAGGCTCAGAGCATTATGGTGAATAGTGTTCGCTGAATGTTTAATCTAAATAACAAGAGTTCCTATCAGCGGTACTGAATTAGTCTTAGTACATCAGCGATAGTGAAACTCTAATACATATTGTTTACTTACAATTTTCACTAAGTGTTTAAGAGAGGGTCATTATCAAATCACTGAGGGTTTGGATCAACAATCTCCCCCTATTTGATTATGACATAGCAACAGAGAAAATTGCTATTTAATGAAAACATAAGGATAAAAAGAACTCATAAAATATTTGTCCCTTTTACTGTTTTCTGGGATCTTTTCTGTACTGATGGAGTAAAGTACTTTCGCTGAAATCTTTCTTTAAACTTCGTATCAGATTACAAAGGGAAGTGGAAAATTTATAAGTACAAGCGAAATAAATTACAAGTACAAAAGAATAACTGATAAAATAGAAGAATAAGGCGATCTTATCAGCTTTATAGAGGTTCTTCCTTAATGAGAAGTTCATCAAGGGTCTGGGTTATAGGAATCATCCAGTCAGGGACTTGTTCTCCCTGATTTCTTCTTTCTTGGGCTTCCTTGAAGATCAGCGGCTTCATGAAGTGTCCGAGAAGGTCTTGTCTGAATTCACACCAGTATATGAGATCTCTGAGCTGTTCGATTGGAGTGATGGGTAGCTCAGCGATACGTTGAAAACATTTTCGTCCCTCTCAGTCATGAAAGAATATACCGTAAGGATTACTTATGACTTTACCAGGGATGAAACGTTCACCGGGTGGCAGAGATATGTCAAGGGCAGATAGATCAGGGTCAGGACCAAGCACTTCAGTGCGAGAGAAACCGATACCAGTTTCATTTCGTATAGGAGGACCTGAATCTGATTCTTGTAGCTTCTTCTTTGCAGAGGCCCTTTTTCTTTTCAGCTTAAGAGCAGGAGGAGGAGGAATATCCACAGCAGATGAGACCAAGTCGATCTGTCGATTTATAAGTTTCTCGACATGATCCTTGTACTTTGAACGTGATTGCTGAATGGCTATCCTCATCTCCAACCATTCAAAGAGACCATACCTTGTGACAGCTTCAGCTCCGAAGGTTTCAGTTTGGCTATTTTCTCTAAACAATTGGATATCAACAATAGGTACTCCGATAGTTGTTCTTCCAGTAATATGTACCTTGTTGATCCTTGTTGGACGATATCTGAAGTGTACCTTCTCTTTACACCAATTCAGCGTGGATTGAGATACACTTGTCTTCTTCTCGACAATCTTTCGAGCATCTTCCCAAAGCTGACGTTGGACTTGAATGGGAATTCGTTTCAGCTTGGGGTCTTCAACTGATTCTTGGACGAGCTGGATGGCGAGAGCTTTGTCTTTTTCTTCAGCTTCCTTTTTATCAGCGAGTAGACGTTCAGCTCTGAGGTGATCATCGTATTCTTGCTTTGTAAGTCTGAACTTAGGAGTTTTGACTTTGGCATGCGGCAAGATGATTCGCTGAGCCTCAAGCTTCTTTATCATTTCTTCTCTTCTTCTCTGATCCTCTTCACTTGATTTTTGAAGAACCAAGGAAGGTCTGTTTGTGTGAGAGAGCGTCTGTTCTTCAGGTTCATCAGTCTCAGTGGTTAAATCCAAGACTGGGATTATTTCTTCAGCTCTTGTGGCTGGGATTATTCCTGGTGTAGTCGAAGGAGCTTCAACAGGATCCTCAAACAGGGGAGAGGACTAGCTGAAACACAACGATCGTTTAAGTAAGCAGAGTTGGGGAAGAAAGAGATAGAGAAAAGAATGTGGTTAAGTGTATAGAGGTTTTATGGATAGAAGGATTGAGATTGAGAAGGGATAGAGGAGGGATGCAGTGTAAGGGAATAGGAGGTAGTGTACCTGAAAAACCGGCTTTTTAAGCAAGATCGTCAGATGGTCATCTGCAGCAAGGCCTTTGTTTTTGCCTTTGTCAGCTTCAGACGCTGCAGGCTTTGTCTTGGTCCGCTCCCCTGAAGGTTCGTTTATCAAAATCCCTTTGAGAGCTGTACTCTTCTGAATAGGCTTAACGATAAAGGAGTCATCATCATCATCTGTTGGTCCCGAAGGGCTATACAAGTTTGTAGAAGGGGGGTTGAATACAAACACACAGATTTTACTTTTCTAAATTGTTTATTGATAAATCATTAACAATTTACAGCTTGTTGCGGAAACAAGATTAAGGATAAACCTAAATCTAAACAAGTTGGAACACTAAGTTTCTTGCACTAAGAAAGAGAAGGAAATTACTAATAATAACCTATCTCAAGATAAGAAGGATGAACTTGTCCAGAGTTAGCAAGTTAATTCAAAATGAAGTGAGTTCTTCTTCTTATATACTGCATGCATTTAATGCATTGCAGTTTATACTTTACACGTGGCAACAGCTGATTTGTTGCATGTCATTGACCTTTGTTGACAACCTTAGTAGCCGCATGTTGAACAGTGTAGTATCAAAGTGGTTGTACGATTTCAGACAATAAGGAGGTTCTTTTTCTGACATATCGTACGGAGTCGTGCAAGGGTGGTTTAGACAAAAGTACTTTGTACGGAGGACTTCATGATCAACTTTTCGTTGATTCAGCGATCTATCATTCTTTATCAGCGAATGATAGAGTTCAGCGATAGCTAAAGTCTTGTACTTGATACTTCACGTTGAGTGGACAAATCTGAGTCTTCGCTGATCCGCATCAGTTCATTAGGAGACTTGTCGCTGGTTCTTGAGCTTGATCTTCGACTTCAGCGTAGAACCTATGTTAACGTGAAACTTGTCTTCAGGGATCATAAGTAAACAACTAACTTATCAGCGATCACCATAAGTACTGAACAGACTCAGAGTATTATGGTGAACAGTTTCGCTGAATGTTTAATCTAAAGAGCGAGAGTTCCTATCAGCGGTACTGGAAGATCTTAGTACTTGTCAGCGATAGTGAAACTCTGATACATATTGTTTACTTACAATTTTCACTAAGTATATAAGAGAGGGTCATTATCAAATCATTGAGGGTTTGGATCAACAATCTCCCCTATTTGATTATGACATAGCAACAGAGAAAATTGCTATTTAATGAAAACATAAGGATAAAAAGAACTCATAAAATATTTGTCCCTTTTACTGTTTTCTGGGATCTTTTCTGTACTGATGGAGTAAAGTACGTTCGCTGAAATTTTTCTTTAAACATTGTAAAGATTACAGATGGAAGTAGAAAAATTACAAGTACATCGAATAAAATTACAAGTACAAAAGATGTAGACAGATAAGGATAGAAAGAATTACAAGGCGATCCTATCCGTCAAAAGGTTTTTCCTTGATGAGAAGTTCATCGAGGGTCTTTGATGTGGGAATCATCCAGTCAGGGACATCTACTCCTTGATTCTTTTTCTTCAGAGCTTCTTAAAAAATCAAGGGCTTCAGGTGTCTAGCTTTAATGTCGCGTCTGACTTCACACCAGTATATGAGATCTTTGAGTTGTTCGATGGGAGCGATGTGGAGCTCAGAGATACGTTGAAAGTGATGGTTTCCTTCGTAGTCTAGAAAGAATATACCATAAGGATCACTTACAACTGTGCCAGGAATGAAAATTTCTCCAAGTGGTAGGGAGGTGTCGAGCGCTGAGAGATCAACATCAGGGCCAAGAACTTCAGCATGAGAGAAACCAATACCTGTTTCATTCCGTATAGGAGGACCTGAGTCTGAGACTTTCTTTTCCTTAGCAGAGACTTTTCTTTGTTGAGGAGGAAGAAGAGTAGAAGGAGGAATATCCACAGCAGAAGAAACCAGGTCGATCTGTTTGTTTAAGATCTTCTCGACATGGCTTTTGAACTTTGAGCGCGATCCCTGAATGGCTAATTTCGTTTCTAACCATTCAGAGAGACCAAACCTTTCTAAGGTAGCAGCATAGAAGGTTTGCTTGGTTTTGTTTTCTCTGTAGACATCCACTTCAACAACAGGAACGTCTGCATACAGTCTTCCTCTGATGTTTACTTTGATGATTTTGGATGGTCTAGATCGATAGGTCAGCATTTGTTTAGCCCATTCCAAAGTCGTATCAGAGACCTTAGTCTTTTCTCTAACGATCTTTTGAGCATCATCCCATAGCTGACGTTGAACATCAATGGGAGCTCTTTTCAGCTTGGGGTCTTTTACAGATCGTTGAGTAAGCTGGATGGCGTATTCTCTGTCTTTTTCTTCAGCTTCCCTTCTTTCAACGATTAGGCGTTCAGCTCTGAGGTGTTCCTTGTATTCTTTTTGGGAAATTCTGAACTTTGGAGGAACGGAAGGAAGTTGATCACGCTTCAGAATGATTCGCTGATCTTCAAGTCTTTTGATCATTTCATCTCTCTTTTCTTGATCCTCTTCACTTAGCTTTTGAGGAGCCAAGGAAGGTCTGTTTTTGTGAGAGAGCATCTGTTCTTCAGGTTCATCAGTCTCAGAGATCAAATCTAAGACCGGGATTATTTATTCAGTGTTGGGAGCTGGGATTATTGTTGGTGAAGTCGCAGCTGTAGGAACTTCAGCGATATCCTCAAACAGGGGAGAGGACTAGCTGAAACACAGCGATCTTACGAGTAAGAACATTGGGTAGAACAGAGATAGATAAAGAATGGGATAGTGTATGGAGGTTTTAGTGAGTGTAGAGCTGATAAAGTGTATAGAGGAGGGATGTGGAGTAAGATTAGTGTACCTGACAAACCGGATTTTTAAGCAAGATCACCAGATTTTCATCTTCAGCGACACTTTTTCCTTTGCCCTTGTCAGCTTCAGATGCTGATGGCTTTGTCTTTGTTCGCTCCCCTGTAGGTTCATTTATCAGAATCCCTTTAAGAGCTTTAGTTCTCTGAGCAGGCTTGACGATAAAAGAGTCATCATCATCATCATCGTCATCTTCATCATCATCATTCTTTGGAGAAGAGGATGGTTCATCATCAGACAAGTCGATGGCTTCTTCATCTTCAGCTTCAGACTCAGTTTCTTTAGCTTCTTCTTCGAGTTGCTCCCCCTTAGATACATAGGTAAGATTCTCGGTTCCCTCAGGGTGTTCATCTCCCTGAGGTCCAGCGGCTGATTCGTCTTCAATTATCTTCTCACTTTCTTCAGTAAAGGTGAGGTCTTCAGTCTTCTCTCCCCTGATAGATTCATCATGGGAAAGGTCTTCAGCGCTCTTGGAGAGGTCTTCAGCGCTCTTCTCCCCTCTTTTTCATGATGAGGTGGGAAGGAATGTGACGATTCAGCAGCTTGTGTTGTTTCCCTGTCTTCTTGGCCAGGGATCCCCACACAGATTTCAATCGATGATAATCTGTTTTCTAGACCAGAAATACCAGGATTGATCTTCACGAGTTCAGCACGATCCGCCATAGTAAAAGATGGATGTGCAGGGACAAGTGCAGGGGCGGTCGTGTTGGTCAGGATCTGCTGCAACAATGTCTGAATAGAAGTGTTGTCATTCTTCATCGTATTGACATCGGTCTTCACAGAACTCATGTCAGTTTTTACTGAACTGACATCAGCCTTTACAGCAGACATATCACCTTCGAGAATGCCAACCGATGTCTTTAGCGTTGTTACTTCGCTGGACATGGTGTCAACTGATATCACCTTCGAGAATGCCAACCGATGTCTTTAGCGTTGTTACTTCGCTGGACATGGTGTCAACTGATTTCTTGATGTCGAGGTAGTCTGTGTAGATATCAGAGAGAACTTTGGCAAAGTCGGTGAGTGATTTATCAACCTTCTCCAAGTCAGCTTTGGAGGCATTCTTTTCGACGACAGTTGTCAGCTTCGTAAGATTCTCTCCAGCGTTTGTTACAGCTGAAGAGTTGTCGGAAAGAGTAGTAGTGAGACCTGTCAGCGTCGTCTCTATTGTCTTCAGAGAGGCGTTGATGTCTCTCAAATTAGGACCTGTAACATATAAGAACTTGTGAACAGAGGAAAGCTCAGAAGTTTGGGGTTCAGTTACAGTGTATATGGGTTGGTGTGTACCTGCAGGAGGATTGGTGAATTCATCAAAATCTCGGGTTCCTGAGTAAAGTTCCATGTCGTCAGCTAAAGTGCGTGGACGTATGGTCATCTCTGCAGGTCCTATGCCCATCACTTATTTTCTTTAGCTTCTGGAGGAATGACAGGTGCTTCAGTGATAACTGGAGAGTCCAAATGAGTAGAGGGAGGAGCGAAGGATAAGAATGGAGGTTGGGTGCAGAGTTCAGCGCTGGATTCGCTGAGAATCGCTTCGTCAGTCTTTTGAGAGACTGATGGAAGTTGGGTAGATTCCAAGTTTGTAACCTCAGTGTTTAGAGACGCTGAAGTTGGGATAGATTGGGTGGCTTGTTCAGCTGTGGCAGAGCGTACCACTGAACTTTCCTTCAGCCCAACAAGAGGAGCTGAGGAGTCTTTAGCAATAGATTGCTGGGGTTGCTCTTTGGTTTTCTTAGTTCTTTTGGAACCAAGTTGGGTTTCAGAGGGTTTCCTTTTAAGAGAAGTAATGGAGGTTGCAGCTGGGGTATCAGCGGTGGGTTTGTCCGCTGACGGAGCTGCAGAAGTAGAATAAGTAGGGTTTAGAAGAGTTAGAAGAGTAGAAAGACGTACCTCGTTTTCCACCGGTTTGAAGTCGAGTACCTTAGGGCCAACCTGAGAGAGTTTCAGGTCACCCTCTGTTGGATAGCTGTCCTTCAGGCCTTTTTGGAATACGGCGCAGATGAACCGAGGATAAGGAACCCATGGAGATCTGTCAGCGACAGAGTCCACTCTGAGTACCAGGTCATCATAGATAATCGATGCCCAGTCTATATGTAGACCTTTCAGCAATGCATATCCCATTGCTTGCTGAGGCTGAGCGGCTTGGTCAGAGGAGCCGGACTTGGCAGTCATGCAGCTGATTAAATGAGCGAAGATGAAATTCATCTCGCTGGGCATTTTGGATTTCTTGATGAGGGTCAGCTTCTTCTCGGGCTTCTTGTCCCTCCCAGTTTCCCATACATAGCCCATTGCATCGAAGAATGCAACGATGGCTTCCCTGTCTGAGTTTTTCTTGTGGTCAGGGAGGGAAACGAAGGGTTTTTCTTTGGTTGCAATGGGAAGGCTGAGGGCTTTGCGAATGATGGCAGGGGTGATCTTCATGGTGCCATATTCAGTATCGCAGAGGATGCAGTACATTAATTTTGAGGGGTCTTTGGCTGATGGTAGCTGAGAATGTCTGGCAGAGTACCAGAATTGGGATAGCTGTAGCTGATGTGCAGGAGGTGTTATGGTCAGGGCTGTGGAGATGGAACAGTTCTTGAGGAATTTCACAGCATCATCTAGATGTGTGACTTGCTTTCGAGGAGGAAACTCGAGAAGCGCATAGAGGTTATTTACGTTGGTCCAATCCAGTTTGTCAAGAGAGAACTTGACCTGAGGAGCCTTGAGGATTTCCACTTCCTCAGCAGTAGTATTCTCAGCGATGGTGTTCTTGGAGATGTCAGAAGATGCCATATTCTATATTATCAGTTCAACCAAAGATTAACAAATAAGAATAATCTTAATGTGGAAATATTTTCCAATAAGATGGTTCGAATTTTGTCCATTTCATTCAGACAAAATGTCTTAATGAAGATTAGGTTTTTTTTTTTTGTTTTTGAAAAACGAAATGCAAACCCAAAAGAAATCTTGTTTTCCAGGTTCTTTTAAAGATTTGGATTCTGGAAAAACGTATGAAGAACAAGTTTAAGATTTTGCGTTTTAAACTTGAAGAACAACTATGAAAGGTTGTGTTCATAAAACCATGAAAGAAATGATTTTATTTTAAAAAGTTCTTTTGTTTGATCTTGTGAAAACAAAGAGAAGATCATTAACAAGTTTGAAGAAACAGGTAAAATAAAAGAATTATTAACCTGGTTCGTTGAAGAAGATGAAGTTCTTGAAAAATTCGAGAGCACAAATGCAACAGTGAATTCTTTTTCTTAGCTTGGAGAGGAAGTTCGCGTAAAAGAAAAATATAAACCCAGAATGAGTTTATATAGAGATTTGAGAGAGAGAAAATCTTGAGCGGGAAAAGATTTTCATCATGACACGGACACGTGTTTGCATTTGATTGGCGAGTAAACGAAACGTGCAAACGTGTGTCAGAAAGAAGAACGTGCCAGGGCTTATCCGTTGTAATGACGTCACAACTGTCCTTTCACATTCTTGGATGTCTCTGAGGTTTTGAAAACTCAGGGACACTTTGGAAAATATGAAGCACTGAATAGAAATATCAGTGTTGGTTTTAGAAATTTCAAAGTATCGCTTATAAGGAAGAGATATTCAGCGATGTAATTTATTTTGAAATCTTGCATTTACATGCGATTTGTCAGAGAGAGAAAACATACCTTGATATCGGCGAATCAAGTTTATTCACAGAGAGGATGATATAATGGGTTATACAAGCTGATTTTATCCTATTGTTGATCAAATGTGAATCGCTGAAGATTTTACTCTTCAAAGTTCAGCATTCCAAGCTCGCTGATGAGAAAGTTGAACCTTGTCTCATCAAGAGGTTTGGTGAATAGATCAGCTAACTGATAGTCAGTTGGGATAAAGTGAAGTTTTATATCACCATTCATCACATGATCTCTGATAAAGTGATACCTGATTTCGATGTGTTTTGTTTTTGAGTGTAGCACTGGATTATTTGCTATAGCGATGGCACTTGTGCTGTCGCAATAGATTGGAATATTTGAGAGCTGAAGGTCGTAGTCCAGTAGTTGATTTCTCATCCACAAGACCTGAGAACAACAGCTTCCAGCAGTTACATACTCAGCTTCAGCTGTGGAGGTGGACACTGAGTTTTGCTTTTTACTTGTCCAACTTACCAGCTTTCCACCCAGGAGCTGACATCCTCTTGTGGTGCTTTTCCTATCCATTCTGCAACCTGCAAAATCACTATCTGAATAGGCGATTAGATCGAATCCTGAGTCTTTGGGATACCAAAGACCTAGATTCGCTGTACCCTTAAGGTATCGAAAAATTCGCTTTACAGCTTTCATATGAGATATCTTAGGTTCAGCTTGATATCGTGCACACAAACATGTTGCATACATAATATCGGGTCGGCTAGCTGTAAGATACAACAGTGAGCCGATCATCCCACGGTACAGCGTGACATTAACAGGAACTCCTTTAGTATCCTTGTCTAGTTTCAGCGGTGGTGCCATAGGGGTTTTCATAGCTGAACTTTGGGTTAAGTCGAATTTCTTCAGCATATCTTTAACATACTTTCCCTGATTAATGAAAGTTCCTTTTTCATTTTGCTTTATCTGAAGACCAAGGAAATATGTTAGTTCACCCATCATGCTCATTTTATACTCATCTTTCATTCTATCAGCGAAACGAGTACAAAGATCAGGGTTAGTAGAGCCAAATATAATATCATCAACATATATTTGAACAAGAATGATATTACCTTTTACTTTCCTGAAAAATAGAGTTTTGTCGATTTTACCTCGCTCAAATTGTTCAATATGGAGATAAGTAGAAAGAGTGTCATACCATGCACGTGGAGCTTGCTTTAAGCCATAAAGTGCCTTATCTAGTTTATAAACATAACCTGGACGCTTAGGATCTGAGAATCCTGGAGGTTGTTCCACATAGACTTCTTCATTCAGCTTTCCATTTAGAAATGCTGACTTAACATCCATCTGATATACTTTGAAGTCTTTGTGTACAGCGTATGCTAAGAATAGACGAATAGATTCTAGTCTTGCTACTGGAGCAAATGTTTCGTCATAATCTATGCCTTCCTCTTGTCTGTATCCCTGAGCAACAAGACGAGCCTTGTTGCGGGTAACAGTTCCATGTTCGTCCAACTTGTTTCGATAGACCCATTTAGTGCCTATCACTGTTTTGTCAGTTGGTCTTCGAGCAAGTTTCCAAACTTTGTTTCTTTCGAATTCAGTCAGCTCTTCTTGCATGGCGCTGACCCAGTTTGGATCTTTGAGGGCATCATCTACTTTCTTTGGTTCAGTCAGAGAAATAAAGTTAACAAATAAACAAATATTACCTGCACTTCGTCGAGTCTGAACACCAGCGTTTGGATCACCAAGAATTTGATCAATTGGGTGATTTACAGTCCATCGCTGAGCCGGAGCGTGAGACGCTACTCAACCTGAACTGGAGGAGCTGAAGATGAAGCTTCAGTGATGTCTGGAGTATCAGCCAAGAGAGGAATGGATGCAGTTGTCATTATATTCACCGATTGCTGAGAAGTAGATGGAATGTCTGAGACATTGGGTTCAGAAGCAGGTATAGTGTTTATAGGAACAGCTGAGACCCATGATGTTTCAACTTCACTATTCTGCATATTTGGAATGATAGTAGGACCATCATCTTCAACTGTGTGAGCACGGGGAGTGGGAATATCTTCTGAATCACCAAGATGAGAAAACATCCATTGATTCAGTTCTTCAGTATCAGCGGACGGTTTAGAGTTCGCTGAACGAGATTCGTCAAACGTGACGTGAATTATTTCTTCAACAGTTTGTCTTCTTCGATTAAAGAATCTGAAGGCTTTGGAGACTGAGGAGTATCCAAGAAAGATTCCATCATCAGCCTTAGGATCAAACTTTCCAAGGGCATCTCTGTTGTTCAGTATGAAACACTGACATCCAAAGATGTGAAGAAAGCTGATTGAAGGCTTTCTCCCATGAAAAAGTTCATAGGCTGTTTTATTGAATCTTTTGACTATCAGCGACCTATTTTGCGTAAAACAAGCGGTGTTGACAGCTTCTGCCCAAAACTGAGTAGACAGGTGAGAATCGCTGAGCATTGAACGTGCAGCTTCAATAATTGTTCTATTTCTTCTTTCAGCGACTCCATTTTGTTGCGGTGTTCTCACTGAAGAAAAGTTGTGAGAAATACCCTTGCTCTCAAAGAAGGAATCAAGAGAACTGTTTTTGAATTCAGTCCCATGATCACTCCTTATTGAGCGAACGGTCATATTATTCAGGGTTTCCATCTTCCGAACAAAGGTGATGAGTTCTTCAGGGGTGTCATTCTTAGAACGGAGAAACATTACCCATGTATATCGAGAGAATTCATCAACTATGACCAGCGTATATTTCTTTCCAGCGATGGATTGTTTGTTAACAGGGCCAAACAAATCCATATGGAGTAGTTGTAGAAGAGATGACCCTGAGGAGACTTGTTTTGACTTAAAGCTTGCTTTGGTCTGCTTCCCTTTCTCATACGCTGAACATAACGATTCTTTGGCGTATGAGTGCTGAGGTAGACCAGTAACTAACTCTTTTGAAGAAAGAGTGTTCAGTGTCTTGAAATTCAGATGAGAGAGCCTCTTATGCCATAGCCAGTTGACATCAGATGAGGATTTTGAGAAGAAACAGGAGTTCTCAGTGGTTGTTGAGTCCATGTTTATTACATAAACATTTTCCAAACGATAACCGCTGAGAGCTATCTTCTCCTTTTTGTCAGTGACAAAGCAGGATTCCTTGGTAAAGATTACCTTGTTATCCTTGTCGCAAAGCTGACCGATGCTTAAAAGATTATGCTTCAGCCCTTCAACATATGCGACTCTTCTGAAGGTGGTTGTACCATTAGAGAGTACACCAAACCCTCGGGTATGTCCTTTTCCATTTCCACCGAAAGTCACAGAGGGACCCTTTTCTTCCTTGTATTCAGCGAGCAGACTTTTCTTTCCAGTCATGTGTCTAGAGCATCCACTATCGAGATACCAGATACCCTTCTTAACCTGCATCACAAAGGAAGATTAGTTTTTCTTGGGTATCCACTTAACCATGTGTACACGTTTGTCAGTGGAAGTAGATGGAATGGAAGGTTCAGCAATCTTCGCAGCATTTGAAGATTCAGCTTTGTCAGTCTTCACTTTGGTTAATTTCTTAACCTCAGTGGTCTTCTTTGCCTTGGGGGCAATCTTCACCTTAGCTATCTTTTCAGCTTTGGTGGCTGTGGGGCACTTACTAGCAATATGATCAGTGAGTCCATAGTGATAGCATTTCCTATAACTAAAAGTAGTTCTAGGACTATTTGAATGCTGAGCTTTTGATTTAGAATTAGAAGGACCAACACCAAATAAGCTTTTGGCTTTTGAAATGGGAGGAACGTTTAGTTCTTCAGATTTCTTACCAAAGACATCCACTCTGAGTCTAGGAGTAGATCGCTGAATAGACCCACGCTGAGTAGATCCATAGATCTGATTCCTTGATCCAGAGGAATAAATCACTAAAGCTTTAGAAGCATTCAGCTTTGGTACTAAAGTACCCTTCTGAGGATTTTGGTTAAAAGCAATTCCTTTACCTTTATCTTTAAAGACGGAGGTAGGTTTTGGATAAAACATTTTCTCTTTACCTTTTGAAGAGGTAGAAATTTCCTCAGGGATAGGTGGTCTGGACGAGGAACACTGAGAGGATGAAGTATCAGCGACTGAGGATACGAAAGTTCCAAATAAGAGCATGGAACGATCGGTGGTTGGTTCTTGAGTTTCATATTTGTAACCTAGACCACGTTTATCACTCAGGGGAATCTGAGACTTAATTATCTCAGTGATCTTTGTTGAAGAATTACACCATCCTTCAACAGTAGCTTTTTCAGCTTTCAATGCAGCTATAGCTTCTGCTCGTTCGATTTTGACTAGCTGATTTAAATGAACTTGATCTTTAAAATCTTCTTCAATTTTAGAAAGCTTTTCTATTTGAAGGTGACAGTTTTTAAGCTGTTCAGCGAGATCAAGGTTTTGATTTTCAACTATAGTTTTGCCATTCATGGCTTCATATAAACTTCTAGTTAAGAGATCGATTTTACGGAGACTATCAGCTTCATCAATATTTGCAATATTTGTAAAGAAGGAAGGTGATACCTGAATTGCAGAGGTTGAAGTAGAGGGAATGTATGAACTTTCTTCCTCATCTTCAATCTTTGCCATAAGACAGAGATTGTCTTCATCATCCTCAGAGTCAGATGATGATTCTTCTTCTTCAGAGGCAGCCCAATCGTAAGCCATCAGGCCTTTGCCTTTCTTCTTAAAGCTTTTCAGCTTTGCATACTTTTCTTTCAGCTTAACATATTTATCATCTTTATTCCTGGGAATAAAGGATTTCTTGGGAAACGTTGAGTTTCTTGAAACTTTCTTAGACCTGCACTCGTTAGCGAAATGTCCAATCTTTTCGCAGTTAAAACAAGTAGCAGTAGCCTTATAAACAGGAGCTGATGATCTTGGCTTATCAGTTATAGAAAGGGGTTTGTTCTTTCTGAACATTTTCTTTTTGGCGAATCTCCTGAACTTTTTAGTTAGGAGAGCCAAAGATTCATCATTATCTGAAGAGTCAGAATCTGATGACCTTTCAGAGTTACTCTCTAACTCAGTGATAGTGACCGAGGGTCGCTGAGTAGAGGGTTCCTCTGAGATTAAAGCAACAGGGGTGCTTTTGGAATCTTTTACAAGATTCTTCTTAAGATGGCTTGATTGCTCATGATTCAGCATCGTGCCATATAAGGTAGCAAGGGTCATTGATCTTAGATCCTTTGACATCTTGAGACACATAGAATAACTGTCCCAGCTTTCAGGTAAACATTCTAGAAACTTTGTCAGCACTTCAAAGTTAGAATATTCCTTACCAACAGTTTTTAGATCTATTATTAAGCAATTAAAACGTTGGTGAACTTCAGAGAGAGTCTCATTCTTACCACAGATGAAACTTTCATACTGTCTTACCAGGTTGATCTTTCGAGAATCCTGGACTTCAGCAGTACCTTCATATTGAACACAGATTGTGTCCCACATGGCTTTTGAGGATTTCAGGTTCATGACGGAATGGTAGACTTCGTCAGGAAGAGCCATGGATAGTATGGATCTGGCTTTGGTGTCGATAGCCACTTTCTTTTTATCTTCGTCAGTCCATGTATGAACTTCTTTGGGTACCAGCCTTTCTGGAATAACAGGTCTATTCTCAGCGGCTGGTACTGCGGCATCAATTCTTACAGGAATAAATGGGCCATTTTCAAGATAATAAGGCATAGTAGGATCTACACCTTCTAGGAAGAGAGTCATCCTATTTTTCCATAGATTAAAATTATCTCTGGAGAATCTAGGGGGTTTTGCAAGAGAACCATTGTCGATATAATTTGTGTTTGTGTTGGTAGCCATTTTCAGAAATAGCAAGGAAGAGAAATCTTAGTATAGATTAGATCTTGTTTATGAGATTAAACAAATCCGCTCTGATACCACTTGTTGGTCCCGAAGGGCTATACAAGTTTGTAGAAGGGGGGGGGGGGGTTGAATACAAACACACAAATTTTACTTTTCTAAATTGTTTATTGATAAATCATTAACAATTTACAGCTTGTTGCGGAAACAAGATTAAGGATAAGCCTAAATCTAAACAAGTTGGAACACTAAGTTTCTTGCACTAAGAAAGAGAAGGAAATTACTAATAATAACCTATCTCAAGATAAGAAGGATGAACTTGTCCAGAGTTAGCAAGTTACTTCAAAATGAAGTGAGTTCTTCTTCTTATATACTGCATGCATTTAATGCATTGCAGTTTATACTTTACATGTGGCAGCAGCTGATTTGTTGCATGTCATTGACCTTTGTTGACAACCTTAGTAGCCGCATGTTGAACAGTGTAGTATCAGAGTGGTTGTACGATTTCAGACAATAAGGAGGTTCTTTTTCTGACATATCGTACGGAGTCGTGCAAGGGTGGTTTAGACAAAAGTACTTTGTACGGAGGACTTCATGATCAGCTTTTCGTTGATTCAGCGATCTATCATTCTTTATCAGCGAATGATAGAGTTCAGCGATAGCTAAAGTCTTGTACTTGATACTTCACGTTGAGTGGACAAATATGAGTCTTCGCTGATCCGCATCAGTTCATTAGGAGACTTGTCGCTGGTTCTTGAGCTTGATCTTCGACTTCAACGTAGAACCTATGTTAACGTGAAACTTGTCTTTAGGGATCATAAGTAAACAACTAACTTATCAGCGATCACCATAAGTACTGAACAGACTCAGAGTATTATGGTGAATAGTTTCGCTGAATGTTTAATCTAAAGAGCGAGAGTTCCTATCAGCGGTACTGGAAGATCTTAGTACTTGTCAGCGATAGTGAAACTCTGATACATATTGTTTACTTACAATTTTCACTAAGTATATAAGAGAGGGTCATTATCAAATCACTGAGGGTTTGGATCAACATCATCATCGTCATCATCCTTTGGAGAAGAAGATGGTTCATCATCAGATATATCGACGGCTTCTTCATCTTCAGCTTCAGATTCAGAATCTTCAGCAGCTTCTTCGAGTTGCTCCCCCTCAGATACAGAGGTAAGCTTCTCGGTTCCCTCAGGGTTTTCATCTCCCTGAGGTCCAGCAGTTGTTTCTTCATTTGTCTTCTCCCCCTCTTCAGTAAGGGGAAGGTCTTCATTCTTCTCCCCCTCGATAGATTCATCATGGGGAAGGTCTTCAGAGTTCTTCTCCCCCTTCCTCATGATGAGTGGGGGAGGAATGCGATGACTCAGCAGATGGTGTTGGTTCCCTGTCTTCTTGGCCAAGGAATCCGACATAATTTTCAATCTCCCCTAATCTGGCTTCTAGGCCAGTTATAGCAGGATTGATCTTGAGAAGTTCAGCTCGATCCGCCGGAGTAAAATGCGAAGGTGCAAGGGCAGCGGCGTTCATGCGATCGAGGATCTGCTGTACCATCGTCTTCACTGAACTTACGCCAGTCTTTACTGAACTCACATTAGTCTTTACAGAACTCACGTCAGTCTTTACAGCGGACACCTCTCCCTTAAGAGTACTAACTGATGTCTTCAGCGTTATGACCTCGCTGTACGTGGTGTTAACTCTTGAGGAGAGAGAGTTGTAGTCGGTTTAGATATCAGCAAGAACTTTGGCAAAGTCACCGAGAGTACTATCAACCTTCTCCAAATCAGCTTTGGAGGCTTTCGTTTCGACCTCAGTGGTCAAAGTCTTCAAGTTCTCTCCAGCGTTTGTAACCGCTGAAGAGTTGGCAGTTAGAGTTTTGTTGAAAGACTCCATCTTTGTTTCCAGGGCCGTCAGGGAGGTGTTGATATCCTCCAAATTAGGACCTGAAAAAGTTATAAACTTATGAACAGAGGAAAGCTCAGAAGTTTGGGGTTGAGAGAGAGAAGTGTGTGGGATTTTGTGTATACCTGCAGGCGGGTTGGCGAAGTTATCGAAACCTCGATGTCCTGAAAAAGTTTCGTAGTCGTCTTCAATATTTCCTAGACGACTGGAAGTACCTGCAGGTCCTGTGGTGTGTCCTATCATCCTCTGAAAATGTTCAGCAGTAGTGTCGCTGAGGATGACGGTTGTTGAGGAGAATAGGGGAATAGATTGAGTGACCAAAGAAGAGGTGAGAGGAATGGAGGATGAGAATGATGGTTGGGTGCGGGCTTCAGCGTTGGATCCGCTGAGAATCACTTCAGTCTGTAGAGAGGCTGAAGGAGGTGGGTTCATTTCCAAGTTTATAACTTCAGCGTTTAGAGACGCTGAAGCTGGGATGGAAGGGGTGGTTTGTTCTGCTGTGGCAGAGCGTACCACGGAACTTTCCATCAGCTCTTCAGGATGAGCTGAGGAGTCTTCAGCAAGAGATTGCTTATGGGGTTGCTCCTTGGTTTTCTTAGTCCTTTTGAACCAAGTTGGGAAGTTGAGTGTTTCCCTTTTCTAGAAGAAGTGGAGGTTGCAGCTGGGGTATCAGCGGTGGGGTTTTCCACTGAATGAGCTGCAGAAGTAGAAGAAGGAGGATTGAGAGGAATTAAGAGAGTAGAGAGACGTACCTCGTTTGCCATTGGCTTGAAGTCACCTTAGGGCCAACCTGAGAGAGTTTCAGGTCTCCTACTTTTGGGTAGTTATCCCCAAGTCCTTTGAGGAAGACGACGCTGATGAATCTAGGATATGGAACCCATGATGGTCGGTCCGAAGCAGAGTCTACTCTGAGCACAAGATCATCGTAGATTATCGAGGCCCAGTCAACATGAAGACCTTTCAGCAATGCATAGCCCATTGCTTGCTGAGGTTGAGCGGCTTGATCAGAGGAGCCGGTCTTTGCAGTCATGCAGCTTATCAAGTGTGCGAAGATGAAGTTCATCTCGCTGGGCATTTTGGATTTCTTGATGAGGGTTAGATTCTTCTCAGGCTTCTTGTCCCTCCCTGTTTGCCATACATAACCTATTGCATCAAAGAATGCAGTGATGGCTTCCCTATCAGCATGTTTCTTGTGGTCAGGGAGAGAAACAAAGGGTTTTTCTTTTGTGGCGATGGGAAGGCTCAGTGCTTTTCGGATAATGGCAGGGGTGATTTTTATGGTGCCAAAATCAGTGTCACAGAGGATGCAATCGATTTTCTTCGTGGGGTCTTTGGTCGATGTGAGCTGAGTGTGTCTGGCAGAATACCAGAACTGAGATAGTAGTAGTTGATGAGCAGGGGGTGTTATGGTCAGGGCTATAGAGAGGCAACAGGTTTTGAGGAAATTCACAGCATCATTCAGATGTGTGACTTGCTTTCGAGGAGGAAACTCGAAAAACGCATTGTTGGTCCCGAAGGGCTATACAAGTTTGTAGAAGGGGGGGGTTGAATACAAACACTAAGATTTTACTTTTCTAAATTGTTTATTGATAAATCATTAACAATTTACAGCTTGTTGCAGAAACAAGATTAAGGATAAACCTAAATCTAAACAAGTTGGAACACTAAGTTTCTTGCACTAAGAAAGAGAATGAAATTACTAATAATAACCTATCTCAAGATAAGAAGGATGAACTTGTCCAGAGTTAGCAAGTTACTTCAAAATGAAGTGAGTTCTTCTTCTTATATACTGCATGCATTTAATGCATGGCAGTTTATACTTTACACGTGGCAGCATCTCATTGGTTGTACGTCATTGACCTTTGTTGACAACCTTAGTAGCCGCATGTTTGAACAGTGTAGTATCAGAGTGGTTGTACGATTTCAGACAATAAGGAGGTTCTTTTTCTGACATATCGTACGGAGTCGTGCAAGGGTGGTTAAGACAAAAGTACTTTGTACGGAGGACTTCATGATCAGCTTTTCGTTGATTCAGCGATCTATCATTCTATATCAGCGAATGATAGAGTTCAGCGATAGCTGAAGTCTTGTACTTGATACTTCACGTTGTGGACAAATCTGAGTCTTCGCTGATCCGCATCAGTTCATTAGGAGACTTGTCGCTGGTTCTTGAGTTTGATCTTCGACTTCTATGTTGACGTGAAACTTGTCTTCAGAGATCATAAGTAAACAACTAAATTATCAGCGTAGAACCTATGTTGACGTGAAACAGTGTTCGCTGAATGTTTAATCTAAAGAGCAAGAGTTCCTATCAGCGGTACTGTAAGATCTTAGTACTTATCAGCGATAGTGAAACTCTGATACATATTGTTTACTTACAATTTTCACTAAGTATATAAGAGAGGGTCATTATCAAATCACTGAGGGTTTGGATCAACAATCTCCCCCGATTTGATTATGACCTAGCTACAGAGAAAAATTCTATTTAATGAAAACATAAGGATAAAAAGAACTCATAAAATATTTGTCTCTTTTACTGTTTTCTGGGATCTTTTCTGTACTGATGGAGTAAAGTACATTCGCTGAAATTTTTCTTTAAACTTTGTAAAGATTACAGAGGAAAGTGGAAAAATTACAAGTACAGCGAATACAATTACAGGTACAAAAGAATAACTGATACAATAGAAGAATGAGGCGATCCTATCAGTTTATAAAGGTTCTTCCTTAATGAGAAGTTCATCAAGGGTCTTTGATGTGGGAATCATCCAGTCAGGGACATTTACTCCTTGATTCCTTTTGTTCAGCGCTTCTTAAAAAATCAAGGGTTTAAGATGCCGTGCCTGAAAGTCGTTTTTGAAATCACACCAATAGATGAGATATTTCAGCTATTCGATGGGAGTGATGGGAAGTTCAGAGATACGTTGAAAACGCTTTCGTCCATCCCAGTCAATGAAGAATATCCCGTAGGGTTTGCTTAAGACTTTCCCAGGGATGAAAGTCTCATCAGGAGGCAGAGATGTGTCAAGTGCAGAAAGGTCAGGTTCTGGACCAAGGACTTCAGCTAGAGAAAAACCAATACCTATTTTCGTTTCGTATCTAAGGACCATCTTATGAAGATTTAGACTTTTTCTTTGCAGAGGCCTTTCTTTTCTGACTTTCGAGAGGAGGAGGAGGAGGAATATCCACACAAGAATAGACTAAGTCGATCTGCTTGTTTATCAACTTTTCAAAATGATCCTTGTACTTAGACTGAGACTTCTGGATGGTTAATCTGATCTCCAACCATTCAGAGAGACCGTAATGCGTGATAGCTTCAGCATAGAATTTTTCGTACTGTCTATTCTCTCTGAATATCTCGACTTCAGCGATAGAAACTTTGAGGGTTGATCTTCCAGTGATGAGTACCTTGATTATTCTGGAAGGTCGATGTCTGAAGTGTACCTTTTCTTTGCACCAGGCTAAGGTAGATTGAGACACGGATCTCTTTTCTTCAACGATCTTCTTGGCTTCTTCCCATAGCTGACGTTGAACTTCGATTGGAGCTCTTTTCAGCTTGGGGTCTTTCACCGATTTTTGAGTAAGCTGGATGGCGAGTTCTCTGTCTTTTTCTTTAACTTCTCTTCTTTCAGCGATTAAGCGTTCAGCTCTGAGGTGTTCCTTGTATTCCTTTTGAGAAATTCTGAACTTTGGAGGAACGGAAGGAAGTTGATCACGCTTCAGAATGATTCGCTGAGCCTCGAACTTCTTTATTATCTCATCTCTTCTTTTCTGCTCCTCTTCACTTGGTTTTTTAGGAACCAAGGAAGGTCTGTTTTTGTGAGAGAGCATCTGTTCTTCAGGTTCATCAGTCTCAGAGATCAAATCCTAGACCGTGATTATTTCTTCAGCTTTGGGAGCTGGGATTATTGTTGGTGAAGTCGCAGCTGTAGGAACTTCAGCGATATCCTCAAACAGGGGAGAGGACTAGCTGAAACACAACGATCGTTCGAGTAAGAACTTGGGTAGAATAGAGATAGATAAAGAATGTGGTTGTGTATAGAGGTTTTGTGGAGAGTAGAGCTGATAATGTGTATAGAGAGGAGGGATGAGAGCAAGGAAGATTTAGTGTACCTGACACACTGGCTTTGGAAGCGAGATCATCAGATTGTCATCGTCTTCAGCGACATATTTTTTTTTGCCCTTGTCAGCTTCAGACGCTGATGGCTTTGATTTGGTCCGCTCCCCTGAAGGTTCGTTTATCACGATCCCTTTAAGAACTTTAGACCTCTGAGCAGGTTTGACGATAAAAGTGTCATCATCATCATCATCTTCATCATCATCATTCCTTGGAGAAGAGGATGGTTCATCATCAGATAATTCGATGGCTTCTTCATCTTCAGCTTCAGACTCAAATTCTTCAGCTTCTTCTTCGAGTTGCTCCCCCTCAGATACAGAGGTAAGCTTCTCGGTTCCCTCAGGGTTTTCATCTCCCTGAGGTCCAGCGGCTGCTTCTTCAATTGTCTTCTCACCCTCTTCAGCAAGGGTAAGGTCTTCAGTCTTCTCCCTCCTGATAGATTCATCATGGGGAAGGTCTTCAGTACTCTTCTCCCCCCTTCCTCATGATGAGTGGGGGAGGAATGTGATGACTCAACAGCTGGTTTTGGGTCCCTGTCTTCTTGGCCAGGGACCCCCACACAAATTTCAATCGCTGTTAGTCTGTTTTCTATACCAGAAATAGCAGGATTGATCTTCACGAGTTCAGCACGATCCGCCGTAGTAAAATGCCCAGGTGCAGGAGCAGGGACGGTCATGTTGTGCAGGATCTGCTGCATCATTGTCTTCATCGAACCTACGTCAGTCTTTACAGAACTAACATCATTTTTTAAGGAACTTACGTCAGTCTTCAAGGAACTCACGTTGGTCTTTACAGCAGACATAACTCCTTCGAATTTTCCAACCAATGTCTTCAGCGTTGTGACTTCGCTGGACATGGTGTGAACTGATGTTTTGATGGCGAGGTAGTCTGTGTAGATGTCAGCGAGAACTTTGGCAAAGTTGCTAAGAGTTTTATCAACCTTCTCCAAGTCAGCTTTGGAGGCATTCTTTTCCACCACTGTTGTCAGCTTTGTAAGATTCTCTCCAGCGTTTGTTACAGTGAAGAGTTGTCGGAAAGAGTAGTGGTGAGACATGTCAGCTTCGTCTCTATTGTCTTCAGAGAGGTGTTGATGTCTCCCAAATTAGGACCTATAACATATAAGAACTTGTGAACAGAGGAAAGCTCAGAAGTTTGGGGTTCAGTTACAGTGTATAGGGGTTGGTGTATACCTGCAGGAGGATTGGTGAATTCATCAAAATCTCGGTGTCCTGAGAAAAGTTCCATGTCGTCAGCGAGAGTGGGTGTACGCATGGTCAGCTCTGCAGGTCCTACATCTATCATTCCTTGAAGAGTATCAACTTTAGCTTCTGGAGGAATGACGGGTGCTTCAGTGACAACTGGAGTAGAGTCCAATTGAGTAGAGGGAGGAGCGAAGGTTGAGAATGTTGGTTGGGTGTGGAGTTCAGCGTTGGATTCGCTGAGAATTACTTCTTCAGTCTATGGAGAGACTGAAGGAGGTTGGGTAGGTTCCAAGTTTATAACCTCAACGTTTAGAGACACTGAGGCTGGGATAGAATGGGTGGCTTATTCAGCTATGGCAGAGCGTACCACTGAACGTTCCTTCAGCTCTTCGAGATGAGCTGAGGAGTCTTCAGCAATAGATTGCTGGGGTTGCTCCTTGGTTTTCTTAGTTCTTTTGGAACTAAGTTGGGTATGAGAGTGTTTCCTTTTAAGAGAAGGAATGGAGGTTGCAGCCTGGGTATCAGCGGTGGGTTTGTCCGCTGAAGGAGCTGCAAAAGTAGAAGAAGTGGTTTTGAGAAGAGTTAAAAGTGTAGAAAGACGTACCTCGTTTTCTACAGGTTTGAAGTCGAGAACCTTAGGGCCAACCTGAGAGAGTTTCAGGTCACCCTCTTTTGGGTAGCTGTCCTTCAGGCCTGTTTGGAAGACGGCGCTGATGAATCGAGGATAAGGAACCCACGGAGATCTGTCAGCGATGGAGTCTACTCTGAGTACCAGATCATCGTAGATTATCGATGCCCAGTCTATATGTAGACCTTTCAGCAAAGCATACCCCATTGCTTGCTGAGGTTGAGCGGCTTGATCAGAGGAGCCGGTCTTTGCAGTCATGCAGCTGATTAAGTGAGCGAAGATGAAATTCATCTCGCTGGGCATTTTAGATTTCTTGATGAGGGTCAGCTTCTTCTCAGGCTTCTTGTCCCTCCCAGTTTCCCAAACATAGCCCATTGCATCGAAGAATGCAGTGATGGCTTCCCTATCTGAGTGTTTCTTGTGGTCAGGGAGGGGAACAAAAGGTTTTTCTTTGGTTGCGATGGGAAGGCTCAGGGCTTTGCGGATAATGGTTGGGGTGATCTTCATTGTGCCATAATCGGTATCACAGAGGATACAGTCGATTGTCTTTGAGGAGTCTTTGGTTGATGGTAGCTGAGAGTGTCTGGCAGAATACCAGAATTGGGATAGCAGTAGCTGATGTGTAGGAGGTGTTATGGTCAGGGCTGTAGATAGACAACAATTTTTCAGGAATTTCACAGCATCATCCAGATGTGTGACTTGCTTTCGAGGAGGAAACTCGAGAAGCGCATAGAGGTTATTTGACTTTGTCCAATCCAGTTTATCAAGAGAGAACTTAACCTGAGGAGCCTTGATGATTTCCAATTCCTCAGTAGTATTATCAGCAACAGTGTTCTCAGCGATGGGGTTCTTGGCAGAGGAAATGTCAGAAGATGCCATTTCTGTATTTCAGTTCAACCAAAGATTAACAAATAAGAATAATCTTAATGTGGAAAGATTTTCCAATAAGATGGTTCGAATTTTGTCCATTTCATTCAGACAAAAATGTCTTAATGAAGATTAGGGTTTTTCTTGTTTTTGAAAAACGAAATGCAAACCCAATGAAAATCTTGTTTTCCAGTTTCTTTTGAGAATAAGGATTCTGGAAAAACGAATGTGTGAAGAACATGTTTAAGATTTTGCGTTTAAACTTGAAGAACAACCATGAAAGGTTGTGTTCATAAAATCATGAAAGACATGATTTCATTTGAAAAAGTTCTTTTTTTGATCTTTTAAAAACAAAGAGAAGATCATTAACAAGTTTAAGAAACAGGTAAATAACAGAATTATTAACCTGGTTCGTTGAAGAAGATGAAGTTATTGAGTTCTTGAAAAACTTGAGAGCACAAATGCAACAGTAATTTTTCTTTGCTTGGAGGAGAAGTTTTTCGCGTAAAAGAGAAATATAAACCCAGAATGTGTTTATATAGAGAGGTTAGAGAGAGAGAAAAACTCGAGCGGGAAAGTTTTTCATCATGACACGGACACGTGTTTGCATTTGATTGGACGGTAAACGAAACGTGCAAACGTGTGTCAGAAAAAGAACGTGTCGGGGCTTATCCGTTGCAATGACGTCACAACTGTCCTTTCATATTCAGGATGTCTCTGAGGTTTTGAAAACTCAGGGACACTTTTAAAAAAATGAAGCGAGAAAAACATACCTTAATATCAGCGATGCAATTTATTTTGAAATCTTGCATTTACATGCGATTGTCAGAGAGAAAAACATACCTTAATATCAGCGAATCAAGTTTATTCAGAGAGAAGATGATTGAATAGGTTATACAAGTCGATTTTATCCTATCGCTGATCAAATGTGAATCACTGAAGATTTTATTCTTCAAAGTTCAGCATTCCAAGCTCGCTGAGGAGAAAGTTGAATCTTGTCTCATCAAGAGGTTTGGTGAACAGATCAGCTAACTGATAGTCAGTTGGGATAAAATGAAGTTCTATATCACCATTCATCACATGATCTCTGATAAAATGATACCTGATTTCGATGTGTTTTGTCTTTGAGTGTAGCACTGGATTGTTGGCTATAGCGATGACACTTGTGCTGTCGCAATAGATTGGAATTTTCGAGAGCTGAAGGTCATAGTCTAGTAGTTGATTTCTCATCTACAAGACCTGAGAACAACAGCTTCCAGCGGCTACATACTCAGCTTCAGCAGTTGAGGTGGACACTGAGTTTTGCTTTTTACTTGTCCAACTCACCAGCTTTCCACCCAGGAGCTGACAGCCTGCTGTGGTGCTTTTCCTATCCAATTTGCAACCTGCAAAATCACTATCTAAATAGGCGATTAGATCAAACGATTCAGGGTTTGATTTACGATGTTGCAAAGCTGACTGATGCTTAGACGATTAAGCTTCAGCACTTCAGCATAAGCAACTCTTCTGAAGGTTGTTGTACCATTTGAGAGTACACTAAATCCTCAGGTATAGTCTTTTCCATTTCCACCACTGGTCACTGAGGGACCATTTTCTTCTTTGTTTTCAGCTAGCAGGTTTTTCTTACCAGTCATGTGTCTAGAGTATCAGCTATCGAGATAACAGATACCCTTCATAACCTGCAAAACAAAGGAAGATCAGTTTGACTTAGGGACCCACATCATCTTGGGTTTAGATTTGTCAGTGGTGGTAGAGGAAGTGGAAGGTTCAGCAATCTTCGCAGCATTTGAAGATTCAGCTTTGTCAGTCTTCACCTTGGTTAATTTCTTAACCTCAGTGGTAGGATTCACCTTGACCTGATTTGCACCAGGATTGGTCTTCTTTGCCTTGGGGGCAATGATCTTCACCTTAGCTATTTTTTCAGCTTTGGTGGCTGTTGGACACTTACTAGCAATATGATCGGTAAGTCCACAGTGATAACATTTCCTATAACTGAAAGTAGTTTTAGGATATTTTGCATGCTGAGCCATATTTTTAAAATTAGTAGGACCAGCATCAAGTAAGCTATTGGTTTTTGAAATGGGAGGAACATTTAGTTCTTCAAATTTCTTACCAATGATTTCCACTTTGATTCTAGGAGTAGATCGCTGAATAGATCCACACTGAATAAATCCAGAGATCTTATTCTTTGAATCAGAGGGATAAGTCACTGAAGCTTTAGAAGCGTTCAGCTTTGGTACAGAGGTACCCTTCTGAGGATTTTGGTTAAAAGCAATTCCTTTACCTTTGTTTTTAAAGACTGAGGTAGGTTTTGGATAAATAACTTTTTCTTTACCTTTAGAAGTTAAGGTAGAGATTTCCTCAGGGATAGGCGGTTTAGAAGAGGAACACTGAGAGGATGAAGTATCAGCGACTGAGGATATGAAAGTTCCAAATAAGAGCATGGAACGATCAGTGGTTGGTTCTAGAGTATCAGCTTTGTAACCAAGACCACGTTTATCACTCAGGGGAATCTGAGACTTAATTATCTCAGTGATCTTTGTTGAGGAATTATACCATCCATCAACAGTAGTTTTTTCAGCTTTTAATGCAGCGATAGCTTATTCGCGCTCGATTTTGACTAGCTGATTTAGGTGAACTTGATCTTTAAAATCTTCTTCAATTTTAGAAAGATTTTCTATTTGAAGGTGACAATTTTTAAGCTGTTCAGTGAGATCAAGGTTTTGATTTTCAACTACAGTTTTGCCATTCATGGCTTCATATAAACTTCTAGTCAAGAGATCGATTTTACGAAGACTATCAGCTTCATCAATATTTGCAATATTGGTAAAGAAGGAAGGTGATACCTGAGTAGCAGAGGTTGAAGTGGAGGGAATGTCTGAACTTTCTTCCTCATCTTCAAGTTTGGCCATAAGACAGAGATTGGCTTCATCATCTTCAGAGTCAGATGTTTCTTCCTCATCAGAGTCAGCCCAATCATAGTCAGCCATCAGGCCTTTGCCTTTCTTCTTAAAGGTTTTCAGCTTTGAATACCTTTCTTTCAGCCTTTTGTATTTTTCATCTCTAGTCTGAGGAGTAAAGTTTTTCTTGGGAAAAGCTGAGGACCTAGAGACTTTCTTAGACCTGGACTCGCTAGCAAAATGTCCTATCTTTTCACAGTTATAGCAAGTAGTAGTAGCCTTATCAACAAGAGTTGATGATCTTGGCTTGTCAGTAATAGCAAGAGGTTTATTCCTTTTGAAATTACTCTTTCTAGCAAATCTCCTGAACTTATTAGCCCGGAATGCCAGAGCTTCATCATTATCTGAAACGTCAGAGTCTGATGATCTTCCAGAGTTAGTTTCCAACTCATTGACAGTGATAGTCGATCGCTGAGTGGAAGGTGACTCTGAGATTAAAGCAACAGGGGTGCTTTTGGAATCATTTACAAGATTCTTCTTAAGATGACTCGATTGTTCATGATTCAGCATCATGCCATATAAGGTAGAAAGGGTCATTGATTTTAGATCCTTTGACAGCTTGAGACACATAGAATAATTGTCCCAGCTTTCAGGTAAACATTCTAAGAACTTTGTCAGTACTTCAAAGTTAGAATATTCCTTACCTACAGTTTTCAGATCTATTATTAAACAGTTAAAACGTTGGTGTACTTCAGAGAGAGATTCATTCTTACCATAAATGAAGCTTTCGTACTGTCTTACCAGGTTGATCTTTCGTGAGTCCTGGACTTTAGAAGTACCTTCATACTGAACATAGATTGTGTCCCACATAACTTTTGAGGTTTTCAGGTTCATGACGGAATGGTAGACTTCGTCAGGAAAAGCCATGGAGAGTATGGATCTGGCTTTGGTGTCGATAGCCACTTTCTTCTTATCTTCATCAGTCCACATATGAATTTCCTTAGGAATCAGCCTTTCTAGAATAACAGGTCTATTCTCAGCGGCTGGAACTGCAGCATCAATTCTTACAGGAATATATGGGCCGTTTTCAAGATAATAAGGCATAGTAGGGTCTACACCTTCTAAGAAGAGAAACATCCTATTTTTCCATAGATTAAAAATATCTCTGGAGAATCTAGGGGGTTTTGCATGAGAACCGTTGTCAATATAGTTTGTGTTTGTGTTGGTAGCCATTTTAAGAAATAGCTAGGAAGAGAAATCTTAGTATATATCAGATCTTGTTTATGAGATTAAACAAATCCGCTCTGATACCACTTGTTGGTCCCGAAGGGCTATACAAGTTTGTAGAAGGGGGGGGGGGGGGGTTGAATACAAATACACATATTTTACTTTCTAAATTGTTTATTGATAAATCATTAACAATTTACAGCTTGTTGCGGAACAAGATAAGGAATAAATCCTAATCTAAACAAGTTGGAACACTAAGTTTTCTTGCACTAAGAAAGAGAAGGAAATTACTAATAATAACCTATCTCAAGATAAGAAGATGACTTGACCAGAGTTAGCAAATGCTTCTAGAATGAAGCTGGAGTCCTTCTTATATACTGCATGCATTTAATGCATGGCAGTTTATACTTTACACGTGGCATCAGCTCATTGGTTGTTGGGTCTGACTTTAGTAGACAACCTTAGTAGCCGCATGTTTGAACAGTGTAGTATCAGAGTGGTTGTACGATTTCAGACAATAAGGAGGTTCTTTTCTGACATATCATACGGAGTCGTGCAAGGGTGGTTAAGACAAAAGTACTTTGTACGGAGGACTTCATGATCAGCTTTCGTTGAATCAGAGCTTTATCATTCTATATCAGTGAATGACAAAGTTCAGCGATAGCTGAAGTCTTGTACTTGATACTTCACGTTGAGTGGACAAATCTGAGTCTTCGCTGATCCGCATCAGTTCATTAGGAGACTTGTCGCTGGTTCTTGAGATTGATCTTCGACTTCAGCGTAGAACCTATGTTGACGTGAAACTTGTCTTCAGGGATCATAAGTAAACAACTAACTTATCAGCGATCACCATAAGGACTGAACAGGCTCAGAGCATTATGGTGAACAGTGTTCGCTGAATGTTTAATCTAAAGAACAAGAGTTCCTATCAGCGGTACTGAATTAGTCTTAGTACATCAGCGATAGTGAAACTCTAATACATATTGTTTACTTACAATTTTCACTAAGTGGTTAAGAGAGGGTCATTATCAAATCACTGAGGGTTTGGATCAACAGAATTAGTTCTCCTATTTCCTTTGACTTATGATCACTAAGATCAAACTTTGTACGAGATTGTTTAGCCTTATGACATATTTCACAAGGAGTAGAAGAACCCAATTTTATGTTTAACTTTTCTTTTAAAACATTCAAGACTGGGTCAGCTGGATGTCCTAATCTACTATGCCATAGCTGATATGATATGTAACAGCTAATGGTAGAATTAGAACAAGTAGACTTACCATTATGCAAGTTAAAAGATATAGACCTCCAGCCTCATTACCAATCCCCATCAACCTCGTTCGTTGACAGTCCTGAATGTAGCATTTATGCTCATCAAAACCAATAAACACCTTATTGTCTCTAGCTAACTTGTGAACAAATAAAAGATCCACATTAAAATCAGGCACAACTAAGACATCAAACAGAACCAGTTCATCAGTGAGTTTCATATTCCCAATTTTATTTATTTTTGCTTTGGATCCATTTGGGTGATTAACAATAAGATTCAAGTCTGACACATCTACAATATTACTAAGGCTACTGAGAGATGAGGTCATATGTTGAGTAGCCCAAGAATCTATAATCCAACTAGGTATAGATGGAGAAGAGAGTGACATACTTGCCATATTGGCTGAAGCCACACTAGAGGAGCTAGAGTCAAGAAGAGTAAGAAGTTTAGAAACTTGCTCTTGAGTCAAGTGATGAGAGGGAGAGCATCCTTGGTGTCCCGAAGATGGATGACTGGTGTTGGGAGTGCTAGATGTCTCTATATTGTTGGAAGAGGGTCTAAAATTGCCATAAATATTTGGTTTTCTTTGAAAATCCTTTGGAGGAAACCCAATGAGTTTGTAACACCTTTCTATGGTGTGGCCAATCATGCCACAGTGTTTACATAAAAGATTTGGATTTGGTGGTCTTATAGGCTTACGCTTGTTTTCTGAAGCCTTACCAAAGTAGGCAGAAGATTGAGTTTTATTAGAAGAGGAGCTAGACGTCCCTCTATGGGACTCTTCCCTTGAAATAATGGAAAAAGCTGTTTTTACAGAGGGAAGAGGATCAGAGGTGAGAATAGTACTCCTTACAGGCTGGTAAATGTCATCTAGACCCATTAAAAATTGCATGAGTTTTAAAAGCTGGTTATGTTCGGAAAAGTCGTGGAAAGCATTGCAGGTGCAGGCAGGAAGTTTGACTAAGGCGTCAAACTGTCTCCACAAAGAATTTAACCTATGGTAATAATTAGAGACGGATGACCCGTTTTGAGTTAGAGAATTAATTTTCTTATGTAGATTAAAAGTCACGGAGCCATCCACCTTATCATAGGTTTCCTTAAGTTCAAGGCAGACATGAGAGGCAATTTTTGAGAAAACATGTCCAAGAAACAGTTCTTCAGTAACCGAGCTTAAGATCCAAGATAGAACCACTGAGTTACATATGTCCCATTGTTTAGCCAGGACGGGGTCAGTGGTAGGTCTAGGACAAGATCCATCTATGAATCCGAGTTTATTTTTAGTTTCAAGAGCGAGGATCATAGCACAGGACCAGACCTTGTAGTTATCAGTCCCATTTAGTTTTAGGTTAAGTATGGAAGCCCCAGTAGTATCGCTGGGATGTAAGTATAGGGGATCGCCAAAATAAGCTTAGGGATCTGAGATGTTCCAGCGTTACCATTGGGGTTTATCACAAGATCTTCTTCGACAGGCATAATGAAACAAACACGAAGGGATCTGAGGTGAACAAAGGCAGGATTCCTAAAACACTCAGGGTGCTAGGTCAGGCCGAACCTCAAAGCCTTCAAGTTTGATAAGAATAAGCCTGACAAAGGAGATACAGCGGAAGAAAAAAATATGTAGTAACACAGAGAAACAACAACAAAAAAAGGGGGGGGGGGGCGATGAAGGCCACAGATCTCACCTGAACAGAAAAAACAAATAGTAATAAGCACAACAGTTTTATTATTATTGACACAGTCTTGAAACAAAAATAAAACACCAAGAAATCACAGATATCAACTGAATAAGAGCTACTGAACCGAACAACAGATCTAATAGATCTTATTAGATCTGTATGGAAACAGCCGAAAGCCTCACAGATCTAAGGAGATCTTGAACAAGATATGCACATATCTAAAAGAGTAAAAGGAATTTTCCAGATAACATCAGATATTGATTGATCTTAAGTGAAGAAGGACGATGAATTCTGTAATCACAGATCCGCAAGAATCTCAAACAAAACCAGATCAATCCGATCTTAATACGAGCTTAATCCACAAGAACAGATCTGGAAAACACCTTAACTGAAAAGAAAAGTAACATCGACCACATAAGCGAGACTCATTCCAGGTTTCTCAACGGAAATCATGAGATTTCTTCAGATCTGCCAAGGAAGTTTCATCGTCTCTAAGTTTGACAAATCTGTTACCAAAACGAGCGGACAACCGAAGGATCTAACAAGAACCTCGACTGAACCGATTGAATAAGCAATAAAGATTAAAAAAAAACGAACGTAGGTAGCAGGGAAGACTAGCAATTGTGAGGACAGAAACCTTGGGGTTTCGTTAACACTGTAGCATCATCGTCTTCAAACAGCTCCGAAGTGAGAAGAAGAACGAAACGATTTTAAAAAAGAACGAACGTAGGTAACATGGAAGACTAGCAATAGTGAGGACATAAACCTTGGGGTTTCGTTAACACTATAGCATCATCGTCTTCAAACGTTAGTATCAATAGTGAGTTCAGATCTTACGAAGAAGTACAAGACAAACCTGAAAACACACATAGATTTGGTACAAATACAAATATCCTCAAGAGAAAAAAACAGATCTAAACGGATCTGTGAGTATCAAGAGTGGATCTGTCAATTTTGTAACACAAAACCTTTTCAAGAAAGAATACTGATCTCAAAGTATCAAGAACGAATTTTTTTTTAGAAAAAAAGAGATCTAAACAGATCTGTAACAGAGTTGTATATATGAAAAGAACACCTTCACAAGGATCGTTTTAGATCTACAAAGATCTAAACCAATACCGTATAGAAAGTTAACAAAACACTCGACGAAGTTGTGGCTCACAATACCGTCCTAGTTATATATATATAACTCTGGTAAAGGAAAAAACGCACACAATCAATCGACAAGATTAACCAACAACGATTCAGATCTAAGATGAAGAACAGAAACGGATCAGGTCTTTAAGCTCTGATACCATATTGAAAATTATAACACTAAAGCATTAACAAAGAACTTACACTTTTACAAATGAAAGAAACATATACTGAAGAACTTCTAACACTAAAGATATCTCTAGTAAAGATATTAGAGAGAAAAATATAAAGAGAAGTGAGAGAAATGTGTAAGTAAACAAAATCGTCTGAATGAATGGAAAAGAAGACATTGCACATTAAATAGTCCAGTCTTCAACTTTACACTTCAGACCCTTGCACTTCCAGAACCCGAACTCCGCTACCCTTCCATTTCTGTATAAAGTGAGGTGCAGTCCATCAACAATGTTTAACTCTTCCTTATAACACAATTTATCATTTCAGTCCCTCTTTATTTGTTTTCTACACATAATACCCTGAAACTACAAAACATTTCAAGTTAACAACTCTTTAAATAACAAATAACAAATGTCAAGATTACTGATTTTAATCACATCTTTTAACAGTGCACCCCCTCTCTCTAAGGTGGCTCCGTCACAGAAGTTACCTGCACCTTTCGGGCAAGCGTGCCACGCCGTTTTGTCTATTCTCGGAGTTTAAACCGTCCGATCATCATGATTTTTGGACAGTAGCTTCACGACATCTTTATTTTTGGACAGTACCGTTCGATGCATCCATTTCTCATCCAACGATTAATAACCACTTCTCACGCTTCTCCGGTTAACCTCAACTTCTCGCCCGAACCCCAACTATATATATGAAAAAGCAATACGTTGTATGCCCCCACTCCGCATCTTTAAAGACCTTTCCATTTCATGTTTTTTGATATTGAGTTTTTCCTTTTTGTTATTACCTACCAATCCATTATAGAAAAGGGGTTTTTGATATTGTTTTTTATGGGCAATTAGATTGGTTACATTCCCATAATCCCATTCAAACTATAGCTTTTTCATTTCTTTTTCCCAAACTTTTCATCCACCTTTTTTTTAACAAATACTTATTAAGAAACAAGTTTGATTATTTTTTGCAGAAGTTAGAAAACTCGGAATGTTAGAATGAACAAGAAAAGTTGGGAAAACTGGATTTAGCAGTTGGCTAGGTAACTTTTGTCTTTCGGAGCATTTCGACTATTACCATGTCCTTCCTCGTCTTTGGGTGCCAAAGTATCTATGTATAGTTAGCTATTCAACAAAAGTTGATATCCTCTTCTTATAGGCTTCAGAGAGCATTTGGTTTGCAAAATGTTTTTGAAAGAAATATAACTTGTCAAAGAGTTTTGAATTTTTTAAATGGAATTTAATCTGGTTTTACTATTGCGTTTGATTGATTGGAGATGAAATAAAATTCAATTTGATTCTTTTTGAAATTTTGTGTTTGGTTCTGTTGGGTCATCAAAGATTTGAAGATAACCTGATCTCCTTACATACTTTGAAAAACATCTTTTATACTTAGAGAAATTTTAGATGGTTCTTTGTAATAGCTTAGTCATACTGTCAAAGTTCGATGAAGTCAAAGATCAGCCGAAATCAAGAAGAAGGAAATCTACCAATGCGGACTGAAGATGGACTTCTCAACCCAAACTAAGCTGTCTCACCGATTGTCTCCATGAAAATCGGTGAGATCCTCAAACAGGAGATTTCCTCCCTTATCTCCTTGCCAAGAAGATCTTCATCATAAGAGGTAAGTTTGGCTATCCCACCGATTGTCCCCATGAAAATCAGTGGGATCCTAAAAAATGGAGGATTCTCTCATGACATCCTTCCTAAGAATACTTCCACCTACCTTGTCCATGACAAGTCGGTGGGATCCTCAAATAGGAGGATCCTCCCTTGTGTCCATGCTAAAATGTTTTATCCTCAAAGAAGGAATGTCTGGGTATGAAAGAAAAATGTGCATTTGTCCTTTTTCCCATTCTTAGATATTGTCTCCATCAAACCTTTCTAGTATTATAGGAAAAGATACATCAACTTTTGAGAGTCAAACCTGACCTTCAAATGACAAAGTGACAAGTGTCCCATGCATCACATACTCATGACACTATATAAAGATGAAAACTTCTCCATGCAGAACTACACTTACAACTCTTGAAGATTACTCTGTGCTCAAGACACCCTGCTCCTTTCTCTCTTTGAACTTTATAGCTTTCAATCTTTGTGTTTTAGAAGTTGTTTAGTTTTCAGTATTACTTTGTGAAGATTGTTAGAATAGATTTTATCTGTTCTTTCCGCAACAATCTAATTGTTCTATGTGTTCTATGTGTAATTCTTGATTTGAATATTTTCAATAAAAGAATTAATTAAAGTGAAAAAATTGTGTATTGTATTCAACCCCCCCTTCTACAATACATGTTCTTGTTCTTATTAGCCATCTGGGACTAACAAGTGGTATCAGAGCATAAAGTTTAATTCATAAACTTGATCTGCGATGGCTGCCTCTTCCTCTTCAACAAATGAAAACTCTTTTCAAAACAACTTTTCTGAAAATGGCTCCATAGCCAAACCTCCTAAGTTTAACGCTAACAACTTTTCTCTTTGGAAAAGCCGCATGATGCTCTTCTTAGAAGGAGTGGATACTAGATATCCAACCATTCTCAAAGAGGGACCTATTATCCCTAGAGTCTGGGCTCGCTATGAAAAGCAGAGGTCTGGAAAAGAAACCATTGATAAGGAGGACTCTAGTGACTCCGATGATTCTGATGAGTCTTCTGACAAAGAGAAATCCAAAGCTACTGGTCGTTATATCCTAAAAAACCCAAAGAAATATACTGATGAGGAAAAACGTTTGGTTTCTCTTGATTCTAAGCTCAGGGCAATTATTGCTCTCTCTTCCTGATGAGGTCTATCACTCTCTAGTAAACTTTGAAACTGCTAAAGAGACGTGGACCACAATGTGTGTACTGCACAAAGGTACAGAGGAAGTGAAGAAAAGCAAAAAGATTGCTCTCATCAGAAAGTATGAGCTCTTTGCTCATGAGAAAGGTGAATCTCTTCCCAGCTATTATAATCGATTCAACAATCTTCTAAATGATCTGAAGTTATTGGGCAGAGTCTATGATAATGAAGAAGTCTTATGCAAGTTCATGGACTGTCTCCCTGAATTTTGGGAGAACATATGCACTTGTATCAAGACTACCAAGGACCTTGGGTACATGCCCTTAACTGTCTTGTATGGAACTCTCTTCGACTTTGAACAAACCAAGTTACAAAGGAAATCTTTCATTAAAGAGATAAAGGGCTCTTCTATAGCCCTTGTCAGTGAAAATTCCAAGAAATCTCAAAGTGTTCCTCGAATCACCTATCCTTCATCAGACTCTGACAATGACAGCCAAAACAACTCTACCCACCAATCGGAGGCATATCTAAGTGATGCCGATGATGAAGGTGAAGAAATCTCGGTTGAGCAGATGTCTGATGAAATGGCTATGATGGCTGGTTTCAAGAACAAGTCTCGTCCTTCTAACATATCTAGAACCTTCAGAAAACCCTTCTCTTCCATAAAAACCCCCTCTTCAGATAAGTCAAATGAGGAGTGTTTTAATTGTGGTAAGAAAGGACACTTCGCATCTGAGTGTAGAAGTAAGCGTGTGGTAAAGTCTTGAACCTCATCCTTTGACAAGTTTTCTTCCAAGTATGAGAAACCCAAAAAAAACTCCTTCAAATCAACCTTTTCCAAGAAAGGTACTCAATCATCTTCCCAAGATCATCAAGAACGTGCTGAGAAGTACAAGGCCAAGTACAAGAAAGAGAAAGAAAGAAATGAGGGTCTCCTCAGAAAAGGAAAGGGCCTCATGGCAGAAATTCATGATTGGGATGAAGAAGAAACTTCTGACAGTGACAAAGATTCCCCCAACATGTGTTTCATGGACATATCTGAAGATATGGAAGATTCTGAAAAGGCTGTCTCTCCAATGGCTTTGGTGTCAACTGGGTGCTCGACATCATACTCTCAGGTACATCCCTTTAATTCTATGACTGACACTGAAAAGATTGAGGCATACGAATCCTTAACTAATGACTTCTATAGTATGAAGGATGCCAAGAAAAGAAAATCTACTCAAGTCAAAAATCTTTCCTCTCAACTTGAAATCTGTGTGTCCAAACTTGAAAAGTTTGAGGAAATCAAGGCTGAGCTTGAGGACATGAAAACCATAAATCACATTATTTCAAAAGAGAAAAACAACCTTTTTAAAAGATTAAAAAGGGAACAAGAGACCGTTAGAAAATGGACAACCTCTTCGAAAAATCTTGAGAAAATCTTTCAAGATCAAATCTCTGGTGATAATAAATTTGGTTTAGGTTTTGGAAAAACCAATTTTGAAACCTCTTCTCATGCTCTTTCTTCTACCTCTAGTGTATGGGATGATGCCTCAGAGTCAAGCTCCTGTGACTCTATTTCTTTAAACTCAGATGATTTAAATGAAGCTTTAAAATTCAGAATGTTTATAAAAGCTAAAGAATCTTCTTCTGTTCAAACCATTGAGAAACAAGACTCCAATGATGTTTCTAAACCCATTAATGATCTCTTAAAAGACTTAACCATTGATGAAGTCTCTTCTCCTGATTCTTCAAAATCAAAGTTTTTCAAATGAGACAATACAACCAATCTTTCTTTAAAAAGAAAATCTTCAGACCTTGGAAAAGACCATTTCAAAAACTCTTCAAGAAATCCCTCCACCAACTGTGCTCCCACAACTTCTGGTAATGGGATTTTAAGTTTTCCTCCACTCATCTCTTCTTTTGGTCCTAAAGCTATTCAAGTTGATGTCAAAGGGAAAGGAAAAGAAAAAATGCAAAAACCTGAAAAGACATTTATCTATAGAAAATGTTACAATTGTGGTGACACTTTTCATCTTGCAAAGGATTGTCCAAAGGAAAGAATTGACATAACCAAACCTAAGGACTCTTCCTCCTCTAACTCCAAAGGACCCACCACCAAATGGGTACCAAGGAACTAATCTGTGTGTGCATGCAGGTTCATGAGCACCATCAAATCTGGTATTTGGATAGTGGGTGCTCACGTCACATGACAGGAAACAAATCTCTTCTTATTAACTATGTGTCTGAAAAGGGTCCATCTGTAACTTTTGGGGACAATTCTAGAGGCTACACCAAAGGATATGAAACTCTCACCAACGGATCTGTCACCTTCAATAAAGTGGCATTTGTTGAAGGCCTCATGCATAATCTGTTAAGTATCAGCCAACTGTGTGACCTAGGATACAAAGTTATCTTTGAACTTTGTATCTGTACTATTGTTGACAAAAACATGAAAGTGGTTCTCTCTGGGAAAAGAATGGAAAATGTCTATATCATTGATATGGGACAAAATAATTCATCCAATGTATGCTTTGTGTCGGATGACACATCCAAAAGGAACTGGCTGTGGCATAAACGTCTATCTCATCTCAACCTACTTTCTCTCCTACACCAATCTTTCCCTTCACATATTTCGCCCACATATTCTTCCCAACATCGCACCTCAAAAATATTTTCCTTCATTGACAATCCTCCATCGATCCAACTCTCTCTCCAATATATATATATATATATTGGTGACCATCAGTGAGACTCCCACCGATCCAACCGGTGAAGACTCCCACATAAATCTCTCCTACACCCTTCTCCAATGAACCTCCATCAGTGAAACACTCCATCTCACCAAAACCCTTCCTCTCACCAGAACCAACTTCCTATGTGACTTTTTCTTAAGATTTTCTTTCTCATAATGGTGATTCTCCTACTTCACCAAATTTCAATCTTTCTTGGGTCATCAAAAATTGGAAGATGGGATTCCAATCTCTTCTTCACTTTGAAGATTTTCTGAAGATGCCTTAGAAGATTTCCTCTTATCTCTCCAAACAATTCCACCGAATTTTTGTCCATCTCTTGCAAATTTTCGGTGGGTATGAGAAATGTTCAAAAATAAAAAAAATAAAAAAATCCTACCGAAGTTTCTACCGAAATTCCACCGAAAATCTCTCAAATTTCGGTAGGATACCCTTAAATTTCGATGGGTTTGTAAAAAAAAAAATACATCGGTGAGTACGCATCGGTGAGTTGCAACATAAAAAAAGTCTACTTTTTCTTTCCTTCGGTGGGATTACAAAAAAAAAAAGAAAAAAAATATGTTTGATATGCATCGGTGGGTTTTCAACAAAAAATATATATATATATATATATATATATATATATATATATATATATATATATATATATATATATATATGTTAGACATCGGTGGGCATTTCCAATTTTTTTTATTATATATATATATAGTATATAGGGGTGGGTTCAAATGAAAACTCAAATTCAATTGTAAACGTGAGGACAAACCACAACCGTTGATTAATAATCTGGTGAAGAGATCAATGGCAAAAAAAACATGGTGGCAATTTTGTAAATAAGTTGAAAACTCTGTCCATGGTTTAATGAATATTTAGCGTGCAGGGGTAAAATTGGAAAGATGAGAATCAGCGCCTATTTTTGTTGAATTTTTATTTTCTTTTTTAATTAAAAAACTTTTACCCCCTTAAATTTTAAAATAAATTATCTCAAAAATTACTAACATTTTAATCAAACAAATTACATCAAAAAACGAGAATTTCGTGCTCTTCGATATGACATCCATCATGATATAGTTTTTTTTTTCTATTTAACCGTTTTTACGTGAAATCGTGTATATGTGTTATATTCAGACTGAATATAACACATATACACGATTTCACGTTATAACACATATTCAGACTGAATATAACACATATTCAGTCTGAATATAACACATATTCAGTCTGAATATAACACATATTCAGACTGAATATAACACATATTCAGACTGAATATAACACATATTAATCACTCACGTCTTCTTTTGTTCACATCTATTGCTGCATTCTTTCACATTGCATATACATGCCACGCATGCATACTAAGGCCATTCTCCCTTAACCATCTGTGTTGTTCATCGAATATTGTTGCTGTTATTATCCATCTTTGGTTTTCTTGGTGACATACATATCAATACATCGCATGAATTTTTTTGATTTGGTTATTGTTCAACTACCGCTAGCCTCATATTTTTCAACTACATCTCGGTTTGAAGAACTTGATCATCACGTGATATCATATACCACATATTAGGTTTTACCACACAATTATTGGTCGTGTTTATCGCATGGTTTTATGTGTTATATTCAGTCTGAATATGTGTTATATTCAGTCTGAATATGTGTTATATTCAGTCTGAATATGAGTTATATTCAGACTGAATATGTGTTATATTCAGACTGAATATGTGTTATATTCAGTCTGAATATGTGTTATAACGTGAAATCGTGTATATGTGTTATATTCAGTCTGAATATAACACATATACACGATTTCACGTAAAAAACGGTTAAATCGAAAAAAAACTATATTCAGTCTGAATATAACACATATTCATCACTCACGTCTTCTTTTGTTCACATCTATGGCTGCATTCTTTCACATTGCATATACACGCCACACATGCATACTAAGACCATTCTCCCTTAACCATCTGTGTTGTTCATCGAATATTGTTGCTGTTATTATCCATCTTTGGTTTTCTTGGTGACATACATATCAATACATCGCATAAATTTTTTTGATTTGGTTATTGTTCAACTACCGCTAGCCTCATATTTTTCAGCTACATCTCGGTTTGAAGAACTTGATCATCACGTGATATCATATACCACATATTAGGTTTTACCACACAATTATTGGTCGTGTTTATCGCATGGTTTTATGTGTTATATTCAGTCTGAATATGTGTTATATTCAGACTGAATATGTGTTATATTCAGTCTGAATATGTGTTATATTCAGTCTGAATATGTGTTATATTCAGACTGAATATGTGTTATATTCAGTCTGAATATGTGTTATAACGTGAAATCGTGTATATGTGTTATATTCAGTCTGAATATAACACATATACACGATTTCACGTAAAAAACGGTTAAATCGAAAAAAAACGATATCATGATGGATGTCATATCGAAGAGCACGAAATTCTCGTTTTTTTGATGTAATTTGTTTGATTAAAATGTTAGTAATTTTTGAGATAATTTATTTTAAAATTTAAGGGGGTAAAAGTTTTTTAATTAAAAAAGAAAATAAAAATTCAACAAAAATAGACGCTGATTCTAATTTGACGAAAATACCCCTAAAGCTGAATTTTAGGAATGCCTTAAATGTGGCTGCGATCAATGGACGAGATTTGTCCTCATGTTTACAATTGAATTTGAGTTTTCATTTGAACTTTCCTGTATATATATATATATATGTCATGCATCGGTGGTATACCAACAAAAAAAAATATTCCTATTTTTTAATACATCGGTGGGTTTTTCAAAAAAAAATCAATTTTTTATCTACACATCGGTGGGTTTTCCAAAAAAAACTATTTTTATCTACATTTCGGTGGGTTCAATATTTCAAAATAAAAATAATATATATATATATACACTATATTAATAGTAAATTCTCCCCCCCCCCTCCTCTTTTCTGTTTCCTACCGACCCCCCCTCCTTTTCATTTCTTTTCTGCCAACTTCAACCCCCCTTTTTTTGCCTAGAACCTACCCTTTCTTTTCTTTTATTATTGCCAAAAATTATACCCCCACATTTTTTTTGTACCGATTTTTTTTACCTACACCCTAACCCAATTTGTTTTCGGTTACCATTTTTTAATAAATCATCGCTCTCCTACTTTTCCCTCTTCCCCATAAATCTATCTCTTTCCTAAACACTCGACCTCTCTCCCATAACTCTCACCTTACCCTCCCTACTATTACCCACCATACTTTTCCATTCCTTTTACCCTTCCTTACCCCACTATAAATACTTCTCCAACCCCCATTTTATTTTTCATCTCATCCTCCCATCAAACCGAAAATATGCTGCCGACCACCATCTTGCCGACAAAAAAAAAAAAACTGCCGATGTTTCTATTTGTTCGTGGCGTTTCTTCTCCGTCGGACGCTGAGGGGGAGAAACCATCTGAGGGGGAGCAACTATCTGAAGGGAAGAACCATCTGAGGGGGAGCAATATCAGCGTCCAACTCGAACAACACCAACCCTCAGTACTCATAGTCAACATCCAACTCAAAATTTGGTCAAACATATGGGAACCGACGAACCAACCAAGGGGGAGCAGATCTGTCTAACAAACAGGGAGGACAACCAAGACAAAGGAAGAAGGGTGATCACTGCCGATAAGGAAGCTGAAGATGCTATGAGAAAGAAAGAAGATGCAAGATATGAGCAAAGGCATTATGGGGCTAATTCACTCAAACTCAAACCTCCTTCAAAGATTATCACCAAGTTGGATCTGGGCATATCTGTTTCCTCTATGATGGAAGTACATTCTATTTGTTTATTATTTATTCTTTCATTCATTTCATTCATCTGTAAATATCATATACACACACACACAAAAATGGACTGTGTGAAAAAGAACCCAAAAGAGTAAAACAGGGTCAACATGTATTATTCATCGTCTTACTCGTGTTTTTCTAAGTATGGATGTCGTAATCAAATAGGGGGAGATTGTTGGGTCATCAAAGATTTGAAGATGACCTGATCTCCTTACATACTTTGAAAAACATCTTTTTTACTTAGGGAAATTTTAGATGGTTCTTTGTAATAGCTTAGTCATACTGTCAAAGTTCGGTGAAGTCAAAGATCAGCCGAAATCAAGAAGAAGGAAATCTACCAATGCGGATTGAAGATGGACTTCTCAACCCAAACTAAGCTGTCTCACCGATTGTCTCCATGAAAATCGGTGAGATCCTCAAACAGGAGATTTTCTCCCTTATCTCCTTGCCAAGAAGATCTTCATCATAAGAGGTAAGTTTGGCTATCCCACCGATTGTCCCCATGAAAATCGGTGGGATCCTAAAAAATGGAGGATTCTCTCATGACATCCTTCCTAAGAAGACTTCCACCTACCTTGTCCATGACAAGTCGGTGGGATCCTCAAATAGGAGGATCCTCCCTTGTGTCCATACTAAAAGGTTTTATCCTCAAAGAAGGAATGTCTGGGTATGAAAGAAAAAGGTGCATTTGTCCTTTTTCCCATTCTTAGATATTGTCTCCATCAAACCTTTCTAGTATTATAGGAAAAGACACATCAACTTTTGAGAGTCAAACCCGACCTTCAAATGACAACGTGACAAGTGTCTCATGCATCACATACTCATGACACTATATAAAGATGAAAACTTCTCCATGCAGAACTACACTTACAACTCTTGAAGATTACTCTGTGCTCAAGACACTCTGCTCCTTTCTCTCTTTGAACTTTATAGCTTTCAATCTTTATGTATTAGAAGTTGTTTAGTTTTCAGTATTACTTTGTGAAGATTGTTAGAATACATTTTATCTGTTCTTTCCGCAACAATCTAATTGTTCTATGTGTTCTATGTGTAATTCCTGATTTGAATATTTTCAATAAAAGAATTAATTAAAGTGAAAAAATTGTGTATTGTATTCAACCCCCCTTCTACAATACGTGTTCTTGTTCTTATTAGCCATCTGGGACTAACAGGTTCACTAAATGTAGTTTTGCAATTAGAATGTAAATAGATAAATAATAGTTTTACCCTTTAATAATATCTTTTGTAACTTTATGTTTAATTATAAAATACAAAATTTGAAAGTTAATATAAATACTAGTGAAATTATTTAGATTATCATTTACTATAATTTTTTTAATATAAAATACTATTTTTCTAAAATAATAAAATTATTGTTTATTATTTAAAATTTTGTTATTTATTATTAAAAAACTAAATTATTTATTACTTAATATTTGAATAGGGATGATTTCTTTGATTAGAATTATTTACCCAATAAATAAAAGATGCATGTGTTCACGGAATTTTAAAGGACTTAAAAGAGGAATTGAATTTATTGGCATCCAATTACGCCTATGCAATATTGCAATGTGATCAATGGCATACTATTCCAAGATTTTTACCGGCGACATTTACTTTCTCTAAAAGTAATTATTTTTGTAGTCAAGGGCGGATGTAGCTTGACAAAGGTGGGGTCCATTCCCCAACTAAAACAATAAAAAACTTCATTTTTCAAGCTTAAAAACAAAAAGAAAATTAACCTTCTATAAGGTTCTCCCAGTGATTTTTTGCATGTCCCCCCACTAACAAAAAAATTAAAGAAAGTACCTCAAAATCAACCAAAAACCAAAAAAAGTCTTTTGAAATCAACTAAAAAATCGAAAAAGTCCCTCGAAATCGACAAAAAAAACTTAGAAATCCCTCGAAATCAACCGAAAAACTTCAAAAATCTCTCGAAACCGTAGAATTAGACTAAGAATTTTGCGGACCTTTAACCTACCTTAAAAGGGCCCCCACTATGCAAAAATCCTGGATCCGCCACGGTTTGTAGTGATACGATCTCTAAACTAAACTCTCCATTTTAAGATCTGTTATATTATTCATAGCTACCAATAAGAAACACTGTGTTTTCCAATTTTTGAAGCTATCAATATGCACAATCAACATTTACAAAAAAACCAACATGGTATAAATGATTTAATTAACCAAAACCAATCATGTCAATAGTCACTATAAAATCCATTTCATTTCCATCTACTCTTATGTATTATGATTTGGGCTTTCTTCCATATCCACAAGTTCACTCCTCCCTCTGAAAAGAAAGAGAAGGAACCAACTGATTCAAGAAATCTTTGGCCGATATGTTGTTAGTATATATTTTGTTGCAATAGAAACCACAATTAGCAACTACACATATTCAAAGTATGTCAAATATGAATAAAGGATTCAATTCAATATGGACCATATATGATATATGGAAGCCATGAAAAATGTGAAATGCAACAAATAACGAGCATAAAAAAGGTTAAGAAATAACGATCAAATGATGATGTTGACATACCACCAAAGGAAGGGTCAAGAAGCTCCAAATTGGCCACAAATCAATTAAGCAAAAGAGAATTTGCAAAGAAATCTTGCAACATAGAAAACAACATATAATTTTGAACCAAAAAAAAGGTGTATGGAGAGTTGGAGACAAACAGAAAAAAGGGGTATGGAGGATCTTATGTTAGAGTAAAGAACATTCAGGCTAACACCAAAAAGCCCAAGATACATCTGTAGTTATCTTCATAATGAATGGAACAGAAAGAAGCATCATTAGTTTAAGTATTGTTCTTTAATAAATCTAGATCATAACCAGCAAAAAATCTTCTAAACTACCATACAAACATTTGCAAATACAAATTGGGAAACTAAAATACCTTTTTAACAAGATAATAATGATCAAGTTAATTTCATAAACTTCCAAGATTTTGTATTTATTAAGTTTTTACTTTCCCTAGTAGGATAGTAGTTTATCCTGTGTCGAAATACTACGGAAGGAGCTTTTGATGTTTTCTTGCCTTCAATTGTAGGATTAAGCAATGTTTTGCAAACTAGCTCATAAGTTCATGGTTGGCGGAAAAGCTAATTATTAGCTGTTGAACTTGTCATGTTTGATGAAAACCATCTGATAAGGTAGATGACAATGTAAAATAATCTCTTAACTTAACATATAAGAGGCATAACTGAAAAAAGTGAAAAATAACCTATGAAGCTTGTTGAAAAGCTATCAGAAGTAGCTTTTCAAAAAGCTAGATTACGACCAAATGAGATTTTTGAATAAGCTCAAAAGTTGAAGAACTTATGTTAATATAAGTATATATGGTTGTCTATCTTAAGTGCTCGATCTTCCAAAGAAGCGAAAGTGAATTGGTTTCTCTTAGCCTACACACATTGAGATGATATTCAAAGAACACCACAACTTATGTATCCCTAAATACTAAAATTTCACATATTTTTCATCTAGAAACACCGTGTCGAATGGAACTCACCAACAATAATGCAAATTGTTGACTTTACTTCACTCACATTAAGCACACTAAATGTGCATCATCTAAAAAAATATTTCACATCACATGATTTCGTATAAATAATAATATAACTCAGTAGGAACAACAATAATCATATATTTTCAGTAACGCTTTTGGCAGGACTCGTTTCTTTTTTAAACTTAAAGAATAGTAATTGTTCCTAAATTAATGCCAAGAATATCTTCCCAAAAATGGAAATTATTGTTGGAGTAGTTAGTTGGCGGTTAAATGCACAACAGTTACCAAAACTGCAAACAAATCAGAAAGCTTTAGAGATTCTAACTCTTCAGGGTCGGAAGCTCTGAGCCAATACCACTTCAGAATCAGAAGCTTCTGGACATGAATTAGATGCTTCTAAAGGGAACTTAGAGGGACGATTCTAACTAGCTTAGATGAGTGTACATTACACACCTCCTAACTCATGATATAGCTTAACCACCGATCCCACATTCTCTTGTTAATCTACTTACATATAAAATGAACTAATAATTTCACCAAAATCACCAACACATAGCCATGGATGTGCCTCTGTTAAAAGGTAAGTATGTTTGTTACCAATCTTGTCATTGGACTAACTTAAAATGGTTATTTGTATATTTTTAGGTTCTATAGGGGCTGATGTTGACAACCTGCAAGAGTTGAGGGCATAAAGGGTTGCGCCTCACTTTTCTGTGTTCTTGATGGGTAGCGGAGTTCTTTTACTTAAAGATGGGGGGTGCAATCTGTAACTTGTGATCAAGAGTATATAAAGTGGCTTTTCTTTTCATTTGCATCAGACGTATTTATTTTTCTATTTTGCTTACACATCTTTTTCTCTCTTTTCTCTCACACTAGAATTAGGGTTTCTTATTTTCTAGTTTAGTCTTCAAAACTCTTGAAAATTATTTGTAATAGATTAGAGTTTTGTAATATGTTTGAAGGTTTCAAGATGGTATCAGAGCGCTGGTTCTGAGTTGATTATCTTCTCGTTTGGTATGCTTCTTTCATCTCGTCCTTTCATCTTCTGTTCTTCTAAATCATTTTCTTCTTTTTTTGTTTCTGAAAACATAGTTGTGTTTTTCATTCTTTGTGTTTTTAGATACTTTGTTCATCAAATCCTCGTTGTTCTTGGTTCTTGTCTCTGTAGATCTGAACTGAAAACATTCTACGAGGCATTTACTTTCGGTTTGCTTTTGTCTCGATTGTTCTAGTTCCTATCTGTGTAGATCTGGACTAGAACCTCTACGAGATTGTTCTTTCCGTTTGAGATCGTTCATATATGTGATTACGGTTTTACTACTAGATTGCTTTTTCGTTTGAGATCGTTCTACTACGAGATTGTTATCTGTGTTGATATGGACTAGTTCCACTTCGTCTTGCTTTTTCCGTTTGAGATCTCTTGCAGATCTGTGATTACGGTTTTATCTGTTTGTTTTCGTCTCGTTTATTTTAGTTCCTATCTGTGTAGATCTGGACTAGAACTTCTACGAGATTGCTCTTTCCATTTGAGATCGTTCAGATATGTGATTACGGGTTGTTTTTTTTCAGATCTGTATTGGTTAAGGCCTTTTCTTTTCAGATCTGTTATTGATGCTTAAAGACGTGTTAAGATATGTCTGAGCATTGTTCCGTTTGAGATCATTTTTAGATCTGTGATCACGGGATCCTTCAGATCTGCGTTGTTTGGTTTTGATTTTGTTGTTGTATCATTTTTATCGTTTGAGATCGTTATTTAGATCTGTGATAACGGGGTCGTTGCTTCCCCTTTAGATCTATTGTATCTGTAACTGAATCCATTTTGGATCTGTTGTACATCACTTAGATCAGTTCTGGTTATTTTCTTTGCAATTTCTGTTTAGATCTATTGTACATCATCTAAATCTATTCTTGTTTATATGTTGTAGATAGGTTATTTCCTTTGCAATTTCTGTTTAGATCTGTTGTACATCATCTAAATCTGTTCTTGTTTATCTGTTTTTTTAAGACCTAGCCTCTTAAGTATTTTTTCTTTTGCAGTCTATGTTGTAGATAGAATTATTCCTATCTTTTTTAGTTGCTTTTCTTTTCGCATAGATGTTCTGTTTTTTTCTCGTCTAGATCTGGTGAGGTCAGCTTGGATCCTTTAATCTCGCTGTTCTCTATTTCAGATCGTGTTCTGTTAGACTGTTCAAGTGTGGACAATCTCTTTACTGTGGTTTGTTTAGGTGTTACACTCCTGTTTTGTTTTTGGTGTTAGGTCTCTGTGTACTTAACAGAGCCCTCACTGTGCTCATTTCCGTTGTGCTCTTTCTAACGCAATCACTGTAAGTTTCCTGTTCTCTTTGCCTTCATCGATCTTCACCGCATGCGTCGTATAAGTAAGTTTCTCATCACCCCCCTTGTGTGTTCTTTTCTAGTCTCTTTTCTTTTTTGGTGTCTGAGTGATTGGCTTGACCTACCACCTCTGAGTGGCAAGGAATGCTGCCTTATAGTCACTTAGGCTTTACCGTGCGTGTTTAGTTGTAATCATGGCTGGTGGAGAAGATCCCAAGGATCCAGAACCGCAATCTCTGATTGCTAAACTGGATTTTGGAGATCCTCTCTATCTTCATCCTAGTGATACTTCTGGTGTTTCTATTTCAAATGTTATACTTAGTAGGATTGAGAATTACAAGATTTGGCCGTGTGCTATGGTTCTTGCTTTGGAAACCAAGAATAAACTTGGTTTTGTGGATGGATCTGTTATTCGTCCCTCTGATAATGTTGTGTCGGGTAAGCAGTGTAATTCTGTGGTGTTATCATGGATTCTTGGCTCTGTGTCTGAGGAATTGTTTGCTAGTCAGGTTTTTTCAAAAATTGCTTCTGAGGTTTGGCAAGAATTAAAAGAAACTTATGATAAAATAGATGGATCTGTCACTTTCAATTTACATCAAAAAATAAATTCCCTTAGCCAAAACGGTACCTCTGTTTCTGACTATTATCATAAACTAAATGCGTTATGGAAACAATTTGATGCTTTAATTAAGCTACCATCTTGTTCATGCAACGCTGCTCATGAATTTTCCAAATATAATCAGTTACTAAAGTTAATGCAGTTCTTAATGGGATTAGATGATGCTTATATGCACATACGTAGCAATATTTTGACCACTGATCCCTTACCTTCTGTGAAAACCGCTTTCTCTTTAGTATCTAGGGAATAGTCACATCGTGGGGTCACTCGCTCTTCTTCAGATACTAAAGCTCAAAACTCTGCATTCTTTAGTAAATCTGCTGATAATAAAAAAAACTGGAAAACCTCCTCTTCTTTGCAAACATTGTGGGGTTACTGGACATACTATTGAGAGATGTTTTAAATTAGTTGAATTTCCAAAGGATTTTCAATTTACCAAAAACAAATCTAATCAACCGTTTAAATCCCCTTCAAGCAATGCTTGCACTGTAGATGGATCTGGCCGAAGTCAGAATCCCTCTAATTCTCTTACTAAAGAGCAAATCAACAAACTGTTAACTCTCATTGATCAAAAACGAACTGAGGGCATCTCTGTTAATATGGCAGGTACGTTCTCAGCTAATATGGTTGGTATTTCTAATCATTCTTCAAATTTTAATCGCTCTGGATGGATTATTGATTCTGGAGCTAATCAACATATGACTTCTTCTATTGCTTATCTTGAAAATATTGTTGATATTTCTGATCTGAATTTAAGGGTTACTCAACCAAATGGCGATGAAGCTGTTATAAACAAAACTGGAAATTTTATGTTGAACAACAATGTTGTGTTATATGATGTCCTTGTTATCCCTGAATTTCATGTCAACTTACTGTCTGTACATAAAATTGCTAGAGATAGTAAAATCTTTGTTAGATTTGATGAATACAAATGCTATCTTATTCAGGGTTCTCCTCAAATGAGAATTGTGGGGACCGGTAGTGAACAAGGTCTTTATTTTTTCGACCATTTTTCAAAGGGTGAGACCTTTAGTTCTAGTATTTCAAATCATCCCTCAAATAGATCCAATGTGTCTATTATGTGCTATGTTTCTCGTCAACTCTGGCACAGTCGTCTTGGCCACCCTGCTGACCAAGTTCTCAATGTTTTAAAAGACAAACTGAGTTTAAGTAATGAAAGTAATTTACCTCCTTGTGATATTTTTCATAAAGCTAAGCAAACTAGGGATAAATTCAAACTTAGTGAACACACTTCCAAGAATCTTGGAGATCTTGTTCGTCTAGATTTATGGGGTCCCTATCGTGTGACTAGTAAGGAAGGATATAGATATTCTCTGACCATTGTTGATAATTTTACTAGGTCTGTGTGGGTTTACTTATTGAAACACAAGGATGAAGTTTGTGATAATGTCATTGCTTTTCACAGTTTGTTGCACACCCAATTTGGAAAAAATGTAAAAGTTTTGAAGTGATATTGGAACCGAGTTTGTTAACAACCATCTAGGTGAGTTTTTTAAATCCAAAGGAATTATACATCAAACTTCTTGCGTTTATACACCTCAACAAAATGGGATTGTAGAACGCAAGCATAGACATTTATTAAATGTAGCTAGAGCCTTGATGTTTCAAAGGGAAATTCCTTTACACATGTGGAGTGAATGCATTCTTACTGCTACTTATCTTATAAATAGAACTCCTACTTCTGTTTTAAATGGAAAATGTCCCTATGAACTTGTTTATGGATTTGCACATGTTTTGTCACATCTTAGAAATTTTGGATGTCCCTGTTTTGCTGTTAAGCCCAATAATTCAGATAAATTTTCTTCTCGTGCTGAAAAATGTGTTCTTCTTGGGTATTCCAATTAAAAAAGGGATATCGTTTATATAGTTTGGATTCCAAACAAATTATTATTTCCAGAGATGTAAAATTTTATGAAACTATTTTTCCGTTTAAAATGAGTGTAAATAAACAAGATCTTGGCTCTATTGGCATAAGTTCTTTAAATTTCTTTGATTCTGTTTTTCAAACTAATGATTTCACTTCTGGAATGCCCAATGATGAAAATAGGGATAGAACTCAAAACAAAAATAATTCTATTAATTATGAAAACAATAGTAACCGTGACCATCTTGGTAGCCCAAATAGAGATGGCAGATCTGACTCTGGTAGCACTAATATGGATAATAATCTTAGCAGAGCGGCCGGATCTTAGGATCCAGGTAGTACTGAAATGGCTGCCAGTGGCCAGCGTGCTGCTGAGTTTCGTCATTTAGATATGCAAAATCATGATGGTGTTTTGAGTTCCCCTCCTGAGGGTAATAATTCTGAACCTAGTACTTCTACTTCTTCTGTTAGAAAATCTAGTCGTACATCAAATCTATCTCGTAGGTTTGAAGACTATGTTGTAGAAGGAAAAGTTAAATATGGTTTAGAAAATGTTGTTAACTATTCTTTCCTTAGTTCTGAATTTTTTTGTTTTGTTACAACTTTAAATAAATTTGTTGAACCAAGTAAACTTTTTGAGGCTAGTAAAGACCAAAATTGGGTTTCTGCCATGAATGATGAGATGGAAGCCTTATATCGTAATGGAACTTGGATTTTAACTGATTTGCCTCCTGGACGAAAACCCATTGGGTGTCATTGGATTTACAAGATAAAATACAAGTCTTTTGGTGAGATCGAGAGATACAAAGCCAGACTTGTAGCAAAAGGTTATTCGCAAAGAGAAGGGTTGGATTATGAAGAGACCTTCTCTCCTCTAGTGAAAATGGTTACAATTAGGTGTGTCATAGCCTTAGCTGTTCAAAATCAGTGGCCTTTGTGCCAACTTGATGTGAACAACGCTTTTCTTTATGGTGACTTAATAGAAGAGGTCTTCATGAGTTTACCTCCTGGTTATTTTTCAGCTAACGATAAACGCGTTTGTAAGTTGGTTAAATCTCTTTATGTTCTTAAGCAAGCCCCTAGACAATGGTATGAGAAATTATCTTCATGCTTAATTGACCATGGTTTTACTCAAAGCACTAGTGATTACTCATTATTCACTAAGTTTTCTGGTATTGTGTTTTTGATTCTTCTTATTTATGTAGATGATATTGTATTAACTGGAAATTGTATGACTGAGATAACAAAGTTAAGCATCATTTACAATCTAACTTCAAAATTAAAGAACTTGGTGAATTAAAATTTTCTCGGGGATAGAAATTTTGAAAACTGACAAAGGGGTTTGTATGTCTCAACGAAAGTACTGTTGCTTAATGATTTTGGATATTTAGGAGCTAAGCCTATCAATACTCCTATGGACATGAATTTAATTCTTAGTGACTCTGCTGGTTCTGCATCTAAAGACCCTCTGTTAAAGGACTTTACTGGATATCTGGAATTAATTGGAAGGTTAATTTACCTTCTAGCTACCAGACCCGATATAGTTTTTGCTGTTAATTGCTTGAGTCAATTTATGCATTCACCACATCAGTCTCATTTGAAATTAGATTATAGAGTTCTGAGGTATTTAAAGGCTTCACCTAGTAAAGGGGTAAATTTCTCTATGTCTTCTTCTGATTTCAAATTAAATGCTTATGTTGATGCGGATTGGGGCAAGTGCCTATCAACAAGGCGTTCGGTTACCGGTATTGTCTTTTTTTTGGAAAACTGTATGATCTCGTGGAGAAGAAAGAAACAAACTACTATTTCTCGCTCCTCTGCTGTAACAACCCAACTAAAAAATAAAGCTTAAACACCAGGAATTAACCAACTCGCAAAAACGGCTCCAAAATACTATCAAAACATACGAATACATAACAGGGTTTGCGGAAACAACCTATTACACAGCTGAGATTTCTAGCATACTAAGCTTGCATACTAAATATAATGACTTCTTTCTAGGCCAAAGTTTCAGGCTCACGCCTTCTCCTTGCCCTTACTAGTGCCTTCTACCAAGCGCTTACCTGAAAGTGGTTTAATTTTTGAAAATCGAGGGTTAGACCATGAGGTCTTCCAGAAACAAACATCCGCGCCACATAAAACATTTTTAACAGTTTATAAGCATTTATAAACAATTCTCAGCTTTAAAACATTTAAACTTTTAAACGCAATAACTACGCATGTAAATGGCACACTGAAGTCACACACACCTGTGCCAACGTGTCAGTCTCACACTGCCTTAACTGGAACACACCTTCCATGGCATAAACGGGACACCCCCCCCGGTATGAGCACTGGCGGGACACACCCCCAACTTAGCCATACATGCCACTTCTAAATGTATGCATACATAATATCTCAATCTTCTCGAACATAACAAAATATGCAGTTTCATATAAAAGATAAAACATGCAGTTCTATATCATCTCATGCGATTAAAATAACATATAGCTCAACAAACTTTCAGTTGGAAAGACTCACCTGGCGTCCACGTTAAATGCTCTCACTTGCAACCATTATCCTCTAACCACACCTACATCGGCACCCAACACAAAAGAGTGGATAAGTCACTCAATAACCCACTTAGCGGCCAAATCCCCGAGGCACTCAATAAAGTATCACCAACAGCACACAGATCGGACACGGGCAACCCGAATTCCGGATATGCCCTTCCGGAACCTTCTGGATTCCGCCACTTCTCTTTTCCGGATAATGACTCGACTTTCGGATTGCCGAAGGTTTACGGTACCGACTTCCGGATTCCCGAAGGTTTCTGGTACCGACTTCTGGGTTCCCAGGGGTTCCGGATCCATCCGAAAACTCTTCTAGTTTACTAGCCTGGATTCACCCGGATTCCTCTTTCCCGGATCCATCCGGAAATCATCCGGACATAGGCGATTTACTCCGGGTTCACGCACCCGACACGAAGAACTCCCTTTAATCACATCTCAAATCCCAACTCGGTCCACCACAGGCTGGTTTTCGGACCTTAAATGCATCAATCTATCAACCACCTCTTTACCCCACTCAGAACTCAACCAAAACAAATCCAAAATCCTCAAAGCTAAAAAGAGATTATGGAGGATGAGTATTACCTTGAAGGAAATGAAGATTCACACCTCCAGTGCTTCAGTTTCCAAGCTCTTCTTCCAAGATTGCAAGATTTCTCCACACCCATGAAATTCTCACACTAGTCGCTTGATAACGCCACTTTTTGGCGTTATTTTCAGTCCACAAACCAATGAGATTGGCTTGTGTTGAAGCAAAAAGGCGGAATTTTATGGTTTATCGAGTGAAATGTGCAGGTAATCCGAAAGAAGATGAGCATCGAGAAAAAGAAGCAAAAAAGAGTCCAAAAGAAGCCTAAAACGAAGCCCAACGGAAGCCCAGGATCCAAGCCAAAGATCCGCACCCATACCATGACCCAGGACCTGACCCGGAGACCTCAAAAAATCGCGTAGCCTGCGCCGCGGCCTGAGGCCGCGTGCCAGGTCGCGCAACCCTCTGTTCCAATTCTATATTTTGGTTTTTCCGGATTTTAGGTCATCACTTGGACACGTGCGACGGCAGGCCAGAAGGGGGCGATTTTCAGAGGTATTTCGCAAACTTTTGAGCCACGATAGAGGACCGATTGAGGAGAAGTTCACGACGAGAAATGGATTAGAGCCGAGAGAAGGGAGTTCATCAGTACATTCTTCACGTTAACGATCACGATGTTTACACACATTATTTCCTTCCCTTTTCTTATGTTTTTGTCCACCACCAACATGAACTAATCTTTAAATGTTGGGGGTTGGTTTGAATTTGGTTTAAGCTTATGAACATGTGATTTGAGATTTTTATCAGTTTTCCTTAATTAATGAAGCATGTGATTTGGGTTTTAATGCTTTTGAGTCTGGCCAACCTTCATCTGATTTGTTTGTTATCAATTAAGTTCGAGAGAGTTAATTGCTAACTAGAATTAGAATTGCATGCCTAAGGTGAGAAATTTGATAGAGATATACCAAGTAAGCCTTAGTCCCGTTGAAATCTCAATTTTAATGTGTTTTGAATTCCTTAGGTTGAGATCGAGAGATAAAACTTGTGCTTTCAAAATAAAATCCGTGGTTGCTTGAGAAAGAACAACGGTGATTTTAGAGATTGAGTATTCATTAAAGGGAATAGCTGGTAATTGTTTTGAGTCAAGTGGTTATATGTGAAAACCTTAGGATTTCCAACCCTCAACTGTTTTCTCTATCCAAAGTTCCCTAAGTTGTTTCTTGTCTCGTTCTTGATTTACTTCCGCGCAATTAATTATTTTAATACCAACAACTCAAAATTGTGACCGTTCAGTTAATAGATCTTATAGTCACTGTGATACTTAGTTCCTAGCTTCCTGTGTTCGATACTCGTACTTTTGTACTATTACTTGATTTCGACACCGTACACTTGCGGTTAGATTTAGGGGGGTGTAAACCCGCCTATCAAGTTTTTGGCGCCGTTGCTGGGGAACTAGTTGCAACTGATAGCACTACCAGCTATAAGCGCTATTACATTGAACATTTTTTTTCCTTTTGTTATTTCGTTTCATTACTTTCAGTTTCTGGATTGCTAATCTTTAATTCCTTTCCGTTTCAGGTACTAACTGGTTTATGCTAAGGAAAACCCAGGGGAAAGAAATCGAACCGATCCATCCGGAAATCGAAAGAACCGCCCGTCAATTACGAAAAGCATCCAAAACTCAAAGGCAATTGAAGATGGGCGACGAAGCTCCTCCTGAGAGACGTCCTATGCGGTCGTTTGCCAATCCGAATGTGGCAGCCGCACGTATAGGGGTCCAACCTCCCACTACTGGGGGGAACTACTTTTAGATTAAACCGAGTACCATCGTTATGGTACAACAGAATCAGTTCAGAGGAGCCCCAACAGAAGATCCTCATGCACATCTCCGTGCATTTGAGAGGATATGCAACACGTTCAAGATCAATGGGGTGGACGAGAATGCAATCAAGCTGAGGCTGTTCAGTTTTTCCCTCAAGGGTAGAGCTGAGATATGGATAGAGAGCCTACCATCGGATCAGATCACTACATGGGTAGACCTGAAAGCTGCCTTCCACCAGAAATTCTTCCCACCGGGAAGAACTGCTCAACTGATGGCCGATATCACCCATTTTTCTCAATGGGACCAAGAGACACTATACGAGGCATGGGAACGGTATAAATACATGTTGAAAAAGTGTCCTCATCATGGGTTACACGGTTGGGTCATCATCCAGACGTTTTTCAGTGGACTCCACCCACAATTTAAGAATGACATCACAGCTGCGGCGGGTGGTGCTCTCATGAATAAAACGTATGAAGAAGCAGTTGATTTGATCGAAAACTTAGCCGACCATAGCTATGCCACTCCACGATCTTCTATCAGACGGGTAGCTAATGTTCAAGAATCAGAGGAGTTGAAGGTGATAAAAGCTCAATTAGCTGCTATCACAAACCATTTGAAGGGAGGTAGTCCAGAAGTGTTCCCCGCTTCTCAAGAACCTGAACAGGTTCAATTTTTACAGAACCGGAACAACCAGCCAAGGAACGACCCTTTCTCAAACACCTATAATGAGGGGTGGAAACGACACCCCAATTTCTTGTGGAGTCAACCACAAGGGCAGCCGAAAGAGACCATGGGGCAGCAACAACAACAATACGGTAATTCTTCTAACTATTCTAATTCCTCTCAGTCTAACAGTGTTTACCGTCCTCCAGGTTACAACCAAAGGAAATTCAACGAAGGACCATCCGTAGAGAAGAAAATGGGGGCTGGAGGATATGATGATGAAATTCATGTCCAAGATGGACAACACGGTTGAAGGATTAGCAAGAACGGTGAGTACAGTAAAAGCAACAACTAATCAGAACACTGCCTCCATCAAACTCCTTGAACGGCAAGTGGGGCAAATTTCTGAAGCCTCACAAAACCGAGCCCCCGGAACATTTCCGAGTCAACCCGAAAGAAAAATCCGGGAAGAGTGCAAAGCCATTCATCTGGGAAGTGGCAAGGAGCTGATCAAGGAACCTACACGAGAACCTTCATCAAAGTAAACCGATCCCAAGGGACAAGACATTAAGATCATAGAAGTGGATGATAGGGAAGCCGATGAAGAGGCTGTGATGAAGGAAAGCCCAGAGGGTGAAGAGAAAAAGAAGGAGCAACTAAATATCCCAAAGCAACCACCGGTCAAGCCGGTAGCTCCAAAGGTGCCATATCCGAATAGACTCAAAGCTCACATGGAGGATCTTAACTTTGCTAAATTTGTTAAAGTTTTTAAGAAACTGCATATTAACATCCCTTTTGCAGATGCGTTGGCACAAATGCCCTCATACGTGAAGTTCTTGAAAGACATCCTCTCCAACAAGAGGAAGACTGAGGAGCATGCAACAGTTGCACTTACTGAAGAGTGCAGCACGATCATCCAACATAAGCTTCCCCCGAAGCTTAAGGATCCAGGGAGTTTTACCATCCTTGTTCATATGGGAAATCTTTGTTTTGATAAGGTATTATGTGATCTAGGAGCAAGTATAAATTTAATGCTCTTGTCAATTTTTAGGAAGTTGGGTATAAGAGACTTGAAGCCGACGGCAATGACACTTCAGTTAGTCGATCGATCAGTGAAGCACCCACATGGCATAGTTGAAGATGTGTTGATTAGAGTCGGTAAGTTCTACTTTCCAGTTGATTTCGTGGTCCTAGAGATGGATGAAGATAAAGAGGTCCCGTTAATATTGGGAAGACCATTTCTGGCCACGAGCAAAGCACTTATCGACATGGAAGAAGGCGAGATGACCTTAAGGGTTGGCGGCGAAAAAGTAACATTCAAGCTGTTCGAGAGTGTAAGAGGTCGAGGTGAAGAGGAACCCGGTAATCACGGGAAACCAGATGGGGAAGAAACTGCGGAAAACCATAAGTGTGGGCGGTTCGATTCCGCAGATACCGAGCCAAACTGAGGGCCACATAGTCGTGCCACGACTCTAACTGCGGTGCTGGGTGGGAGGCAACCCACCGAGGTTTGATCTCTGTCGTTTTTAGTTTACGTTCTCTAGTGTGTTATTAAAAAAAAGAGGAACAGAGACTTACGCGGGCTAGGGCGCATGCTCATGCCGCGGCCCAAGTCGCGCAAGCCTCTGGATGGCTTTGTGAACAGGGACTTACGTGGGGTATCCTGCGGGCTCAGGCCGCGGCCTAAGACACGCGGTTTCCCTGACGCTTCTAGGGCTTTTCTCGTGCAGTGTTTGTCCCATTCTTGCTTTATGTCATTTCTTTTCTTTGCTTTCTTCACCCTTTTGCTTCCCTTTTTCTGCGCTCTTTCTCCATCTTTTCCGGTTTCTCTCAACTAATATCTCAATGTTTCAAGAGACTCACCTTCTTTCTTCAAGACCAAAGGTATGTACTCTCACTCGTGTTTATTTTGGTCTTCGTTACTGCTATGTGGTGTAAGCATGTTCCCCTTTCCCTAATTTTTTATGCTTCCCCAATGTGTGCTTTAAATATGTGATTAGGAATTTTGGGGAAGCACAAATGGGGAAAGATGTTGGGACTCATCTTTTAGTGCAGGAATAGCCAAACCTAAGTTTCACTTAGGTTTGGGGTTCGTCGAGTTATTATTCAATGGCACAAACCATTAAAATTTTTAGATGTATGCACTAGGAGCTTATGTGGCTACGTGACTGTTGGTTGAGATGCATGAACTAAGAGTTTATTTTATTGGCATTCTGCATGCATGAGAATTGAGGGTTATGTTTGCACGTACACGTAAAGGAAAGGAGATGCAACCAAACCTAAGTTTTACTTAGGTTTGGGGTGCCTTACTTTTCAACATCTACACACTCACATTTACCCCTTTGCAAACCTCGGTCTTACCGAGGTTTGGGGTTGGCTTTATTTGACAAACCTAGGCCACGGCCTAGGTTTGGGGTGGCCATATTTGAATAACTCTGGGTTCACTCTTTGATGTATTGTGTTAATGCTTCATCCTTCCTGTATGATAACTGTAATAACTGCACAATGATACGTGTCACATCTGTGTATTGCCTACGCCGACACCTGCACATTGGGGACAATGCGTGGGTAAGGTTTGGGGTTGCCCAATCGGGCCCACGTATATGCACGTAGATTTCCTGCACATCTGAATGGTTAGATCATATGAGCTAAATTTTTATTTTGGATAATTGAGACCGACCATTGTGGGAAGAATCTAGTGATAGTAACGTGACCATTAGGGAAGGACCGGGAAAAAACATGACTAGGGACATTAGTGGAGACCACCCCAATAGCGAGATTTGAGCCTAAATGACGTTTTTCACTTCGAGGGATTTAAACACTTAATTCGTATACACTTTTTCGAATTCCTTGTCGTGATTATAGAATGATCTCGCTATAATATTGCATTGAGTAGCAAAGACGACAATCGGGATGTTGGGTAAGGGTATAGTAGACCATATTGTGTGGACCTTAAGAGATGATTCCAGGCATTGTGTGCACTTTTAACCCGTTTTTATCTATCGTCCCTTTTGACCCATTATGTGTGTACCCAAAACCCCTTTGTAGCCAAACACTCACCACTTGTTCATTTCAGACCCACCATTAAACCCTAGCCAAAAGCCTTAACCAACCCTTATCCAAAAGTGTGTCAATCAGAGTCGGTAATGAACAGCAAAAGATAGAGCAGAAAAGAAAAAGTACAGGCCAGTCATGAAAATAAATTGGGTCATTCTAACCCAAGAGCTAGAAAAGAGGGCCCATGCAGCCCCAATCAAATAAAGAGGGCCAATGATGCCAAAAAAAAGTAGTTTAGATAGTATCTTCAGCAGATAAATAAGAGAGTCAAAGCGACTCCAGCAGTGACAAAGAGGGCCAAATGAAAGAAAATGAAGCCAGGATAGTTCAGAACTGCTAATGGTTGACACACCGAGAATTTTTGATCCGCTTACCCTTCGTTTCTTAGACATGACCCTAGCCCCGTTACAACCCTTGTAAAGACCTGGATGATCTTCTGGAAAATGTGATTAGGGTATACGACCACCTTTACCTATAGTCCCTGTCTTGCTACTTGACTCCTTTCTGAGATCGAATTTTTGGACATATGTGCGTCTTTCATTAGAGTTGTCATGTAATTATCGAGTATCATTGTACATAACTTCCTATACATGACAACATGTGCGACAACTTAGGTTCGAGTGAAATGAGAGTATCCCGTGAGGCAGGGTCGAGGCGAAATGTTTTCCCTAGTATGTTTGGACCTAGTACGACCTTAATGTAATTGGTGCAGTCACGAGTTCAACTCACAATGGAAGGCCATAGATCAAACAGAATAAGAAGGAGGCGAGGGTGAGATAGGAATTCACGGGTATGGGAAATCACCAGTGCATTACGTGGTACCGATTGGGAGTTGTGCAATTATTGTTTCACTGATATATGCTTTTATTCTCGTTTATCGCTAATTTGTTTGAGGACAAGCAACGCTCGGTTTGGGGTTGTTGATAACGCCACTTTTTGGTTTATCGAGTGAAATGTGCAGGTAATCCGAAAGAAGATGAGCATCGAGAAAAAGAAGCAAAAAAGAGTCCAAAAGAAGCCTAAAACGAAGCCCAACGGAAGCCCAGGATCCAAGCCAAAGATCCGCACCCATACCATGACCCAGGACTTGACCCGGAGACCTCAGGAAACCGCGCGGCCTGAGGCCGCATGCCAGGTCGCGCAACCCTCTGTTCCAATTCTATATTTTGTGTTTTCCGGATTTTAGGTCGTCACTTGGACACGTGCGACAGCAGGCCAGAAGGGGGCGATTTTCAGAGGTATTTCGCAAACTTTTGAGCCACGATAGAGGACCGATTGAGGAGAAGTTCACGACGAGAAACGGATTAGAGCCGAGAGAAGGGAGTTCATCAGTACATTCTTCACGTTAACGATCACGATGTTTACACACATTATTTCCTTCCCCTTTTTTATGTTTTTGTCCACCACCAACATGAACTAATCTTTAGATGTTGGGGGTTGGTTTGAATTTGGTTTAAGCTTATGAACATGTGATTTAAGATTTTTATCAGTTTTCCCTAATTAATGAAGCATGTGATTTGGGTTTTAATGCTTTTGTGAGTCTGGCCAACTTTAATCTGATTTGTTTGTTATCAATTAAGTTCGAGAGAGTTAATTGCTAACTAGAATTAGAATTGCATGCCTAAGGTGAGAAATTGGATAGAGATATACCAAGTAAGCCTTAGTCCCGTTGAAATCTCAATTTTAATGTGTTTTGAATTCCTTAGGTTGAGATCGAGAGATAAAACTTGTGCTTTCAAAATAAAATCCGTTGTTGCTTGAGAAAGAACAACGGTGATTTTAGAGATTGGGTATTCATTAAAGGGAATAGCTGGTAATTGTTTTGAGTCAAGTGGTTATATGTGAAAACCTTAGGATTTCCAACCCTCAACTGTTTTCTCTATCCAAAGTTCCCTAAGTTGTTTACTGTCTCATTCTTGATTTACTTCCGCGCAATTAATTATTTTAATACCAACAACTCAAAATTGTGACCGTTCAGTTAATAGATCTTATAGTCATTGTGATACTTAGTTCCTAGCTCCCTGTGTTCGATACTCGTACTTTTGTACTATTACTTGATTTCGACACCGTACACTTGCGGTTAGATTTAGGGGGGTGTAAACCCGCCTATCACCGCTCCTGATGAAAATGAGGTAAAATGATGGTTTTGGGGTTTTAACCTTATTTCCCATATTTACACCAAGGTCCTCCAAATCTCATCTTTCACACCTTAGCCACCATCTTCACTTTATTTTTCCCACTAATCACGCCACTTCATTATTTATTTCAAAAAAAGAATCTGGTTATTACAACATCCTTGTAACACCCTCAAAATTGGAACGAGCCACTAACTTTAATTTCAATAAAATAACCAAAAGTAGATAAAATCATTTCTACAAATCGTTCCTGAAAGTACCTCAGAATTTAAACATCATAATTTCTACAACTAACAACTTAAGACGGGCATTTAACATCACAAGTTGCTACTCCCAAATGAATGCGGAAGGTTCACTAATCAAAATCACCTCTCGTGCACTCTACTAGCACTCGCCATTTCACAGTGTAGCTAAAGCTACTCCCAACATGAGTCTGTTGCACATGCCGACAAATAAAAAGGGTTAGGCTAACGCCTAGTGAGTTCAAGCATTTTATCATGACTATATAAATTCATAAATCGAGAGGGATGTAGTTTTAGTCATGATTTCAAAAGAGTTTACTTTAAATGCAAATCACCCATTTTCCAACTCATACAATTCCCATGCTGAAATATTTAATATAACATGATTCTCAAAATGATTTGCATTAAATATGAAGACAATCTTATTTCCAAGAATACGTATTAGACGATGGCAACGCCACGTAAAACATTTCTTTGCGATGTAAGCTCAAGCCCAAAACTCACCCAAAATGTGAATAAACATTAAATTCCCAAATGGTGTAAACATGAGTAGAACTCCATTATTCAAAACATCCCAACCAGGATTATACATAATACATTGCCCATAAGTCATGGAAAACAATCCATTAAAACATATAATTACGTGACCGAAAACATGGATAAAAGTAATTACCCGAAACAACACCTTTCGGCGACGGGGGAGACCCGCTTACCACGCAAGTGACGGAACACAAAAGTAAGCCACTCGACAAGTTGGTAAAGCCAAACGCTTAACAAGACATATAACGGATGCATGAGAATGCATGAACTAAGAGTTTATTTTATTGGCATTCTGCATGCATGAGAATTGAGGGTTATGTTTGCACGTACACGTAAAGGAAAGGAGATGCAACCATGTTAGCTTCAATCTTCCTAATCATAGAAGTAGTTAGAAGTAGTGAAAAATAGGCTAAGTGAAGAAAGCCTCTTACAGAGGCTCTGCCGAACTTACCGAGAGATCAAGGTCAATAAGCTACAGAAGCTAAAGAGGCGCCCTACAGAAGCTCTGTCATACGCGCAAAGAAGACCAAAGACTCGGAATCCGGTGAAGACTGCTCTTCTAAGGACCAAACCGCAGAACCTATGTGGCACTTCACAGAGCCTGTGCGGTCTTCAACAAAGACTTAAAAGATATTTATAATATCTTGCTACTGTTACAGGACATGTTCATCAACTTGCATGGTAGCATGCCCTGTCCAACTGCAACGTGTCAAACTCTGGTTGGATTCAATAGGGCTTAGTACATAATAGACGTCTGCTGCATTAAATGCAATACATCACGTCCAACTGTTCATGCCATCCGTCCAACTATTCATACCGTCCTTTGTGAATAGTAGCACATGCTTTATAGTCCCCTTAGAGTAGTATATAAGGAAGACTCATGTTGAGTTCTTCCTATCCATCTATCCATCGATCGATCAATCGAACAATCAAGAATTCAAGAGAGAAAAACATCACAAGAACACATAGCTTTAAACACTTTGAGAGTCATATCTGTTTTAAAAGCTTTTCTTACTCACTGTTCTTGAATCTGTTCTTAATATATATATTCAGTAAACTTTGAGATATTATTTCCTGTTCACTGTTTATTTATATTATGTTCTAAATCTATCAATCATATCTGTTAGTTATTCAAATACGCTTCCGCATCAAACATAAATTCGAACTAATAGACCTGACAATCTTGTATAAGCAAAACGGGAACCAACAATTGGTATCAGAGCAAAGCTTGATTTTCAATATCAAGTGATCCTCGTTTTTACAAGATTAGTGATAGAAATCATTTTTTTCTATTCCTCATCTCTAGGTTAAAACTCCATTAAAGTGTACTCTGAAAACTGTTCAAACCCAGAAAACTTTCCAGATCTTCAGACTCATACTTTTTAATCATACTATCTTTTCAGAACCTTAACAATTACAAATACAAATAACTTCTTTACTGCTGGTTCACTCACCAAGCCTCCTACTCTCCTACGAGATGAGTATCCTCAATGGAAAATAAGAATGGTTCATTTTTTTGAGGGTACTGAAAAAAATCTAGTACAATATCTTTACAACCTTCCTCCTGTTCCCATGATAGCAGTACCACGAGTACCAGCTACTGCTGAATCTCCAGAAATCCCTGAACATAAAAAACCAAAGCCAAAAGAAGAATGGTCAAATGAAGATAAGGCAGAAGATGAAGTTGCACATAAAACAAAAAGAATCCTGATAATGGCTATCCCCAACGAGCTTTTTCAATCCTTAGATGCATGCAAAACTGCGCAAGATCTTTGGAAAGAATTAGAAAGACAGTTGGAAGGGGGTGCTAAAACACAGAAGAACCGAAGGGCACAGTACATAAATGAATATCATGCATTTAGAGCCTCTGCAACATAATCTCTGCAAACAACGTACGATAGGTTCAACTCTCTCATAAACAAATGTAGAAAGTCTGGCATTCACAGAACCTCGAAAGAAAATAACGTCATGTTTCTAAAGAGTCTGAATGATGAGTGGCTTCAACTGTCTATGTCTTTACAAACAAACCAAGATCTAGACTCATGGACACTCTCTGATCTCTATGGAACACTAGCTGCACAAGAGCCTCAAATAGCACAGGCTAAAACAATAGCCATTGCACCATACGCATTGGTTAGTAAATCAACAGAGGCTACAGAGAGACCAAGAAATGAGAGAGCAACAGAGGAAAAGAAGAAGGAGAAGAAGAAGATAGTGATGGTTGATAGCGAAGAAGACGAGCTAATAGAGGAAGAAATAACTCTTGCGTCATTAGCTAAATCATTGGCTCTATTGACAAGAGAGTTCAGAGGTAACCAAAGAAATTTTGGAAATGACAGATATAGCAGAGACAACCAGAGAGATAGAAGAGATGATGAAAGAAGAGAAGAATCAAGTGACCGAAAGAGGTCTCTCAACAGAAGTGACCGACAGAGGTCGAGCGACAGAAACTGCAGAGGAAATGGGCGACAGAGGTCAGATGACAAGGTAGGCCACACACAAGAATGCTACAAATGTGGTAAGCCTGGTCATTATGCAAACGAATGCCAAACAGAGAAAAGTGGAGACCAACAGAAGTCCGACGATCGAACTGGAAACACCTCCCAAGGTTGCTTCAACTGCGGCAAGCCAGGCCATTTCGCAAAAGATTGCAGAAGTAGACAAAATCGCCCACAAAAGGACTCAGCTTTTTACAAAAAGAAGGCTGAATACTATGCACAAAAATCCCTAATGGCAAACAAAGGGCATTCTGAAGCAAATAAGGAGGACTTCGAGTCAGACTCTACCTCTGATGATGAATTCACCACCAATGCCCTATTCTGTGGCATGGCATAAGTCGACTCGGGCACTGACAATGAGGTATCCATTTCAAACTCTACCTCTTGTATTAAATATGTAGAAAATGATTCAGTTAGACTTAACATTGAACTGATTGAACTCAAAGAGATAAATGAAAGTATTCAGAAAAGACTCACCTTTAATGAGAGAGAAGTAAGGCTTCTCACTCAAGAAAAAGCCAAATTTTTTGAAGAAAAGGAAAGAGTAGAAAAATATTGGAGCAAAAATGTAGATCCTTTAAAAAGGCAAATTTCTGAATTAACCTCTGCTTTAAAAGTCAAAACTAAAGAGCTTTCAGTTTCTAGGAGTGAAACAACTGACATAAGAGCTCTCAAAGAATACTTTCAAAAAGAGAGAGAGGTACTTTGGCAAGATCTACTCAGAAGAGAGGTTTTACTTAAAAACTATAAAGATGCACAGAAGGTGTATGAGAAAGTAAACTCACAAATAGGAAGACGAGGTATATGGTACGATGATATTACTCTAGGTGTTGAAGGCAAAAGACTTAAACCTCTGTCTTCTCTGTTTGTGATAGGAAAAACAAATAAACCAATTTTTCCAAACTTACTCTCTGTAAGTAAAAGGGTTAAAATCTCTGAAGAACCTCACTTGAGGAAACATACGAAGATGATCAATGTGTGGTTTGAAAACACAGATTCATCATCTTCAACCTCTGTCAATAGAGGAATCAAACCAAAGAGATATCTGAAAACACAAGATCAGATTGGTATCTTTAAGTTTGGTAAACCAGAGACTCAAACACAGGTCGCTTTTGTCTGTATGATAGATGTCAAAAAGAAATTATCTGCAAAAGCTCCTAAGTTTAAACCCATCTTTTCAGAAGAAAATCTTAAAAGATCAATTGAAAAAGAAATTTTGGAAGTTTTGAAATCAAATGCTTTAGAAAATCTCTGTACATCTTCTATAGATCAAATTCTCGCTGAAGAGATCTCATCTGAAACCTCTGCCATCTATGAAAGTTTTTCTACAGAGGAAGAAAACTCGTACGATACATGCTCAGAAAATCCAGCCTCTGTCGAAAGAAATGACTCAACCTCTGTATATGAGGACGATTCATCCTCTGACGACTCAGAGACTGATTCTAAATCAGGGATAACTCACTGTGACACAGAGGATGTTAAATTCTCCTCTGATGTTCTTAACAGAACAATTTCTCCAAAAGAGAAAATCACAGAGATACCTATCTGTCCAGATTTTCTAAAAATGTGTATACAAGTCAAAACCTCTACAGAGCTTGATAATTTGAAAAAGGCCTCTGAAAATCCTAAAAGCTCAAAATTTTCAAAACCTTTAAAGCCTGAAGCTAACAAATATCTTTCCTCTGTGACAGTGAAGACAGACGTTCACCACAGAAGAGACTCACAGAAGGCAGGACCTAAACAAGATTTTTGCAAAAAACATTATAGTATTCATAGATCTTCTTGTAATAGGAAATCTAATGTTAAGAACGAATGTAATGCCTCTGTGACTCAGTTCAATGAATTCAATGAAAAGTTCAAACAAATCACGTCTCATATTAAATACTGTCATTGTTTTGATCTTATGTTCAGATTAAAAAATCACTTCTCAAGTCCAGATTGCTTACTCTCCACTAAAATTCAAACTCCAAAGTCAAAACCTAGAGAGATACAATCTGATCTTTCTACAAAAGATAAAATGTATTTCAAGAATGCTAAGGCAAACTTAAAAAATTCTAACAATATTGGACCCATATGGATATGGGTACCTAAGTCTCTGTGATTGTCTTACAGAAGCGGTATGTGCCAATTTGGTATCTTGACTCCGGATGCTCAAGGCACATGACTGGCGACAGAAGTTTACTATCTACGTACAAAGAAACACACGATGGTGGATCTGTAACTTTTGGAGACAACAAGAAGGGACACATCAAAGGCTATGGAGTCATACAGAAGGAAAACGTCTCTGTATACAAAGTTGCATATGTGAACGGCCTTAAACACAACCTACTCAGTGTAAGTCAACTCTGTGATACAGGATTTAATGTCTTGTTCAAAAGGACTTTCTGCTCTCTGCAAAGTGAAGACACAGGAATGGAACTTTTGCGAGCCGAAAGAAAAGGTGATCTGTATCTGATGAACTTTTGTTCAACAACCAAGGACAAAGTTTGCCTTGTAGCTTGCGAAAGTAAAGAAGCCTGGTTATGGCATAACAGGTTCTGTCACTTGAACTTTCACACCTTGGATAAATTGGTCAAACTTGATCTAGTTAAAGGTTTGCCTAATGTTAAATTTAATAAGGATCACTTGTGTTCTACCTGTGAGATGGGAAAACTCAGAAGAGCTTCCCACAGAGGCAAAACAGATGTGTCGTGCACTAGGCCTCTGTACATGCTTCATGTCGACCTCTGCGGTCCTATTGCCATACAGAGCCTAGGTGGCAAGAAATATATACTTGTCTTAATTGATGAGTATTCGCGCTTCACATGGGTTGAATTTGTTCGAAAGAAATCGGATGTTCCAATCATCTTGATTAATCTAATGAAAAGAATCCAAGTTCTTTATGAATGATGAATGCAGAATACAGAAGTTAAGAAGTGACAATGGCACAGAATTTAAAAACTCTGTCATTGAAGCCTATCTTTCTACAGAAGGAATATCACAGAACTTCTCTGCCGCACGCACTCCACAGCAGAATGGCGTAGTCGAAAGGAAGAATCGAACGCTCGTGGAGGCCGCAAGAACTATGCTATCAGCATACGGATTACCGATGAACTTTTGGGCAGAAGCAATTTCTACCGCTTGTTACACACAGAATCGGTCAACCATTGTGAAAAGACACATCAAGACTCCTTACGAACTGATCAACAAAAGGCGGCCAAACATCAAGTTTTTCCATGTGTTTGGATGTAAATGCTTTGTTTTAAACGACAGAGATACAAGAGGAAAGTTTGAAGTAAAAGCTGACGGAGGAAAATTCATTGGATACTCTGCCACTTCCAAAGCCTACAGAGTATACCTTACAAGATCTCGCAAAATCGTAGAAAGTATCAATGTTTCTTTTGATGATTCATTCCAGATGACTTCTGAGCAAATCCGTTCAGAACTTGAACTTAAAAGAGAAACCTCTGGCATCTCGCAAACGAAAGAAGACTTGAATCTTCTATTTTTAGAGTTGTTCCACGATGACATTGATCCTTCTGTTGGAACCATCAGAGTTTCTGAAGAACTATCCTCTGTTGGAAAAAATCCCACAGGTATGACTCTAATTGGTCCAAATAATGCTTCATCTTCTTCTATAAATACTACAGATGCAAATGCCGTAGAAGAAAATGCAGAAGATGAAACATCAAGAAAAACGACCACAGAAGCTGCTGAAAAACAAACTCCACAATCCACAGAAGAACCAATTACAGAGGTAATTGAGGACCAAGACTATACGTCCTCAGAGGAACAAACTCCACCACCACTCATACCAATCATTCCACAAATGATAGAATCTTCTACCAAGGTAAGAAGAACGTCAGAGGAAACAAGAAAAGATGCCTGGATTAACAGAGGTACACAACCAAAACCAACTCCCAGTGCAACCCACACATCTAACTCCGCAGGTCTAGTTGCAGAAGGAGTTATTGAAATAGAGCAGCACAGCTCGATCCAAACCCAACCCAACCAGCCAGAAGTCACTCTTTCGACTTCTGCGCCCACAAAAACCGGGGAATCCATTCCTAGGGAGTCTCCTCAAAGAGACTCACCTATAGTTCGTGATCAATCGCCCCAGATCACAATAGAACACCCTACAGAGGTGTTGGTCCCGAAGGCCTATACAAGTTTGTAGAAGGGGGGGGGTGAATACAAACACACAGATTTTACTTTTCTAAATTGTTTATTGATAAATCATTAACAATTTACAGCTTGTTGCGGAAACAAGATTAAGGATAAACCTAAATCTAAACAAGTTGGAACACTAAGGTTTCTTGCACTAAGAGAGATAAGGAAATTACTAATAATAACCTATCTGAGATAAGAGATTTGAACTTGTCCAGAGTTAGCAAGTTACTTCAAAAGAAGTGAGTTCATCTCTTTATATACTGCATGCATTTAATGCAAATCAGTATATACTTTACACGTATCATCAGCTGGTTGGTTGCATGTCATTGACTTTTGATGACAACCTTAGTAGCCGTATGGATGAATAGTGTAGTATCAGAGTGGTTGTACGATTTCAGATTTTCGGAGGTTCTTTTCTGACATTTCGTACGGAGGCGTGCAAGGGTGGTTAAGACAAAAGTACTTTGTACAGAGGACTTCATGATCAGCTTTCGTTGATTCAGCGATTATCATTTTCTATTCAGCGAATGATAAAGTTCAGCGATAGCTGAAGTCTTGTACTTGATACTTCACGTTGAGTGGACAAATCTGAGTCTTCGCTGATCCGCATCAGTTCATTAGGAGACTTGTCGCTGGTTCTTGAGCTTGATCTTCGACTTCAGCGTAGAACCTTTGTTGACGTGAAACTTGTCTTCAGGGATCATAAGTAAACAACTAACTTATCAGCGATCATCATAATGACTGAACAGACTCAGAGCATTAATGTTGAACATTGTTCGCTGAATGTTTAATCTAAAGAGCGAGAGTTCCTATCAGCGGTACTGTAAGATCTTAGTACTTATCAGCGATAGTGAAACTCTGATACATATTGTTTACTTACAATTTTCACTAAGTATATAAGAGAGGGTCATTATAAAATCACTGAGGGTTTGGATCAACAATCTCCCCCTATTTGATTATGGCATAGCAACAAAGAAAATTGCTATTTAATGAAAACATAAGGATAAAAAGAACTCATAAAATATTTGTCCCTTTTACTGTTTTCTGGGATCTTTTCAGTACTTATGGAGTAAAGTACGTTCGCTGAAATCTTTCTTTAAAAAATTGAATCAGGTTACAATGAAGAACAGAAAGATTACAAGTACAAGCGAAATAATTTACAAGTACAGAAGGATAACTGATAAAATAGAGAAAAAGGAGATTATATCAGTTTTCAAAGGGCTCTTCCTTAATGAGAAGTTCATCAAGGGTCTTTTTAGTGGGGATCATCCAGTCAGGGACATTTACTCCTTGATTCTTTAACTTCAGAGCAGCTTCAAAAATCAAGGGCTTTAGGTGTCTAGCTTTGATGTCGCGTCTGACTTCACACCAGTGTACGAGATCTCTGAGTTGTTCGATGGGAGCGATGTGGAGCTCAGAGACACGTTGAAAGTGAGGATTTCCATCATAGTCTAAGAAGAATATACCATATGGATCACTTATCACTGTGCCAGGGATGAAAGTTTCTCCAGGTAGTAGGGAGGTGTCAAGCATTGAAAGATCAGCATCAGGGCCAAGAACTTCAGCACGAGAGAAACCAATACCTGTTTCATTTCGAATGATTGGACCTGAATCAGAAACTTTCTTCTTCTTAGCAGAGGCTTTCTTCGGTTGAGGAAGAGTAGGAGGAATATCCACAGCAGATGAAAGCAAGTCGATCTGTTTGTTTAAGATCATCTCAACATGGCTTTTGAATTTTGAGCGTGATCCCTGAATGGCTAATTTCGTTTCTAACCATTCAGAGAGACCAAACTTTTCTAATGAAGCAGCATAGAAGGTTTGCTTGGTTTTGTCATCTCTGTAGACATCCACTTCAACAACAGGAACATCAACGTACATTTTTCCTCTGATGTTGCCTTTGATTATTTTGGATGGTCTTGATCGATAGGTCAGCATTTGTTTAGCCCATTCCAAAGTTGTATCAGAGACCTTTGTCTTTTCTCTAACGATTTCTTGAGCATCATCCCAGAGCTGACGTTGAACATCAATGGGAACTCTTTTCAGCTTGGGGTCTTTGATTGATCGTTGAGTAAGCTTGATGGCGTATTCTCTGTCTTTCTCTTCAGCTTCCTTCCTTTCAGCGATAAGGCGTTCAGCTCTAAGGTGTTCCTGGTATTCAACTTTGGAGATTTTGAACTTTGGAGGAACTGAAGGAGGTTGATCACGCCTTAGAATGATTTGCTGATCCTCGAATCGTTTTATTATTTCCTCTCTTTTCTTTTGTTCCTCTTCACTTAGCTTTTGAGGAGCTAAGGAAGGTCTGCGTTTGTGAGAGAGAGTATGTTCCTCAGGTTCATCAGTCTCAGAGATCAAATCCAAGACTGGGATTATTTCTTCAGCGGCAGCTGGTATTTTTGGTGAAGTCGCAGTTGTGGAGCCTTCAGCGATATCCTCAAACAGGGGAGAGGACTAGTTGAAACAGAGCGATCTTACCAGTAAGAACTTGGGTAGAAACAGATAGAGAAATTGTTCAAGTGTATAGGCTTGGGTAGAGGAACTGATAGTGTATGATAGAGGAGGGATGGAGTAAGAGATGTTTAGTGTACCTGACAAACCGGCTTTTCAAGCAAGATCGTCAGATTGTCATCTTCAACGACGCTTTTGCCTTTGCCTTTCTCAGCTCCAGAGGCTGAGGGCTTTGTCTTTGTCCGCTCCCCTGAAGGTTCATTTATCCAGATCCCCTTAAGAGCTTTGATCCTTGGGGCAGGTTTGACGATAAAGAAATCATCGTCATCTTCGTCATCATCATCATCATTCTTCTTTGGAGAAGAAGATGGTTCATCATCAGGGATGTCGACGGCTTCATCATCTTCTGCTTCGGATTCTTCAGCGTCTTCTTCGAGTTGCTCCCCCTCAGATACAGAGGCGAGCTTCTCGGTTCCCTCAGGGTTTTCATCTCCCTGAGGTCCAGCGATAAGATATTCATTCTTCTCTCCCCTGATAGATTCATCATGGGAAAGGTCTTCAGCGCTCTTCTCCTCGGTATGTTCAGCGCTCTTTTCCTCGGGATGTTCAGCGCTCTTCTCCCCCTCTTTCTCATGATTTGGAGAGGAATGGGTAGACTCAGCATTTGTATTTTCTCTGTCTTCTTGGCCAGAGATTTTAATACAACTTTCAATCGCTGCTAATCTGTCTTCAAGGCCAGATATAGCAGGAGTGATCGTCTTCAGCTCTTTACGATCCACCGCTGTGAAAGTTTCCAATACAGGGGCAGGGGCAGGAGCAGGAGTATTTGCCTTTTTGACCAGCGTCTCGATCATCGTCTTCATAGAACCAACGTCGGTTTTTACAGAACCCAAGTCGGTCTTGACAGCTGACATATCCCCCTCGAGATGTTCAACCGATGTTTTCAGCTTTGTAACTTCGCTGGACACGGTCGAAACTGAGTTTTTGAGGCTGGTGTAGTCAGTGTAGATGTCAGAGAGTACTTTGGCAAAATCGCTGAGCGTCTTATCAAGGCCCTTAATGTCATCTGTGGAAGCTTTCTTCTCCACCACCGTAGTTAGCTTTGTCAAATTCTCTCTAGCATTTGTTACAGCTGTAGAGTTGTTGGAGAGTGTGGTGGTGAGATCGGTCAGCTTTGTTTCCACGGACTTCAGAGACTCGTTGATGTCTCCCAAATTAGGACCTGTAACAGATAAAAACTTGTGAACAGAGGAAAGCTCAGAAGTTTGGGGTTTAGTCACAGTGTATAGGATTTTATGTGTACCTGCAGGAGGGTTTACGAACTCGTCAAAAATGCGGGTTCCTCAATAATGTTCCATATCTTCCTCAAAAGTACGGTGAGGTATGGTGATTTCTGCAGGTCCTGTCTTCATCATTCGTTGAGAAGCGTCAGCGGTGGCTTCTGGAATGATGGCATCTCCAGTGTTCTTTGGAGGAGTGTCCAAGTGAGTAGAGGGAGAAGCGAAGGATAAGAATTGGGTTCGGGTACTGAGTTCAGCGTTGGATTCACTGAAAATCGCTTCATCAGTCTTTGGAGAGACTGAAGGAGGTTGGGTAGGTTCCAAGTTTCTAACCTCAGCGTTTAGAGACGCTGAAGCCGGGATTGAAGGGATGGTTTGAATGGGTGTGGCAGAGCGTACCACATAACTTTCCTTCAGCTCTGCAGAATGAGCTGAGGAGTCTTCAGCAGGAGATTGCTGGGGATGCTCCTTGGTTTTCTTGATCCTTTTGGAACCAAGTGGGATTGAAGAGTGTTTCCTTTTCTTAGAAGGAGAGGAATGTGTGGCCGGGGTATCAGCGATGGGTATTGTCGCTGAAGGAGCCACGGAAGTCGAAGAATTAGGGTTAAGAAGAGAGAGATGGGTAGAGAGACGTACCTCATTGTCGACAGGTTTGAAATCGAGCACCTTAGGGACAACCTGAGAAAGTTTCAGGTCACCCTCTTGAGGATAGCTGTCCTTCAGGCCATATTGGAAGATGGCGCTGATGAAACGGGGGTAGGGAACCCATGCAGGTCTGTCAGCAGCAGAATCTACTCTTTGTACTAGGTCATCATAAATGATAGATGCCCAGTCAATATGTAGACCTTTCAGCAGTGCGTATCCCATAGCCTGCTGAGGTTGAGCGGCTTGATCAGAGGAGCCGGTCTTCGCTGTCATGCAGCTGATCAGGTGTGCGAAGATAAAATTCATCTCGCTGGGCATTTTGGACTTCTTTATCAGCGTCAGCTTCTTCTCGGGCTTCTTGTCCCTTCCAGTTTCCCAACTGTAACCCATTGCGTCGAGGAAAGCAATGATTTCTTCTCTGTCAGCATGCTTCTTATGGTCAGGGAATGGAACAAACGGTTTTTCTTTGGTAGCATTGGGAAAGTTCAGGGCTTTTCGAATGATTGCGGGGGTTATCTTTATTGTGCCATACTCAGTATCGCTGAGTATGCAGTCAATAGTTTTGGAGGGATCTTTGGCGGATGGTAGCTTAGAGTGTCTGGCAGAGTACCAGAACTGGGATAGCAAAAGCTGACATTTGTAGGAGGTGTGATTGTCAGGGCTGTTGAGATGCAGCTATTCTTAAGGAAATTTACAGCATCATCCAGATGTGTAACTTGCTTTCGAGGAGGAAACTCGTAAAGCGCAGAGAGGTTGTTTATCTTGGTCCAGTCAAGTTGATCCATAGAGAACTTAACCTGTGGAGCCATGATGATATCCACTTCCTCAGAGTCAGTGGAGATGGTCTCAGCGGTAACATTGATCTTTGAAGTTGCCATTTCTCTGTATTATCAGTTCAACCAAAGATGTTAACAAATAAGAATTGTCTTAATATGGAAAGAATTTCCATTAAGATGGTTCGAATTTTGTCCATTTCATTCAGACAAAAATGTCTTAATGAAGATTAGGGTTTTTCATGATTTTTGAAACGAAATGTAAAACCCCTAGTCTTGTATTCCAGTTTCTAAAAAAAAACTGGATACGAATGAAGAACAAGTTTAAGATTAAGATTTAAAACTTGAAGAACAACCATGAAATGGTTGTGTTCATAAAACCATGAATGAAATGATTTTATTTTTAAGAAGTTATTTTGTTTGATCTTGTTTAAAACAATGATAAGATCAGAAACAAGTTATCTGCATTTGAAAAAAATAAGAACATATTAACCTTGATGTTTGTTAACGAAGATGATGAACAGTTCTTTGAAGATTTGAGAGCACAAATGCAACAGAGGATTCTTTCTTGCGGAGGAAGATTTGATCGCGTAAAAGATAAAATATAAACCAAGAGTTGTTTATATAGAGATTTTAGAGAGAGAAAACCTTGAGCGGGAAAAGGTTTTCATCATGACACGGACACGTGTTTGCATTTGATTGGAAGTTTGAACGAAACGTGCAAATGTGTGTCAGAAAGAAATCGTGCCGGGGTTTATCCGTTGCAATGACATCACAACTGTCCTTTCATATTCTTGGTTTTCTCTGAGGTTTTGAAAAAACTCAGGGAGTCTTTGAAAACATGAAGCACTGAATAGAAATATCAGTGAAGGTTTTAAGAAATTTCAAAAAAGTCGCTGTTAAGGAAGAGATATTCAGCGATGCATTTGTTTTGAAATCTTGCATTTTCATGCGTTTGTCAGAGAGAGAAAACATACCTGGATATCAGTTTAACCAAGTTTATTCAAAGAGAAGATGATTGAATAGGTTATACGAGTTGATTTTATCCTATCGCTGATTAATGTGAACCGCTGAAGATTTTACCCTTCAAAGTTCAGCATTCCAAGCTCGCTGATGAGAAAGTTGAATCTTGTCTCATCAAGAGGTTTGGTAAATAAATCAGCTAACTGATAATCAATTGGGATGAAATGAAGTTCTATATCACCATTCATCACATGATCTCTGATAAAATGATATCTGATTTCTATGTGTTTTGTCTTTGAGTGTAGCACTGGATTGTTTGCTATAGCGATGGCACTAGTGCTGTCGCAATAGATTGGAATTTTTGAGAGCTGAAGATCATAGTCTAGTAGCTGATTTCTCATCCACAAGACCTGAGAACAGCAGCTTCCAGCGGCTATATATTCAGCTTCAGCTGTGGAAGTGGACACTGAGTTTTGCTTCTTACTTGTCCAACTTACCAGCTTTCCACCCAGGAGCTGACATCCTCCTGTGGTGCTTTTCCTATCCATTTTGCAACCTGCAAAATCACTGTCTGAATAGGCGGTTAGATCGAATCCTGAGTCTTTGGGATACCAAAGGCCTAGATTCGCTGTACCCTTAAGATATCGAAAGATTCGCTTTACAGCTTTCATATGAGATATCTTAGGTTCAGCTTGATATCGTGCACACAAGCATGTTGCAAACATAATATCGGGTCGGCTAGCTGTAAGGTACAATAGTGAGCCGATCATCCCACGGTACAGCGTGACATTGACAGGAACACCCTTTGTGTCCTTATCAAGTGTCAGCGGTGGTGCCATAGGGGTTTTCATAGCTGAACTTTCAGTTAAGTCGAATTTCTTCAGCATATCTTTAACATATTTTCCCTGATTTATAAAGGTTCCTTTTTCAGTTTGCTTAATCTGAAGACCAAGGAAGTATGTTAGTTCACCCATCATGCTCATTTTATACTCATCTTTCATTCTATCAGCGAAACGAGTACAAAGCTCAGGGTTAGTAGAACCAAATATAATGTCATCAACATATATTTGAACTAGAATGATATGACCTTTCACTTTTCTAAAAAATAGAGTTTTATCAATCTTACCTCTCTCAAATTGTTCAATATGGAGATAAGTAGAGAGAGTATCATACCATGCACGAGGAGCTTGCTTTAAGCCATAAAGTGCCTTGTCCAGTTTATAAACATAACCTGGACGCTTAGGATCTGAGAATCCTGGAGGTTGTTCCACATAAACTTCTTCATTCAGCTTTCCATTCAGAAACGCTGACTTAACATCCATCTGATGTACAATGAAGTTTTTGTGTACAACATATGCTAAGAAAAGACAAATAGATTCAAGTCTTGCTACTGGAGCAAATGTTTCGTCATAATCTATGCCTTCCTCTTGTCTGTATCCCTGAGAAACAAGACGAGCTTTGTTGCGAGTTACAGTACCATGTTCGTCCAACTTGTTTCGATAGACCCATTTAGTGCCTATCACCGTTTTGTCAGTTGGTCTACGAACGAGTTTCCAAACTTTGTTTCTTTCGAATTCAGTCAGCTCTTCTTGCATAGCGCTGACCCAGTTTGGATCTCTAAGGGCATCATCTATTTTCTTTGGTTCAGTTAAAGAAATAAAGTTAACAAATAAACAAATATTACCTGCACTTCTACGAGTCTGAATACCAGCGTTTGGATCACCAAGAATTTGATCGATTGGGTGATTTACAGTCCATCGCTGAGCCGGAGCATACGTCGCTGACTCAGTCTGAACTGGAGAAACTGAAGATGAGGCTTCAGCTACTTCTGGATTATCAGCTAAGAGAGGAATGTTTGCATTTGTCACTTCATTCACTGATTGCTGAGAAATAGATGGAATTTCTGAGACATTTGGATCAACTGCAGGTATAGTGTTTATAGGAACAGCTGAGACCCAAGATGTTTCAGCTTCACTATTCTGCATGTTTGGAATGATAGTGGGACTATCATCTTCTACTGGATGAGCATGAGGAGTGGGAATATCTTCTGAATCACCGAGATGAGAAAACATCCATTGATTCAGTTCTTCTGTATCAGCGTTCGGTTTAGAGTTCGCTGAACGGGATTCGTCAAACGTGACGTGAATAGTTTCTTCTACAGTTTGTCTTCTTCGATTGAAGAATCCGAAGGCTTTGGAAACTGAGGAGTATCCAAGAAAGATTCCATCATCAGCTTTAGGATCAAACTTTCCAAGGGCATCTCTGTTGTTCAGTATGAAACACTGACATCCAAAGATGTCAAGAAAGCTGATTGAAGGCTTTCTCCCATGAAAGAGTTCATAGGCTGTCTTTTTGAATCTTTTAACTATCAGCGACCTGTTTTGCGTAAAACAAGCAGTGTTGACAGCTTCTGCCCAAAACTGAGTAGGCAGGTGAGAATCGATGAGCATTGAACGTGCAGCTTCAATAATTGTTCTATTTCTTCTTTCAGCGACTCCATTTTGTTGCGGTGTTCTCACTGACGAAAAGTTGTGAGAAATACCCTTACTCTCAAGGAAGGAATCAAGAGAACCGTTTTTGAATTCAGTTCCATGATCACTCCTTATTGAGCGAACGGTCATATTGTTCAGAGTTTCCATCTTCCGAACAAAGGTGATGAGTTCTTCAGGGGTGTCACTCTTAGAACGGAGAAACATTACCCAAGTGAAGCGAGAGAATTCATCAACTATGACCAGCGTATATTTCTTTCCAGCGATGGATTGTTTGTTAACAGGGCCAAACAAATCCATATGGAGTAGTTGTAGAGGAGATGACACTGAGGAGACTTGCTTTGACTTGAAGCTTGCCTTGGTCTGCTTCCCTTTTTCACACGCTGAACATAATGACTCTTTGGCGTATGAATGCTGAGGTAGACCAGTGACTAACTCTTTGGAGGAAAGAGTGTTCAGTGTCTTGAAATTTAGATGCGAGAGCCTCTTGTGCCATAGCCAGTTAACATCAGAAGATGCCTTTGAGAAGAAACAGGAGTTCTCAGTGGTTGTTGAGTCCATGTTTATTACATAAACATTTTCCAAACGATAACCGCTGAGAGCTATCTTCTCCTTTTTGTCAGAGACAAAGCAGGATTCCTTAGTAAAAATTACTTTGTTATCCATGTCGCAAAGCTGACTGATGCTTAGAAGATTATGCTTCAGCCCTTCAACATATGCGACTCTTCTGAAGGAGGTTGTACCATTTGAAAGTACACCATACCCTCGGGTGTGTCCTTTTCCATTTCCACCGAAAGTCACAGAGGGACCCTTCTCTTCCTTGTATTCAGCGAGCAGGCTTTTCTTACCAGTCATGTGTCTAGAGCATCCGCTATCGAGATACCAGATACCCTTCTTAACCTGCAATACAAAGGAAGATTAGTTTTTCTTGGGTACCCACTTAACCATGTATACACGTTTGTCAGTGGAAGTAGTTGGAATGGAAGGTTCAGCAGTCTTCGCAGCATTTGAAGATTCAGCTTTGTCTTTCTTCACTTTGGTTAATTTCTTAACCTCAGTGGTAGAATTCACCTTGACCTGATTTGCACCATGGTTGGTCTTCTTTGCCTTGGAGGCAATCTTCACCTTAGCTATCTTTTCAGCTTTGGTGGCTGTGGGGCACTTACTAGCAATATGATCAGTGAGTCCACAGTGATAACATTTCCTATAGCTAAAAGTAGTTCTAGGACCATTTGAATGCTGAGCTTTTAATTTCGAATTAGAAGTGCCAGCACCAAGTAAACTATTGGCTTTAGAAATGGGATGAACATTCAGTTCTTCAGATTTCTTACCAAGGACATCCACTCTGAGTCTAGGAGTAGATCGCTGAATAGATCCAGAGATCAGCTTTCTAGATCCAGAGGGGTAGGTCACTGAGGCTTTAGAAGCATTCAGCTTTGGTACTAAGGTACCCTTCTGAGGATTTTGATAAATAACAATTCCTTTACCTTTGTCTTTAGAGACAGAGGTAGGTTTTGAATAAACCATTTTCTCCTTACCTTTTGAGGAGGTAGGAGTTTCCTCGGGGATTTGTGTAAAGGACGAGGAGCACTGAGATGATGAAGTGTCATCGACTGAGGATACGAACGTTCCAAATTTAAGCATTGAACGTTCAGTGGTTGGTTTAGGAGTATCATATTTATAACCCAGACCACGTTTATCACTCAGAGGAATCTGAGCCTTAATTATCTCAGTGATCTTTGTTGAAGAATTACACCATCCTTCAACAGTAGCTTTTTCAGCCTCTAATGCAGCGATAGCTTCTGCTCGTTCGATTTTGACTAGCTGATCTAAATATACTTGATCTTTAAAATCTTCTTCAATTTCAGAAAGCTTTTCTATTTGAAGGTGGCACTTTTTAAGCTTTTCAGCGAGATCAAGATTTTGGTTTTCAACCACAGTTTTGCCGTTCATGGCTTCGTATAAACTTCTAGTCAAGAGATCGATCTTACGGAGACTATCAGCTTCATCAATATTTGCAATATTGGTAAAGAAAGAAGGTGATACCTGAATAGCAGAGGTTGAAGTGGAGGGAATGTCTGAACTTTCTTCCTCTTCTTCAATCTTGGCCATGAGACATTGATTTGTTTCATCATCTTCAGAATCAGATGATGATGCTTCTTCATCAGAAGCAGCCCAATCATAGTCAGCCATCAGGCCTTTTCCTTTCTTCTTAAAGCTTTTCAGATTCGCATATTTGTCTTTCAGCTTTGAGTATTTGTCATCTTTATTCCTTGGAACAAAGGATTTCTTTGTAAAAGCTGAGGGTCTAGAAACTTTCTTAGACCTGCACTCGTTAGCAAAATGTCCTATCTTTTCGCAGTTAAAACAAGTAGCAGTAGCCTTATCAACAAAAACTGATGATTTAGGCTTGTCAGCTATGGAAAGAGGTTTGTTCTTTCTAAACATTTTCTTCTTGGCAAATCTCCTGAACTTTTTGGTTAGGAGAGCCAAGGATTCATCATCTGAAAAATCAGAATCTGATGAACTTTCAGAGTTACTCTCTAACTCAGTGATAGTGACCGAGGGTCGCTGAGTAGAAGGTTCCTCTGAGATTAAAGCAACAGGGGTGCTTTTGGAATCTTTAACAAGATTCTTCTTAAGATGGCTCGATTGCTCATGATTCAGCAACGTGCCATATAAGGTAGCAAGGGTCATTGATCTTAGATCCTTTGACAGCTTGAGACACATGGAATAATTGTCCCAGCTTTCAGGTAAACATTCTAGAAACTTTGTCAGCACTTCAAAGCTAGAATATTCCTTACCAACAGTTTTCAGATCTATAATTAAACAATTAAAACGTTGGTGGACTTCAGAGAGAGTTTCATTCTTACCAGAAATGAAGCTTTCGTATTGTCTTACCAGGTTGATCTTTCTTGAGTCCTGGACTTCAGACGTTCCTTCATACTGAACACATATTGTGTCCTACATGGCTTTTGATGATTTCAGGTTCATGACAGAATGGTAGACTTCGTCAGGAAGAGCCATGGATAGTATGGATCTGGCTTTTGTATCTATAGCCACTTTCTTCTTATCTTCGTCAGTCCATTGATGGATTTCTTTAGGTACCAGCCTTTCTGGAATAGCAGGTCTATTCTCAGTGCCTGGAACTGCAGCGTCAAATCTTACAGGGATGAATGGACCATTCTCAATATAGTAAGGCATAGTAGGGTCTACACCTTCTAAGAAGAGTGTCATCCTATTTTTCCATAAGTTGAAGTTATTTCTGGAAAATCTAGGGGGTTTTGCAAGAGAACCATTGTCTATATAATTTGTGTTTGTATTGGTGGCCATTTTCAGATAATAGCAAGGAAGAGAAATATCTTAGATTAGATCTTGTTTATGAGATTAAACAAATCTGCTCTGATACCACTTGTTGGTCCCGAAGGCCTATACAAGTTTGTAGAAGGGGGGGGGGGGGGGTTGAATACAAACACACATATTTTACTTTTCTAAATTGTTTATTGATAAATCATTAACAATTTACAGCTTGTTGCGGAAACAAGATTAAGGATAAACCTAAATCTAAACAAGTTGGAACACTAAGGTTTCTTGCACTAAGAGAGATAAGGAAATTACTAATAATAACCTATCTGAGATAAGAGATTTGAACTTGTCCAGAGTTAGCAAGTTACTTCAAAAGAAGTGAGTTCATCTCTTTATATACTGCATGCATTTAATGCAAATCAGTATATACTTTACACGTGTCATCAGCTGGTTGGTTGCATGTCATTGACTTTTGATGACAACCTTAGTAGCCGTATGGATGAATAGTGTAGTATCAGAGTGGTTGTACGATTTTAGATTTTCGGAGGTTCTTTTCTGACATTTCGTACGGAGGCGTGCAAGGGTGGTTAAGACAAAAGTACTTTGTACGGAGGACTTCATGATCAGCTTTCGTTGATTCAGCGATTATCATTTTCTATTCAGCGAATGATAAAGTTCAGCGATAGCTGAAGTCTTGTACTTGATACTTCACGTTGAGTGGACAAATCTGAGTCTTCGCTGATCCACATCAGTTCATTAGGAGACTTGTCGCTGGTTCTTGAGCTTGATCTTCGACTTCAGCGTAGAACCTTTGTTGACGTGAAACTTGTCTTCAGGGATCATAAGTAAACAACTAACTTATCAGCGATCATCATAATGACTGAACAGACTCAGAGCATTAATGATGAACAGTGTTCGCTGAATGTTTAATCTAAAGAGCGAGAGTTCCTATCAGCGGTACTGTAAGATCTTAGTACTTATCAGCGACAGTGAAACTCTGATACATATTGTTTACTTACAATTTTCACTAAGTATAAGAGAGGGTCATTATCAAATCACTGAGGGTTTGGATCAACAAGAGGAATTCGTTTCCTCTGCCACACACACTCAACTAGGACCAACACTTCTTTCAGAGAGAAGTAGTGAGCACAAAGACGAAGAGACTCTAGACAAGTCTCCGAGTCAACAGAAGAACATTCCGACACCCACCTCTGGAGTGGGATTGGACACTGTTCTTCACAGAACTTCTGTAGAGATTGAAACTCAGGTTTCTTCTCGAAGATCAGATGGAAATCCTTCCACCCCCAACGTACAATCAAGGGTGAACGAAGGTGTCCCAGGAGCAGGGACTCACTCTGGAGACGAATGTGTTCCTCCAGAGGTTACACCAGGGACACAAGTATCAAGGGATGAGTTCCAAACCCTTGTCACCTCTGTGAACCAAACCATGAAAGAGTTGCAAAGCTCTTTCACATCTTTTGCAGAGAAAACATCAACAGCCTTGCTGAATTTGAACACCAAAATGGACAATCTGTCCACAGAGGTGAAAACAGCCATCACAGAGATGAAATCTTCTGCGCAAACAACTGCAACAACTACAGCCACTTCTGCTGCTAAAGATTTTGGAATTACCGCAACTTCTGCATTCAAGGAATCAGTAAAACATTTCCTTGAACAAATGAACAAGCAATCCAACAAATCACAGAGCATCACACCCGCAGATCTACAGAAGGCTCTGCAAAACGTTCAAGCAGAAGCAATGCGCAACACAATACTGATGCAGCCTAAAGACTACATCACCAGAGCACAGCTAACAGAGCTCGGCCAAAATGTCATAAACCAGGTCACTGAAGTCATTGTCTCCTTCACTACTGCAAATGCCAACTACGTCAAAGAGTTCAGAAAAAGTGTCGGCAGAATGCGCTTTAACACAGAAGCAGCGCTTGCAACTCTTTTCGGCCTCTGTGACGATGTATGTGCGAAGTTGATGGCCGCAGGAGCAGAACTACCAAAGAAACCCAAAGCTTCCTGCAGAGCAGAGGGTACTTCTGATAAAAGTCAGGATGATTCTGATAATGACCATCCTGGTCCATCAGATAATCCTGAGGGGGAGAATATAAGGGAGAAAGCTACGACCAGAGGAATACAAGCTCCACCAATCGCAGCAGAACCAATTAGTCAAGCCCCTCCAGAACAAACCCAAGATCAACAACAAAATCAACAGACCACAGAGACAACACCCATCTCTGTGGAATCAAGTCCTGAAGAAACCAATATTCCAGAAGCTGATCAGCATACCACAGAGGCAACAACCACCCCTGTGGTAATCAACTTGGAAAAGAGTCCTTCAACAAAATCAACAGAAAAACCCCAAACCATACCAAGAAGAAAGTCGATTGCCACCAAACCAAAAAGAGCAACGACCTCTGCGACCTCTGCTTTTTCTATTCTGAGAAAGATGCACAATACAATGACTGATCGAATGTCACAGAGAGAAGAAGAAAGGCACAGGTTCACATTAGCTTTCAAAATGGCAAGAAGATTCGATGTCCAATCTTCACCAACAGAAATAGAGCTCACAGAAGAAGTCACCAAAGAACCTCCAACAGAGGTTACAGAGCAACTCAAGCCAAAAGAACCATCGCCACAAAAGTCCTCTAAAACACAAGTGTCAAAACCTACAGAGGCAACCATCAAGCCAACAGAAGCACCAACCTCCAAACCTACAGAAGAAACAGGTTCTGCACCTTCAAAAGCCAAAGACAAGGGCAAAGCAATACTGACAGAAGAGCCCAAGAAAAATAAATCATTGCCCAAGCCTACAGAGAAATTGATGAAGAGCGCCTTTGATGCCTCCCAAACTCCAAAGCCTGAAGAAGTTGATTGGGCATATGGATTAAAGCCCCTGTCAGACATTCCACTTACTAGCAGAGCTGCAGAAGTTGTTCAACAGATGGAGAGTCTCAGAAGACAAGTACCACAACCTGGTCCAACACATGAAGAGATGGAAGAAGTGGTATACAAATACCTCTATAAACAAACCTTTCAGACCAATCATCCAACAGATCATGTGACAGATTCAAGGATCAGAGAAGAATTTGAGAACATCTTCACAAGGACAAAGCCAAGAACCAAAGCAGATGTCTTCTTAATCCACAAGATCAAAAAGGTAATCTTCTGCAAGTTCTCTTTTACAAGAACCTATCCAAGGGTCAGGTACAACCTTTACAAAGTCATAAGAGAAGACAATTCAGAAACCACCTTCGCTGGTGCTGACCTAAGAAATATCAATCCTTATGATCTACCTGACCTTCTGCAATGGACAAAGGACAACTACAACACAGAGGCAAACACCAGAGCCTATCAAGTATTAAGAAAAGCAATGAGGGAAAAGCTTCTGATCTTCAGTATGATAGATTTTCAACTGGGAAAGGATCTTGGTCTCAAACATCTAAATTTACGACCACCAGAAGATCGCTGCCCACCCGACGCCGTGCCCAACTCTATCATTACAGAACCAAGATTCGGGTTAGTATTTCAAAACCCACAAGGTGAAATCAAACTATTTGTGTGCATGGAGTGTCAGAAGTACGCAACTAATACTCTGAACAAGTTCAGAGCAAGCCTTGTAAAATACAGAGGTACAGAGAAAATGGATAGAGATGCTGCAGATACTTTCATCCGAGAGATTGATGCCACAATTCGCCTAAGAGAACTCTGCATCAGTTTCTACAAAGAGATCGGAAGAATCGGAAGAGACAACAGAATCTACAACGATTTCAAAGATGCCAAAATCTGATTCTCAAACCTCAAATCTCTGCAAACCATGTCAAAAGTTTATCTTTCATTGTACTCAAATGTAAAATGCCTCTGGCATATTTCTGAATGAAAGAACTTTCGAGGTATTGTTTAACCTCTGTGTTATCTAACTTAGCCTAACTAAACTCAAGTTAAATTTTTTATTTTTCACTACTTAGGGGGAGATTGTTAGCTTCAATCTTCCTAATCATAGAAGTAGTTAGAAGTAGTGAAAAATAGGCTAAGTGAAGAAAGCCTCTTACAGAGGCTCTGCCGAACTTACCGAGAGATCAAGGTCAATAAGCTACAGAAGCTAAAGAGGCGCCCTACAAAAGCTCTGTCATACGCGCAAAGAAGACCAAAGACTCGGAATCCGGTGAAGACTGCTCTTCTAAGGACCAAACCGCAGAACCTCTGTGGCACTTCACAGAGCCTCTGCAGTCTTCAACAAAGACTTAAAAGATATTTATAATATTTTGCTACTGTTACAGGACCTGTTCATCAACTTGCATGGTAGCATGCCCTGTCCAACTGCAACGTGTCAAACTCTGGTTGGATTCAATAGGGCTTAGTACATAATAGACGTCTGTTGCATTAAATGCAATACAGCACGTCCAACTGTTCATGCCATCCGTCCAACTATTCATACCGTCCTTTGTGAATAGTAGCACATGCTTTATGGTCCCCTTAGAGTAGTATATAAGGAAGACTCATGTTGAGTTCTTCCTATCCATCTATCCATCGATCGATCAATCGAACAATCAAGAATTCAAGAGAGAAAAACATCACAAGAACACATAGCTTTAAACACTTTGAGAGTCATATCTGCTTTAAAAGCTTTGCTTACTCACTGTTCTTGAATCTGTTCTTAATATATATATTCAGTAAACTTTGAGATATTATTTCCTGTTCACTGTTTATTTATATTATGTTCTAAATCTATCAATCATATCTGTTAGTTATTCAAATACGCTTCCGCATCAAACATAAATTCGAACTAATAGATCTGACAATCTTGTATTCACTTAGGTTTGGGGTGCCTTACTTTTCAACATCTACACACTCACATTTACCCCTTTGCAAACCTCGGTCTTACCGAGGTTTGGGGTTGGCTTTATTTGACAAACCTAGGCCACGACCTAGGTTTGGGGTGGCCATATTTGAATAACTCTGGGTTCACTCTTTGATGTATTGTGTTAATGCTTCGTCCTTCCTGTATGATAATTGTAATAACTGCACAATGATACGTGTCACATCTGTTTATTGCCTACGCCGACACCTGCACATTGGGGACAATGTGTGGGTAAGGTTTGGGGTTGCCCAATCGGGCCCACGTATATGCACGTAGATTTCCTGCACATCTGAATGGTTAGATCATATGAGCTAAATTTTTATTTTGGATGATTGAGACCGACCATTGTGGGAAGAATCTAGTGATAGTAACGTGACCATTAGGGAAGGACCGGGAAAAAACATGACTAGGGACATTAGTGGAGACCACCCCAATAGCGAGATTTGAGCCTAAATGACGTTTTTCACTTCGAGGGATTTAAACACTTAATTCGTATACACTTTTTCGAATTCCTTGTCGTGATTATAGAGTGATCTCGCTATAATATTGCTTTGAGTAGCAAAGACGACAATCGGGATGTTGGGTAAGGGTATAGTAGACCATATTGTGTGGACCTTAAGAGATGATTCCAGGCATTGTGTGCACTTTTAACCCGTTTTTATCTATCGTCCCTTTTGACCCATTATGTGTGTACCCAAAACCCCTTTGTAGCCAAACACTCACCACTTGTTCATTTCAGACCCACCATTAAACCCTAGCCAAAAGCCTTAACCAACCCTTATCCAAAAGTGTGTCAATCAGAGTCGGAAATGAACAACAAAAGATAGAGCAGAAAAGAAAAAGTACAGGCCAGTCATGAAAATAAATTGGGTCATTCTAACCCAAGAGCTAGAAAAGAGGGCCCATGCAGCCCCAATCAAATAAAGAGGGCCAATGATGCCAAAAAAAAGTAGTTTAGATAGTATCTTCAGCAGATAAATAAGAGAGTCAAAGCGACTCCAGCAGATAAAGTAGTTTGCCAATCCGAATGTGGCAGCCGCACGTATAGGGGTCCAACCTCCCACTACTGGGGGGAACTACTTTTAGATTAAACCGAGTACCATCGTTATGGTACAACAGAATCAGTTCAGAGGAGCCCCAACAGAAGATCCTCATGCACATCTCCGTGCATTTGAGAGGATATGCAACACGTTCAAGATCAATGGGGTGGACGAGAATGCAATCAAGCTGAGGCTGTTCAGTTTTTCCCTCAAGGGTAGAGCTGAGATATGGATAGAGAGCCTACCATCGGATCAGATCACTACATGGGTAGACCTGAAAGCTGCCTTCCACCAGAAATTCTTCCCACCGGGAAGAACTGCTCAACTGATGGCCGATATCACCCATTTTTCTCAATGGGACCAAGAGACACTATACGAGGCATGGGAACGGTATAAATACATGTTGAAAAAGTGTCCTCATCATGGGTTACACGGTTGGGTCATCATCCAGACGTTTTTCAGTGGACTCCACCCACAATTTAAGAATGACATCACAGCTGCGGCGGGTGGTGCTCTCATGAATAAAACGTATGAAGAAGCAGTTGATTTGATCGAAAACTTAGCCGACCATAGCTATGCCACTCCACGATCTTCTATCAGACGGGTAGCTAATGTTCAAGAATCAGAGGAGTTGAAGGCGATAAAAGCTCAATTAGCTGCTATCACAAACCATTTGAAGGGAGGTAGTCCAGAAGTGTTCCCCGCTTCTCAAGAACCTGAACAGGTTCAATTTTTACAGAACCGGAACAACCAGCCAAGGAACGACCCTTTCTCAAACACCTATAATGAGGGGTGGAAACGACACCCCAATTTCTTGTGGAGTCAACCACAAGGGCAGCCGAAAGAGACCATGGGGCAGCAACAACAACAATACGGTAATTCTTCTAACTATTCTAATTCCTCTCAGTCTAACAGTGTTTACCGTCCTCCAGGTTACAACCAAAGGAAATTCAACGAAGGACCATCCGTAGAGAAGAAAATGGGGGCTGGAGGATATGATGATGAAATTCATGTCCAAGATGGACAACACGGTTGAAGGATTAGCAAGAACGGTGAGTACAGTAAAAGCAACAACTAATCAGAACACTGCCTCCATCAAACTCCTTGAACGGCAAGTGGGGCAAATTTCTGAAGCCTCACAAAACCGAGCCCCCGGAACATTTCCGAGTCAACCCGAAAGAAAAATCCGGGAAGAGTGCAAAGCCATTCATCTGGGAAGTGGCAAGGAGCTGATCAAGGAACCTACACGAGAACCTTCATCAAAGTAAACCGATCCCAAGGGACAAGACATTAAGATCATAGAAGTGGATGATAGGGAAGCCGATGAAGAGGCTGTGATGAAGGAAAGCCCAGAGGGTGAAGAGAAAAAGAAGGAGCAACTAAATATCCCAAAGCAACCACCGGTCAAGCCGGTAGCTCCAAAGGTGCCATATCCGAATAGACTCAAAGCTCACATGGAGGATCTTAACTTTGCTAAATTTGTTAAGTTTTTAAGAAACTGCATATTAACATCCCTTTTGCAGATGCGTTGGCACAAATGCCCTCATACGTGAAGTTCTTGAAAGACATCCTCTCCAACAAGAGGAAGACTGAGGAGCATGCAACAGTTGCACTTACTGAAGAGTGCAGCACGATCATCCAACATAAGCTTCCCCCGAAGCTTAAGGATCCAGGGAGTTTTACCATCCTTGTTCATATGGGAAATCTTTGTTTTGATAAGGTATTATGTGATCTAGGAGCAAGTATAAATTTAATGCTCTTGTCAATTTTTAGGAAGTTGGGTATAAGAGACTTGAAGCCGACGGCAATGACACTTCAGTTAGTCGATCGATCAGTGAAGCACCCACATGGCATAGTTGAAGATGTGTTGATTAGAGTCGGTAAGTTCTACTTTCCAGTTGATTTCGTGGTCCTAGAGATGGATGAAGATAAAGAGGTCCCGTTAATATTGGGAAGACCATTTCTGGCCACGAGCAAAGCACTTATCGACATGGAAGAAGGCGAGATGACCTTAAGGGTTGGCGGCGAAAAAGTAACATTCAAGCTGTTCGAGAGTGTAAGAGGTCGAGGTGAAGAGGAACCCGGTAATCACGGGAAACCAGATGGGGAAGAAACTGCGGAAAACCATAAGTGTGGGCGGTTCGATTCCGCAGATACCGAGCCAAACTGAGGGCCACATAGTCGTGCCACGACTCTAACTGCGGTGCTGGGTGGGAGGCAACCCACCGAGGTTTGATCTCTGTCGTTTTTAGTTTACGTTCTCTAGTGTGTTATTAAAAAAAAGAGGAACAGAGACTTACGCGGGCTAGGGCGCATGCTCATGCCGCGGCCCAAGTCGCGCAAGCCTCTGGATGGCTTTGTGAACAGGGACTTACGTGGGGTATCCTGCGGGCTCAGGCCGCGGCCTAAGACACGCGGTTTCCCTGACGCTTCTAGGGCTTTTCTCGTGCAGTGTTTGTCCCATTCTTGCTTTATGTCATTTCTTTTCTTTGCTTTCTTCACCCTTTTGCTTCCCTTTTTCTGCGCTCTTTCTCCATCTTTTCCGGTTTCTCTCAACTAATATCTCAATGTTTCAAGAGACTCACCTTCTTTCTTCAAGACCAAAGGTATGTACTCTCACTCGTGTTTATTTTGGTCTTCGTTACTGCTATGTGGTGTAAGCATGTTCCCCTTTCCCTAATTTTTTATGCTTCCCCAATGTGTGCTTTAAATATGTGATTAGGAATTTTGGGGAAGCACAAATGGGGAAAGATGTTGGGACTCATCTTTTAGTGCAGGAATAGCCAAACCTAAGTTTCACTTAGGTTTGGGGTTCGTCGAGTTATTATTCAATGGCACAAACCATTGAAATTTTTAGATGTATGCACTAGGAGCTTATGTGGCTACGTGACTGTTGGTTGAGATGCATGAACTAAGAGTTTATTTTATTGGCATTCTGCATGCATGAGAATTGAGGGTTATGTTTGCACGTACACGTAAAGGAAAGGAGATGCAACCAAACCTAAGTTTTACTTAGGTTTGGGGTGCCTTACTTTTCAACATCTACACACTCACATTTACCCCTTTGCAAACCTCGGTCTTACCGAGGTTTGGGGTTGGCTTTATTTGACAAACCTAGGCCACGGCCTAGGTTTGGGGTGGCCATATTTGAATAACTCTGGGTTCACTCTTTGATGTATTGTGTTAATGCTTCATCCTTCCTGTATGATAACTGTAATAACTGCACAATGATACGTGTCACATCTGTGTATTGCCTACGCCGACACCTGCACATTGGGGACAATGCGTGGGTAAGGTTTGGGGTTGCCCAATCGGGCCCACGTATATGCACGTAGATTTCCTGCACATCTGAATGGTTAGATCATATGAGCTAAATTTTTATTTTGGATAATTGAGACCGACCATTGTGGGAAGAATCTAGTGATAGTAACGTGACCATTAGGGAAGGACCGGGAAAAAACATGACTAGGGACATTAGTGGAGACCACCCCAATAGCGAGATTTGAGCCTAAATGACGTTTTTCACTTCGAGGGATTTAAACACTTAATTCGTATACACTTTTTCGAATTCCTTGTCGTGATTATAGAATGATCTCGCTATAATATTGCATTGAGTAGCAAAGACGACAATCGGGATGTTGGGTAAGGGTATAGTAGACCATATTGTGTGGACCTTAAGAGATGATTCCAGGCATTGTGTGCACTTTTAACCCGTTTTTATCTATCGTCCCTTTTGACCCATTATGTGTGTACCCAAAACCCCTTTGTAGCCAAACACTCACCACTTGTTCATTTCAGACCCACCATTAAACCCTAGCCAAAAGCCTTAACCAACCCTTATCCAAAAGTGTGTCAATCAGAGTCGGTAATGAACAGCAAAAGATAGAGCAGAAAAGAAAAAGTACAGGCCAGTCATGAAAATAAATTGGGTCATTCTAACCCAAGAGCTAGAAAAGAGGGCCCATGCAGCCCCAATCAAATAAAGAGGGCCAATGATGCCAAAAAAAAGTAGTTTAGATAGTATCTTCAGCAGATAAATAAGAGAGTCAAAGCGACTCCAGCAGTGACAAAGAGGGCCAAATGAAAGAAAATGAAGCCAGGATAGTTCAGAACTGCTAATGGTTGACACACCGAGAATTTTTGATCCGCTTACCCTTCGTTTCTTAGACATGACCCTAGCCCCGTTACAACCCTTGTAAAGACCTGGATGATCTTCTGGAAAATGTGATTAGGGTATACGACCACCTTTACCTATAGTCCCTGTCTTGCTACTTGACTCCTTTCTGAGATCGAATTTTTGGACATATGTGCGTCTTTCATTAGAGTTGTCATGTAATTATCGAGTATCATTGTACATAACTTCCTATACATGACAACATGTGCGACAACTTAGGTTCGAGTGAAATGAGAGTATCCCGTGAGGCAGGGTCGAGGCGAAATGTTTTCCCTAGTATGTTTGGACCTAGTACGACCTTAATGTAATTGGTGCAGTCACGAGTTCAACTCACAATGGAAGGCCATAGATCAAACAGAATAAGAAGGAGGCGAGGGTGAGATAGGAATTCACGGGTATGGGAAATCACCAGTGCATTACGTGGTACCGATTGGGAGTTGTGCAATTATTGTTTCACTGATATATGCTTTTATTCTCGTTTATCGCTAATTTGTTTGAGGACAAGCAACGCTCGGTTTGGGGTTGTTGATAACGCCACTTTTTGGTTTATCGAGTGAAATGTGCAGGTAATCCGAAAGAAGATGAGCATCGAGAAAAAGAAGCAAAAAAGAGTCCAAAAGAAGCCTAAAACGAAGCCCAACGGAAGCCCAGGATCCAAGCCAAAGATCCGCACCCATACCATGACCCAGGACTTGACCCGGAGACCTCAGGAAACCGCGCGGCCTGAGGCCGCATGCCAGGTCGCGCAACCCTCTGTTCCAATTCTATATTTTGTGTTTTCCGGATTTTAGGTCGTCACTTGGACACGTGCGACAGCAGGCCAGAAGGGGGCGATTTTCAGAGGTATTTCGCAAACTTTTGAGCCACGATAGAGGACCGATTGAGGAGAAGTTCACGACGAGAAACGGATTAGAGCCGAGAGAAGGGAGTTCATCAGTACATTCTTCACGTTAACGATCACGATGTTTACACACATTATTTCCTTCCCCTTTTTTATGTTTTTGTCCACCACCAACATGAACTAATCTTTAGATGTTGGGGGTTGGTTTGAATTTGGTTTAAGCTTATGAACATGTGATTTAAGATTTTTATCAGTTTTCCCTAATTAATGAAGCATGTGATTTGGGTTTTAATGCTTTTGTGAGTCTGGCCAACTTTAATCTGATTTGTTTGTTATCAATTAAGTTCGAGAGAGTTAATTGCTAACTAGAATTAGAATTGCATGCCTAAGGTGAGAAATTGGATAGAGATATACCAAGTAAGCCTTAGTCCCGTTGAAATCTCAATTTTAATGTGTTTTGAATTCCTTAGGTTGAGATCGAGAGATAAAACTTGTGCTTTCAAAATAAAATCCGTTGTTGCTTGAGAAAGAACAACGGTGATTTTAGAGATTGGGTATTCATTAAAGGGAATAGCTGGTAATTGTTTTGAGTCAAGTGGTTATATGTGAAAACCTTAGGATTTCCAACCCTCAACTGTTTTCTCTATCCAAAGTTCCCTAAGTTGTTTACTGTCTCATTCTTGATTTACTTCCGCGCAATTAATTATTTTAATACCAACAACTCAAAATTGTGACCGTTCAGTTAATAGATCTTATAGTCATTGTGATACTTAGTTCCTAGCTCCCTGTGTTCGATACTCGTACTTTTGTACTATTACTTGATTTCGACACCGTACACTTGCGGTTAGATTTAGGGGGGTGTAAACCCGCCTATCACCGCTCCTGATGAAAATGAGGTAAAATGATGGTTTTGGGGTTTTAACCTTATTTCCCATATTTACACCAAGGTCCTCCAAATCTCATCTTTCACACCTTAGCCACCATCTTCACTTTATTTTTCCCACTAATCACGCCACTTCATTATTTATTTCAAAAAAAGAATCTGGTTATTACAACATCCTTGTAACACCCTCAAAATTGGAACGAGCCACTAACTTTAATTTCAATAAAATAACCAAAAGTAGATAAAATCATTTCTACAAATCGTTCCTGAAAGTACCTCAGAATTTAAACATCATAATTTCTACAACTAACAACTTAAGACGGGCATTTAACATCACAAGTTGCTACTCCCAAATGAATGCGGAAGGTTCACTAATCAAAATCACCTCTCGTGCACTCTACTAGCACTCGCCATTTCACAGTGTAGCTAAAGCTACTCCCAACATGAGTCTGTTGCACATGCCGACAAATAAAAAGGGTTAGGCTAACGCCTAGTGAGTTCAAGCATTTTATCATGACTATATAAATTCATAAATCGAGAGGGATGTAGTTTTAGTCATGATTTCAAAAGAGTTTACTTTAAATGCAAATCACCCATTTTCCAACTCATACAATTCCCATGCTGAAATATTTAATATAACATGATTCTCAAAATGATTTGCATTAAATATGAAGACAATCTTATTTCCAAGAATACGTATTAGACGATGGCAACGCCACGTAAAACATTTCTTTGCGATGTAAGCTCAAGCCCAAAACTCACCCAAAATGTGAATAAACATTAAATTCCCAAATGGTGTAAACATGAGTAGAACTCCATTATTCAAAACATCCCAACCAGGATTATACATAATACATTGCCCATAAGTCATGGAAAACAATCCATTAAAACATATAATTACGTGACCGAAAACATGGATAAAAGTAATTACCCGAAAAAACACCTTTCGGCGACGGGGGAGACCCGCTTACCACGCAAGTGACGGAACACAAAAGTAAGCCACTCGACAAGTTGGTAAAGCCAAACGCTTAACAAGACATATAACGGATGCCGAGTGTGGCCACTTAAAACCACATCTAAATTGGGGAAACATCCTTAACATATTCGCACGTAGGACTTACACCATACCGTCGAAGCCTAACCGTGCCGCGATGTGGAAAACTATCGTCCCATCATCGGCATAATGACTATAACATATTCACACGTAGGACTTATACCATATCGTCGATGCCTAACTGTGTCGCGATGTGGAAAACTAGCGTCCCAACATCGGCATAAAGACTCTAGTTCTTATGGATCCATTGCATTACAAACATAACATTACATGACCCCAAATGAATGAACTAGCGCATTCAAAACATGTAATTCTCAAATAAGATGCATTAAATGCAAAACATAATCAAACTCCCAACATCGAGCTATCAAAATCGGACAAATGTCCCCAAGACCCAACGGAGTCAAAAACCGAGCCAAAATGCTCAAATACTCATTAGACCCATAAATAACGGTCATCATAGCTTAAAATGCATTTAAATATCGATTAGGTAAACAAGTACCACAAAATCCTTATTAACCCAAAACTCGACACAGTTAAACAAAAGGGTTTTCCCAAAAGGACTCATACCCTTATAATTTTCAAAATGATTGATGACACTAAAACGTGCATTCTCCCAAATGGTTTATAAAACCATTTACACTAATATGACTAAACCATTAAATAAACTTCATTTTGAGCAATAAATATTTTAAGGATATATTTATGATTTCTACACATCAAACATCCAAAATCCCAAATATGGGTGTTTTACCACATTTACCAAGTTAAACATTTCAAAGGTTAAAACCCACCAAATAACCCAACATTAGATAATTTTCATGTAAACACATAATTACTTGGAAAATAACATTTTTGGCATGTACAAAGTTTTCACAAAGCAACTTGAACTCACCTTGCTAGATTTAAGCTAAATCTAGAATTTCCCAAACGTAAGCTCCTTTGAAGCCTCTTGCATCTTCAAGCTAAAACCTCCAAAAACCTAGATCTATAAGTTTCCAACCACAACAATTAGATCTAATCATGATAACCATCCACCAACCATTTTACACCAAAATACCCACTTATATCAAAACCCTAACTTCAAAAAATGAAGAGAAGAGAAGATTACCTTAACCATACTTGAATCCACCAACTAATATACTTCTAGCATCACCAAAAGAACCACACACTCCAAATCTTCACAATGGAGGAAAGGGGTTGGGGTGAAACCCTAGAAATTGATGGAGAAGATGAAGTGGAAGATTTCCTTGAAAGGGTTAAGGTTTCCAACAATGGAGAGGGTTGATTTGGGGAAGAAGATGAAGAGGAGAAGGGAGGTTTAGGGTTTTCTTAAGAGAAAACAATTTTAGGGAGAGAGAGAGTAGGATTTGAAGTTGAAGGTGAAAACGAGAGGAATGAGGGAGATAGGGGGATTAAAACACAAAAATATCTCATCAGGCCTATCGCGGACGTCCGGATTGTCACCTTGCGGACGTCCGGCTCTAGCTGATCCGACACCCTCAATTTCTCTGTTGCTTCCGCGGATGATGTGCGGACTTCCGCACCATGCGGACGTCCGGCCTTATGCCTTGCGGACGTCCGTGAGTCCATTTTTTGTATTTCAAATTTTCGGAGTGTTACAATCTTCCCAACCTTAGAAGGATTTCGTCCTCGAAATATAAATCCCTAACAACCAAAGGCTAACTGACTCAACGCCGACCATGTTCCGATAACTTCCAACTGGAATCTAAATTTCCCCCCACACAATCTATTAAGACAAATCTTCCAACAACTTCTTACCAACGATGTCCCCTCAAGTACACTGTACTTATGTCCGGGAGGACACTCCAACCCCTGGAGTAATTCCCAATTAGACGACTTCGGTTGTCTCCCAACCTTAGCATGTTTCATACTCCCCGATTGCGGTCCAGCCTCTAAGTCAATCCAAGTCCTAATTAATACCGAGACCAATCGAATCTCTAATTCCAATTGTCCTCACCATCAACTGTCGTTTAAATCCAACGAGCCCTAAAAGACTCCGAGAATCCACCCCAACATAAAGCGTCAAACAGACAGGTTCCTTTACCACACAAGGAAATCATCCCTACCAAATCTACTCACCACACTCGAGTATCTTGGGGTTACTACGACCGTTACCAACATTTCTTTTAAAAATCGGACTACACCCTCCGAATATGCTAACGGTTTCCGACCTCGAACCCAAAAAGGTTGACACCTAGTTATAACGAGTTCCGTTCACCGAGCATTCCTACAAACTAGGGTTATAAACACGGTGTCTAAAGGGTCTTTCATGCGAAAATTGTCCAAGACCCACAACAGGGTTGCCGACAAAACGGTATACTAACCTCAAAATACGATGCCGCGAATCTAACCCTTCGGTTACAACAACTACATCGACTCTGCCATCGATATCATTCGGCTTATAGCCACAACACGTGTCTAGACACCCAACTCTCCATAGTCGAGGTTCAATACACACTTACTCTTAATCGAGGTTACTTAACCTTTCCAAGGTCCTAATGAGTTCAAGGTTTTCAAGTGAGTTATTTAACACATATGCCAATCAAAACTTTTTATAGAAGTTTTCAACACCAAGATTTTCATATCAAATTAACTGTACGCATATAAACTACTACTATCAGTTCGGTGTTGCGCGAAAATGAACACTCGTCCCACATATGAAAATTATATTGAAAATTATTTCATTGCAGTTCAGTTTATCAACAAAACGCAAAAGTATAATAAACAAGTTCTTCAAAACGAACCACTACAGTCCTAGTATGGATTGACTCATGACGTGCACGTAAGGTAACTGCTCACTTTAAATTGTGTGCAACAAAAAGTTTCGCACGTACTTCAAAAGAAGCTTGAACGACATTTGACTCTAAAATTCCTTTCTAACCATAAAATGGCATGGAACAAGGTTTACCAACAAAATTTGCGCGCGTAGGTTGTTTATTTTTATTTTACAAAATCGATGAAACGATTCATAACTACACTTTGGTCAAAACATAAAATGACTTGTGTAAGTTCCAAATTTAAAGATAAAAGCAACACGTTTTCATCATTTGAAAATGTTGACAAACATCATGAGGAAATCTCAAATCGGGGTATGCAAGCCAACTAGTAACACTTTTCCTAGTAGCTTTCTTGAAATGAAATAATCATGCATCAAATAGTTCACGACAAAATTTCAAAAGATGAAATTCTTTAAATCAGTTTCCAAAATTTTCTCATCTGGTTGTATAATGACTCATGAGTAAAACGTTTCTGACAAGGTGGCACCCATCAATGTGTTTTCCTAAAACTTAGGAGAAATAAGTGTTAGTAATTTGTTGACACCAAAAGGTTCAAACCTATTTCAAATCCCAAATTGCACCAACGGTGCGCATCAATGTTCAAAACATAAATATTTCCACGCTCCCTAGGTTTAAGTAAATAATTTTTCCAAAATCCTCCTCACGGAGCATTTTCATCAAAAGTTTTGCACCCGTAACACAAAACGTTAAAACGTCAATGCTTAAAAGTTTATTCGTCAAATACTCCAAATACACACTTTCTCCAAAACCAAAAAGGTTTACAATTTCCCAAAACATTCATCAAACCAAAATTGACCGACTGTCAACGACTCATACATTCGTGTTTTCAAGATATAACGTATCGTAAACCGTGCATGATTCCCACAACACTAAAACACATTTTGACCAAATGGCCATCGTTTATACAATGAGTTAATAAAATATTTTCACTCACGATTCGTTTATCAAAGTGTTGAGAAGCAATTGCTACCAGGCTATGTACACCCTAGTCGATATAATGCACTTACATGAAATGGGAATAAAACAATCAACTGACCGAAAGCGTAATAAGCAAATTATTATGAAATGCTACCAAAGTGTTCTTTCATGCATCACTTAAGTCACGTATAAATCAATCCATACACTGAACTATTTGCAACGAAATATATGTTAACACAAACCCTTGAAAGAGAAAATACGCGACACTAAAGTTCCAAAACTCATCCCTTTTTGGTCGCCTTATAGCATAAATAATATTTCTCAGCAAAGCCCAAGTGGGACAAAATACCCAACATGACTCATAATTTTTTTTCACATAAATAAATGGAGTATGCACCTTTTGAAATTGCACTCACACGACTCAAAACGTTTCAAAACAAAACTCCATAAATTCAAAGGGTTCAATGACCTCACGTCAATAAAATGGCACCAAACATTGTGCTTCCAAAAGTCAAATTGCTATAAGCAAAATCATGACTAAAATGCCAAAACCCCAAAAATTCCTTTCTTGTTGTAATACTATATATATAAACAACATTGACCAAAAAACTTACATTAAACAAAGTCTCCAAAACAGCTTTACATAGACATAATGGAAGATAACTTTCTTTCAAACTTTAACATATGCGGAGGAGATCCAATGTTAAAGTTATAAACCGTAGTTACTTGCCCAACATCTTAAACATCATAAAAATATGGAAACCACTGTATCCGAGAGTAGCGTTGGACAATATTAAAATAAAGCAAGTCCCGATGGAGTTCGCAACTCCCGAAATAAAATAATTTCATGCAGGTTCAAAACCCATGATTTAAAATCTTGAGTGTATGCTAAACATTTTCCAAGATTTGTAACACAATCCATGTAAGGATTTGAAACACAAGAAATATTTGATGATTTATTTAAAAATAAATTTTGTGCATAACTTAGTCGGCACTCAACGTCTCAACCCATACTCCTCCAATTCCTCCGGTCCACTATTGTCATCCGGGTGTTCAAACTTCTTAAGGCAAAGTTGGGACATTACACCAATTAATCTTACGGTTTTTTCTCGACTCAAAGTTGGTCCGATAAGTCTATGGTTCTAATCCAACCATCAATTTCGACCCAAAATGGCCCACTTAAAGCGATTATCATGCTTATCATCACTCCGAGTGACTAATACTAAAATCGTCCATCTATTCCAACGACTACTCGCTTAGAAACTTCTTTACTACCCCAACGGTCATCACATTAAAGTAGTTCAAGTATGCACATGTGACTAGTAGGTTCACCATAACATTGGCCAGGTGTAATTATGAGCGTACTGTACATGATTATCCTTGCTACCCTTGACGTGATTCTCGTTTCTAGCGACTCCATCAGCCTCAAGACATCCTATCTTAAAGTGCCTAGTTAGTGCAATTTCACTTCCATTTACTTAAAAGAACGCTAGTCTGAGTCTAGGTATTCAAAATCAATACCTAATTCTCTCAAACTTATGCTCTGATACCAACTTGTAACACCCTCAAAATTGGAACGAGCAACTAACTTTAATTTCAATAAAATAACCAAAAGTAGATAAAATCATTTCTACAAATCGTTCCTGAAAGTACCTCAGAATTTAAACATCATAATTTCTACAACCAACAACTTAAGACGGGCGTTACTTAACATCATAAGTTGCTAGTCCCAAATGAATGCGGAAGGTTCACTAATCAAAATCATCTCTCGTGCACTCTACTAGCACTCGCCACTTCACAGTGTAGCTAAAGCTACTCCCTACCTGGGCCTGTTGCACATGCCGACAAATAAAAAGGGTTAGGCTAACGCCTAGTGAGTTCAAGCATTTTATCATGACTATATAAATTCATAAATCGAGAGGGATGTAGTTTTAGTCATTATTTCAAAAGAGTTTACTTTAAATGCATATCACCCATTTTCCAACTCACATAATTCCCATGCTGAAATCTTTAATATAACATGATTCTCAAAATTATTTGCATTAAATATGAAGACAATCTTATTTCCAAGAATACGTATTAGACGATGGCAACGCCACGTAAAACATTTCTTTGCGATGTAAGCTCAAGCCCAAAACTCACCCAAAATGTGAATAAACATTAAATTCCCAAATGGTGTAAACATGAGTAAAACTCCATTATTCAAAACATCCCAACCAGGATTAAACATAATACACTGCCCATAAGTCATGGAAAACAATCCATTCAAACATATAATTACGTCACCAAAAACATGGATAAAAGTAATTACCCGAAACAACACCTTTCGGCGACGGGGGAGACCCGCTTACCACGCAAGTGACGGAACACAAAAGTAAGCCACTCAACAAGTTGGTAAAGCCAAACGCTTAACAAGACATATAACGGATGCCGGGTGTGGCCACTTAAAATCACACCCAAATTGGGGCAACATCCTTAACATATTCGCACGTAGGACTTACACCATACCGTCGATGCCTAACCGTGTCGCGATGTGGAAAACTATCGTCCCATCATCGGCATAATGACTATAACGTATTCACACGTAGGACTTATACCATATCGTCGATGCCTAACCGTGCCGCAATGTGGAAAACTAGCGTCCCAACATCGGCATAAAGACTCTAGTGCTTATGGATCCATTGCATTACAAACATAACATTACATGACCCCAAACGAATGAACTAGCGCATTCAAAACATGTAATTCTCAAATAAGATGCATTAAATGCAAAACATAATCAAACGCCCAACATCGAGCTATCAAAATCGGACAAATGTCCCCAAGACCCAACGGAGTCAAAAACCGAGCCAAAATGCTCAAATACTCATTAGACCCATAAATAACGGTCATCATAGCTTAAAATGCATTTAAATATCAATTAGGTAAACAAGTACCACAAAATCCTTATTAACCCAAAACTCGACACGGTTAAATAAAATGGTTTTCCCAAAAGGATTCATACCCTTATAATTCTCAAAATGACTTATGACACTAAAACGTGCATTCTCCCAAATGGTTTATAAAATCATTTATACTAATATGACTAAACCATTAAATAAACTTCATTTTGAGCAATAAATCTTTTAAGGATATATTTATGATTTCTACACATCAAACATCCAAAATCCCAAATACGGGTGTTTTACCACATTTACCAAGTTAAACATTTCAAAGGTTAAAACCCACCAAATAACCCAACATTAGATAATTTTCATGTAAACACATAATTACTTGGAAAATAACATTTTGGCATGTACAAAGTTTTCACAAAGCAACTTGAACTCACCTTGCTAGATTTAAGCTAAATCTAGAATTTCCCAAACGTAAGCTCATTTGAATCTTCTTGCATCTTCAAGCTAAAACCTCCAAAAACCTAGATCCATAAGTTTTCAACCACAACAATTAGATCTAATCATGATAACCATCCACCAACCATTTTACACCAAAATACCCACTTATATCAAAACCCTAACTTCCAAAAATGAAGAGAAGAGAAGATTACCTTAACCATACTTGAATTCACCAACTAATATACTTCTAGCATCACCAAAAGAACCACACACTCCAAATCTTCACAATGGAGGAAAGGGGTTGGGGTGAAACCCTAGAAATTGATGGAGAAGATGAAGTGGAAGATTTACTTGAAAGGGTTAAGGTTTCCAACAATGGAGAGGGTTGATTTGGGGAAGAAGATGAAGAGGAGAGGGGAGGTTTAGGGTTTTCTTGAGAGAAAACGATTTTAGGGAGAGAGAGAGAGAGAGTAGGATTTGAGGTTGAATGTGAAAATGAGAGGAATGAGGGAGGAAGGGGGATTAAAACACAAAAATAGCTCATCAGGCCTATCGCGGACGTCCGGATTGTCACCTTGCGGACGTCCGGCTCTAGCTGATCCGACACCCTCAATTTCTCTGTTGCTTCCGCGGATGATGTGCGGACTTCCGCACCATGCGAACGTCCGACCTTGTGCCTTGCGGACGTCCGTGAGTCCATTTTTCGTATTTCAAATTTTCGGGGTGTTACAATCCTCCCCTCAAAAGAATTCCATCCCCGGAATTCCATCTTCGAATAAACGAGGGTATTGAAACTTCATGTCCGACTTCACTTCCCAAGTCGCCTCCCGACCCTTATGGTAACACGGCACTGGACCTCCACAAGAGCAATCTCTTTGGTCCTCATCTTTCTGATCTTGTGATCCACGATCGCAAACGGCTCCTCAACATAATTCCACCTCTTGTCCACACAAAATATCTTTCAACGGTACTGCCATACTTTCCTCGGCCAAACACTTCCTTAGAGTTGACACGTGAAAGGTCTAATGAACTCCCGAAGCTCATCGGGAAACTCCAATTTATACGCCACTTCACCCACGCGTTCGGTGATGGTAAACGACCCGACATACCTAGGCCTTAGCTTCCCTTTCTTTCCAAAGCGCGTGACGCCCTTCCACGGCGATACCTTAGGCATCACTTTATCATCCACTAGGAATTTAATTGGTTTCTTCCTTCTTTTGTTCGTATACATCTTTATCCTTGGAAGATTAACAGATAACTGCACATGCCAACCTCTTTGATTCTCTAAGGATTCTATTGCTCCCACTATGCATAAGCCATCCACAATAGGGCATATACTAACGAATTATCACACTTTCGGTTAACTACAACTCTTACCCAGAAAATTCGCGTAACATAAAAAAATAACGCCTCAGTCCAACTGTACACAACATCATCCACACACCTGTAACATCCCAGGCCAACCGTATCAAATATTTCCCGCTTTGTCCACACACCAGAACTCGCGGTTTTGAAAAGCGTCTAATTAAGGGTTTCACACACAGCTTCACTTTCTTAAAAGAACGGATTTTATCGAAGTTAACGTCACAACAACATGAATCCCTTATTAAAATAACGAACACTCAGTTGCCAGTCTTAACACAAGGTCAACCTGGAATGTCACCATATCTCGCAATTATAAGATTCTTGATTAGATAACACGCAATTCGAAAATCAGTTCCCCCAACACGACATATGTCTAACACCGATAATTCATTTCTTTCCCGAATCGCATTGACTACCACTCATCAATGATAACCAATTCATACGCTCCCACCATGTCGTCATCCCACACTTATACTTAGTCAAAGGTAGGGAACCTCCATAATCCCTCATCTGAAGCACCCACCAATCCAAACAGAACCAATCCTGAAGACACACATTCAAACTCTCCTTGCATCCAACAATCGTCCATCCACATATGAATTAAATTCAAGTTTCACTCACTCAACAAGAAGGAGTGTCCATGCTCACACAAAACTATTCTCATTAGCTTAACACCGAACGACAAGCTCACTTGGACTATTTCCCACACTACAACCAAGTCTAACCCAATGGTCCATCATTCCGAGCACTACTTTCAACTTCCTTCTTCCACTTCCTTCTCAAAACATAAAACATGTTTCCAAAGAATGGCTCACTAGAAGGTGCACACTTTCGACCAACCACACAAGCTAGCTCTCCTCAACCCTTAAACCATCACATACACGCAACTTCTCTTTCTCATACTCCCACTAGGAGTTCATATACTCGTCGATGTCACTCTGCACCCATTGATTCACATTATTCTTTTTTTTTCACTTGCGAAACTTTCTACTTCCAGTTTACTCATTTATTTCAACATACCACCTCCACCTCCTCAGGCTAGTATAGAACATTGCCCATTCCATTTTTCCATCCAATCTAATTACGTTGTCAACACGCTTACCTTACTAACCTCAACCAAACAGTTTCACCACAAGACTCACTCGAGGATTTAGTCAAGTCATCCAGAAATAACACCCAATGCTCGAAGCCACCACACACACATCTTGTCCCATAAACGGGGTTAACCCACTCATGAGAACTCTTTTACACACAAGGAATAACTCGACATTCCCTAAGAAACTAACCAATCCAACATCTTGGTAAATATGCCAAAAACACAAGACAACTCACCCATCAACTCATCACAACCTATGAGCATGTGGTTTCTCTCTTAGGTAGCCACCAACTACCACCCCATTCTTTTACTTCCTCAATTTAACAATACCATAACACCCACCAAACATCCATGCATCTCAACATACATATATTTTCCATATTTGAATAACTTATCAGCAATCTCTACGCTCATCCCATAACAACAACACTAGCCCCACCACTGAACCTCACAGCAAATCATTACCACCCCAATGACTTGCACGTCTACTAAGCATAAGTTACCACTAACTGATCCACACAACCGCCACACCACAACATTTTACTAGAGGTAGAATCCTCACGGTCATTGTGCACACAATAGGCCCTGACTTCTCCATGCCAACCACAACACATACATTATAAATAAGGCTATCCCACGACTTTGACTCCCTCGAACAAAGATGAGCCACAGAATTAAGATTGTCTACCTTTCTCGAATAAGTCTTTGTCCCCGTCCGGCTCTTCGGGATCTACACGAAACAAGCTCGAATAAACCAAAGGTAAGGCTCTCCCTTGCAACCCAATATAATCAATGTGTCCCACTTCGGTTGTGCTAACTACTTCATTCATAAACGAAACATCAACCACATAGGAAGTCACCTATCCAACCAGTGATCTTCCACTTTCATAACACTCGCACAAGACGGTTCAGCATCATGTCAGGTACACACTTTTCCCCGAACGACCTCTTACATCTCTATAAAAACCTGATCAAATAGGCACACCAGAGTTTCCTTTTTCAATTCCAGCCTCCCGACACGATCTTAACGAACGGTCGTTGACTCCAACGCCAGCGGCTGACATGATGATGCTTCAACGGTGTCTCCGATAAACGAGGACTCCCATCATAATCTGCTTCATCCCGCACATCGTAACTAACTTTGTGCCCCACAATCCTCCCATGATTGAGGCACAAGACTTACCCGACATTTAGCCCAAATACGAGGCCACCACCAACTCCGGCTCCACTCAAATGCCTTTTCATCAACATACTACAATGCTACTTTCGAAGTATCTTGCCCACTTCGAATCACCCGGGACACACCCCCCGCCGCCAGCCACGCCTCAAATTACCAAACAAGCAAAGACTATCATAATACAAGCATCTCTAAAGTCAAAGACTGAGACTGCAGTTATTCATCGCTCTCCCTAAAAGGAAACACCAAGGTCATGAATCGACCATCGACGACTCAACCACGCATTTCCACTCTCGAAACTTTCTCTCATCCTTAAATACGATATATCTCACTACCTAGCGAGTTCATAGCCTTCATGCATGACAACACCATGATTTAAATTGTTTTGCACATTTGAAAACACGCTGTGAAACAAGGTTAGATATGCATGACATGACACAACCATAAAATAGATACACACACATCGATCTCGAGGATCGCTCCCACGCAACCCATGATATCTCACCACCTTGTCCAACAATCGAAAATGCATTCACTGAAACTCTTTTCGTGCAATTTTAAAATACGGAAAAATTACTCACACTGAGCGAGTCGATCGACTCTCACACTCGTTGACACAACAACAACGTATCCATACTGATTTCGCTTATAAAACCATGCGATCAAATGTTGTTATGATTTTTACAACAAAGGTAACTCACTCGTAAAAGACGTGAAACAATTCACTATTTCTCCAAGTTTAAAATTTATCACACAACGTAAACAAATTTGTCTTTTCCTTCAAACACACGCTTGCACGCACCAACTCATTTTCAAAACTAGAAACTTACGAGGCACACACACACATATATTTTGACATGTAGGACTCATGTAACTTGTTTGAAAATAAAATGCATGACTCACTTTACATTGAAGGCTATTCGCTCTAGCAAGGTCAACCGTTTTCATTCACAACAACTCGACACCAGCGCCCTACTTTCGACCAAGCCATAAGGTTTCTCACATTTGCAACAACCTTTGGTATCGGTGCTTCCCCACATACTTGTATGTCCTAGCTATACAGTTACCACCTTGACTACTGATTTGCAAACTATGTGGCTTCACTTCGACCCCAGTTAGATTAACCAACAATAGCCCCTTTTTCATCCTATCCTTGCCCCATATTACCAATCAACACGGCTAACATTTCTCAGCCACCCTTGCCACCCTTCCAATCAACACGGCTAACATTTCTCAGCCACCCTTCCATTGACTAGAGAAACAAAAGACTCATCTCTACTACCCGATTTTTAAGTTGAAGCTCTCAAGATCCCAATTGATCGACATAACAAACTCCCAGAGTAGAGACTCACAAGAAACTAGGAGCTCACTTCCAATCAGTTATTCCTCCCTATGAACCCAAGAGGTTCTACCTCACATCGGGCCACCCACAACTCATACAATACTTCTTCTAGAAGGTGTCATCATATACACCATGAACGATCTCGCACAACACACTAAGCCATTGCTATCATTGCAAGGTTAGAACTCTCTACACAGTACCACACTCATCGATCCTCTCAATAAGAGAAATTGAGCACATTCGTGATTACATTGGCCAGATGTAATTTCAAATTTACCTTACATGACGGTCCTCACCACCCTATCATTAGCGCACTTAAAGTGACCATTCCTAAAATCCTGCTATATCTCAGCCGTGTTCCCCTCTACTCCACAGTTTAAGTTTAGGCCCATCCGGTCACCTAAATCTCTTAAACTATGGCTCTGATACCAATTGTAATAACTGTTAATGCCAAAAATCGCTCAAAAGAACAACTTAAGGTTGATGTGGACTTTTAACAACTAAAGAAATGGATCTCAAGACCAATCAACACAATCGCAAGGAAAAAGGTAAATAAGACAAGAGATATGGTGACGCGGAAAACCCCAAAATGAGGGAAAAAACCGCGGTCAACTTGTGAGAGTCGACGGTGCACTATAATCGCCAATCAGGGGTGATAATCTTTTTGTAACAGGTGTCTTGTGTACAACAGATTACAATAAGAAGGAAAATAAACTTAACCGGGTGAAAAAGTCGTGCGTCGCGTATAAATCGTGCGAAAATAAGCTGTTGTCGTGCGGTGCAAACTGCTGTCGTGCGAAGTTGATTTTAGCGATATTTGTTCGAATGCTCTGTAGATTATTGATGTGTTTTTTATGTGTAATAGCTTGGGAATAGTTGGAACAGATAACAGATGGATTTTTCGGTTGTAGAGCAGACCTTTATATAGCTTCCGTTGGTCATTAAATGTGTCTTGATGGCTTGTTTCATAACCACCGTCGGGCCTTTAATGCCATTGATAGCTTGTTCGTTACTGGCCGTTTACATCATGAATGCTCATGGACCTGCATTAATGAATAAAAGAAACGGGTGTTGACTGTTAATGGTTAGTGTAATCGTACGACCGTCTTAAGTCTGGGACGTCGGTCGTACGGAACGTACGACCAATATAAAAATGTACGACCAAGTACTCGTCTGTAAACAACTTGTAAGACCGTATCTTAAAACAAGAGTGGTCTTATGAAAATGTTATTTGAGTTTTCTATCGTTGGTCGTGAGGTGTGATTTTTTACCCAAACAGTTTGCCCCCAAAATTTGAATTTTAGGCGTGAAATTCGAATTTTAAATCTGACGAAGTGTTTTGACACGTGTCGCATGAGGAGAGAATCTGGTCGAATCTCAACCGGCTTGGTTCGATCTGGATTGGAGGAAACGAAAGGGTCGTGACGTCATGACGGCGTGTCAGAGGTATGGAGCCATTTTAGGACAGGTGTCGCCCATCGGCATGATGCATGCGAAAGGCGTTGGACAGATGTCGACCATCCAGAGGGTCGACCTGACATGATCTATGCCATAAATAGCGCGATTCAGGGAATCGTTTTACGTCGCTTTCGTTTTTAGGAAAGGATTTCGGAGATATTTGCTTGCCATTGTTACGTGTGCTTCGAGTGTTTATAAATTTAGAAGAAAATTTTTCGTATTCTTCAAGTTTTTAGAGAAAAATGTCGATCGAACCAGCGAGCAGCATAGATGGTCGGGAAAGTTTAGAGGCCTTTAGGACCTTGTCCGGTATTCCTGATGCCGTTCAAATATATTCGTCGGGTCAGTTCCGACCGGCCGATTGTCCGAATGGACACTTTGTTCTGTACGAATATCCTTTTAAGGTGGGCTTTAAGTGGCCATTTTCCCCGTTAGTTAGGGAGTTTCTAGGAAAGTATCATCTTTCGCCTGCCCAAATGATGCCCCAGTTCTGGCGAATAGTCCGTGTGATCGATAGGATCACCGACGAGTGGACGAATCCGTTCACGGTGGAGGACCTTCTGGCGTCCCATGTAGCCAAGGTGGACAACTATCACCGGTATAGTTTATATTCTAAGTATAAGAAAGCTCACGTCTTGGTGTTGAACACCCAAGTGAATGACCGTGGGTGGAAGGCTCGGTACGTCTTTGGAAAGACACAGTCGCTCGAGCTTCTACAGGAGGACACGACATGGGTTACCGTCGGGTGGAACACCAATAGTAAGTCTTTCACTTGTCGTGTACCATTATTTTTACTTTTTGAATCGTACATCTTAGCTAATCGAGTGTTTCTTTTTCAGCTATCGCGTTCCCCGGTGTTGGTGTTTCCAAGGAGACGCTGGCGAAGATCGAGAAATTCCAGATGTATAATCCGGATGATAGATCTTTCTCCGTCCAGCGTAGTCTCAGGGATAAGGGTTCGGACGACGAGGTCCAAATATTTGGAGAGACGGATATTTTTGCCGAAGAAGAAGCAGAGGAAGAGGAGACTGCAGGTAATGGCCTTATACCTTATCTGTCGTACGTTCTCCTTGTATGTCTTCTATCTTACCGTGTGTTTTTACATGTGGGTCGGGCGATTTGCCTACTCACAGTGTGTCAAAAAGGGAGGCTCAACTCCTCCTGGCTCGTCAGGCCAAGGAGCTGAAGCGCAAAGCATCCCCACCCCCGTCGTCGGAGGTAAAGAAATCCAAGACGGTTTCCTGGAGGGAACCGTCGTCGAAGGGTGGTGACCCGTCTAGGGTCGCTACTTCTAAGAAGACGAAGATGCCACCGAGAGTTATAGACGCGACTCCGGTGAGCGTGGCCCCTCCTATGACCGAAGAAGTCACCCTTTCCTCCTCGTCGGCCGACAAAGGGAAAGGGAAGAAGACAGAGGAGTCCACCGATACTATGACGGTGAACTTAACACGTCTAACTTCATGTCGGGGGAAGATATGGACAGCGACAAGATCTTCCCTGATTTGGAGAAGTTCCTTTTGCCGTCCTTCAAGGAGCGACTGGAGGACGTCACGGTCGACAACAAGGGGTCGCACATCGCATGGTTGACCTTCAAGGTACGTACGATCCGTTTGTCTTAAGTACTTTTCTCGTTTTGTTTTTCTAATGTTTGTATATTTGTGCGCTGCAGGCGTTCCAAACTTCTCTATGTCTGTATGCCCACATGGATTAAATCTGTAGGTTTACTCCTGTTGCCATAGAAAAAATGCACAAGGCGCAGGAGGAAGCCCGTGTGGCAAAGGATCAAGAAAAGCTGGCGATGGAGAGGGTCGAGTGCCTTTCCGCGAAGTTAGCCGAAGTCCAGGACTTTCACGCGGCGTCGCTGAGCGCGACGGAAGACCTTCAGCGCCTTATGAGGGAGACCCTTGAGAAGTCCTCTGCGACGGAGGCAGAGTTACGAGTGACTAAGGGCTCCTTGGCCGAGAGCGAAAAACAGGTCGAGGACCTTAAGTCGCTCGTCGAGGCAAAAGATGAGAAGATCGCATCCTTAGAGGAACATCTCCAGTCGTTTGAGGCTCTAACCCGTCTGAGGGTTCAAGCAGCGATCATGCGTCGCCATTTGCGGGGGTTAGACCCTATAGCCAGAGCCGAAGAGGAGATCAAAACTTTCTTAGAGCAAGTCGGGGACGAGGATGAACTCGACCAAGAAGACAAGCTCGAAGAAGAGGACCCGACAAACGCGGCGGTCGACGTAACTAGCGATGAGGAGGTCGCTGAGGACTCCCCTCTGCCTTGAATTTATTTTTGATGTGGGGCGACTATAATCGGCCGTGCCCTTTACCTTTAAATTTTTGATCGTATAAATACAAGTAAAACTTCGTTATGCTTTTATCGTGTACTTTACTTCGTTGCAAGTGAACAAAACAAAGTGAAGAATAACAAGGCTTAATGAACGAGCGTAATGAGTCATAAAACGTATATAAAATTGTATGACTGAGATACTTGTATCTGTGAAGTAATCGGGCGACTGAGGCCGAAGAAGTATATTAAGTATGGAATTCAAGTCATAAGACTTTTGTCTCCAACACTTAGTTTGCAGATCATCTGTGATGATCATAAGACCTGTATAAGATTCCTTTTTGCAAGTCTTAGAGACTTTGTTCCTCACGACGAAGATCATAAGACTTGTATCTAAGTCGTAGAGACTTTGGTTTCTCATAATATAGACCGTAAAACCTGTGTCTTAATCACCACATGACCTATGTTTTGAGTCGCAGAGATCTCATTTCTCATGATGTGAATCGTAAGAGAAGAAAGACTTTGGAAGTAATCGAGCGACTGGGCCGACCATACACTTTAAACCATAGAGTTTAAGTCATGAGATTTTAGCTTCGTGACTCAAATTTGAATGCACCCGTTGTGATCATAAGATTTAGGTAGTGAATCGTAAGATTTGGTTTACGTCGTATGAGTCATGAGTTATGGGTCATGACTTTATCGATCGTGGCATATCTATCGTGACCTTGTAGTCTAAAAGACTTTGTCTTCTCACGATGTAGGTCATAAGACTGACGTTCGTGCGATCCTGCGAGCCTGCAGTATAAGGTTCAGGGATGGTTGTTGGTTTGACCAACAACCCTCTGATGCTTAAGTCATTAATCGTTTGTCGAAATAAATCGAAAGTAAAAAGAAATAAAATGTGTTGTAGCTCAGCTACGCGGGGTTGAGGTCGCAGACTTGATACTACGATCTCCAGACATACGATCACTTGTGAGTTCATTGTCGTACATGATTTCGGAAGGAATTTCGAACCTGCATAGAATGTTAGTATGGAAAAAAGAGATGACCTCTTTGTCCCAATTCTGGAAGTAGGCATCTACTTCTGTCCGTTCGGAGAAATAATTTTACAAAACTAACAGGAAAATTTCTTGCCCTGGGGATGAGACGTAATTTACTGGCGATGCCCATACCTTATGAAGGGTCGTGGGGTTAAGGACGTATGTAAAACTTTAAAAGGTTGATATGTCATACCTGAGTGTTGTTGACGGGCGTTGCGTACCTGGTGACGTTTAACGTCGAATATTAGAGAATTACTTCTGTCGTGAGGTCCGACTGCCCCCAAGTCGTGAGCTATGTTTCTGCCCACGATTGGTATACCTGGAAACTGAGTGTCGTATGGGGTACAACATTTTGCCCCCTTGTGGCGACTGTAAGGTGATACCCGGATCTGCCTTTTCTAGCGTTTGGACTGGCCGGATCGTGTCGTGCGCAGTCGCCACAATGTTGGCTTCATTTCTGAGGTTTCATCGTTGCTTTGTAGCAATCACGAGCGGTCTTCTGCACGCTTTTGATCTCTTGCACTCCCCATGGCGTCGGGAATTTGATGGTATGATGATAGGTCGAGGGGACCGCCTTCATGTCGTGGATCCAGGGTCGACCAAGTATAATGTTGTATGCTGATGAACAATCAATAACGTTAAATCTTGTTTGCTTATTGACCCTTTTAGCATACACCGGGAGGATGATCTCTCCCAGAGTGGTGGTAGAATCGCCATTTAATCCTATCAGAGTCGTCGATCGACGGGTGATCTCTGATTTATCGATTCCCATAGCTTTGATAGTGCTTAGAAAAATGATGTTGGCCGAACTGCCCCCATCGACCAGTACTCTTTTGGTCGACAAGTTGCCAATAGTGAGTTGGATAATGAAGCCATCGTGATGTTTTTGCCAACTGTCCTGCAGGTCGTCTTGATTGAACGTTATTGGCATCGCCTCCAGCTCCAATTCTTGTTTTGGTTGGGACGACCTAGGAATGGGGTATTCTCCCGACGACTGACTGGCGTGCCGCTTGGCTGCCGAATAGGTTAAACCACATACGTCTGATCCACCCATCAAACAGTTGACGACTTTTTCATGGACGGGGGATTCTGGTCTTATGTTATCAACTGGCGTAGATTCTTTACCAATCAAGCCTTGCAGATGACCCATGGGGACGATCCAGGCTAACTCCTGATGTAAAGCAAGACAGTTATCTGTCATATGGCCATGGTCGCTATGGAAGTCGCACCATTTGGTCTTGTCCTTCTTGTCGTCATCTTTGTCATTCTTCTTGGGCCATCAGACAGACGACTGAATGTTTCTAAGAGTGTCGACTATCTCTTTCATCGTTCCCTTGAATCCATATGAAGAATTCTTATGATATAGCGAGAATCGAGGCGTAGGATTGCTCTTGTTCTTATCGAACCGAACGTTCGATATTTGGCGCGATGGCTCTGACTTAACGCTCGGCCTGGATTTGAAATCTGGCTTCATGATCCCGAGCGACTTTTTGTCAGCGGAATGCTTACGGCGGAAGACTAAGTCGTCTTCGACCCTCATGTAAGCTAGAGTTCTAGCCCGTACGTCTTCGAAATTCTCAGGTGGGTATTTCGAAAGATCGACGTACAATCCTGTAGTGTTGTCGTCAAGACCACGCTTGTAGGCCTCGATGGCAGTCTTGACGTCACAATTTCGAATGCTGATCATTTTCCGCGTTAAAGAGATTGAAATAACTACGGATGGACTCTCTGGATTTTTGGACGACGTAATACAGGTTGTTGGTATGCTTATCCATCTTGCGACTGCTGGCGAACTGTTGCGAAAACCGGTTGACCAACTCGGCGAAGTTGCTAATGGATTTGGGTTTGAGGTTGATCAACCATTGGAGAGCAGGACCTGTAAGAGTCGCGCCAAAGCTTTTGCACATGCATACCTCCTGATAATGATGTGGGATCAATACTGTCCACATCAGTTGTTTGTATTGTGCAATATGTTCCGTTGGATCAGTTATTCCTTAATATTTGGGGGTAAAGGCAGGAATGTTGTACTTCTTCGGAACGTCAACACTTGCTATTGCGTCGATGAAAGGCGATGCTTGGAATCCTGTGAGAGGCTCGACGTCGACAGGAACGGCGACGCCAGGTAATTTCGAAAGTAGTGACAACATCTTTTCGTTCTGGTCCTCCAATAACCTGAGTCGCTGGGCGACGGGGTCGTTAGGATCACGGGTCGAACTTGTCGGAGGAATAACTCCTGAGTTCTGGACTGTCGCGCCGACTGTCGGGTGGGAACCATCTCCGTGCGACGACCCGTTGGCTTCTCCGTTAAAGGGGAAGTTTATCGGGATCTGATAAGGTATGGCCCTATTGTACAGTGGCGGCGGTCTCAGATGTTGCGGAGGGAGTTTTCCGAAAGGAGGATTACTGGAAAAAGGCCTTGGACCTGCTTGGAATGGTGGCCTTACGAAAGGTGCCCCCATAGGTCGGAGACCGTTCTGAGATCCAAAGGAGTTACTGTTTTGGCAAAAAATCACGTCGTACGACCACGACCAGAGCAGGTAAGACGCACGTTATAATCCAAATCTTGTATCAAGATAAGGTCTCGACAAGAACCCACAAAACATCCGTCGTCTCCCGTAAAAGGTAAGTCGTACGTCTCCCATGACGCACGACCATAGCATCGCCCGTCCCGTACGACCATCGCGTAAGATCGTTGCACCTTCAACCAAAGCTAACGTTAACCTTGACTGTTACGTTTGTTAAGTGTTTAATGCAGGAGTCAAAGTCATTAAAGAGCAACGGATATAACCGACACAACTATTAACGATCGATAGCCATTAACAGCAAGCAGCTGTAACGGATGAAGAGCATTATGGATAATCACTCCGGCGACCGTTTCCAGCCGTTGTAGCCGTTGATCAAATCATTAATGGAGCTAATTAATGACGCGAAGACTATAAAAGCCAAGTTAAGTCTTCACATCAAGGGACATCAGTTAACATCCGACACACATCAGTTAACATCCAACACACATCAGTTAACATCCAATATACATCAGCGAACATCACCAAACAGCAGAGAAAATCATCCAAACTCGTAGCAAAGAACATTCAAACTCTGGAGATCAAGTATCGAAAGCCAGAACCCCACAGCGAACTCAAGAACACTCGAAGGAAAGCTCAAGTATCGCCCTCGATGCACGACAACAGCCCTCGACCAGAAGTTCACACTTTGTATTCACACACGCCAAACACCTATTTTTAAATTTAAACACTTGTACTTTACATTTCGAAGTATTTCCTTCATTTGTATTGTAACCATCGTACGACCGACGCCAGTACCAAGGACATCGCCCCTGATTGGCGACCATAGTGCAGCGACGACATCCCTTGTCGTCCGCAGGTTTTTTCCTCGATTGAGGTTTTTCCTTCGTCATCAAATCCCTTGTCTCGTTTATTTTTTCCCTCGTCGCACGTCTCGTCGAAAGATCCTTTCTTTAGTTGATTAAGTCCACATCGACCTTAAGTTGTCCCTTTGGTGTGATTTTTGGCATTAACAGTTTGGCGCCATCCGTGGGACCTCACCTAGAGAAAATCTTCGACGAACGTGCACCCTACTAAGAGTTTCTTGGAGTTTTTTCTGCTCTCTATTGCAGGCACAATGGCAACCCCTGGAAATCCGCAACAAGCTGTTGCTCAGATGTATCAGGAGCTCGAAGTCGCCAGGAATCAGCTCAATGCAATGGCAGAGCAGAACCGCAGAGCAGCTGAGGAGATCGCGCGGTTAAGAAATCCTCTTGGACCTCAAAATGGTCCTAGGCCGTTCGTGCAGAACCCAACTCCAAGATCGTTCGACCAGAATGGCCCTAGACCATTTGTCCCGAATCCAGGTTCATCCGCGCAGAATCAACAACCAGGGTCGTACAACCCAAATCCTCAGTTTGGGACAGTCCCTCCTCAGCACATCCGACCACCACCCTTGAACAATGGATCCCAACCATTGCAAGGTGGCGCCCAGCCGTTTCAGAATGGATCCCAGCCGTTCCAAAGTGGTCCGCAACCTTTCCAGCAAGGATCGCAATCTTTCCAGCAGAGATCGCAGCCATTTCAGCAGGGACCACAATCGTTTCAGAACGGACCGCAGCAATTCCAATATGGGTCGCAGCCATATTCTGTTCCATTCAACGGGGACACCAATGGTTCATCGCATGGTAATGGCACTAGTCCAGGGACCAATCCCTCGATAGGGGCAAATCCTGATCTTAACGATCCCGTCGCCCAGCGTTTGAAGATGTTAGAAGACCAAAATGAGTGCGTCCTATCCTTGCTCGCCATGTTGCCTGGGGCAGCCGTGCCTGTTGACGTCGAGCCTCGCTCGGGGTATCAGGCGTCGCCCTTCATCGACGAGATCGCCACCGTCGAGGTCCCAAAGAAGTATAACATTCCTGCCTTCACTCCCAAATATTCTGGTGTGACTGATCCGACTGAGCACGTCGCGCAGTACAAGCAGCTCATGTGGACGATCTCGATCCCATTTATGTACCAGGAAGTATGCATGTGTAAGAGTTTTGGAGCAACTCTTCTTGGTCCAGCTCTCCAATGGTTAATCAATCTCAAACCCAAGTCCATCGGGTCGTTTGCTGAGTTGGTTAATCAATTCTCCCAGCAATTCGCCAGCAGTCGTAAGATGGAGAAGCAGACCAGCGACCTATATTACATCGTGCAGAAAGCTAATGAGTCTATTCGAAGTTATTTCAATAGATTCAATGCCGAAATGATCAGCATCCGCAATTGCGACGTCAAAACCGCGATCGAAGCCTATAAGCGTGGTCTAGACGATAGTTCAGGTCTATATATCGATCTGACCAAGTATCCCCTAGAGACTTTCGAAGACGTCCGAGCTCGAACCTTAGCATATATAAGAGTAGAAGATGATGCCGCCATTCGTCGCAAGCACACTGACGACAAGAAGTCGTTAGGCGTCAGAAAGCCAGAGTTCAAAACAAAGGTTTTTCCAGAATAGAGCCAGCACGCCAAATTTCAAATGTTCGTTTCAAGACGAAAGCAGAGGCCAAGACCGCGACTAAATTCACTCAGTACCCCAAGATATCCTCTTACGGATTCAAAGGATCCACAAAGGACCTAGTCGAAGCTCTGAAAAGTTCCCAAGCTACCATTCGATGGCCAAAGAAGTCCGACCTGGACGATGCTAAGAAAGACAAATTAAAGTGGTGCGACTTCCATGCCGATCATGGTCATGCGACAGGAGATTGTATTGCACTGAAGAAGGAATTAGCGTATCATTTCCCGAAAGGAAATCTCAAGGATATCATCGACGATGTCGCTGTTCCAACTAATAGCCATCGACCATCGACCCCCGAGCACGCTAAAGTCGTCAATTGCATCACCGGTGGTTCAGACGTATGTGGTCTGACGTATTCCGCGGCCAAGCGTAATGCCAGTCAGGCACCCGACGATCGGCCTATTCCTCGCTCGTCTAGACCCAAAGGATATTTGGAGCTAGAAGCCATGAAGATTGTGTTCGACCACGTCGACCTGGGCGACTCGTATCAGAAGCATCACGACGGGTTGATCATTCAGCTCACAGTAGGTAACTGTCTAACGCGTCGAGTCTTGATCAACGGGGGCAGCTTAGCAAATGTCATTTTTCTCAACACCATCAAAGCCATGGGAATCGATCGCTCGGAAATCACCCGACGTTCGACGACCTTGGTCGGTTTCAACGGAGAAGCGACGAGCACCTTCGGAGAGATAATCCTGCCCGTCTATGCCGGAGGAGTCAACAAGCAGACCAAGTTCAGTGTCATCGATTGTGCGTCAGCCTATAACATCATCTTAGGTCGACCATGGATCCATGATATGAAAGCCGTTCCTTCGACGTATCATCAAATATTGAAATTCCCTACGCCATGGGGAATCCAGGAGATCAAAAGCGAGCCAAAAGTCGCCCGTGAGTGCTACAAATCTACCTTGAAGCCGTGGAGATAAACTGAAGTCGCAAGATCAAGCTCTCAACAGGATCGGCGTGTCGTTCTGTCATTTAAAACCTCTCTTTTCCTCCCAAAAAGAATAAGGTAATAAATGACAGGGGGCAAATAGAGAGAGTCTGAAAAGGTATGATCCCTATCTCTTTTTCATTCCTTTCATACGATTTTTTTATCACAAACGACTACTGACTTAAGCATCGATGGGTCGTTGGTTAGCCAACGACCAACCCATGACATTGTTTTATCGCAGAATCGCACGGCAGTAGTCACCAAGTCAACTATATGATTTTAATTTCGCATGGTCGCACGATGTAAATAATCAAGTCCATGACTTGATCATTCTCCTACAGGAACACATGATTCAAGTTTATCGTATGATCAAATCATACGATCGTAAGGTCTAACGACCCCACAATCTAAGATCTTCAACTTAGAAAAATTTCATGTTCTGAATGAATGCTTTGATCGCATGCGCTTATGTTTGCTTACACGATATAGAAATATGAAAGTCTTATGACTTACGTTCTAATCGTTGTATTACAATGGATGCCCAAGTCGCACGACTCTTTGTAAGAAATATGAAAGTCTTATGACTTACGTTCTAATCGTTGTATTACAATGGATGCCCAAGTCGCACGACTCTTTGTACCTAATGAATTTTTACAGTCGATATTACATATGTCCATGACATGTATGAGTCAAAATAATACTCAGGTTCAATAGAAAGGTAAACTTTTTTACCTTTCATCGCTAAAGCAAAACCTACACAACGTAACATAGGTCTCTAACGACCATATCGGCTCGGATCGCCAGACCATAGGTCTTTAAAATGACCATATCGGCTCGGAACGCCAGAACATATGTCTCTAACGACCGTATCGGCTGTGAATGCCAGATCACAGGACCACGTCGACCGAGAACATCAACCCGACGACATGGGTCCCTGTCTCCTCGATAGGAAAACATTCCCTGAAAGACGGGAGAAAATATTTTTCCAGGTGAGGAAACAACGTCGTCCCGTCTAGGACACCATCGGCCGATGACCCGTCCCCCTTGTCGGCAGACGCTGGGGACAATACCTTGGACACTAGCTTCGTCACTGTCGCCGGAAGCGCCGAACTTGCTGGTGTCGCGTCCATCGCGCCTAGACGGTTGGATGATGCCTTCGCCTCTTTAGGCGTGACAATTCTCGACGAAATGTCAGCCCTCGAAGACTGTTCCTTCAGAACTTCGTCTTCTTCAAAGATCCCCGACCCAGCTGCCGGGGCATTCTTTATCCTTTCCCAACCTCGAAGGGCAGGCACAACTTGCGTCGCCTTCTTTGATGATCGACACGCGTCTATGTCCTTTCGTATATCCGCCCGGATCTTCGACACTTGTCTTCGACAGCTGGTAAGCATTATCGCGCGTCAGTATGACGTCACAACTTTTCAACTTCTCGTTCAGTTAAAGGCGAACCGGTCTAGTTCCACGACAACCAGGTAAGTCCCTCAACCCAGGTCGCAAGTCTAAGCGTTCGACAAGCAAAATTTAAAACTTAAATTTGACATTCAATTTTCAAATTTTGGGGGCAAACTGTTTTGGCAAAAAATCACGTCGTACGACCATGACCAGAGCAGGTAAGACGCACGTTATAATCCAAATCTTGTATCAAGATAAGGTCTCGACAAGAACCCACAAAACATCCGTCGTCTCCCGTAAAAGGTAAGTCGTACGTCTCCCATGACGCACAACCATAGCATCGCCCGTCCCGTACGACCATCGCGTAAGATCGTTGCACCTTCAACCAAAGCTAACGTTAACCTTGACTGTTACGTTTGTTAAGTGTTTAATGCAGGAGTCAAAGTCATTAAAGAGCAACGGATATAACCGACACAACTATTAACGATCGATAGCCATTAACAGCAAGCAGCTGTAACGGATGAAGAGCATTATGGATAATCACTACGGCGACCGTTTCCAGCCGTTGTAGCCGTTGATCAAATAATTAATGGAGCTAATTAATGACGCTAAGACTATAAAAGCCAAGATAAGTCTTCACATCAAGGGACATCAGTTAACATCCGACACACATCAGTTAACATCCAACACACATCAGTTAACATCCAGTATACATCAGCGAACATCACCAAACAGCAGAGAAAATCATCCAAACTCGTAGCAAAGAACATTCAAACTCTGGAGATCAAGTATCGAAAGCCAGAACCCCACAGTGAACTCAAGAACACTTGAAGGAAAGCTCAAGTATCGCTCTCGACGCACGACAACATCCCTCGACCAGAAGTTCTCACTTTGTATTCACACACGACAAACACCTATTTTTACATTTAAACACTTGTACTTTACATTTCGAAGTATTTCCTTCATTTGTATTATAACCATCGTATGACCGACGCCAGTACCAAGGATATTGCCCCTGATTGGCGACCATAGTGCAGCGACGACATCTCTTGTCGTCCGCAGGTTTTTTCCTCGATTGAGGTTTTTCCTGCGTCATCAAATCCCTTGTCTCATTTATTTTTTCCCTCGTCGCACGTCTCGTCGAAAGATCCTTTCTTTAGTTGATTAAGTCCACATCGACCTTAAGTTGTCCCTTTGGTGCGATTTTTGGCATTAACAGTTACCGATCGTCGGATTCCTTAGGGAAGCGATTTCCGCGGCTGCCTTCTGGTTCTGCTCGTGCAGGGCTTGAATCTGACTTCGAGCCGCGTTCAATTCTGATTGAAGTTGAACCATGGGATCCTGGTAACTTTCCATTTACCTGAAAGTAACAAAAAACTTCACAGGATCGTTAGAGTGATATATGTGATGGCTTGAGATTTTCTCTATATTGGGTCCCACGGATGGCGCCAAACTGTTAATGCCAAAATCGCTCAAAAGAACAACTTGAGGTTGGTGTGGACTTTTAACAACTATAGAAAAGGATCTCAAGACCAATCAACACAATCGCAAGGAAAAAAGTAAATAAGACAAGAGATTTGGTGACGCGGAAAACCCCAAAATGAGGCAAAAAAACCGCGGTCGACTTGTGAGAGTCGACGGTGCACTATAATCACCAATCAGGGGCGATAGTCCTTTTGTAACAGGTATCTTGTGTACAACAGATTACAATAAGAAGGAAAATAAACTTAATCGTGTGAAAAAGTCGTGCGTCGCGTATAAATCGTGCAAAAATAGGTTGTTGTCGTGCGGTGCGAACTGCTGTCGTGCGAAGTTGATTTTAGTGATATTTGTTCGAATGCTCTATAGATTATTGTTGTGTTTTTTATGTGTAATAGCTTGGGAATAGTTGGAACAGATAACAAATGGATTTTTCGGTTGTAGAGCAGGCCTTTATATAGCTTCCGCTGGTCATTAAATGTGTCTTGGTGGCTTGTTTCGTAACCGTCGTCGGGCCTTTAATGCCATTGATAGCGTGGTCTTTACTGGCCGTTTGCACCATGAATGCTCGTGGACCTGCATTAATGAACAAAAGAAACGGGTGTTGACTGTTAATGGTTAGTGTAATCGTACGACCATCTTAAGTCTAGGACGTCGGTCGTACGGAACGTACAACCAATATAAAAACCTACGACCGAGTACTCGTCTGTAAACAACTTGTAATACCGTATCTTAAAACAAGAGTGGTCTTATGAAAATGTTATTTGATTTTTCTATCGTTGGTCGTGAGGTGTGATTTTTTACCCAAACAATAACCCAACTAAAAAATAAATCTTAAACACCTGGAATTAAACTCGCCAAAACGGCTCCAAAATATTATCAAAACATACGAATACATAACAGGGTTGGCGGAAACGACCTTTTACAACGCTGAGATTTCTAGCATACTAAGCATGGCATACTAAATATAATGACTTCCTTCTAGGCCAAAGTTTCAGGCTCACGCCTTCTCCTTGCCCTTACTAGTGCCTTCTACCAAGCGCTTACCTGAAAGTGGTTTAATTTTTGAAAAGCGAGGGTTAAACCATGAGGTCTAGTGAGTTCCTTCCAGAAACAAACATTCGCGCCACATAAAACATTTTTAATAGTTTATAAACATTTATAAACAATTCTCAGCTTTAAAACATTTAAACTTTCAAACGCAATAACTACGCATGTAAATGGCACACTGAAGTCACACACACCTGTGACAATGTGTCAGTCTCACACTTCCTTAACCGGAACACACCTTCCATGGAATAAACGGGACACCCCCCTCCCCCCGGTATGAGCACTGGCGGGACACCCCCCCCCCCCAGCTTAGCCATACATGCCCACTTCCAAATGTATGCATACATAATATCTCAACCTTCTCGAACATTAGAAAACATGCAGTTTCATATAAAAGATAAAACATGAAGTTCTATATCATCTCATGCGATTAAAATAACATATAGATCAACACACTTTCAGTTAGAAAGACTCACCTGGCGTCCACGTTAAATGCTCTCACTTGCATCCGTTATCCTCTAACCGCACCTACATCGGCACCCAACACACGAGAGTCGATAAGTCACTCAATAACTCACTTAGCGACCAAATCCCCTAGACACTCAATAAAGTATCACCAACAGCACACAGATCGGACACGGGCAACCCGGATTTCGGATATGCCCTTCTGGAACCTTTCGGATTCTGCCACTTCTCTTTTCCGGATAATGACTCGGCTACCGAATTCCCGCAGGTTTCCGATACCGGCTTCCGGATTCCTGAAGGTTTCCGGTACCGACTTTCGGATTCACAGGGGTTCCGGATCCATCCGGAAACTCTTCCGATTTACTAGTCCGGATTCACCTGGATTCCTCTTTCCCGGATCCATTCGGAAATCATCCGGACATAGGCGATTTACTCTGGGTTCATGCACCAGACATGAAGAACTCCCTTTAATCACCTCTCAAATCCCAACTCGGTCCACCACAGGCTGGTTTTCGGACCTTAAATGCTTCAACTAACACCTTTAAATCCTTTCCCACACCGATTAGTACATAAATCATTCTATCAACCACCTCTTTACCTAACAGGGTTATCGCTTACACATAACTCAACCAAAACAAATCCAAAATCCTCAAAGCTGAAAAGAGATTAAGGAGGATGAGTATTACCTTGCAGGAAATGAAGATTCACACCTCCAATGCTTCAGTTTCCAAGCTCTTCTTCCAAGATTGCAAGATTTCTCCACACCCACGAATTTCTCACACTAGCTGCTCCTGATGAAAATGAGGTGAAACGATGGTTTTGGGGTTTTAACCCTATTTCCAATAAGGTCCTCCAAGTCTCATCTTTCACACCTTAGCCACCATCTTCACTTTATTCTTCCCACTAATCACGCCACTTCATTATTTATTTCAAAAAGAAGAATTGGTTATTACAACATCCCCCCTCAAAAGAATTATGTCCCTGGAATTCCATCTTCGAATAAACGAGTGTATTGAAACTTCATGTCCGACTCCACTTCCCAAGTCGCCTCCCGACCCTTATTGTAACACACCACTAGACCTCCATAAGAGCAATCTCTTTGGTCCTCGTCTTTCTGATCTTGCGATCCACGATCGCCAATGGCTCCTCAACATAATTCAACCTCTCGTCCACACAAAATATCTTTCAACGGTACTGACATACTTTCCTCGGCCAAGCACTTCCTTAGAGTCGACACGTGAAAGGTCGAATGAACTCCCGAAGCTCCTCGGGCAACTCCAATTTATACGCCACTTCACCCACGCGTTCGGTGATGGCAAACGGCCCGACATACCTAGGCCTTAGCTTCCCTTTCTTTCCAAAGCTCGCGACGCCCTTCCACAACGTTACCTTAAGCATCACTTTATGATCCACTAGGAATTTAGTTGGTTTCTTCCTTCTTTTGTTTGTATACATCTTTATCCTTGGAAGATTCACAGATAACTGCACATGCCAACCTCTTTGCTTCTTTAAGGATTCTATTGCTCCCACTATTGTTAGGTACTTAGGTTGACTGTTGACAATGCCATCAGCTATGGATGCGACCCACTTTATCTTTCGATCTGTCATGTTTGAGTCATGGTTCAGTCAGAAACTCCTATCTCTCTAGAGTAAAAAAAACCACAAAAAAGATCTCAAACTCCAAGTGCCAAAGATCGGCCACTTCAAACATTGTTTCGGGTTCTTTGTGTGACTCTATTCCACCACTAACATCCATGCTCATAACCCTTACATATACATCGCCTTGGTGAACCTTGGGTTACAAAATCGCTATATGTAGATGCTTAAATGTCACTAAAGAGAGACCCAATATTCAAACAAAATGAAGGAAAACGGCACATACCTTGACAATGGTTCCTTCTACAAACCCACTCCACTCTTCCTTCATCCTTTGATACCAAGGACCACAAGCTTGAAAGCCCTTCTTAAATCTTTCTTTCCTTTTTCAAAATTTCAGGACAATATGTTTGTCTTGCTTTCCTTTTCACCGTCCCCCACTCTCCTCTCTTCCCTCAATTCCTCTCAACCATCGCCACCACTTGCGTTCACCGGCCATCACGTCATCATTGTGGTTCTCCCATGTTTGCTTCTTCACACCACCGAGTAGCACTTGCATCACCTACCAAGTTTGTTTCTTCTTCCTCTTTACAGTTTTTTTGCCTGAACTCTAAATCCAACCTTCTTCCCTGGAACCAATCAAGCCACCATCGCTTCACCTACGACCACCGCCTGCCGCTACTACCACTACCAGGCCACACACACACACACACACACACACACACATATATATATATATAGATGAGCATCAGCATTGGGTACCCGTTTTCGAAACCGAAACCGCTCCAGAACTGCCGGTTCCGGAATCGGAACCGATGTGATGGGTTCCGGTTTCGGTTCCAAAAATACGGAACCAATTAAGACTGGTTCCGGTTCTGGTTCTCATTTTCTTGGAACTGTTACCTTTGGGTACCCGTCGAGCCCGCTCCCGCTGGGCACCCATAACCGGAACAAACAGGTACCCGCCATTTTTTAACAAAAGTTATTTGTATATGTATTAGATTTAAATATTTAATTAGATTCTAATCAATTTATGTAATAATTAGTTTTTTCTTAGATTAGTTTTCACCATTTATCGTATTTATTACTTTATGTTGGTGCTTTATAGTTTGTAATAGACATAAAATTACATTTTTTATTATATGAAATGCTAAAAAATTTATATAAAAAAAGTGACGCTGGGTATCCGGTTCTAGCGGTTCCAGGACCTGTTCCAAAACATAGAGAACCGGTGTAAGTGGTTCCGGTTCCAATTCCGGTTCCTTCATTCTAGGAAGCGCCGGTTTTGGTTCCAATTTCAGTTCCATGAAAATTGACCAGGTACCCGGTTATGCTCACCCCTATGTATATTTATATATATATATAGATAGATTCCTCTATATTAGTCCTTCTTCATATGTTAAAAACATAGAATTGTATCGATTGCATCCCATTAAAAGATTTAAAAACTACAACCGATTAAGAATTAGAAAATTGCCAAATTAAGCGATAGTATGCACGTGTCTTTATCTGGGAACACATCTAAGAATCAAGAATCTATAACTGAAACATTTTTCGAGGACTCTCACTCATCTACGTACATGTAGTTGTCGTGGATACTCGCTTCGCTACTACCATCGATCTCCATGTAGTCGGTTGAATTCTCATTCACAACCGCATTCATGGCGTCTCTCCGCTGCAGTTTCACAAAGATCCCTTGCAGGTCATCCAGCGAACACCTACACCAGAGAAGATGATGTTCATTTCCATCCATGTAATGATACACTTGGGATAATACAAGTGCCAACATGGCATCTCTTTGGCTCTGATATCATGACCATACTCAGTCTGGCAAATGGCACATATGTCTTGAGCTCTTGCTGTTACCGTTGGCATAGCATCAATCAACCACTCTGATGCACATAGCATTGTGTGGTTCTTTCATCTGAGTTGACGTGAACACCCTGAATCATTCGCCCATCTGGATCTTGATGAATATTGTTGCAAAATTGCCTTAAAATGATTCTTGGAATTTTGTTTGAGTTCGAAGTTCCATAACCCTCTCTCCCTCTTAATTCCAAGAATCATTTCAAGGCAATTTTGCAATAGTATTGATAAAGAAACCAATGAGCTAACGATTCAGAGCATTCTTGTCAACTCCAGTGAACCAGAACCAACCAGTGCTACTTGTGGCTGATTGATGCTATGACAATGGTCACACCGATGCCACAAGACTTATGCGGCATCTACCAAATGGAGTATGGTCATGAACTCATGATATCAGAGTCAAGGAGATAACATTTTGGCACTCGTATCACTACATGGCTGAGAATGAATGACACATGCCCTGTTTGTAGTTGTAGTTGTCGGGTGGATGACATGTGGCGACAATGTGGAAATGTAACAGAGAGAAGCCAAGAATGCGACTATGAATGAGAACTCAACCAACGACATGGAGATCGATGATAGTAGCAAAGCGAGTATCCACGACTACTTGGATGTAGACAAGTGAGAGTCTTAGAAAAATGTGTCAAATATAGATTCGTGATTCTTGGATGTGTTCCCAGATAAAGACACGTGTAGGTATCGCTTAATTAGTCATTTTTTTAATTCTTAACGGGTTGTAGTCTTTAAATCTTTTAATAGGATGCAATCAATACAATTTTGTGTGGGTTTTTTATTAATTATTTTTTTAATATATGAAGAAGGACTAATATAGAGGTGTATATATATATATATGTATATATTAATAGAGTTAAAAGATTCTGATCATGATAAGAAATACAGTTATACACGTGTAAGTAGGGTGTGCATCGGACGGGTCGGACGGGTTTGGATAGGCAAACCAAAACCCAGGTCGAAATGACCCAATGTGTGTGTGTGTGTACATATATATTAAAACTTTTACTATTTTTCTTTTGATTGTCCAAACTTCAAACTACTATAGTTGGGTGCTTCATTATAGTCTCCATGGAGCGTGGCAAGTGGAGCAGGGTCATTGCTAGCAACATTTATTACAAGACATGTTGTGTATAAGTATAACACTCTAAATATGATATCTTTTATTTTATATCAAAACATTTAAAGGGTGATTGGTTCATAGATATCTATACATTTTTATTCATGTGTTGTGGACTGGTCTTTTCCACCTAAACATGAAATGCTAGATTTTATTCATGTGTTATGGACCGGTCTTTGCCACCTAAACATGAAATACTAGTTTTTATTCATGTGTTGTGGATTGGTCTTTGCCACCTAAACATGAAATACTAGTTTTTATTCATGTGTTTTGGATTGGTCTTTGCCACCTAAACATGAAATGCTAATTGTTATTCATGTGTTGTGGACCGGTCTTTGCCAACTAAACATGAAATGTTAATGAGATTAAAGAAAATACAAAATACCTACTAACATGAAATACAATAATTTGTAATTGTTATGCTTTACCAAATAATACTTGGTTTCTATTTTTACATTTTTAATAACATGAAAGAAAAATACTTAAATCGTTCTTAAATGCATAATCATTTAACAATAAGAAGGACAATATAGTAGTTTTGTTTTAATTAATTGCATTAACTTTATATTTTTGGTTTACAAAAACCTTTTACACCACGCTACATTGCAGCGGTATATAACTAGTCGAAAAAAATAGATGATTCTCTTTTTTTACGAGAAAAAATTAAAAGGTTTTCACCGTTCCCCCTCTCCTCTCCTCCCTCATTTCGCCTCAACCACTGCCACCACTTGTGTTACCGTCTACCACGTGAACTCCAGCCACCACTTGATCATTGTGGTTATTTGCTTCTTCTTCCTCTTTATAGTTTTTTTTTGCCTAAACTCTAAATCCAACCTTCTTCTTTAGCAACCATCAAGCCACCATCGCCTGCCACTACACTCGGTCCACCCACCGATTTCTCTCCTCTTAATTCCCCTCAACAACCGTGGTTGTAATACCCCGGGTAAGTCCGTTAGTTAAATTCTCTTTTCGTTAAGTTTAGTTAACTTTATTAAAGTATGTTTAGGGTAGAAATTGGTTAAATGATAATTTAAAGAAGTTTTAGTTAATAATGAAGAGTCTAAGGGTTGAAATGGTAATTATGGTTAGTGATATCTGAATTAGATATCCAGGTGTCTTCATTTCAGAAAACTCAGATTAGTAAGTGCGTGTGTGTATTGGGAGCAAAAAGAAGAAAGAAAGGTTTGATGGCTAAGAATTCAAATTGGAGTACTTGAAAGAGATATTAAGGTATGTTTCTGGTACAATTTATGTGTGTAATTGCTAGTAGATAGTTCCTATCGGAGTAGAATAGCTGATTTCATAACTGGGGTTGATTTTTGTCGATTTCTGGGTGAAAAAGGGCAAACCGACAGAGGTTTCCGGACACAGTAAGAATGTGTCCGGTAGTCTCGTTGGTGGTGTCCGGGTAGCTTCTTTGGTGGTGTCCGGGTAAGTTGTTGATAGTGTCCGGACGTTTTGATTGATGGTTTCCGGATGATTTAGATACCGGATGGCATCCGGATTCCTTTGGTGTCCGGATTCCTCATGTTGTCCGGATTAGTCATGCTGTCCGGAAAGTTGTGTTGTCCGGATAGTTCTGTTTTGTCCGGATACTTTAGCTGTTTTGGTCACTTTTCAGGATTTGAGTTATCTAGAGTCCTTGGTCTTCTAGTATGTTTTATGTGATCAGTTGGTAAGGGGATATTTGTATTTAATCTATTTGCAGACTCTGTGGATTGGGATTGATAGACTGAATCTTTGGAAAAGGCTTGGAAGAGTTGTAATAAGCATTCAGGTGAGTTTTGCTTTAAAACGTTTTTGAACTGGGATACATATATATGTGTATATATATATATATGAGATGATTATGTGGTAGGAATATGATTATATGTATATAAATGACAATATGATGTAATGAGATATATATTGTATTTATATAAGCTTTGCACTACACGAGTGCACTTGTTGCCGGGTTCCGATGAGCGGACCGGCGTGTAGCCGGGTTCCGGTGTGCGGACCGGTGAGTAGTCGGGTTCTGGTGTGCGGACCGACGGGTAGCCGGGTTCTGGTGAGCGGACCGGTTGTTGATTTATTAGTTGGCTTGCTACCAACTAATATGGCCATTTGTGGAGGAATAAGGTGAATGAGATGTACACGATGCATGAGTCTGGATTGGTATTTAAATACGTGTGGTATGTTTATATTTTACGAAAGAATTACCAAAGGTTTATCTAAACTATTTTGATACAAAGGATTTACATAAAAGGTTTTATAATGATTTTGGGAAGGACCGGGATTAACTCACTAGACCCGTTTGGTCTAACCCTCATTTTGTTTTCAAAAATATGTTTTCCAGGTTAAGGATCGGCAAGGGAAAGGATTAAGTGTAAGGAGCTTTTGATGGGCGTTGATTAGGAAGCTTAATGTATTTTGTAGTTTCGAGACCGAAGGGACCGTTTGTGGTTTATTATGTATCTTTTATTATGAATGTAATGAAGTTATGCAATGTATGTTATTTGAAGCATGTTTGGGAAATCGGGTTGTTACAAATGGTATCAGAGCCCTAGTTTAAGGGATTTAGGTATTTGGATTTATACCTAGACTTAAACTGTATGTGAAGTAGGATGTCCTTATTATTTTAGAACCTTGGGATGTTAAATATAAAAAGGTAGAAGGAACATCATGTAAGGTATTTTCAAATTACACCTGGCCAGTGTAATCATGAACTTACAAGTACATGTTGAACCAGAATATCTTGTTATATTGGGTATGTGCTTACGTGTATATTAACCTTGTTGAATCAACAGAGTGGCAAGTCGAACTCGACGTATGGATAGAGATGAAGACATGTATATTTCTATAAACTATATTCGTGCTAAAGTGTTATCTGACTTCGGTGCAAACCGATTCTTTTGTGTTTTCAATTTTATTATTTGTGTTAGAAAAATATTTGATAATTGTGTTAGAGATATAGAAGGGTGTGTTTAATTATTGTTGTTCTAATTTGTTAGTGTGTGGAGTGTGATGGCTTGAGTGTAAAGAATAATAGCAATATGTAGAACGTGATGAATTGTGTGTGGAAGGTAACGATAGTGCGTGAAGTCTTGACCTAGTCATGAAGGCGACAGTTTAGTATGTTGTGTAGATTATACTTAATGTGATTGTTGACGCTATCAAGAAAGGTATTGTTTAAATGTGTGGGGTAATGTGGATAAGATGGTGGCAGTTTATAATTAGTGAATGTGCGAGGTGTAGTAGTAATGAATTTCGTGAGATTAAGTGGTGGATTTGTGATGATATGGGGTGAGTATAAGTGGAAACCTCTGCTCGGGATTTTGTTTATAAGTTGTTTAGATGTGCCAAAAGTATGTGTGGAGAGGCATGGATGTCGAGGTGGTGTGTAGTAGTATTATTCAAGAATAAGAGAATGGAGTGGCAGTAGATGGTTAGCTAAAGAATAGAGTATTACCGTTTGAGAAATGGAAAATGTGAAGTTATTTTGAGCATTGAGTGTGATTTCGGATTGACTCGATTAAGTTTCTGATATGAGGTATGGTGAAGTTGTTAGTAAAGTATAGTAATTCTTGAAATTGGGTGCGTGCAATTGGTTTGGAGGTGAAAGAAAGCTAGCTCATAGGATCCGTTAAGAGTGAGTACCTCCTAGTGAGCTATCCTTGGGAAAACGTGTTTTATGTTGAGAAGAGAGTGGGAGAAAGTAGACGAATGTAATGATCAGAGTGAAGGACCATTGGATAGGACGTGATAAGTAGTTACCCTCGTTTATTGCTTAACCGAATTTCGGGACGGAATTCTTTTAAGGGGGAGATAATGTAATACCCCGGGTAAGTCCGTTAGTTAAATTCCCTTTTCGTTAAGTTTAGTTAACTTTATTAAAGTATGTTTAGGGTAGAAATTGGTTAAATGATAATTTAAAGAAGTTTTAGTTAATAATGAAGAGTCTAAGGGTTGAAATGGTAATTATGGTTAGTGATATCTGAATTAGATATCCAGGTGTCTTCATTTCAGAAAACTCAGATTAGTAAGTGTGTGTGTGTATTGGGAGCAAAAAGAAGAAAGAAAGGTTTGATGGCTAAGAATTCAAATTGGAGTACTTGAAAGAGATATTAAGGTATGTTTTTGGTACAATTTATGTGTGTAATTGCTAGTAGATAGTTCCTATCGGAGTAGAATAGCTGATTTCATAACTGGGGTTGATTTTTGTCGATTTCTGGGTGAAAAGGGGCAAACCGACAGAGGTTTCCGAACACAGTAAGAATGTGTCCGGTAGTCTCGTTGGTGGTGTCCGGGTAGCTTCTTTGGTGGTGTCCGGGTAAGTTGTTGATAGTGTCCGGACGTTTTGATTGATGGTTTCCGGATGATTTAGATACCGGATGGCATCCGGATTCCTTTGGTGTCCGGATTCCTCATGTTGTCCGGATTAGTCATGCTGTCCGGAAAGTTGTGTTGTCCGAATAGTTCTGTTTTGTCCGGATAGTTCTGTTTTGGTCACTTTTGAGGATTTGAGTTATCTAGAGTCCTTGGTCTTCTAGTATGTTTTATGTGATCAATTGGTAAGGGGATATTTGTATTTAATCTATTTTCAGACTCTGTGGATTGGGATTGATAGACTGAATCTTTGGAAAAGGCTTGGAAGAGTTGTAATAAGCATTCAGGTGAGTTTTGCTTTAAAACGTTTTTGAACTGGGATACATATATATGTGTATATATATATATATATATATATATGAGATGATTATGTGGTAGGAATATGATTATGTGTATATAAATGACAATATGATGTAATGAGATATATATTGTATTTATATAAGCTTTGCACTACACGAGTGCACTTGTTGCCGGGTTCCGGTGAGCGAACCGGTGTGTAGCCGGGTTCCGGTGTGCGGACCGGTGAGTAGTCGGGTTCCGGTGTGCGGACCGACGGGTAGCCGGGTTCTGGTGAGCGGACCGGTTGTTGATTTATTAGTTGGCTTGCTACCAACTAATATGGCCATTTGTGGAGGAATAAGGTGAATGAGATGTACACGATGCATGAGTCTGGATTGGTATTTAAATACGTGTGGTATGTTTATATTTTACGAAAGAATTACCAAAGGTTTATCTAAACTATTTTGATACAAATGATTTACATAAAAGGTTTTATAATGATTTTGGGAAGGACCGGGATTAACTCACTAGACCCGTTTGGTCTAACCCTCATTTTGTTTTCAAAAATATGTTTTCCAGGTTAAGGATCGGCAAGGGAAAGGATTAAGTGTAAGGAGCTTTTGATGGGCGTTGATTAGGAAGCTTAATGTATTTTGTAGTTTCGAGACCGAAGGGACCGTTTGTGGTTTATTATGTATCTTTTATTATGAATGTAATGAAGTTATGCAATGTATGTTATTTGAAGCATGTTTGGGAAATCGGGTTGTTACAGTGGTCCTCTCTACTTTTCTTATTATTATTTTTCATCCTCAAAATAGGATACATTCCATCCCCAACCTTGCAAAGATAAGAAAAAATCTCAAGCACTAAATCAGAGATACCAACCACATTCCAGCCTTCAATTCTCCTCTAAGAGCATCTCCAATCGACCGCCAAATACCCATCATCCCAATCGGCCGCTAAAAGGAAAAGAAATTTGTTACAGAAAATTGTTCGCCTGCAAATATGCAGTGTCAAATTGACACGGCAAATCCTGTATGCCCACCACTATTTAATATTGGGAAATTAATTAAAATACCCTAAGTTTGAAATTCAGTTACAAAAATACCCCATCTCTCTCACACTTTACTAAAATACCCAAAAAAAACCCATGAAACACCCCTCGATCGCGGGCTCAGGGAAAAAATTCATTTTTAACCCTGAAGTCCTCGATTTTTGTCCGCGATGGACCCTGAAAAATGCCAAGTTTACAACATTGGTCCCTGAGTCCGCGAATTTTAATTACACTATTGACCCCAGGCATCGATCGCGGACTTGCCGCACCACGTGTCGGCATGGGGTGAAACCCTAGTTTTGTTTAATGCCGACAACAACCATCCCCCACCCACCCCAAACCTCGACCGCGACTTATAACCCCCCCCCCCCCCCCCCTCTCTTGGACCACAAACCCCACAAATTCTCAAACTCTCTCTACTCTTTCAAAAATATCGTGCAACCTACGCGCTCAGAACTCGACTCGGTTCATGAGTGTTTTTAGAAGTCGGACATGGCTCATCATGCTGGTCTGGTAAGTTTTCATAACCCCGTTGTAGTTTTATATTTTTTTAAATACATGTTGTTATATGTGTGTTAATTTTCGAGTATTGCGTTTATTTCGAAAATATTTTAGATTATGTGTTTATTTTAGAGTATTGTGTTTATTTTAGAGTATTGCGTTTATTTCAAAAATATTTTAGATTATGTGTTTATTTTAGAGTATTGTGTTTATTTTAGAGTATTGCGTTTATTTCGAAAATATTTTAGATTATGTTTTTATTTTAGAGTATCGTGTTAATTTAAGAGTATTGCGTTTATTTCGAAAATATTTTAGATTATGTGTTTATTTTAGAGTAATGTGTTTATTTTATAGTATTGCGTTTATTTCGAAAATATTTTAGATTATGTTTTTATTTTAGAGTATTGTGTTTATTTTAGAGTATTGCGTTTATTTCGAAACTATTTTAGATTATGTGTTTATTTAGAGTATTGTGTTTATTTGCACTTGTTAAATAATATTAAATTGTAAAGATAGTTTGGTAAAAAAAAAAGAGTAAACTACTATTTTAGTCCCTGGTGTACAACAAAACCCATGAAAGTGGTCCCTAAACTTCAAAAAGTGCAAAAATAGTCCCTGGTGTCCTGATTTTGCTATGAAAATGGTCCCTGCTCACTAACTCCGTTAAAAAAACTCAGTTAAGTCAGGGGTATTTTGGTCTTTTTACACTTCTTTTGTCTTTTTCTGTTAAAAAAATAAAAACAAACTATTTTATATATTTCTAATATATATACATATATATATATATACACACACATACATATTTACACATGGATGCCATATCTTCTCTGGCGGTCTTCCCCGGTGGGCATCTCCGACGGTCTTCCCCCGGTGGTCATCGGCGGTCTTCCCCGGTGGATGAAGAAATGAAGTTGGATGCTTATCATTGTCTGCAATTGCTCCCCTGCTTTCACATTAATCATCCCATGTGTTCTCATTCACTCCTACTCTTTATAAACAAACACCCAAAATCCACATTCATTCAATTACCATCCCTTAAACTTAATGATTCAAACCCATTTTGAATCTTGAAAATCCATTTTGGATAACTTTCATTATTCTTTTTATACCTCATTCTTTAATTAGATATGTGTTGTAATCTTGAAATAGATGTTAATGGTGAACATATTTTCTTTCTTGATAAGGTAAATCTTGCATCTGTGTCTCTGTTATTTCTTATGAATGGAGGGTTTTTTGCTTACACTTTTAGTTTCTGCATTGACCCATTTCAAAAAAGGAGGAAAATTCTGATCTTTTTTTCTATTTATTTAAAAAAATTCACTAAGCTTTCTTGTTTTTAGATGATAATAAAACCCTTTTTTTCTTTTCTAAAAAGGTGTATATTTGTATGTGTGTGTGTTTTATTGCTATGAACAAAGTCAATATGCTCTTATTTTGACTTTTTTTATTTGACCCATCTCCAAAAAGGACAAACTTTCAGCTCCCATTGTGTTGAATTCACCATAGTGTATTTTTCTATCAAGAATCTTTGTGTTTCTTTGTGTTCTATCAAGAATCTTTGTGATGGTTTCGAACCCATGAATAAACCCAGAAATCGCATTATTAACAAAAAGGAGCAATTAGATTTGGAAGTTGCATAGAGTGGAGTTGTTGGTGGTCGGACCATCGCCGGAATGGTCGGGAGTTGGTCGGAGTGGTAGGAACGATTCATTGTGTATATATGTATATGTATATGTATGTATATATATAATATACTATAAATATATAAATATAAAATATTTTTTTTATTTTATTTTAACAGAAGAAGACAAAAAAAATGTAAAAAGACCAAAATACCCCTGACTTAACTGAGTTTTTTAACGGAGTTAGTGAGCAGGGACCATTTTCAAAGCAAAATCAGGATACCAAGGACTATTCTTGCAGTTTTTGAAGTTTAGGGACCACTTTCATAGGTTTTGTTAAACACCATGGATGAAAATTGTAGTTTACTCTAAAAAAAATTACATAAAAAGATAGTTCAAGTTAGGTAGCTATACTTTGCATAATTACAACTTAGGTCCCTTAACTTTTCTAAATTTAAAACTTAGGTCCCCAAACTTTGCTAAATTACAACTTAGGTCTCTTAACTTCGCTAAATTACAACTTAGGTCCCTTAAATTTGCTAAATTACAACTTAGGTCCCTAAACTTTGCTAAATGACAACTTAGGTCCCTTAAGTTTGCTAAATTACAACTTAGGTCCCTAAAGTTTGCTAAATTACAACTTAGGTCCCCAAGCTTTGCATAACCCCAACTTAGGTCCCTAAACGTTGCTAAATGACAACTTAGGTCCCCAAGCTTTGCATAACCCCAACTTAGGTCTCCTAAACTTTGCTAAATGACAACTTAGGTCCCTTAAATTTGCTAAATTACAACTTAGGTCCCTTAAGTTTTCTAAATTATGACTTAGGTCCCTTATCTTTTCTGTAAATGTTTATTTAAATGTTTATATTGATTATGAGTTCCTACTCATAAATTTAAGCTTTATTACACGGACTTAACGCTCAAATGCCGCATTGGCTTCACGTCGGAGATTAGAAAAGCTTTTGCACAGTGTCCACCTGAATGGGAACAGAATTTAATCGAAATATTTAGACGGACACCTTTCGGTCCATTGTTGGACGTTACCAATACTGTTGGCGACCCCATGCTAGTTCACATGTTTCTACAGACGGAGTCGATGTCGACAATGCATATCCGGGGGAGCTGTATTTTGATGTGTTTGGGCATGCCATGCACTTTGGGCATTTTGAGTTCTGACTTATTACAGGACTCTTTTTCGGACTAACACCCTCCCTTCCTCCCTTACCGGAAGAGTCCTTCGTTAGTAGGCTCTGGCCCGGCCATTCACCGGAGAATTTGAAGCTTAGAATCATCGTTAAGACGATGAAAGATGACCTGCGGGACCTATCCGACGAGGATGTTGTCCGTGTGTGTTTAGTGGTGGTGGTGGAGAAGATGTTTATGGGTCGTGAGTTAAGTCATCTTGTTACCGACACAGTCCTTAGGGCCCTCAAAGACTTAGATGCATTTATTAGCTATCCATGGGGTAGCCACATCTAGGGACATACATACAAACAAATGCACCGTGCCATCGCCAGACGCGCCGACAAGCTTAGCAAGATGACGATGTGTGGGTTTACATATGCTTTCAAGGTTAGATAAGTAGTATAACATAAATAATAATTCGTTTCTGTTTGGCTTTCTTTTTTACGTACTTGTTTTTGTGGTGTAATTCCAGATATGGATCTTTGTTAGGACCATAAATGTCCTATTAATTAGAAAGTTATATAAAGAATTATAGAGATTAATTATTTATTGTAAAAGCCTTTATTTGATAAATGAGCTTAGTTTAGCTTAATGGGCCATGGGCTTGAAGCTTAAGCCCTAGGTATATAAGGTTTAGTTTAAACCAAGTTTTAGGTTAGAGAGAAGAGTTAATCATTCTAAACACTTTCATACGCATTGTAATCTCTCTGAATGGTTCTTAACCTTTGAATGAAGGATAGATGGATGACAAGTTGAAATCAATCTGTGTTATTGCTTATTGATTTTTGATTCTATCGTTATTGCACTAATCTGGGATCCACAATTGGTATCAGAGCAGACAGACATCGATTCAAGGTATCCTGGTAAGTTTTTATCGAACTGTAAGTTTCCTTGAAATCTTAGTTTTGTGATTTGCGCGAAATTGTTAAATTCAAGTTATCAAAATCGGTTTCTCCAAGCATCATTAAGATTTCTGCAAAGTTCTAGAGTTTAATTCGAAGTGTTGAAGTGTTTATTTGCAAAAATTTGTGTTATTAAGCTTTGGTCTCTGTTCTTGAAAAATCACAAATTTTTGAATCAAAATTGGTTGTCTTGCTTAGAAGTCGGTAGGGTTCGATTGTATTTGTGTTTTTGGTCGTTTACTAATCTTTCAGAAGCAAAATCCTGAACCCTAGTTCGATCATTGATCCGTTTTACTCGCCAGCCGCTCTATCCGGGTAAGTATCTGATTGTTGAATTCTATCCGGACGCCCATAGTCCGGACTCCTATCCGGGTATTTCTAGTCCCCGGATTGCTACTTCCCGGGTAATATCTCTCTATCCGGATCGCATATTTATCCTCTAAGTAAACTTCCTGATCACAAGTATCCGGATTATCTCATCCGGTAACCTTTTGCTTTCCAGACATCGACTATCCGGTTACTCACACCCGGACACCTCTCTTTCCCGGTAAGTCTGACTATCCGGAACTCAGTTTTCCCGGTAAGTTTGCTCATTTCCCGGACACTTACTTTTCCAGATTCCCATCCGGAAACCACACCCGGATTACATATCTGAGAGCTTTAGTAGGAGGGGGATATTTGGTTATTCGTGATACCGTCTAACGATCATCTATGTGCAATAAAATGTCTTCTCGAGATGCTCTTGCAATGAGCAACCACACCAATCCTCCAGCACTCGGAGAAGCTTGTTAGGTATGTCTACCAACTCATAACACTTTAGTCGATCAGATTCAACTTCTTGGTCAAAAGGTAGAGTCTTATATGTTTACCTCTAACGAACAACTGCATGAAATATCCACTTTAAATGAGAAGTTAGAGGTCCAAAGAAAGATTACAGAGAAACTTAAGTCTGATAATGCTTATTTAAAGGAAAAGTGTGCAAATCTTTCCATCGCACCCAAAGACCTTAGGGCTAAGATATCTGAAATAACTGCAAAGCTTTATCAGTGTGAGAATGAGAAAGCTGAGATTGTCTATCAATGATCTTCTCTTCAAATAAAAATCAAAGAGCTTGTTTAAAAAACACAAGACCTTGAACTTAAACTTTATAAACGAGGTCAAACTGATCAAACAATCCATCTGAACAAACCGAAGGATTTTCGTTACTTTAACAAAGAATGGGGAATTGGGTACGATAACCCACATTATTTGAAAAAGGTTTTGACAATGAGGCCTACTTTATACAAGTTTAATTTCTTTAGCCTCGAAAAAAGATATCCTTAATATAAAATCAAATGGACACAACCTCTAAATGAAAAGGAAGAGGAAACTGAGGAATATAAACGCAAGCATACAACTAAAATGCAATTACCTTTTGTGTACGAAGTTCTTAACACCTCTTATGAGAAAAAGAAATCCAAGTACCTTTCAAATGACTATTTTGACGGATATAAAGTTGCAAAGCCCAAGGATTCCTCTAAAAAGGATGAGGCCCCAGCAACTGAAACTAAAACAGAGACGGACGAGTTTAAACGCTATGTTCCTTCTCTTGTTTTGGAAATGAAAATAGTCGAGTTAGAGGAGTCACTTGAACAGGAAAGGACTAAATTTCAAAAGGAAAAACAAGAACTTTTACTTAAACTTGAGAATCTCAATTCCACAAAAACAGAATCTGTATCTAGAGAGGAAAAGGAAGCTCTTAAGGCATAAATCAATCGACTCACATCTAAACTGTCTGTCTTGGCAACAGAAGTGATGCAAGAGCAAGTGAGTAAGGGTAAACTTCAAGAGAAGTTTGACCAACTTCAAAATGAAAAGATCAATCTGCCTGAACCTTCCTCGAACTCATCAGATACATCTTCATGTAAAGCTTTTATAGGCAAAATTTCTTCAAAAGGAGAAGGGTCTCAAGTAAAGTGTTTTCAAAAGAATCTTGACTCTAATTTAAAAAAGCTTCCGCACCTTATTCTTCGCAAAACACAATTCCAAAATGCTCCTCACATCCTTTGACTAATGGTGTTCCATCCAAAAGTGAAATTGACTTTTCCACGTTCATGAATTCTAATGTATGTTCAGATGAGGAGTTTCCTAAGTTTGAATTTGATCAAGTCCCTCCAAGCCACGCTGGTTTTCTTCCACAAACGCCTGAACGATCGGTCAATTTTCATAATGGTGAATGTTGTACGTACACCCCTCAAAACCGTTTTGTGAACAATGTTTTCAAAAACAACTCTAAATCCAAAAGTCGTTCACATAAACGGAAAACGACCGTTCGCACTCAAAATAGACATTCTTACTACTCCAGCTCTTCTGACAGTGACTTTAATGATATTTCAGATATTAATGGTCGGAGTAAAAGGTTCAAACAAGTTGGGTAGTGAAAAAGTCTAATGAAAGCACATCGAATACAAATTCATTTAATTCAGTTTCGCATGTTAGGACATACAATCATAATCATGATGTTTCTAATTCTCGTACTTCTGTTGAACAAAGTGTGAGATTTCCTTTAATACTTTATTCAATTCAACAGTTGCTTCAACTTTCTCATGATTGTATTTGTTATTCTGCATGTGGCTTGAATAATTTTGTTGATCGGAAATATGCATCTCATTGGTATGGTACTTATAGTATCCCCGGTCCTCACTCTAATAAGGCATCTAACCATCAAGGATCCATCAAAGCATGGATACCAAAATCTTTCTAATCTGTTTTGCAGGAATGTCATGTGCATATAGTTCAGGAGATTCTCTTCACAAGACATTAATAAAAGGTTACGCCATTTTTGAGGAGGAGCTAGGGGGAGTACTATTGTGTGAAAAGTAAGTGCATTTTAAGTGAATTCAAAGACCGTGGTAATTCATTCTGAATAACTTACTTGTGTTTGTTATTCTCTGATTTTAACTTCCACGATTGCCACGTGTCATATTTCCTTGCCTTAGTTATTTCCATGTCTCACATATTCGTTGAATTATTTCGGTGGAAATACACTCGTTTGAATTCCTATTTGTTTATCAAAGTTCGTCATTTCTTGCTAATGTTCACTTCATGTCTGATATAATAATTGTGACTTGCTCTTCACAGTTACATTTTCTAATTATTGTCTCAGTTATTGCAAATACTGTGCTTACTAAGTCATTCTAGTTCGCGTTTGAACTTGTTCTTTGAAATTCATTATCATTTTTTATGACTTCTGATTATCTCAGATCAGGACTCGTTCTTAAATGCTTAGACTTCTAAACATTTCAGTTTAGAACTCGTACTTCACTTTTTACTAAACTGTTCTACTCGATGCATGAAATGGAGTGTTAGGACTTTTACTGTTTCTATGGTCAATCCAGAACCTGAAGGACCTACCCAAGAAACACATCCAATTATAGACAACAGTGAGTGGTCTAGCTTGATAGATGAGTCTGGAGTGAAAAGAATATGGTGAGAATGTGACAGGACTTAAAAGAATAAATTGGTCCTTACCAAACCGAGTCACTTATTCGGGTAACTACACAATCTATTCATTCTTGTTCTTTGGAGATGAATATTGAAACAGACATGGACCCAATGTCGATAACTCGTGTCACCCCACCTAGCCACTCAAGTATCTCGCAAAAGATGTTTGTTTCATAAATGCACGGAGATTTAGCACATAATCTATCTATTCCTCGCTCGAAGGTCTTAGATATTGAAAAAGGAAGACATCAGCTTCGGTCTCCGAACTTCATATTCTAATCACTGTGTCTATTGATTTTTAACTTGCGTCCCAGGTTAAATCAACATTTTGAGCCAAACAGATATAAATTATTTCTTTCACACATGCACGAGTCTTTGTGATTCCAATCGCATATCTTTTTGATATTGCCGGAACAGTTTGAGAAGTAAATTTTAAAATTTACTTCAGTGATAACTGGAAGTCCTATCAGAGATACCCCAATGCCAACTCTGAACATAGGCCACACAATTATTTTAATTGTTGTGAGAACAGTTACTATTGTGTTTCTGTGTTAGCTTTTTACCCCATCTTGGTTACTAAAACGCTTTATCTGATATTTTGCTACTCATCAGTCTCGTCTTTGAATTTACATGATGCTCCATATGCTTCTACTCATCATGAGGGGGAGAAATGATACAGATTCAAAGACACAGATTATCATGTTGAGGGGGAGTTATCAAAAGCCGATGGGGAGTAACTGTTGTTTGATCAGTTCTGAAATTGATCAGTTCCAAAAAGAGTTCAAAGTGTTTACATGTGATCAATTCTTCTCATCCCTTATCAAGTGGTGTTCGCTATAAATTATTATTTCCTCCATCGAGCATATTGGTTCTACAAGTTCTTAAAGCTAAAGCTGAAAGAAAATTCAACTTGCGGTTCAAAGACAGATTCTTGATTTTCAACTGAAGATGCACTGTGGAATGTCACGTAACTCGCACATTATCAATCTTGTGTGCTTATCCGATGTGTTGAGCTCCTACAGTTGTTCATTGAATCTAGTGATAAAGTTGAAGATACGAAGATAAGAGATTTATTCAAAGGGGAGCTTGGAAACAAATGCACCGTGCCATCGCCAGACACGCCGACAAGCTTAGCAAGATGACGATGTGTGGGTTTACATACGCTTTCAAGGTTAGATAAGTAGTATAACATAAATAATAATTCGTTTCTGTTTGTCTTTCTTTTTTACGTACTTGTTTTTGTGGTGTAATTCCAGATATGGATCTTTGTTAGGACCATAAATGTCCTATTAATTAGAAAGTTATATAAAGAATTATAGAGATTAATTATTTATTGTAAAAGCCTTTATTTGATAAATGGGTTTAGTTTAGCTTAATGAGCCATGGGCTTGAAGCTTAAGCTGTAACGACCCGGATATCCAAACATACAGCAAATAACATACATTGCATAACATCGTTACATAACAAGATACATCATATAACAAGTGCGGTCCTTTAGTCTTTACAATCCAAAATAAGGTATTCCATTACAAACTTTTGCTAACTAAATACATGATATCCGATAATGAGGTTATAACTACAAAACACATTATAATCTTCAAATTATGTCTTCCCAAAAGCTAGCCACCGATTACTCTATTCACTTGCTCTTACCCGATCCACGACCTGGAATACATATTTTAAAACAAAATGAGGGTTAGACCTAGCGGTCTAAGTGAGAAAATCCCTGTTAGTTTTAAAACCATTTGCACAACCATCATATACATAACACAAATACAAATACCAGTTATGACTCATGCATCATATACTTTCCTGTCTCATTCTCTTGGCCATATTAATTGGTTGCAAGCCAACTAATAAATTAACTCCGATGTACGACAATTACAGCCAACACCGCTGTACGAATATTACAGCCAACACCACCGGTCCTAAGCCCGGCCAACGTATTCTCGTATAGTGTAATGTTCATGTAAATACAATATCTCAATATATTATATTTCAAACATAAACACATAATCACACCATATGTCACATTCCCAATCCACACATATATGTATTCCAGTTTAAAAACGTTTTAAAGTAAAACTCACCTGTTTGCTTATCAAAATACTTCCAAGCCTTTCCCAAAAGATTCTGTCTTTCACCCCAAATTCACAGTATCTGAAATAATTCAAATACAAATATCTCTTTACCAAATAGTTCACATAAGGCTTACTAAGACTAAGAACTTTAGATAAACCTATCTAATTCTTATCCTCAATCATTTCTCCCAAACCCGAACTTAAGTCGAGTCCACAGTATAATCAGTCCTCATTCATTCCCTATCCAAGAGTCAACAAAAACACAGGTTACTGTATACTCAAAAGTATATGAACTCTCAAAAGTGACCAAACAGCTCAAAGCTTCCGGACACCACAAGACTATCCGGACAACTCACACAATCCGGACAGCATAACTTTCCGGACGGCATAAACAATCCGGACGACACCCGGGAACCAAGGTAACCCGGATACCATCCGGTATCTTATATCATCCGGAAACCATTGAAAAGAGAGACTTAACCGGATAAAAGACTCGTCCGGACACCACCAGCAAAACTACCCAGACACATTCATTCTATCCGGAAACCTCTTACTGTTTACCTATTTTTAACCCAGAAATCGACTAAATTATTACCAGACATGAATTCGACTATTCTAATCCGATAGGAACTTCCTATTAGCAATTATAGACATAAAATACACAAGGAATATACCTTAAATCAATTCCAAAGTTAACCAATTTGAATCCCAAGCCACAAGACCTTCTTTCTTCTTCTCAAAACACACACACACTAATATGATATGTTTTTGCTACTGAAAATATCTGGATAGCCTAATGGATATTATCAAACCATTATTTACCATTTTGGTCCTTGAGCTAATCACTAATGACCAACACACCCTAAACTTATAAATTAACCCAAATTTACCCTAAACATTAATTATAAAGTTAATTAAGTTTAATGGAACTAGAATTTAACTAACGAACTTACCCGGGGTATTACATCATCTCCCCCTTAAAAGAATTCCATCCCGGAATTCGGTTAAGCAAAAAGGTACGGGTACTTAGTTCTCATTTCGGATTCTGATTCCCAAGTAGCATCCTGACCTCTATGGTGTCTCCATTGTACTTTTACTTGCTTGATTACTTTGTTCCGCAACATTTTAACTTTGTGGTCAACTATGGATTCAGGTTCCTCCACATAATTCAGCTTTTCATCAACTTGTATATCCGGTAGAGATATGGCCTGATCCGGTGTAACCAAACACTTTCGAAAATTCGATAAATGAAAGGCGTTGTGTATACGGCTTAATTCTGGCGGGAGATCTAACCGGTAAACTACTTCACCGATTCTTTCTGTTATTGCAAACGGTCCGATATACCTTGGACTGAGTTTACCTTGCTTTCCAAATCGAATGACTCCTTTCCAAGGTGAGACTTTTAACATTACGAAATCTCCAACTTGGAACTCTAACGGCTTTCGGCGTCGGTCAGCGTAACTTTTCTGCCTGTCTTGAGCTACTTTCAATCGTTCCCGAATCTGAGTAATCTTATCCGTGGTTAACTGAACTATATCTGGTCCCGCTAACTGTTTCTCTCCCACTTCATTCCAACACAGAGGCGTTCGGCATTTTCTACCATACAGAACTTCAAACGGTGCCGCTTGTATACTGGAATGATAACTGTTATTGTAGGCAAATTCGATCAACGGCAAATGCTTATCCCACGATCCCCCAAAATCAACAATGCAGGCCCGTAGCATATCTTCTAAAATCTGGATTGTTCGTTCACTCTGACCATCGGTTTGAGGATGATATGATGTACTTAGTCTTATTTGCGTTCCCATTTCCTTTTGAAAACTTCTCCAGAATCTTGAAGTAAAACGACTATCCCGATCAGTAATAATCGAGATTGGAACTCCATGTCGAGTTACTATTTCGTCGATGTACAACTTGGCTAACTTTTCCAACGACTAAGTTTCTTTTATTGGCAGGAAGTGAGCAGACTTCGTCAATCTGTCAACGATCACCCAAATGGCATCGAATCCCTTCGAAGTCCTTGGTAACTTCGTGATGAAATCCGTAGTAATCTGATCCCATTTCCACATAGGTATTTCTAAACGTTGCAACTGACCAAACGGCTTTTGATGTTCAATCTTTAACTTCTTACAAGTAGTACAACCTTCCACATGTTGAGCAATGCTTCTTTTTATTCCCGGCCACCAATAAAATTGTTTTAAATCTTTATACATCTTATTCGTACCTGGATGAATAGAGAAACGAGGTTGATGAGCTTCTTGTAGTACCCGATCACGTAAACCACCCAAACGAGGCACCCAGATTCTGTTTCCCAGACACAATAACCCACGATCATCTTTTACGAGTGATGCTGATATTCCCACTAATCGTTCTGATTTCAAATGTTCTTCTTGAAAAGCTTCCTCTTGACACTTCTTCAATTCGTCAAAGATGTTAGGTAGAAGTTCAGCTCGTAGTGCAATGGCTTTTATTGTTCCACTTCTTTCTTGACGACTCAGTGCATCAGCTACCACATTCGCCTTTCCCGGATGATAAAGAATTTCACAGTCGTAATCATTCACCAGCTCTAGCCATCTTCTTTGCCTCATATTCAATTCCCGCTGATCGAAAAGATGTTGGAGACTCTTATGATCGGTAAAAATTTGACATTTAGAACCGTAGAGATAGTGTCTCCAAATCTTTAGCGCGAACACAACTGCTGCAAGTTCCATGTCGTGTGTAGGATACTGCCGTTCATGATCCTTTAGTTGACGAGAAGCATAAGCGATAACCTTCCCACGCTGCATTAGTACACAACCCAATCCCAGTTTGGAAGCATCACTGTAAACAACAAAATCATCGGAACCTTCAGGTAATGCTAGTATCGGCGCGCTACAGAGTTTCTCTTTTAATATTCGGAATGCTTCATCCTGTTCTGTTTTCCATTCGAACTTTAGATTCTTTCGGGTCAGCTTAGTGAGAGGCGTAGCGATACGAGAAAAATCTTTTATAAACTTTCGATAGTAGCCGGCTAAACCCAGAAAACTTCGTACTTTGGTTGGCGTTTTCGGCGGTTCTCACTGTTCAATTGCCTCTACTTTCATCGGATCAACTTGAATACCCTTCTCGGAAACTACATGCCCAAGAAATTGAACTTCCCGTAGCCAGAATTCACATTTTGAAAATTTAGCATACAACTTTTATTTCTTCAGCAATTCCAGAATCAAACGAAGATGTTGTGCGTGATCCTCTTTGGATCGGGAATAGATAAGGATATCATCGATAAATACAATAACAAATTTATCGAGATATGGCTTACATACCCGATTCATTAGATCCATAAAAGCAGCTGGAGCATTCGTCAGTCCGAATGGCATTACTAAAAATTTATAATGACCGTACCTTATGCGAAAAGCAGTTTTCAGAACGTCTTCTTCTTTAACCTTCAGTTGGTGATAACCGGATCTTAGATCAATCTTGGAGAAATAGCAAGCTCCAACCAATTGGTCGAAGAGGTCATCAATTCTGGGAAGCGGATACTTGTTCTTGATCGTGCGCTTATTCAATTCTCGGTAATCGATACACATTCTCATCGAACCATCCTTCTTTTTCACAAACAAGACTGGTGCACCCCACGGCGAAGAACTGGGTCTGATGAAGCCCTTATCGGATAGGTCTTGTAGTTGTGCCATCATTTCTTTCATCTCTGGAGGTGCCAGACGATACGGTGCACGGGCTACCGGAGCGGCTCTAGGAATCAGATCTATACCAAACTCTACTTGTCTAACGGGAGGAAGACTATTCAAGTCTTCGGGGAAAACTTCTGGAAATTCACGGACAACAGGAACATCTTCTAACTTATTCTTTTCGGGCTTAGCATCTATCACATAAGCTAAGTAGCTCGGGCAACCTTTATTGACACACTTACGAGCTTTTAACATAGATATAAGGCAAGACTGATGATTTCTACGATCACCATAAATCACTACCGGTCCCCTTTCAGGTAAGACAACATTGATCAACTTCTTATCACAAACTATGTTAGCCTGATTCTCGGCTAACCAATCCATCCCCACTACTACATCAAACTCAATCAAGGCTATAGGAAATAATTGAATAGGTACTCCACACCCCTATATATTTATCACACAACTATCGAAAACCTCTTTAACGGATACTTGATTATCATTTGCAGTATCTACCATTAAAGCATGATCTAACACTTTAGGCTTTAAATGCATATAAGCAGCAAATGAAGGAGATACGAACGATCGGTTTGCACCGGAGTCAAATAACACTTTAGCACGTGTAGAGTTTATTAAAAATGTACCTGTAACCACATCCGGAGTTTCCTCCGCTTCTTGTGCTGTCATCTGAAATGCACGGCCCCTTGCTCTTGGTTGCTCTGGCCTTTGTACTACTGGTCTAACACCCGCTGGTCTCCCCGACGTACCCCCTTGCTGTACTCTTCCCCTCGGACAATCAGACTGAATGTGATCCGGAGAATTACATAAGAAACAAAACCGCGTTACTCGACAGTCTTTAGCAACATGTCCGGTTTTCCCACACCTATAACAAACCCGAAGATCAACTTGACAATTTCCTTGGTGGATACGGTTGCATTTCGGACAAGGTCTTTCCGCTGGTCGTAAAGGCGGATGGTTATCAAACCTCTGAAACCTGGACTTCTTTGGATCATACTGTGGTCCTTCCCACTTTCTTTTTCCCATACCTTTATGACTAGTGTTTCTCCCTTTATCCTGTTCCACGGTTTCCGCGGCGTCTACTTAGGCTAAGAAAGTTTCTGGTCCTTTAGCAATCACCAGACTTCTAACTTCTTAATTCAACCCAAAGATAAACCTCTCAATCTTCATTGCCTCCGTGGCAACGTAGTATTCCGCAAAACGAGACTTTTCCAGAAAACGAGACTTTTCCAGAAAACGAGCGGTGTAATCCCGAACTGATAAATTCCCTTGCTGCAAGTTCATAAACTCCCCTTCCAATTGTTTAACTGCTGCTTGGGGACAAAACTGTTTCCTGAAAGCTATAACGAATTCTTCCCAAGAGAAAGTAGAATATATGTCAGATCCTCCAGAAGAAATAAGAGCTTCCCACCAGTATAGAGCATCGGCTTTTAGCATTGCAGTCCCATATAGTACTCTATCCTCTTCGGCACACTTACTAGTTTTGAAGATAGCTTCTATTTCTTTCAGCCACCTCATAGCTTTCACTGGTTCCCTTTCTCCTGAGTAGGTCGGAGGTTTGCAACTTAGGAACATCTTATAATCACACCTCTTCGTCACTGGTATGACAGTAGGTGTAATAGGAATCTCGTCTTCATGAGTAGGATCTGGTATTTTCGTTTTCGTATTATGAGTTCGGTTGAACATAGCTTGGATATTTGCCTGTAATCTTCCCATTTCAGCTGTTAAGTCATCTCTCGTAACAAATTATGCACCTCGCGGTTGAACTCTGCCGCCTGTTCTGCCACTACCTCTTTCTCCCCCTCTTCCCCTTGTCCCAACTGTTGGATTCGTCCTATTAGGATTTCCTCCTCCCTCTCGATTCATTTGTCGAGTACCACTTGCCATTCTATAGATTCAAACAAGGTTAATATACACATAAGCACATACCCCATATAACAAGGTATTCCAGTTCAAACATGTACCTGTAAGATCGTAATTACACTGGCCAGGTGTAATCTGAAATTACCTTACATGATGTTCCTTCTACCTTTTTATATTTAACATCCTAAGGTTCTACAATAATAGGGACATCCTACTTCACATGCAGTTTAAGTCTAGGTACAGATACGAATACCTAAATCCCTTAAACTAGGGCTCTGATACCATCTGTAACGACCCGGATATCCAAACATACAACAAATAACATACATTGCATAACATCGTTACATAACAAGATACATCATATAACAAGTACGGTCCTTTAGTCTTTACAATCCAAAATAAGGTATTCCATTATAAACTTTTGCTAACTAAATACATGATATCCGATAATGAGGTTATAACTACAAAACACATTATAATCTTCAAATTATGTCTTCCCAAAAGCTAGCCACCGATTACTCTATTCACTTGCTCTTACCCGATCCACGACCTGGAATACATATTTTAAAACAAAAAGAGGGTTAGACCTAGCGGTCTAAGTGAGAAAATCCTTGTTAGTTTTAAAACCATTTGCACAACCATCATATACATAACACAAATACAAATACCAGTTATGACTCATGCATCATATACTTTCCTGTCTCATTCTCTTGGCCATATTAATTGGTTGCAAGCCAACTAATAAATTAACTCCGTTGTACAATAATTACAGCCAACACCGCTGTACGAATATTACAGCCAACACCACCGGTCCTAAGCTCGGCCAACGTATTCTCGTATAGTGTACTGTTCATGTAAATACAATATCTCAATATATTATATTTCAAACATAAACACATAATCACACCATCTATCACATTCCTAATCCACACATATATGTATTCCAGTTTAAAAACATTTTAAAGTAAAACTCACATGTTTGCTTATCAAAATACTTCCAAGCCTTTCCCAAAAGATTTTGTCTTTCACCCCAAATTCACAGTATCTGAAATAATTCAAATACAAATATCTCTTTACCAAATAGTTCACATAAGGCTTACTAAGACTAAGAACTTTAGATAAACCTATCTAATTCTTATCCTCAATCATTTCTCCCAAACCCGAACTTAAGTCGAGTCCACAGTATAATCAGTCCTCATTCATTCCCTATCCAAGAGTCAACAAAAACACAGGTTACTGGATACTCAAAAGTATCTGAACTCTCAAAAGTGACCAAACAGCTCAAAGTTTCCGGACAACTCACACAATCCGGACAGCATAACTTTTCGGACGGCATAAACAATCCGGACGACACCCGGGAACCAAGGTAACCCGGATACCATCCGGTATCTTATATCATCCGGAAACCATTGAAAAGAGAGACTTACCCGGATAAAAGACTCGTCCGGACACCTTTAGAACATCATCCGGACACCACCAACAAAACTACCCGGACACATTCATTCTATCCGGAAACCTCTGACCGTTTACCCATTTTTAACCCAGAAATCGACTGAATTATTACCAGACATGAATTCGACTATTCTAATCCGATAGGAACTTCCTATTAGCAATTATAGACATAAAATACACAGGGAACATACCTTAAATTACTTCCAAAGTTAACCAATTTGAATACCTAGCCACAAGACCTTCTTTCTTCTTCTCAAAACACACACACACTAATCTGATATGTTTTTGCTACTGGAAATATCTGGATAGTCTAATGGATATTATCAAACCATTATTTACCATTTTGGTCCTTGAGCTAATCACTAATGACCAACACATCCTAAACTTATAAATTAACCCAAATTTACCCTAAACATTAATTATAAAGTTAATTAAATTTAACGGAACTAGAATTTAACTAACGAACTTACCCGGGGTATTACATAAGCCCTAGGTATATAAGGTTTAGTTTAAACCTAGTTTTAGGTTAGAGAGAAGAGTTAATCATTCTAAACACTTTCAGACGCATTGTAATCTCTCTGAATGGTTCTTAACCTTTGAATGAATGATAGATGGATGACAAGTTGAAATCAATCTGTGTTATTGCTTGTTGATTATTGATTCTATCGTTATTGCACTAATCTGGGATCCACAATCTTGGAGATGTTTCCCATCTGCCGTCAGAATTTCACCCTGCGCACCGACAGGTTCGTTAGGGGAACCTGTTGGGACCGGGGTGTTGGACTGAATAAGAAGAGTTGCCTTGCTATCTTCAACTCAGCTGCAAATGTAAGTTCTTTTACTATCTTTCTAATTCAAGTAATTAAACAATATTGACTAAGTTAGTCCTTCATATTAAATGTTATATGTTTTACAATATATTTAGACGAGGTATGGGCCTCTCGGGTGCCTTGTGCCTACGGATGCCGAGGGGCAGACGAGTTGGTTTCGAGACTGCGTCGCCTTTTTTGAAAGATAGGCGACCAGGCGATCGACGAAGAGGTCCCGACGGTCCTCTCCTTACCCATCTGGGTCTAGTTCCTCAGCCGACGAAGATGAGGAAGATGATGAAGATGACGAAGACGACGCGAGACGTGACCATTATTTCGGGGCTAGCGATCGATATGAGGCGCCCCCTCGCTCCTCCCATCATGGTATGTCTCCTCCCAACCCATATCAAGCAAAGTGGGACTACATGGAGTCGCTGTACAAGAGCATACACGAGGATCAGGAGAAACGCATAAAAGCTCTCGAGGACCTTGCCGCACAGTTTCGCGTTGTTCAGGTTAGTGTTTAACTTAATTTGTCGCCCACGGTGTTTTAGTTTGTGTATTGATATTACGTTCAATACTTGTATTAGGTGTCGAGTATGCTGCCGACCTACATCCTATCTGGGTTCGGACACACGCAAGCCGCACCGACGACGTTCGCCTCTACATCGACCTCATCGTTCCTGAAGAGTGTAAGTCACGACGATTACTCATTATAGTTCTATTTTTGTTAACTTTGCATGAAATTCTTATAACGACCAATGTCACCTAGTTTGGGATGTCGGAGGCAGGGTGTTACAAACCCGAAATGATGATATGGCGGGGTCGTCGTAAGTCACACCGCCACCCTACAGTATGCCAGGGCCGTGGTACGTCACACCGCCAGCGTACATGCAAAATGTAACTTTTTTGGTAGTTTTGGTTTAATTGTGAACATGATGAACTTGTACTTAAAATATACAATCTTAATTTTCAGATGACATCTGCTTATGACGTCGGGCAGGATGTAAATTCGAACCTCCTTTCCGATGTCATGGACGGGTTTTTTGGTCCTCCCATCGGGTCTTCAGGGTTCGCAACCTCCCAGTCGATGGGGTCGGGGATGGACACCATCCTGGCGCAGTTTAGCAGTCTGATGGGTCCATGTGGTACTGACATCATTGCAGAGCACTTCAGTGAGCCGGAAGACGACGAAGATGAGCTGATGGTTGTGGCAGCACCACGGACGGAGGTGGAAGCACCAGCGACGGAGGTGGCAGGACCTGCTAGGGAGAAACGAATTCCTATTTAAGGGGAATGGTTTCGTACCCCATATATAAAACACCGCTGACCACACCGGTCCCTCCGAAAAAGACGAAGGCAAGGGTGAAGGCAAAGGGAAAGGGAAAGACTAAGATGACTTCATCGGCGCTCTTGACGTGCGTTTCGACGTCTGATATCATTGACAATAATACCCTCCCCCCGCTGTTATATCCATTATATGCTAACCTATGGAATATAGGTTTTTCGGAGTACTGCTGGCGCTAGAGGGAGACGGGGAACTGGAGGATCTGGTTAGTATTGAAGTTTAACATTTAAATATAGTCATATAATCAAATATATTTATAATTACAGGTCAAACAATCTATGTTTTGTGTATAGCACGTCGACTGTTGGGTCAAAATGATCCAAGACTCTCGGCCTAGACAAGCGAGGTGGCACGTGATGATAAGTAATTTTTTTGATATGCTAGTCAAGCTGGGGCAAGGTGCGTCATCCGTGTACAGGTTGTGCAATACTGAGGAAAATAGTGAGGATCCGTATTGGAAGAACCTCGATCGGGTATGGAAATCAATTTACATCTAATTTATTTAACTTGTTTGTTACTAACTATTTGTCTGTTATTGTAATATTTCACGTGTACATCCCCATGTGCATTGGCCAGCATCATTGGGTGCTCGGGGTCCTGGAGCATAATGATATGGTCATGGTTATATATGATAGCTTCCGTCATAGCCTATACGACCTACAACTGAAACAGCTCCTTAGCATCTTTACAAAGCAACTGCCGAAGATATTTAAGAAGATCAACGACAGTCTACGTTACGATGCTAGCCAGACATTCAAATATATCTTTCAGAAAATGCACCACAACAGTCGGGGCGCTATGCAGATTGTGGTGTGTGTGTATGTAGTAATCTATCCACGTTGACTGCAGAGCGACTCTTAGCATGTGCACCATATGCCGCCGCAGATGAGGCCATGAGGTGGCGGTACCATATGGCGGAGGTCTTATATTCGCTGGCATTTTCGGAGTAGATTAGTAGGTTGTTTTTTGTTTATTATTATTTAGTCCGTAACATTAATCTTTTTTGTGTAAAGTATTTTACTTGAAGTGTTAAGTTTGTTTATTATTTTGTAGTCCACATCGAACGTCGTTTGAATGAGAAACTAATTTTTAAAGTAGTGTACTTGAAGTTTTTTAACCAAAAGAAAAGCACGATGGGACAAGACTACTCATTTTCCACGTTTTCATACTTTTCTATGCGAACCGGCATCCACATTTGGCTATAAATACCCCACGCTAGATTAGTCGTAAAACACATATACGGGAACATAGTATTCATTAACGTCTTCTTACATGGCATCCCCAAATCTTCATGTCTGGTGCATTAGGTGTTTATCAGAATCGCTTGCAGCCACTGGCAAAGAGTTATATGGTTAGTATGTATATTAGTTTGGGTTTTGTTTGTTAGTACCCTTGTCTAAGGCTAACTTTGTTAATGTTCATGAACAGATGCACATCCACAATTGTTCACCATGAAAGTCCACCATGGTGGGTACTTCAGGGAACCACCTACAAGACATTACTTCCGTGGTCTAGATATTTATGTTGACATGTTAGATGTGGACGATCTTTCCATGCAACTGCTTGAACAGATCATGAAAGAGCTGGACTACAACGAACCAAAATATTATAGGTTGTATTTTAAAAGGCCGAATGCAGACTTCTTGACTGGACTGGTAGAATTGACTACCGATGAAGATGTAGCCAATATACGTTAGTATATTGATGGCCATACCGTGATTGAAGTGTACAGCGAGAAAGTGGAGCTTAGCACTTCCAGACTCGTCTCACCAGAGTATATAAGAAGTCGACGCGGATTGTCAAAAACCCAAGCATCGTGTAGTCGTAGCTTGACATTTGATTAATTTTGTACTGATTAGTATGTGTTTGTTATGAAATAATCTTGTATAACATCTATGACTTGTTATTTTTAATATGAATCACTTTTCAGACGAATCTTGCATTATTTATCAACGACTTAAAGACCTTCTCAACCTTCTTTTTCAGACGAATCTTATAGACCTTTTCAGACGACTTAAAGACCTTTTCAGACATCTTTTTCTGATGAATCTTATAGACCTTTTCAGATTACGTTTTCAGGCTTTTTCAGACGAATCTTACAGACCCTTCCAATAATTGTTTTTATGTTGATGTGGAATGAACTTTACGTGTTCTATCTCTTTATGTTTGGGAAATGGTAAAAACCCAAAATCCTTTATTCATGAGCAAACTACAACATGAAACATCAACATAGAAACTCCAGGTACGAAACAACAACATAGAAACTGGAAAGTACAAAACAACAACATAGAAACAACAAACTACGAAACCAACACCCCTAGCACCACCTAAGGATAAAGTGCCTTACATTGATCAATCTAGGTTTGCTTCTCGGTTACCTTCACTTGAAGAACTGCGAACTCTTGTAAATGTTGTGGACTTCTAAGTTTTCTCGACGAATACGGAACTCCTTATCTTTTATTTCCCTCTTCAACCGTTTTATCTCCTTTTCTTCCTCTTCGATCCTTTTCATGTGTCCATCCTTCCTGGCCATCATTTGTTTCCACTCTTTAGTGAGTTGTTCGATCTCCGCTTCACTTTTTTCTATCGCTTTTTTCAGTCTCAACGGCATTATTTGTGAAGACGGTGGGTTTGAAGATGATGCATTTTCAGCTATGTGTTTGGTGAAAGACGAGACTATTATGATATCAAAATGTTGTATGGATGTTGTGACTTTTACAGTTGGTATTAACATGGGTATTTATAGCCACAAGGAGCAATTGGCTCAACAGAAACCTTCAGCTTTTCAGGTGAATCTTGCAGGCCTTTGTAGGGGAATTTGGCAGCCTTTTCAGGCGAATCTTGCAGGCCTTTGCAGGGGAATTTTTTTAGGCTAAAACATGTGGATCGTAATCATGTAATTCATAATATATGGATTAAGCATGAGGCAGATGACGACGCCATAAGTAGTACGCCGTAAGGATGCTTGATCTTCTACTTGAGCCTCTCCTTAAGATGATGGAATGAGTACACAATTCTTAAGTGTATGTTATTGTTGTGTTGTTATGGGTGGAAACATAATCCCATATATATTGGAGAGGTCAAGGTAGGGATCATCTCCAAGTCATTAAGGAGTGTCTCTCAAGAGTCTCCCATTAAGACAAAATTATGAGCACTTCATTATGGTGATTAATCAAGAGTCTTCTCAAGAGTCTTGTAACTTACTTAATAAATATTTATATTAAATCAACAATAATCATAATGCATAAAATAGGTTAGGACATAATAATTAGTCTAACATTAAACATTAATTAGTCTAACAAATTTGGCAGCCTTTTTTAGGCGAATCTTGCAGGCCTTTGTAGAGGAATATGGCAGTCTTTTTCAGGTGAATCCTGCAGGCTTTTTCAGGCGAATCTTGCACGCATTTGCAGGCGAATATGCCAGCCTTTTTTGGAGAATCTTGCAGAACTTTGCAGGCGAATCTGGAAGGAACTTTTCAGACGAATCTTTTGACCATATCCACATCTGCGATCGCGAACCTACCTTTTCATGACTATAAGTGGATGGTCTGATGATGTAGTAATTCACAACTTCTAATCTATCATTTCTACCCTCTACACCGTTTACAAACATTCTCTTCCTTTTCGTAACACTATGGCTGGAGGCTCACGCTCGAAGGGGAAAAGGTCAGCGAATGGGGCTGGCACTTCATGCTCCGCCAACAACCAACCATTGGATGATGGAACTTTCCGGAGTAACTAGAAGGTACCGAAAACAACGGAGGAGTGGTCACAGTTTGGGAGAACTGCGGCCGATTGGCCAATCACGGTGGAGGAGAAAGAACAATGGGACCAGGCATGGGAGACATACTTCTATGATCATGGATTCAATGAACCACCAATGTATCATTCTACCCAGTCGAAGGGTCTTCCAATGACTCAAAGAATGCGTGACAGACTGTGATTGTCCTGTGATGAGGCGAACGCGGAAATCGAAAACATAAAAGGGATGTGGCTACAAAACAGGGAAGTTTAGAAAGAAAAAGAGGAGCTGCTAGCAGAGAAGAAAGAAGACCTTACACAAAGGAAGCGCTAGATTAGGGATCTGCAACGACGGATCTCTAAAATTGAAGATGAAGTAAGAGAACTCAAGGAAAGCTACACCGGACTGGAGGACATGCTCAGGGAAAAGTCTGAGTGGATCATCAAAATCCAGGAAATCTACCCGTAGTAGATTTCTCCAAGGGTGATTGTTGGTTTTCTTTAGATGATGCTTTAATGTTTTAATGTTTACTTTATCCGTCTCAATAAAATGATGCTTTAACGTTTACTTTTTTTTACACAAAAAAACACTTAACAAGCACGATAAACTAGATAAAATCAACACTGGACATAAAAACAAGACCACTTAGCATACATGATTTAGTCGTTAAAATCAAGGGAAGTCATTATTCAGGTCAATGCTATCATATCTTAGAGTTCCATGTGGTTCTAGCTCTGATGCGCCCTGCAGGCGACTTCTTTGGCTACCTGAACCTCTACTCCTAGGCACGCTTGAAGGGGAAGGAGTTAGACATTCTCCACGAGTATGTCCTACTACTCCACACCTACCACATTTTTCTGTATCGGACCTTCACCACGAGATGGACGTCGGTCATTCTTTCTTGGTCTCCCGACACTTCTCTTAGTTATTAACGATGGATAGCATGGCAGAAGGGGGACGTGTTGACACACCCATGATTCAGGGGGTCCAGCTGGATTGTTTACCTCCCGATATGTTTCCTGGTAAGTTTCGGACGTGTAGTAACTTACAGCCAAATCGCTGCAATCTCTACGACCCATACACCTTGCAGCAGCGATGGCATGACCGCACGGTAACCCAAAATATTGCCATTGCAGACATGAACAAACATGATTGATCATATCGACATTCGCATCAAAACGGTTATCCCGAACCTGGTACTTCTCATATCCAATTCCGCTTACCGTCCATGTCGCACACTTTCCCGTCCTTCTGAGAATTATCTTCTCCGCCACTGGTGTGAGTCTATTACGCATTTGATCTACAAATATGTGTTAATTTTGTTACGATTAATAAAGAACAAGAGTTGCAACTAATATATAACTATATAAGTTCAATTTTTCATAGTTTATCAACCTCCCTTTTGCCGTCGAAGTAGGCACTACTCTTGTTGAAAGGTTCGGAAGTACTCCATAAGTTGTACAATCGGTAATCTACGAGCAAAACGGGAGAGTGCATTCACCGACTCTGCACTATTGAAGGTCATAATGTTATACCGTTGTGCAGGAAAATGGACCCTTGACCACCCATCCTTACCAGCATCGTCCATAACTTGTGCTCCACGATCTACACTAACTCGTAGTGCATTCATGTACCGGTCAAACTCCCGAATCGTATATGCTTTGCATGCCTTCCAGTAGGTCATGTGGTATGTTTTAATACGTTTGTCCACGCTTTTCACGTTCATCTCCAAATGTCGACAACATAGGGCTTGAAGGGTTGTTTGGTACACGGAAGAAATTGCGGCACTTATGGAAGGAGCCCTGTCAGACATAACACCAACCCTGTCGACTCTCCGATACATTCTCTCAACATGGACAGAAACCAACCCCACTCCTCCCCGGTCTCGGACTTGCCTACTCCGAAAGTTTTGGGCACAATGTTGTTATTTTCGTCCATGGCAACCGCCAAGAACATCATACCCAAGTAACGTCCCTTTAAATGGGCAACGCCTATTACAAGGACACGACGCAAATTTGTCAAAAATGTGCGAATCAGCAAAAACGTAGGTGGTTTCCCTTTGTAAATGTTATAGTTTATAATATGTAAACATATGACGTATTAATATACGTACCGCACATCCAAGGGCAGCGAAACACAACTCAAAACGTCCGTTTGAATCCGTATTTATTCTGGTGTGTGTACCTGGATTCTGCAGCTCCAAATTATATAAATACGTAGGGAGTCGTTCATATGACTCCTCGGGAGTGCCTCTCACCATTAGTAGTGCCTTGCATCGCGCACGCCAACCTTGGTGGTAACCAATTGTGATCCCGTACTGCAGGTTTATATCGTTGACGATGTCCTTTGGCCGAAATGCCTTGCTAGCATCAAGAAATTTGCCTTTCAGTATGTTGTCCAAAGTCCTTTTGTTGGCTTGTCGGTGGTTGGGATTCAGTTGCGTCCTCGAACAAGTGTGTACGTTGTGCAACTTTCTAACGGTAAACATCCCTCCTTTAGGGCACACGGACTTCGTCGTCATACGCCAATTACAATTTTCTCTCCCACATACAGCCTCGTATCTGAGTTTGTCGGATTTCTTCGTTTTAAACACGGAACCCTCTTCCATGAACTTAATTCCGAGTTGTATGACCATTTCATTTGTTGTATCAAATACCTGACCTTCATGTATCCTTGAACTGTGATTATAAGGTGCGGGTTGGTAGGTTGGTATATAGGTCTCCGGGGTTGGAAGGGGAGGATGCATATCAAAATAATCAATTAACTCACCAAATGATTTATTACTAGGGGTATATGTTTCTACTTCTTCGTCCTCATCATTATCGGTATCTGATCTATCCATATCAGATATACCTATTGTGAAAACATGGGTTTCGTCATCAGCAAACCGTCTTTCTTGGTCTTCTTCTTCTTCTTCTTCTTCTTCTTCTTCTGGTTGCGCCTCCGGAACAAAATCAGGATAACAGTCGTTAAGACCATATGTATGATCCGAATAAAATGTTGGGTCGTAGGACGCCTGAAATTGAGAATCAGGCTCCAGTTGATTACCACCGACATGGGTTTCTTCATAATCTTCGTCACCACCTTCGTCGCACATCGATGAATCGACATACACAAAAAGTGTCGGATATCTTTCTGACTGGGCTGCAAATTGCATAAAACCAGAGACATTTCCATCGTCGGTTAACTCCAACATTGAGCCATCATTCTTGTACACTAACTTGCAAACAGCAGAACGTTCGATTCCACATTTTTGCATGGCGTAAGCAAGAAACTTCTTATGTGTAATGTTTACAGCCAATTTTACACCATGTTTAGATTTATAAGCAAAATCACACTCATTGTTGTCTTGCACCCATTCACCATCACAACAGAAATAGAGTTTAGATTTTTCAACAGTTGAACTCATTTTTTCAGTAGTATCTCAGAAAGAAAAAATTGAAATGATGAAGAAAGAAAGCAAGAAAGAGCAATGGAATGGATGTGATGAACGATTATGGATTGCATTTTACTGCTCTTTATAGACGAAAGTTGGATGGAGAAGATGAATTGCAACCACAAATTCAATGACAATAGTACAATAATGTGACAATCTCAGACAAAAGTGTGGAAAAAACAGTAAAACCATGCAAAAAAACGTGAAAAAAGCATAAAACATGAAATCATAGACAAAAATCGCGGACCCTAATAAAAATCGCGGACTCAGGGACCAAATTTGTAAAGTTGGCATTTTTTGGGGAAAATCGCGGACATCGCGGACAAAAATCGCGGACTCCAGGGGTGAAAAATGAAAAAAAAATCCCTGAGCCCGCGATCGAAGGATGTTTCACGGGTATTTTGGTAAAGTGGGAGAGAGATGGGATATTTTTGTAACTGAATTTCGATCTTAGGATATTTTAATTAATTTCCCTTTAACATTAAATGTTGTATTATGTGAGTTAGTTTTAAATATAATTATTTAGTTTTTTTCATATTAGTTATATAATTTAATATATGTTATATATCTAAAAGAACATATTAAAATTTGCTTATTTATTTTAACTACTTTTTATTATATAAATTATTTTTAAAATTTGCATTAACAAAAACCTAATAAAATGTAAATTCATAACATTATTAAACATACATATGTATTTACAAATTATAACTATTGTTTAAAAATAGCTTTACATTAAATAAGAAATGTTATTTTAACGTGAATTTAGTGTTTTTTTAAAGTGTGATTAGAATTGAGTTCTTTTTTTCTTTTTTCTTTTTTTATTGGATCCATTAAATTTGGTGTTTTTTTAGTGTGAAAGTTGGAGATACTATAACACCCTATTCGATTCACTAGTTTCTAGTTAAGAAAAAAAAAAGGTATTATGTTTTTCTTTAGGTCTCCCTTTCTCTTTTTGTTTGATTGATGCATGGTGCACTTGTTTCTAATAGCGAGTTCTAAAATATCAGGCCCATTTCACGCAAGTTTAGTACATTCTTTCCATGCGTTTATTGTTGATTTTCATCAAGTTTAACCAACTTATTGACTAGTCTTCTGGGCTATGGCCTTGTTTATACGCTTTGTTTACTCATAACATCCAGTGCCGTACCAAGGGAGGCCGGGTAAGGGTCCAAAACTTTTAAGTATATAGCAGTAGTTTAAAAAATTAGTAAATAAAAGATACAAATTTACTAATTTCTTTAATATCTAATAGGACTCAAAAAATAATTAGTATTATATTAAGTGCTCTTACATGTATTATTTAATTATATTGGAGAAGAAAACATGTTAAAAGTTAATTGGTTGTTCATTTTATAACATTGCTTATTGTTTATCTATGTTTTTTAATATAGTATCAATTTAAAACTATGCCTAGACAACCTTAATATAGTCTCTATCATTCATCTCCTGCAGACTCTTTTGATTATTTCATGCACATGAACTCTATTTTCTATTAGAATATATACTAAATTTCTTGTTATTAACTAAGGGGTGTTTACTTTTGACTTAATCAGCTTAATGGATGTTTCGACTTATTCGTCCAGCCATATTTAGATGTTTACTTATGACTTAATGAAAAAGAGAGGGGGTTATTAGCACAGTAAGTAGGGGTGTGTTGTTCCCATTAAGACAAAAATTTGACATCCCTGCACCTCTGTTCATGTCATCCAAGCAGTTTCCCTCCATTCTCTCTCAATGAAAAAGCCCCTGCATCATTGGGAACAAAACCCGTCTCTCTTAAATCATCTTCTCCCCTCATCTCTCTCGAATTCGATGCCTATGAATCACCGAGAAGAAAACCCCAAATCGAAACCCTAATCTGTAAACCTTAATCTTTAGCTCGTATCATTAAACCCCCTTTCCCCAATATGTAAACCCTTTGACTTTTTCCATCGTTAATCAACTGAGTTCAAATATCAGAAGGAGAAGGGAGCTTGCATCAAGTTCATACTGTATTATTTCTCAACCATTAGCATCTTTAAACCCTTCGACTTTTGCCATTTCTCAAACCCATCAGCACCTTTGATTAAAGATTCTGTATGATTCAAATAATAAGATCTCAAGCTATAACCAATACGTGGGTTTTGATTCAAATATTGATGGTTCCGAAAAAGTTTATTTTAATCCTAAAAGTTAAAAAATTGTGGTAAAAAAACTCAATTGATTTATATTGATTTACATAGAGTATTACTTGAATAGTCAAGCTAGATTGTGATCCAGAATGATGCCAATATATATATATATATATATATATATATATATATATATATATATATATTAAAGATATATCATAAGATGTTTTTGATGGTGGAACGGATTACCGGTGTTATGTAAAAATGATATGATATATAATATAAAGTTAGAAATAATTATTTATTGAGTTTGCTTCTAGGCATACCAGGAAAAACAGTTTTATATGAATTATTAGTATTTTTTGAATTCAAGTTTTTTTCTAATGATAAAAACAATACATCAAACATTTTTCATACATATAAAGGACCCTTTTGTTATATCTATAAAATGTCAGGAACATGTCCATAACATTTATCTTGCATTGTTAGACTTGGGCTGCGGGCAGACTTAGGGTTGGTTTTATTTGATTTTATCGTCTTAATCCATCGTCGTTTATTAAGACCGTCGTTTACAAACGTATTTGTGTGTATTGTTTATATGTTATTGTTTGGGCCATATCGATATCTATTTTGCATTTGATTGGGTTGCCACCACTGTGCAAACCGTAGGCTTTGATCACTAGATTGATTGAGGTTATACTTGTTTCCGTAAATAGCCATACATAACCCATGTACAAAATATAATGTTTCTTGACCTAAGTAACCCTTTGTAAAAACAAAACTAAAAAAATAACCCACTTTTAAAAAAATTACAGCGACAATAGAGTTAAAGATTATTCAATGCATATTGTATAAGCACAAAATTGTGTAGAAGGTCATTAAGACTAGTTCCCTGTGTTGAGCTTTCAATGAGTACATCACCACACAGCAATTAGCAAGGGGAAGTAAAAGCACATGCTGGTTAGTTGATGCAATCATTATCATGTAAAGCCATGAGTACATGAATATATATATACTAATTCATAATCATACATACATGATAAGCAAATAAGAAAAGAAAATGGTGTCAAATGGTGCCACCATAACCATTGCTACACAATGTGACCAAATCCAACAATGTTGCATACAACACATCTAGTGATAGATGACCTAACAATCTCTTTCTTTCACCATCCAAATCCTCTCTTTCAACACCCTCCTTGTATTCCTCTCCCATCCCCATTCCGTTTCCCATTACCAACCACCACGATATGCCGCCACCTTCTGGATCTACATGAGCCACCAGACCCAATACTTCACCATGTTCCACCTCAAACCACAAGCTTAAAAAGTCCCTGCTTGCCTTCATTCCCACAATCACAGCTTCTTCATGCAGCCACCGGATTATTTGACTTGCAACCTGTAAATCACAATTCTAGTTGCAATTTCGTATTTTTAAAAAAACTATATTTTGGGTTATTTATTAAATACATACCTGTTGTAAAAGTATGACACGAAGATCAGCCAAATTGCACTCGTATCTGTTTATGGAACAGCTGTTTTCAGACTTCCCTTTGAAGAGGCCAACTACATTTGGAGCACCTTCCCCTTCTATATTGATACAATCATCATTTACCACCACTTTTGTTCTGAAATGTTTCTCTGTTGCCAAGCTCTGATGCCCGCCGTGAAGAATGGTCTGAGGAACGTCCACCACAAGCGTCCATGAAGATGTACGAGAATGCCAAGTGGGATGAGAAATCAAACGTACATATGATACGCTGCTAGCCTACAAGTGTCATAAAAATAAATTATCATTTAAGGTCAGTAGCCTAAATAGTCCAATCAAAAGCAAAAAAAGAAAAAGAAAAACAAAGGTTATTTATTACCAGATCTTCTAGCTCCATCAGAACTTTATATGAAAACATTCTGTGAGCCAAAGACATGCAGAAATGACCCAACAGGTTTGACCCATCTTTTGCCGGTTGACCAAACAGTTGACTTCTGCTAGGAGAAGCTGACTTATTCTTTGCTCGTACAAACACGTGTTCATGAAAAAGCTGTTTCAAGAGAATTTCGGAACTGATTCTATTAGGAAGAAATGATTTCTTCTCAACATGTTCTTCTTCTTCTTCCAAGCCTGAGCCATCGATCATAGGTATAACTGCAGTTTTGTCATCACTTTCTTCATCATCATCAACTACAAGATCATTTTGAGTTGACGACAAAAGTGAAATAAACACAGAGGCTTCTTGATCGATGTTTAACTGCAAATGGTTTTCTCGTATACCAGTCACATTCACGCCTAAAGATGGGACAAATGCTTCTTGATTAATCAAATTAAAAACCTGAAAATCATCCAAAAAAATGTAATAACAAATTAGTAAAACAAAATTGCCCACTCCTTTGCAAGAAGAAAGACTGCTAGATTTAAAAGATACCCATGTGTCCCAAAATAAGCGTCGCACATTTCTATTTTGGTTTGTCCCAAAATAATTGTCCACTTTCAAAAGTAAATACCTACTTCTCCATTCTACCCTTAATTATAAGATGAAGAAATTCATTACTCCTATTATTAAGGGTACAATTGTCATTTAGTTGATTAAAAGTGTATTAATTACACAATCTCAAAACTGTGTGCATTTTAGTTGTAAGAGGTGCTGATTTTTAAGAGATGGTGCTGAAGTCTGATATCTGAATCAATAAGACTGTTTTTGTAAATTGACAAACGTCTGAATATGTATAAATGTCTATTTTATCCCTCAAAAATTCGACTTAAATACGTCAATTGAAGTGGGCATCGATGATCAAAGGACAGAACGAAAAAAGAAATAAAAGAAAGATGTTGGCAGATTTGCGAGGCTGTGGAGTTTTAATATTATCTCATACACTGAAGCCCCGATTTAAGCGATTCAAGATGTTATGGGAAGCCAACACACAGATCTACAATATTCGTGTTTTGAGTTTTTGCAAATTAGGGTTGTTGCATCTGGGCTAAAACCGACGTTGAAATCGAAAGAATGGTGCTGGACGGAAATATAAGGTAATTAAGTGGCTATGTTATCACTTAATTTATCAGAGAACATTAAGGGTTAAGAGGCTCTGAAAGGAAAAAAACAAACAGTCTGAATTGTCTTATATCTGACCAAATCAGACATAAGTGGCAAATAAGAGCTTTTTTTGAAAAAAACAAACACCACCTTAGTTATGATGAACCACACAAGTGTGAAGGGTCAAATATTGCAATTCTTGTTGAACAGAAGAAATATTTGTGAAGCATAAGAGGTATAATAACAAAAAAACCTACCTGTTCATCAAAAACCGCTCGATGAACTTCACGAAGGTCAGAATGCCTTCTTTTTACACTTCCATCATCACTTTCAGCTTCTCTCTTAGTTTCTCCAGACAAATCGGAATTTGATATATTTGTGGCTGTTCTATTTGATCCTCTCAGAATAGTATCGGAATTTCCACTAACAAACCCAAATTGAAGAGTGTGGCATGCTTTTGAAGGCAAATTCAAAGAAAGCATTCCAGCACTGTCGTGTTCCACACGGACAGTGGACATTGAGGACGGACGAAATACCGATGTTGGGTCATATAATGTATTGTCAAACAAATCAATGTAGAAACCTTCATTGCCAGCAGCAGAAGCAGCCATTCGGTGCCGCTTAACTTTCCAGTTCTGCTGCAGTCTATTAGCAGGTCAAGATATCAGGTAGATTGGCAGATAGAATGAACACAAATAATATACATCAAACAGTTTATATATATATATATGATATACTCAGCTGAATTCAAGGATGCAGAAAGATATGGAAAAAGGCGTAGAGAGCTGACCTTATTAGAGCTCCATAGAATCTCGCTTCTCTGGCAACTTGTTTCTCCAACGCTTTGGCAGATTGCTTAAAATATTTCCCAAGGTGCTGAAATGGAGAACCCCACTCAATTAGAAGCTGATTAGAGAATTATCCCATAACATGTTACTAGAGCTCAAGGTAGTTTAGGATGTTAAGGCCTATGAGGGTATTTTGGTCTACTTAATAGTAAAGATGTTTTACCCTTTATTAATTTTATTGTTCCTTGAATCTAATTCATATTTGTATCTTCGTAGATAACATTGTAATTCCTAATTCTATTATAAAGTGAATGTTTAATATTTGACAGATTTGAACCACCCACAATTGTGTGAATCAATCTCCATTGGCACAGGGCCTGGTATCATATATGTGAAGCTTTGGAGACTCAATCCTAGTCATCTTTCAATTGTTTTTCCACGGTTATTTTTCAGTTTCAGGCACCAAAATAACCCAAACAAAAGGACCAAAATACCCGGAAGCATTGGAGTTTTGTTGCTGTAGATACGGCAAGGTCAGACAAGAGTTCGTTAGGTAACTGCTTAGGCCTGGTCATGCCAGCCACTGTCACAGCATCATTAGCTTCAACCTACACAAAAATTTTACAAGAAAAAATCAAAGGAAGCAAGTTTAAGTCCAAAGGCGCTAATTAACATTGTTGTATAATTTCATCCCAGTTTAAAAGTTTTAATTCGCATATGACCCGATATTAGTTTCTAGATTAAGATGCAACTTAAAAGGAAGCACCAATAAAACAGCTAAGATAAAAAAAGATCACATACTGAAACGACCTACTATCAAGCTTCAACAAAGGATTCAACTATTCCTCTATTTAGATACTTTCTAGAAAAAAACAAAACGAAACACGACAATACATATCTGCAAAATAGAAACTTATTCATGCTATAACAAGGCTACAAGAAAAAGAAAAAAAAACTTAATATTATTTTAAATTGTCCCTCAGTGACGTAACTAAATTTACTTCTCAACTTTAATCTTTTTTATATCCTACATAATCAAAAGAAAAGAAATATTTAAAGGTCGACTAAAACCCACAAATTTTTTCAAGATGGAGCACCAATTGTGGCTATATTATAGACTAAATCCCTGACATTACAAGTAAATTTTTTAAATCATTCATATGAATCTCAAGTTAAAAGCCTGATTGGGGTTAATGGTGAGCAACAAAGCCTTTGTTTAAAGTTTTGGGAATCAATTAAATCTACTTGATTCTTCAAGTTAGAGCCATCATCATTGCTAAATATCGAGCTATAAATCCTAGTATTGTTACTAATTTCCCAAAACTCGCGTTCGAAATCATCATAGGACAAAAAAACCATCAATAAAGGAAACACCATAATGTCTTCTGTTTATATCAATTTAGAGTTAGGATAACTCTGTGGCTTACTGTGTTAATGAGATCGATGATAACAGACAGCTCTTGGTGAGCCAACTGTAGATTCTCAACCATGCTCTGCCATGGCCATGGAGCTGAAGATGTAGTATCTTTAGAAGCAGAGGCAGTAGCAGCAGGATCACCTTTCTTCTGCTTCTTGTTTGAATCTTCTCTCTGCACTGCCCAAGCAAAGTCTATTCGCCGAATGAGATTCACTCTGTTATCGTCGTAACTCAAATCGCTGCAAACATCAACAAAAGAATCAGGAACTTTATTCATCAGAGAGCTGTCTAATGTCAAATTGGAGGAAACTGAAGGTGATGTTCGTACGGAGGAAATCTTTCAGCTCCATTTTCTTCAATGGCTTCCAAACGTTTGACTGGTAATTTGTCGAGAGAGATACTCAAGTCCCCGTCCATTTCCTCCGACGTGTTCTTCAGGACGAATCAGTGAGTTTTGTCGCTAGAAAAATAGGTTCGAACGGAGTAAATATTGAATAAAACAATTGGTACAAGCAACTAATATATATTGCTATAAATCATCAGATAGAATACATATTGCACAAATATGTAGCAACATGCACATTAACTGTTTGCTGCTGAAAATTTATGAACGACTGCTTACAATCTTTTCTCACATCATAAAGTGCTTCTTTACCTACACAAATAATCGCGCGAGAGGGGCCTAACCTGTCTCTTAAATCAAATTTGATTCACAACTATATTCTCAAGTATTTCTACTGTTTTGATCGGAATCCAAGAGATTTCTGAAGTTTGGTATCAACTCTTGATAACAACAAAAAGCGTTGTATTAAGAAACAAGAATAGGCCAACTATACAAGGAATACAAAGAACATAGAACCCATAGAATTAATATTATATTTACAGAAAGAAGTATAGCCTTAATCAATCTAGAGATGACAAAAAGAAATAGCACGGGCTACAGGAGATCGGGTTACAGTGACCTTAGTAATATAAATTGTAAATGTCATTTTAGCTTTTCTGGTTTTCAGGTCCAATCCTAATAACACATACCTCTTATTGAAACAATATTTCAGCCTATATGCTTCAACTTCAAGTCCTTTGTGTTATAAATACAAAACATTTACAAGAATGATTTAAAAATCATGACATATATACATTCTTGAACCGATTAAGAAACCCATTAATAAATCAATCTATGTTTGGGCATCCATTCAGTATGATTAAATTCTGTATGTTAAAAATATTTAAAGTAATTGTATCACTGTATTATAAGTTTATAACCTATTTATTTCAAGAACTTATGTAATATTAGTGAATAAATGGCGAAAAAAGTTTCAGTATTTCAATCACCATTCACAAAATTAATACATTAACACTACAATTCAAAATGTCAATAATCCCAAAAGCCAAATGCAAAGACACCTTCTGAATAAAGGTTTAAAATATGTGTCAAAAGATTATGCTTAATGAATCAATGGTTGTCTTTCTCTTTGTTAAAAACTTATACATAATTGTCAAATATCCTAAATGATTTGCAAACATCGGTAATTGTCAAATATCCTAACAATATAACTTCACTTTCACTTAAGACTTATGCTGTTAGGCAAAACTGCAGAAGCATCAAATAAACACTTTGATATCATGGCTGATACCTACTTAGTGAAGATTATACAATAATCATGTATTGCTTTCAAGTTTCAACAGAAAAGTTAAAGTCTGCCAAGTAACTGAACATTTAACAGTTAATGCAATAATCACATATTCCTTTGAATACTGCCAAGTAATTAAACACTTAACAGCTAACACCTTCAAGTTTCAAGAGAAAAGGGAATAAACAATACCAGCAAGGCAAGAATCTTGATGATCAGCCGGATGAATATTCTTGATGTCAAGGTTCCCAAATCCAAATTAAATTTGTAACTGTATTAAAGGAAGATTGGAGGATGGAATATAATCAAGGCCGGTCCTGAGGTTTCGGATGCCCATGGCGAAGAGCCAAAAAAATTGGCCCTGATAAATAAATATAAAACAAAACAAATTATTTAGAGGGGTTTGGAACCTAGTCCATCTAGGCGGTTCATCCCCAACCAGGTTTTTTTTTTTTTTTTTTTTTTTTGGGGGGGGGGGGGTGGGGTGGGGGTAAACCAAAACCCCGAATAGCAATACATATAATGTATTCTACAAAGCATCTAAATTTTTGAAACCATATATTACTATTCAACATATCTAAAAACTGTTGTGATCGACGAAACATATCTACAAAAATTGGAATGATGTAATATTATTCAACAAAGTATACTATGAAATATAGAAAGAAAACACTTCAAACGAAAAATTAAAAATCAGAATTAAAAAAAAAGGTAGTTAACTAAAATATAGAAAATTTAACTGTAATTAAACTCAAGAGTAAGAAAGAACGGTTGCGGCAAAATGTGTTCGTATGTGACTATATAACAAAGGAATCCGTTTTAGTCTATCATATATTCAACATGCTTAGGTGCCTAAGATTGAGGTAAGATCAAATTCAAGCAAAACCCTACAAAAAACATGAGCAATCAATAGTATCAAACCACCGACTAACATCAAGATTAAAGTAAAATCATCAAGAATTTAAAACTTCCACCGGCCTCAGGGGCGGAACACAAGCCTTTCAACCGCAGGGGCCGTACCTAATATTCAATCCAAGGGCGGAGCCAAAAATTTTGTTTAGGGTGGTCCTCACTAATAAAATAGAAAAATAAGTATACAAATAATATTGTATTGATAGCAACGTTAGATCAAAAAACAAATGTATATATTACAAAAGCGGTGCATTAACCTTATAGATTCGACAATGAGCCCGACGACTTTGTTTAGAATTATTAGTATTAATCGGCTCCTTATCAACAGTTGTTTTTCTCTTTGTTAAAAACTTATCCATTGAAGAATGAAGATTGCCAAATATCAACAGTCAATACTCTATACTCAATAATCATGAATTCATGGGTTCCTTTGTTAAGTAAATATTGTCAAATAACCAAGTCAAGAAATACAAAATAGGCAAACAGACTATCAAGAATCAAATAGAGACTATCAAATAAGCAATTAAACATTTGAGCAACAGCCATGAGCCAACAACAAGCAAGAATTACAAAATTCAGATTATCAAGTATCAAATAATGCTAGAAATCAGATTCTCATAATGCTAGTAATCAGAACACAAAATAGGCAAACATAAACCAAGAATGCTACCTAGAAATCAGACTATCAAAATTCAAAGAAGAACAAACCCTAGAAATTAGAAACTCACCAAGTCACCATTGTGATTTTGTGGTCAAGAAACAACGTAAGCAACAGAAAATCAAGAGCACTAGAGCAGCAGTTAGCAGAAACTTACCTGTGGAGAGCAGCAAGAATCGAGAGGAAAGCAGGTTGAGCAAGTGAGAAGCAGAAAATCGAATAACCTGGGCGACTGGTCACTGGTCGACGACCGGCAGCAGTCCGGCGGTGAGCGATCTGCAGTTGCCGTCGTCCGTGCCTCCGTCGACCGTCGTCTACTCCTCTGAGTTCGTGTCTTCGTGAGAGTTGCCGATTTCTGAGTTCGTGTCTGAGTTCGTGAGACTGAGAGGCCCTGAGGATTTGCACTTTGGAAATTTCAAAGTTAAACTCAATATGGACCGGATAATAAGAGTGGGGGGCCCAAGCTGAATTTTTCTATTTTAATACATCAAAATAGGATACTTGCTATGTCGGTTGAGAAAAAAGCCAAGGGGCCCTGGCCCCTAATAGCCCTAATGGGCATCCGCCCCTGACTGGCCTACAAAATATCGATAAAAACCGATTGGATCAACCACTTCAGTGCTAGACCACTAGTGTTCAAAATCCAGTGAAGCAAACAGAGTGCGATCACAACAAAAAGGTTGTCAACAAAGAAAAATACTCGATTTACTTTTTGCAAAATCACATTATTACAACTTTATTGTCCAATGTCCATCATTAATAGCTACTACCTGAACTTATTAGTAAGAGTTCATAAACCACAAAATTTCTACTGTCCATCAATAACAAATTCACAATATTTCTACTTTTTTATCATATAAGCAAGAAAGAATTCAAAGAATTCAAAGTTATTTCTACTTCTTTAACATGACCCCATTGATGAGCTGAAGTCTCAAGAGTCCTGGGACCAGAACAATAGATCGATTGGAATCTTGGGAGCGTTACAAATAAGCAGATGACTGAGATAGAGACTCAAGATGGCAGTGGGCAGACTGTCTCGATTGTCCGAGTCAAGAGGGAACTAGGGCAGATCGATTTGAGGGCAGAAAGTAAAAACATCAAATAAGTTTCATTGAAGTAGCGATTTTATGAATTAAACCCTAGAAATATGTAATTTCAACTTACAAATTGATCGTGATTGTGACTCTGTGTAAGCAAGGGATATAGTCGAGAACTCAAGATCGAGAGCTTTGCGTTCGCGACTCCGTTCTGTAAGCTAGATTTCACAATAAAAACTTAGAGCATCCACAATCATGGGTTCATGTTTTTGCCATCTCAACTTTCTTGGCATATCATTTTCTCTCTCCTACACATTTTATAAACTTTTCACTCCCAATCATGAACCGGTTCATGATTTATATAATAAAAAATATAAAAAACTACTATTATAATTAAAACAAATAATTAAAATATACTTATAATAATTAAAAGACACTAATTAAAAATTACAATAATAAGTCATAACTAAAAGTTACAATAACTAAAAACAATTTTAATAAATCTACATCAATCATCCGTAAATCGTTCCCAATAACTAAAAGAGTTGAAGATTGTATGATGTAATTTCAAATGATGTAGGTAAGATTTTTTATAGGTAAAATTGGTAATTAATCTGTGTAGTTGGAAGTTAGTAATTAATTTGGGTAGGTAAAAGTTGTAATTAATTTATGTAGATAAAAAGTTAATAATTATTTATTTTATTAAATTAATTTTTAATTGATTCTTAAATTAAAAAATTATCATTTCTATTAAATCTATTTTACACGGTTTGGATGGTTTGTTGGCATTGAATGAGAATTGAGTTTAATTGATTATTAATTAAATATTAAATTGAATGAGAATTGAATTTGGTAGGGACCGCTCCATGCAGATGGAACGGTTTGCCACCTAGGATCACTCCCAATGCAACCCATCAAATCTTGAAGCGGTTCATAAAGCCACGTGGTTGGAAAGAACCCCCATTGGGGGTGCTCTTAGATTTGAGCTTTAAAAAAAATTGTTTTTTAAGTGTCTTGGTGGCCTGGTTCCGCCCTTGCAAATGAGGCTACTAAATTAGAAAGAAGATATAATATTTAAGTGTCTTGGTGGGCCTGGGCCAAGCCTGTTCCGCGTTCCGCCCTTGCATACGAGTAGTGGCGGATCCATAATTTTTTTCCTAGGGGGGCATTTTTAAAATAGCTTAAATGCCTGTAAAGTTGTTCGGTGTATTTTTAGCATAAATCCAACGTTTCGATGGTTTTTTAAAGTTTTTTTAGTTGATTTTTAAGTTTTTTTGTCAATTTCGATGAACCTTTTTGGTTTTTTAGTCGATTTCAAGAGTTAATTTTGATTTTTTGGTTGAATTCGAGACACCTTTTTTGGTTGATGGAGTCCCGGACGAAAATTTACTATGGGGCATTAAGGAAAAAAAGCTAAAAATCCAATTTTTAACCCTAAAAATTTCAACTTCTTTCCATTTTAATGGGTCCCACCCCCACTAGGGCCAAGGCTACTAAATTAGAAAGGAAAACAAAATATGCATCTCAAAATCAATAATAACATCCTCCAACGATTCATGGCGTCCATCAACTAGTTTTCTTAGAATTTTCGAACGGCTTTTGACTTGATATTAAATGTAGTTTTGTTTGTTGGTATCTATGCAAAACATCAAAAAACGACCAGGTCGTAACTATGTCCTAATGGATCTCGAGTCTAAGGGTCACTTGTTATAATCGGTCCTTTGATAACCAATCATAGGATCAAAAGCGTAACTAAAATAGAACCGATGGACATAACTTGTCCTTATTAGGTGTGGGGTTTTTTTTTAATTTATCTATACTATCTTATAAAGCATCTAGACCAAAAGTCTTAAAGTCTTAATCTTTTTTATTTAAAAAATTAATCCAAGTCTTAAAGTCTTAATCTTTTTTATTTACAAAATTAATTCACCTGACTTCTTCTAGAAATTCACGGTTCCCAAATTCATAGTTTGTTATCTTTAATTATTAGAGCTTATTTATAACTAGTTAATTGCACCGCGCGTTGCGCGGTGTTTACAAATGTTATATATGAAGATAAATACGACAGAAATTTTAATTTATGAACATATCATATTTGAACCAGTGCTCAAAAATGCGCGTCATGGCACGATATAGCGCAAGACGCGTTTTCGTCGTTGCGACTCAGCGTTTTGTGTAAGACGTGGATCACGTCATAGCGCGTTTAATAAAAGTTTTGACTTATAAACATATGTATCTTACTAAAATAAATATTAAGTGAAACGAATATAATATAACATTATGACATGTACTTGCATACTCCTTTATATACATATCAACAACTTTATTCAAACGCATTGGAAGGGTACATAACAAAAATATTACATGAAGTGGTTGCCCACTGAAAAAATCTTACTTTCCTTGAAGAAGATAATGGTTACGTACATGTTTGAGATGTTAGTGATTGAATGTATTTTTCTTCTTGATTATGAATTCTTTGAACCACATACTTCTCAATCCACTTCTTTCATTTCTATTTCTCAAGTACCTCTTGCCCTTCTCTTTATATATACCGAGTGAATTTCAAGAGTTTCAATTTCGAAAAGTGAGAATTAAAAAGGATTTAAAGAAAAGAGAAAATGAATAGTCATGGTTTCTTTTTAAAGGATGAATAGTCATAGGTTAAACCCATAAATTAGAAATAAAAAAATCAGTGTAATAATGAAAAGTTTGAGAAATTCATAGCCTCAATTCCTACTTCACGTACACAATTGGATGTGGTTGTTTTCTTAATATATAATAGATAGATAAATATATACAAATATGTGTTATTATGATCCATTTATAAATATATTGATGATTCATATTTGAGAAAAAAATGAAAGGTTTTTTAATTAATGGTCTTTTATGTAACACCCCCAAATCCACCCTTGGGTAATGTCACATTTTTCCTCCCAAATATTACCTTATTACGTCGAATAAGACTATAAAGTATAACCAAATCACAACCACAGCGAAAGTCTTAACTTAAATAAATACAAGCTCCAACGTTAGTCCGTCCCATACCGGACTACGTTACATAATACTCCAAATACATAATAAACAAGTCTAACAAATAGCAAAGCATTAAAGTACATAACGATGGTAAACCTATCTATGCTTTGCCCTTCCCTTTGTTCAGACCCGAACCACCAGCTCCTGAGATGCATACTAATAGTTAGCTAAAAAGCTAAGTGAGTTCATGGTTTACGTGCACATAAATACACACTCCAATAAACATAACATTGATCACCAAATAAATAGTATACATAATGTTTTTTTTGTAAAACATTTAACACCAAAGAAAATCTCCTGAACTCCTCACCAAGTAGGTCCGCTCTGTCACTGGCACTCCCTGGGTCGCGCGACTCACACCCGTCCGACACCCATTACGGGGTCGTGCCACCCCAAAGTGTGACATATCGAGCCCAATCCACTACTAAACAAACACAGATTTTCGGCGGATTTTTCCGACGGGTTTTGCTCCTGAAACTTTCCGGCGGATTTCCGACGGAAATTAAAAAAGTCAAACTTCGTTGACTTCTGTCGAAAATCCCTAAAAAAAATTATTTTTTTAAATGCTCGACATATTTTCGGCGGAATTTAATTAATTATTTTTAAAATTACGGTCCGTCGAAAATCCGTCGGTAATCCGCCGAAAATAATTTAATTAATTAAGAAAACCGCCGAAAATCCGCCGAAACGTTAAATCTCATAAATTTAAATCAAAAATAGTTTTTTAAGCATTCGCCGAAAATCCGCCGAAAATAATTTTAAAAAAAAAATTAAAGTCCGCCGAAACGTTAAATCTTATGAATTTAATTTTTTTAAGAATCCGCCGAAAATCCGCCGAAAATAATTTTTAAAAAATAAAAATAATAATTTTTTAAATCCGCTGAAACGTTAAATCTCATAAATTTAAATCAAAATTAATTTTTTTAAGGATCCGCCGAAAATAATTTTTTAAAAATAAAAATAATCATTTTTAAAATCCACCGAAAATCCGCCGAAACTTTAAATCTCATAAATTTAAATCAAAAATATTTTTTTAAGAATCCGCCGAAAATTATTTTTAAAAAATAAAAAAAATATTAAAATCCGCCGAAACGTTAAATCTCATAAATTTAAATCAAAAATACTTTTTTTAAAAATCCGCCGAAAATCCGCTGAAAATATTTATTAAAAAAATAAAATTTTAAAATCCGCCGAAAATAGTTTTTAAATTTACTTTTGCTTTTATAAATATTAAAGAAAATTAAATTTTAATGGTAAATCAAACCTAATTTACTTTATCGTAGAGCATATCGGTGACGGTGAATACACAGTTTTAATGGGCAATTTTGGGCTTATGGAACGGTTTGGGCTTGTTAGCCGTTGAACTTAATTTGAATGTAATTTTGGAGTAATGTATTATGTCAATTATTTAAGTATCTTTAATATTGTTGTCATGGGAGTGTAACCGGCTATAGAATTAATGTAGTTCATTGTGTAAGTGTAATCTGGATTCATGTAGATGTAACATGACTATATATACAAGCTATAGATCTTTTGAAGTTATTCTTTTATAGGGTTTTCTGTTTAACTAGGAAAGTAAATGCTTCAATTCTAAATTTTGTGCGAGTGGTTTTTAACCGGCAACCCCCGAGTCGGCTCACAATGTCCCGCCCCAAGACATCATGTGAGAGCAAATCAGGTACGCAATGAATTTTGGCTCCCACACTAGCTAGGACTACTATGCTCTAACCTTCGCCCCCTTTTGTTCAAGTATACAACCTCTGAACCAATTGTACCACACCGCTGAATTTTGTTTATATATATATATATATTGCATTGATCATTTGAGCTAGAAGATGAAATATTACTTGTTGATCCCTTCCATAGTTCCATTAGAGTCTACATTAGTGAAACTAGCACTTTTTAAACTCATGTTTTATTTTTTTGAAAATATCTACTTTTCTCCAAACATATGCCTATTTGCAGGTGAATTTTGAGCTGTAATTCAGCCCTTCCTGAAGCCTCGAAGAGTCGAAGGGGAGTGACGACTGACAGTGAGTAGTGACGTGGCCGAGGGTCGATTTGTGTCTCAAAGACTAATATGTGAGTTTGATTTCTGTTGGAAGTTGATAATTTGTTAACTAATATGTGAGTAATTCTCAATATCTAATTTTTCATATATCATAATCTCGATTTTTTTGGTGTCATTAACTTGTAGAGTTTGATTTCTGTTATGACTTATGAGTCAATGTGATACTTTAATACTTTGATTTCTGTTATGTGATAATTTGTTATGTGATACTTTGATAGTTTGATACTTTGATTTCTGTTATGTGATAAAACTTAGTTATGGTAGTTAATATCTTTATTGATCATTTATCATTTGTTATGCAATAGTTAAATGTGTTTGATAGTTAATTGTAATTTGTAACGCTATTGATCCTGTAGTCATAATATATGAAGGAAATAATTAAGTAATATTAGTTATGGTAGTTGAATATATGAAGTTATGAACACCAAACACGTATTCTGAGTAGTTTCCAATATGCTGATTATAAACATTCTTTGCATATATTGAGTGACAAATTGAATTATTTAGACATGTGAATATCTTTATATGACGTGAGTTCTCGTATTGCAACAATTACTACATTTGATCGATGAAACGTGGATTCAGACAAGTCCAGACTTAGATAATTTGGGATTTTAGATTTGGATATGTAAATCTACCTCTGTGTTTAACATACTACTCCGTTGTTGTCTCCGTCCGATGCACAATCCTAATCTTGATGTATATGTTTAATCTTGATGTATATATATATATATATATATATATATGTAAACAAGTTAATATAGCGTAATAGATTATTTTATTATTTGTATGTATGTATGTAATGTGTATATATTATGTGTATATAAAATGTATGTTATAAATGGACTTTTTTCTAATATGTGTATATAAAATGTAGGTTATGAATGCACTTTTTTCTAATATGTGTATATATTATTTGTTTGTAGCACATCCTTGAGAACTTAATGAGCCAAGTGCAAGAGTTGAAACAAGATTTGAAGCAACGAGACGAGGAACGCCGGGCAGAGGATGAGAGACGTCGTTTAGAAGAAGAAAGATTTCGAGTACAATATGAAGAGATGTGCGCGTTGGTCAAAAGTCTCAGTCAAAATACGCCGCCTCCGCCTCCGTAGTGATTATAAAACTTTTATAATTGTGTTTTGTGTTATTTGAACGAATTTGGAATAATTTGGAACAACCATTTAGTCGTTTTGGCCCGAACAATGTATTTGTCGTTTTAATTTATGATATTTAGCATTTTAGCAGATTTTACAGTTTTTTGAATAAAAAACTGGGTTTTGCAGTTTTCAGCTGATTCCAAAAATATAATTTAAATTATTTTCGGCGGAATATTCTGCCTGAAATCCGTCGAAAACAATAAAAATATAAATTAAATATAAATTCTAAATTAATAATTTAAATTATTTTCGGCGAAATATTCCGCTTGAAATCCGCCGAAAACAATTGAAATAAAAATAAAAATAAATTCTAAATTAATAAAAAAAAAATTTTTTACATATTTTAAATTATTTTCGGCGGAATATTCTGCCTGAAATCCGCCGAAAATGTATTTTTTAATTATCTCGTTAATCAGATTTTGATTAAGTAGACCGATTTTTTCCGGCGGATTTTCGGCGGCCATATCCGCCGAAAACTGGATTCCGCCGAAAATGGTCAATCTTGGCGCCCTTTTGTCCGACGCCCGTATCCGCCGAAAAATCCGTCGAAATCCCCTATTTTCGGCGGATTTCCGACGGATTTGGCCGTCGGAATTTTTTTTTTTTGTAGTGATCCCATACCCAAATAACGACACCAAAACGTGCCACATAAAAACCAACTCCAAAAATATAACATGCTAAATATGTTTATAAATCAATTAAACAATTAGCATGCAAACTCCTTGTAACAGTTACGTACATGAAAACATTCACCCATAAGGCCTTCCGTACCCCAAGCGGGGAGGGCTCGGGAAGGGCTGAGGTGGCAGCGGGGTGAGGGCGGGATGGGGTACGGGGCGGGATGGGCATGCGGGAAGGGATGGTTTTCGGGGATGGGATCCCGATCCATCCCGAGGGTTTTTAAAAAAAAAAATTTAATTACATTTTTAAAAAATAACCGTTGAACGGCTCTTTCTTAAAAAAAAAAAATTCTCAATTTAATCCCACTATATATTTAACCCTCAACCTCTTATTTCTCACACCTCTCAACCTCTTATTTCTCACACCTCTCAACCTCTTATTTTTCACACTATCAAATTCTCTCAATCTCACACCTCTCAAACTCTCTCAAATTCTCTCAACCTCTTATTTTTCACACCTCTCTCATCATGAATCCAAACAGAACACCTACATCCCGTCGTAACCGACCGAATACACCACAATCGCAAGAAGATCAAGAGCTTGGTTTCCAAGCGTTTACACAACAAGGTTATCATCCGCAATTTTCGCAACAAATTCCGCCACAATGGTCGCAACAAAATCCGCCACAATGGTCGCAACAAAATCCGCCACAATATCCGCAACAATTTCCCCAACAATTTCACCAACAATTTCCGCAACAATTTCCTTACCAATTTACACGTCCCGGTTTGATTGAACAAGGTTTTACTCCGGCCAACTACAATCTTCCTTCACCCGCAATCAATCTCGACGACGACATTGTTCCGGAAACCCAACCTTCTACCCCGAACTCACCACAATTTATCCCGACACAACAATCTAACCCGGAACCATCAAATCCGAGACGAACGAAAGCCGCCAAACAAACGTGGACAAGAGCCGAGGAACTCGCGTTAGTGTCGGCGTGGGTTGACGTTTCGGAGGACCCCGTGGTCGGTAACGCACAAAGCGGTGGTAATTATTTTTATTGTTATTATTATTATTATTATTATTATTATTCTTATACTTAATTTTACATAAATGTAGGAAATTTTTGGGGCCGAATCGGGGATGTGTTCTTTACTCGAATGGGTCGTGAACCAGGTTATAGATCAACTCATCAACTCAATAGCAAGTTCAACGACCTCAATAAAAGAGTTAATTCGTTTGGCGGCATCTACAACAACTTGCTCAATAATAGATCAAGCGGGATGAGTGAGGCCGATATATCCCGAACGGCACACGAACGGTATGTAGCACGCCATAAAGTTGCTTTCACTCACGAACAAGTTTGGGACGTCCTAAAAAATGTCCAAAATGGGGAGCCGTTCCAACGATGACGACAACTTCATCGCGGGGTTCAAAACGTACCCAACCTTCCGATGATGACGATGACGAGCAAATTCAACGACCCATCGGGAGAAACAAGGCAAAAAAATCATCAACGAGTAATACGTCCGGGGCGAATACGGACGAAAGTGTTACTCAGTTGTTGACGACGTTCAACAACAAGATTGATGATACAATGGAATACAAAATGAAAAAACTCGATCTCGAAATCGAAATCGAACGCTCAAACCGATTTGAGAAAGACTTCGAGTATTTCATAGCCCCGCATGATCACCTTACGGGAAACGCTTTGAGGGCTACTTTAGCGAGAAAAAAACAACTCCAAAAATTTCATAATTGGTAGTGTTTTGTATTTTGTAATTTTTATTTTTAATGAATGATATGAATTTTAATTTTTATTATTTATCTTATTTTTATTTATTAAAAAATATATAAATATTTTTATTTTGTTAAATAATTAAATGTATAAATAAAAGAATTAAAATAAATGAGGTGGCAAAAGGGTTTGAGGGAATGGGGTACGGATGTTTAGGGATCGTGAGGGATGGAGTGAGGGATGGGAGAAAAGCTGATGTGGCGCTGAGGTGGAGGGGAATCTTTGAAAGATAGGGTTTATGGGGTACTGATGGCCTAACATGTACATAAAATATCTCCTCATGCATAACATATGTAACTCCAGGATAAAAATATATTTATATACATGAAACATGCACCCGTAAACATGCATATAAAAATATATCACCATGCTCCACATAACTCCAAACAATTATCATGCAAGATACTTTATATTTACATATGTATGCATCCCAGAAAAGTCTCATGAAGACTCACCTTGATTTAACGTAGGTTCACCCGTTCTCAAATAGCTCCCGAACCCTACATAAATCGTAACCGTTTCTAAGTACCTTTTTCTTATAAATTAAATGTCACATTTACAAGCCTTTAAACCATCTCGTAAAATTTAACTTAATCTCCTTAATAATTTAGGTGTCCAAATCCCGGACACATATACACCTTTTCTTTACTGGTCAGTTAAACCATATAATATATAAATATATTATGTTATATACGTATTACATAGCTATATGTATATACATAATAATATGCATATATATATCATATATATATTATCACATATTAAAACATATATATATAGTTATATAATATTACGTATATATATATATATATATATATATATATATATATATATTTATATTTTCTTTTTCCCACATGTGTAGACATACAGTGACTTAAAAGTCATATGCATATATCATCCTTTCTCCTTTTATTCATACATATATATGTATGCTTTTTCTTTCCATACTGAACTTCACATCACCAAACGTTCTCTTCCTTTTTCCTTTTTCCTTTTATTTACATGCAAACCCACATCACATATATATATATATATACCATATACGTGTATATATATGCAACATTTACATGGTCATAATTCTTTTTCTGCTAGGCACATGCATCACCATATTTTCCACCAATCTTGGCCATAGTCGTGTGCCGTAAAAACGTCGGATTTCCATTCCACTCGGTAGGCTTAATTTTAAACCCGGAAATATTCCGATCGAGTTTAACGGTGAGTAAAATGTCGACTACTAGTGACGTTTCGTTCGAGAGAAATAAAACGATGCCGAAACCATCACCTAGTTTGTCGGGTTGACTCCAAAATCGAACTATATTTCTCATGTTTAAGACCGTACCGAACATCGATCCGGTCCTAAGAAGATGAGCATACACCTTAGAGAGAAAACACATAGTTAAATAGACCGAGAGAATCGTTACCTCAACGACGTCGTGATGGACCCCCAACTTGAGTCGTAGTCTTCCGCTCGTTGGCTCTCCTTCTCCTTTCTCTCTAGCCTTTCTCACTCTATCGATCTCTCTCCCTCTCTCTCTGTTGCTCTTGTTAAAACAATCTCCCAAATGAAAGTGAACTCCCACATTAAATCCATTCGTGACCGAAAACCAATCCTGGTTCACAGTGCCGCCCATTTTTCTCTCAACTGCAAACCCACGATCTCAATTTGAAAGTTTTAGAAGTTTGCAAAACAGGTCCCTGAGTTTACACTTCCAAACCTCACTCTTTTCCTTTATTTTCACTTTTCACCTTTCACTTGAGTTTGAATTATTTTCTCCCCCAAACCTTTATTCCTTAATATTTCGAGATATATATATATACTAGTTGTGTGCCCGCGCAATGCGGCGGGAGGCAAAATTTGTCTAGATGTAAGAAAAAAACACGTGATGTTCGTACAAACGACGATGCATAAAGTTTGTTTTACAAAAATAACGATTCTAATAAACAGATGCCTAGGTTTTGAATTGTTTGTTTTACCATCTTTGGTGAGCCTGAATCATCGAGTCATCATAGAAATCTACGAAGTCAAAAACCAACAAAATCCAATTAACAAAATCGAAATCAACTTTAAATCAAGATGCATCATAATTAAATACAAACGTAAATTAGATGTGCCCAAAATCAACCTAAATATATTAGATGTGCCCAAAATCACAATGAAAACGTTAAGGATGGAATATCAAATTTACAATTCAATGTTCTATTTCTACTTTAGATCCATTTCGGATTAGAAAATTGTACAGGAATTGAACTCAAATTCAATAATCACAATAGCGATTTGAAAATAAAATAGCTAAAATTTATCAAGTGAACCCATTATGCCTTCATCCTCGTCTTCGTGCAGCAGCTCAACAACTCATGAAAGCAACTCCATCCCCATAAACAATAAACCTCAAGCAAAAGTCTACAACTATATATATTACATCTGATTTCCAGATACCTACGAGTACCTATAATGAAAAACTGAAACAGACCAGTGAGTTGACGGTTTTTTCAGTTTTTGATTCCCAACTTTTTTGATTTCGGGTCAAATGGCTCGAGTCGGTTACTTGGTTTTTATGAACACCCCTAGATGTCACCGTACTATCAAGTAAGGCAAGTTACACATGCTTGTATCTATAGGATGGAGTTTCGATTCTAAGAAGAGAACCTTTAACCAAAATAAAAGATATGTGTGAAATATTTAAACTTAACTTAAATTGGCGGTTTTAAGAGATGCAAATGAAACAAATACCAAATATAGAGATAGTTGCAAAAATATAGAGGCGCGCCTTGAAAATCTAAAGCCTTTTCATTCCTGACAGCATGAGAAAAATGATTTAGACAATTTAATATGTTACAGTGATGAACATAATCAGTGGCAATACAATAAAAGAGAACACAACCTGATAAAAGATTCTGAAAAAACAGAACCTAGTGTAAACAACAAAGTATCAGATACACACACACATATATATATATATATATATACTACATATATAAGCATTTACATCAAATGTCTTAAAGACAAATTTTAAAGCACAATGTACCACACTTTAAAGCATCAAATTCAAAAATCTCTTAATTACAACCTATAAAGCAAAATGTACAACTCTTTTAAGCAAAGTTTTAAACCCATACCTACAAAAAAGGACAATTCGCTTACCTTACTTCCTCAGATCACAGCCATACCCACACCTCTCTCTCACTCAGGCTTTCACTCTGCGACTGTACCTGTTTGTTATGCTTCACACGCCAAAAACTGATTTTTCCATACCACCATACTTTTTTTTACCATACTTTCGGTACCTCTTCTTCCACACCATCTTGCATATAAATCAAGAGCCTGGGTTCAGAGAAAACTCACTTCTCCATCTCATGTTCGGTTTTGATCGTCTCTGATTTCAAATTGAGGGTTTCGTTGCTATCCAGGAAGCCAACAACAGTCACTAATCAAGTACTCTTTTCCTGTAAATTAGATATGTTTTAGGGTTTCTAATATGCCCCAAATCGATACATTAAGTCTAATTTTGGTTGGGGTGCGTCTATGATTCTAGAACGTGAAAGCTTCACTCATGTTTTTCTTCATATTCTTTAATGTAACTTATGCTCCGTTGTATATGGTTGTTTCTTTGGTTTTCAATTCTGAGATAGCAACGAAATAGATGAGTCATACACAAGTTTTTTGGGGTTTTTGTGAAAAATACTCTAAAACATTTTGTGGTTTGGTTCTTCACAAGTTTTTTCTGATTGATTTTGGGTGGGAGATTGCAATGCAGTATCACCAATGGTACTGCAAAACCACATGTTAGGTTAGATATGGTGTTGTGACAGCAAAATTCAGATCAACCCCATGGAATTCTGGTCAGAATTCAACAATTATGTGGCCTGTTTTGTAATTCAAGATTGGATCCTCAGATGCCAAAATGGAATTTTGGTGGATTGGATGCAATGGTCTTGGATTAGAATTCAATTTTGGCTGTCAATGAACCCAATAAAATATTTCAACAGTGTGCCTAAAATTGGTTTGGTTTCAGGCCTGGAAGTTCAACTGTTTTGCTGTTTCTCTTTTGCTACATGTACACTCTTTGTTGATTCATGAAAATTGTTATAAGTTTTGTAGAAAGTTATACAATAAATAAACGACTTTGGTGGGTATGAGTTTTGCATTTTAATCTTGGATTTGTATATAGATTGGTAATGTACAAGAGTATGTTTTTTTTTAAATAAATATACATGAATAAAGTATATAAAAAGGTTGTTTGCTCTTTATTGTTTGGCTTAGATTCTTGCTTTTGGGAACTACTTATTTTGAGGGCAAATAGATGTGCTCTGATATAGCTCAGGGTCAGGGATGACTATATATTGATGTATTTTTTTTCTCAAATATATTATTTGATGCTTATATACTTGATATATTAAATGATAACAGCTCAGAGAATTCTAGCATTGGAGACTTTGTGGCAGGTTTACCAAACGCTTATCTGGATAAGCGCTTACCAAGTTACATTACCTACCAGATTAATATGGTAAGGACCAACCTTACCTGGTAAGAGTGAATGCAAGGACCAAGAGTCCTACCCGGTAAGTATGGGCAATGACTCTTACCACGGTTAGCGCTTACCTGGTGAATTGTTGCATACGAAACCGATTTGATGGACTAAAATCTTACCAAGTAAGTAATTGATGGTGTTAAGTTTTGTTGATAAACGCTTACCCGAGTAAACATTTGGTAAACGACCCTTTAATATGATAAGTTGCACTTCACCACATAAGGTAACTTCCATTCAACTTGAAATGTTGGTTTGTGATCTTTCAGTTTTGTTTGCTTTTGGCATCAATCATGTGAAATTTGTTTGCTTTTGTTTGTTCTCAAAGTAGTACTAATTTTACAGTGTTCTTTTCTTTCTAGTGCTTACAAGAATAGAACTATGAATGCATGACAAATGATTTTTGCCTAGAGATTTGAAACCAACTAATTTTCTAATGGGTCTAGGCAGGAAAGCAAATCAGATAATATCTTAATACAACCTTATGTAAGTGGTGCTTCTTTGGATTTTCTAAATCAATTTTTTTTTAATTTCATATTAGAGTGAACGAGCTCTAACCATTGTACTTGTAGTTTCATTGCAAACTAGATGTTCTACTTGCAAAAAAAAAGAAGTTAAAATTACGCTAAAGTTACTTGTGATGGTTAGTGTGAAAGAGAACTACAAATATGATGGTTAGAAGTGCCCACTCTTGCATATTGTAGAGCCTTCTTTACCTTTTAGCAAGTACAATGGTTAGTTTGCAAAGAAATTACAAGTATGATTATTTGAAAGTTCAATTATTTTTGTTATAAATTGCTAACTTTTCATATTTATGATGTATGCATATGGAGTATGGACTATCTACTAATATCGCCAATTATTATTTTTATCAGGTCTATGTTATTAATTTCGGACTTGCTAAAAGATATCGCGATCCCACTACAAGTTGACATATTTCTTACAAGTATGGTTTAGTTTCCACATTTAGTGTTGGAATCCTCCCTATATTGTGTTATCTTTACGGAAACAACCACTCTACCCTAATATCTTTTGGGGGTAACAAGACTCTACCTTCAAGTGGGATATTGTGTTGAGCTTTATGGTTTGGAGTCTTTATATGTAGTTTAATAAAGGTGTAGGTTTTTGAGATGGGGAACTGTTGTTTCAGTTTAAACTTGTCGTTGGACTCCAAGTGTTGGTCAAAATGCATGGTTAATTATGGGTCGTTCGACAAATGCATTAGTTGAAGTAGTTGTTTGAGGTCTCCATCTCAGACCAACATCTTTCCTGGAAAATATTGTTCCAGTTAAGCCATAATAACTTAGATGAGCTTTAGGATAGGAGAATATGAGCCAATCACACCAAAAGATGAATCATATTTTACTTTTGATGTTTGGACATTAATATTAATGTACTTAAAATGACAACATAAAATTGCAAATGAAATAAGTTGATTGGTAGATTTTTGAAATAGATTTTTTTGACCTTAACAAACAGAAACATAAATAAGTTGGGGGGATGAAGCACTTCACTACTCAAAAATCTATCATCATAAATAAGAAAATTCTTATGCACAGGATATTACCATAAGAAAACAACTAACAACTTTTCTGCTTTTGTATCTGCATTCAAAACAAATGATCCCATTTATAAGGCAAATGGCCACCTTAATGTCATCTATTGTTTCTTAATTAGGGATTTCAATTGCTGCATCATATATGCTTGAAAACGATGAAATATTTTGCAACAAACTTTCCCATATTACTAAGGATTACTTGTTTTTAGTTTATAATTGCAATGATGTTGAATGTTAAAAAATAACTTTTCTAATTATACTAACCTAATTGCTTTGCAAACCTCATAAAACCATATAACTAAAAGCGTGAGGGGTTGATAATAGAATGAAGCATAAAGTAGGATTCAATGTTTAAATTTTCGGCTTCACAATTGAATTGCGTCTCGCCGCCCGCCGCATTGTGCGGGTACACAACTAGTATATATATATATATCAGACAAGTGATGAAACTAATTAAATGCAAGTAAGACTGGGAAAAAACCTGATTCTTGAACATTTCAACTATTAAAGAAAGAGCAATTTTCTGAACAAATGAATCAGAGTTGTCCAAAACCTCAAGTCCAACCTTCCCAATTTTGATTAAAATACTACAAATGCATAACTCTTCTCAGTAATGTGAATCATTATCTGATTTCATAACTTTGGAAACCCACGAATGGATGACTTGTATGATTTGATGTAAACTTAAGGGTGTCCTTTAGAGGTGATTATAGAACCGATGACAAACCTTTATAATTCCCACAAATTTGAGAGTAACGAACAAGTAAAAGCAGCAGGTTAGGGTAGTTTTATCTCTTCTGCATAAGAAATACATACATATAACAAAAAATAAAAAATGAAAGAAACCCTACCAGGCCACATTGGGCTAATCTCCGAAAAGCATCCAGAATAGACGGATGATATGTACCTACTCGTCTCAGCACGGAGCACCGTTCACGTCTCCTTCTCCTGATCGGCAACGATGGTCTTTTCGGCCATCTCTGCTTCTTTTATAAACCCTAGAGGAAACGTAAAACCCAGATAATTGTTGGGGGAAAACAACATGAAACAACGATGAAGAGTAAATTAGGTAAAAAAAATCAACAAACCTGAAACAATAATCCCTCGGATCCAGAGATCCTTCTGTATTGGGAGAAAGCAGCACGTTGAAATCTTTCATTTTAGAGGGGATATGTTGTTGGTTTAGGAAGAAAGCGTACGAAGAAGGTGAAACAGGTATGGCTCTCTCTCTTTTGATGTGAAGTCAGAAAGCATGGGATGCAGGTCAAAAGTATGGGTTAGAGGTGTACTCTTTCAATTAGGCCAGTTTTAAATTTGTTGCATAAATGAGTTGTACATTATGCATTAAAAGTAGTAATTAAGAGTTTTTCAAAAATTATGCTTTAATGAGTTGTATCTTGTGCATAGTATGTTGCATTTAAGACTTTTTTCTTATATGTTTAAAAGAACTACTTGAAGAGACTGAAAAGCTTGTTTGATTTGCATCTAAACTAAAAGCCAACATATGTAAAGAAATTGTGGAGGTTCTTTGCTGCTTTGGCTTCTAGTGATGCTTCTCCAAATCCTATCAATACTCAAAATAATTAAATGAAAAATAGAAAATAGTCAAATACAGTAGAGCCTGTGTAGCAATGGTGGTCTGCACTATTTTCAAGGTCTATAGATTTGGGGGGATAGCCAGTTTCATAAAACCTAATTGAATTCCAGTATACATGACCACATTAGAAATCCAAAAATTAAGAAACCCTAACTCAATTGAAACATACATATAGAACACAATAGAAATCAAAAAGTACGTGCACTGTCCGTTTTACTTCAAATCAAAATCTAGCAACAAATTAGGGGAAATTAGGGGAAGATTCATGAGAACATACTGTAAAGCCCGTGTCCCGGTATGGTTTTAAAAAGTCGTAATGTATTTATTTTATTGTCGTTTAAAGCGAGTCTTGTTAACGGAAGTTGTCAAAGGGGACCTTGGATGTTATGTGTGGCAAACCTTACTCTCTTTTGCAATATTATAGAAATTCAGGGACCAAAAGTGTCAAAGTGTTGAGCCTAGGGGCCAAATGTGGACAATGGAGTTTGTGTGCATGTGGATCGGCCAAGGAAAGGGGGACCGACCCCCCCCCCCCCCCTCTTCCTCTTCTCGTCGGTTCCAAAATAGCATCAACCAGCAGCCTTTTTGTTTTTTGTTTGTTTCACTTGGCCAAGGGAGAGGGTAACCGTGAGTGTGAGAAGCCGAGAGAGTCAAAAGTGAGGGAGTTAGGGAGAGTTCGTGAGAGAGAGAAGTCGCCGGAGAAACGCCGCCACGGTCGCCGGAAAACCACCGCTGTCAACGTCCTTCGTCGGAGAGGTCGAGAAGAAGGGAGTGCAGGCACGGTTGCGAGTCGTCGTTGTAAGGTATGGCTCTCGTTACGTTTCTGTTTTCGTCTTTGGTTTCCGGCGAAAGGGCAGCGGCAGCGCCGCCGCCGCGCGCCGCCACTGTGGTGGCTGGGTGTCGGGTGGTGGTGGTGGTGGTGTGAGTAATATATGTGCATGCGGTAAGGTGATCGAGAGAGTAGGGAGTTCGCGGTGGTTTGCGGCTCGTTTTAGTTGTTTTGTCGTAGGACCGCCGCCGCCGGCCGCCACCGGCGACCACCACTGCCGGAGGTGGCAGTGGGTGGTGCGTGGCTGTGACCTGTTAATAATTATAGAGCCCTTTAAGTCGTGACTTAATCGATTAAGCCGATTCGATAAAACCGTCGTTTTCTTTATAATCATCATTTCATGTGAATAATTGTTCAGTCACTGTTTTTGCGACGGCCATAACTTTTCCGTCATAACTCCGATTGAGCCGAAACTGGTACCCACGGTTCAAGTTCGGGGTCGGTCACGTTTTCCGTGTTTTAGCAGAAAACTGGTTCAGCCTCTAGCTAGGTGAAAAAGTGGTCGCAAGTTTGGTGATTTGTCATTTTATGTGAATGACGATTTTCTGCCACTGTTTTGTCGTGGCCGTAACTTTTTACTCGTAGCTCGGATTGAAATGAAATCGGTGGCCGAAGTTCACTAATCGAGTCAGGAAAGTTTTTCGTGTTTTGCCAAAAATCTGTTTAAGCCTGTAGCTGGGCCGTATGGGGCTGTTTATACAGCCTGGTCCGAAAAACTTCCAGCTTTCTGTCCCTGTTTTGTTTTATGCATAACTTTTGCTTGGAATGTCGGTTTGGGATGGGACTGGTGCCAAAAGTTTCGTTTCGGAGTCTATTAAGTTTCCTCTGTTTTGCGGAAAGACCAATCCGGACCGTAGCTAGGGCGAAGTTGCCATGTTGTACTGAAAGGTCCGGGTGTTCGCTGTTCTGCGAATCGTTTTTGTAAAATCCATAGTAAATTATAGAAAAATCGTTAGGACGCGTGCGATACGTCCCTGAAATCGTAAGACTTAGAACTTCGTAATTGTGGATTTTGATTTCTGTATTTATCAGTTTTAAGGGGGTAAAACAGGTCCCGAACAGACCCGTATCTTTTAATAAAAAGCTGGAATATTTAGTCTTTTGAAAGCTAGTAAACGTGTTATGGGTCGGGACTTTCCTTTGACTTTTTATACGTATTTAGGTGGGAAAAAGTGAAGAAGATTGCCGTGTTGGTGTTGCGATTCGTGAGCACATTGCTTAGCCTCGAGGTGAGTTCTCTCACCGCGTAGTTAGGAATTTCATGTATGTCGTTCTTTTGTGTTACGTGTTATTACGTGTATTTATGTGCTTACATGAACTAGTTGGGATGTGATAACTGGTTGTGATTTGTTGAATACGTATGTGAAATATTTATGCATGTGTACACCTCGGTGGGACTGAGGGGCTCGGTGGGACCGAGGGCTTGGTGGGACTAAGCTAGTACAGTAATCTTTACTCGGTGGGACCGAGGGCTCGGTGGGACTGAGCTTGTATTAATGTATTTTGTGTACTCGGTGGGACCGAGGTTCGTACTTATATAATAATCATTATGTGGTTTGAAATTCGTGGTGATGGTGATGTTGCCTACTTGCGAGTAGGGGTGATATGCGTGGGGTTGCTACCTACGTGTGTGGTTGGATTCACTAAGCGTTAGCTTACCCTTTCCCAATATGTTGTTATTTCAGGTGCGGGCGGCAGTCGGGCGTGACCGTACACACATCAAGCGCAGAGTATCAAAGATTGTTAAACTTTCACTTTCGAACCCTTTGAATTTAATTATGTAATTTTCCGCTGCATAAACTTTGTTGACGGTTTGAGTCAACGACGTTAATTTCAATTAAGACGTGAATTACTAAATTATGGTTGTTTTATAATGAAATGTATGTTTTAAAAATTTTAATTTCCTTGTAATTTTTGGGACGTTACACATACCCGGTAAGAACATACCCGGTAAGAACATACCAAAAGCTTACCCGTAAAATTCAACACCACCACTAAATTACCGAGTCGTAAAAATTTTGTCCACCAAAACGGTGTCGTAAGCAAGACTATCGGTCCTTACCGGTAAGAATTTTGGCCATCACTTACCGGTAAGAGTTTTGGCCATCACTTACCGGTAAGACTATAGTCCTTGCATTAGTTCTTAGCGGGTAAGATAATGTGAATTGGTATACACTTACGTGAGTAAGGACTAAGGATCCCTAATTTCCATATCAGATCATACATGATTCTAAACCATAACTGTAGATGAAGATCAAGAAGTCAGGAGGAGAACATATAAGACGATGGAGAGCGATCTAGATACAGGGAGATGGAAAGAAAAAAATTAAAACTTTTTTTGTAAATCTCTTTATAAAATATTAAAGATGTAGAAATTATTTCTCTATGATTATCACCATTGATATATAAACATGAGATTTCTTATTTTTAAGTCATCTAGAACTCTAAAGGAAATAAAGTAGACTTTGTAGTTGGAGGTTAATCACTCCTAAACATGAGAAAATATCACTCCTAAACATGAGAAAATACATAAACAGAGATCAAATAAGAGGTTAGAGGTGCATTTTAACCTTATTTATTTATGGATTGATTGCCAATAGGAGAAGAAATGCCCTCAAAATTCCATATGAAATAAATAAATAAAAATTGGTTAAGCCATGGCTTCAAAATACCTCATATGTTGACAGATTAGACGATGTACTAACAGCAGGGCAATTGCGTTAGCAAACACTTCCAAATCCTCTCCAACATCAACAAATATATAGAAGCATGAAACCCTAGAACGGATTACCCGAGAAGAATGTAAAATTAGCCCGTTAATCTCGCATCTCTTATGTGTGGTCTCCTTCCCCTTCTCCTGCCACCTACTTGTTAGAACAAAGTTATTAGCATGACCTTTGTGGGAAAAAAAAATGAATAGAAAGACTGAAAATATATAAAACTTCTAACAATTAATCTACAAAAATATCAAGGGGATTTGCAATCTAATAAAGACTGAAAATAGACATAACGTGAAAGCTTGTTAAAATCAACCTATATCACTATAAGAAGTATAAATGAATCAGTGAACCATTAAAGCTAAAGTAAAAATGAAATCAGAGATTGTTTCATGAACACAAGATTTTTAGACTAAGATTCGATTTGGTGGCGATAACATGAAATTAGGAGTTCTCCAATATCGCGGAACACGCTAATTAAGTCTCTAAAACGGCAATAAATGTAAAATGATCATGTATAAGATAAATATGCAGCTCCTCGCATATATTGTACAACAACAAAGGTAGTCCACATGAGCTTTATGCTAGATCTGCATTCATTTAAGTATGAACCAGGAAGAGACAATCTAATTGAACCAAAATTGGTATCTGGCCATTGCAAAAATTGAGCTCTAAATTGGAGATATAGACCAACCAGATTTTATAATCGACACCAAATTGATACTTAGACCATCAAAAATTGCCTTCGAGAACAAAATCCTTGCGCCAGCAATACAATTTACATCAAAAAAGATCGCAAAAACCTTCATGTAACACAAGGGCTTTTCATAAAACACGTCGAAATTCAGATTACAAAAGGAACATTCATCTGCTAGTCAATCAAAATCGAAAATAAAACATGAACCCCACAACGAAAATGGAATTATTTGTACGAAACACCAATGGGAAATACTCGAAATATACCTGGCGAAGAAGGCAAAGGGGAAAGAGAATGAACCTGCTGGTAGATAAAGCCAAAAGCACAGAGAATAAATACAACTCATAAAGGAGGAAAGGATTATAAACAGATCAAGTGATCAACCTACTTCTTCCCTAAATTGAAAAGAAACAGAAGATACCCATATCCACTTTTGTCTATTCATATCAACAACGTAATTAGAAATTGATTTCAGTAGATATCGATAGAAAGCAAACAGAAGTAGAGAAATTTGATAGCAAACTGAAATCGACCCCAAGAAAGCAAACTAAAATTGAAATGGATTTCAGAAACGATCATAAAAAATCGAAGAACCCTAGCAATGATAACGACGTTTCAAGAAAAGATGAATAACCTTATTTATATGCAACGTTGTGAAGAAAAAAGATGGAGGGGGTTACCTCTGCATCTTGGGAGACAGCAAGTATTAGGTAGAAGGAAGCACGTTTCCAGTTCTCCATTTCAGGAAGAAAGTATGGCCTGAAACCTAAAATAAGAGGAAAGCATGGGCTGAGACGTAAAAGGACAGCATGGGTTGAGCGCCTGATTGTGTATGGTCCTATTTTAAATTTATTGTATCAATGACCTGTACATTGTGCATTTCCATTTGTAATTAAGAGTTTTTCCAATTTCATGCTTGAAATAGAAGTACATTGTGCTTAAGGAGTTGTAATTAAGACAATTGTCTTGAATGCATATATATGTAGTATAGATAGACGAAATATCCGTTGCAAACCAGTCAGTTTGTGCAAACCCCGTACAAACCAATCTACAATCATGAATCTGCAAAAAAAATTTGTTGATACTTCATGAATCTATATTTTGGCTTCATGAATATAAAATTTGGCTTCATGAATCTATATTTTCCGATAGAGCCCTAAAATACCCTTATGGATATAAAAAATAAGTTATGGATATAAAAAAATAAGTTACGTGATTGGTGGAGATGAAACAATATGCTAAAAGCCCTAAAATACCCTTATGGATAAAAAAAACAAAGTTACGTGATTGGTAGATTGGTTTGTACGGGGTTTGCACAAACTGACTGTTTTGCAACGGATACCTCCCATATATATATATATATATATATATATATATATATATATATATATATATATATATATATATATATATAGGGGTGGTTTAAAGTGCAAACCACAAAAAGGTGGAAAACTGTGCAACCCACATCTTAGCCATACAATATTCAATCTATGGTTGACATAATTAAGTGAATTTTTAATTAATTAAATTAGTTATTAGTAATTAAAAACCTTAAAAACCATCTAAAAACACACGGTGCAGGGGCAATTTTGGGAAATCATCATCAAACTAAATCCCGCTAAACAAGGCAACACGAAAACATCGTATCAAATCCAACCGGTTAATTAGTTCCTGATTATTTGAAATTCATCTCCAAAATCATCTCCCACATTCATCTCCAAAATCATCACCCATATTCATCTTTACAGAACAAGAGAAATTCATCTAGGGTTTCAAATCTTCAATGGCAGAACCAAGCAATGGTAACAAAACACATAATGCATTCTGATTTCATGTTTACTCATCATCTTCTTCACCAAAACAAACCAGTGTTTCTAATGTGAAACAGGGCTAACACGAGGGGGAAGCCTGAGGATTCTAAAACCTTTCTCCAAGTTCACCAACACTGCAGATTCTCCGATTCTGCTTGATTTGGAATGCAGCGATACAAAGCACAATGAAATTAGTAGGGTTTCGCTCAACACTCCAGAAAAGAGGAAGACATATGCAGGTTAGTTTGTAATTTTTCTTCACATTCTGTATTATAGCACGAAAACAGAGAAAAAACACGAAATAAGCACCGACGCCATCGACATTTTAGGGTGTAATGCTGATCTTTTTTAAAAATCGACCAAATTGACACTCGATGTTTATGTTTTGGTGTGTCAATGTAACTTTACCATTGTAAATACACTACAAAATGAAGAGATACTTTCACAGATTCAAACAGTAGGTTGAAATTTTATGTTTTGGTGTGTTAGTAGGTTGAAGTCAATGTTGGGAAAAATTTGTTCTTGTTGTAAAAGAACAGTAGATGAATTTGGTTTCATTATGTGTATCAAACAACACACAATGGTTATGCATTAATGAAATTACATGAAATTCAGTATATGCATTTATGATAGTATTCATTTCATGTTTTTGTAGAAAACCAGTAGATGCATTAACCTGCAGTGACCACATCAGCCATCATTTACAACAGATACAAAACTGATTTACCTATACTTTCAAATAGGGACAAAGCTACTTTGATGCAGTGATAGTCCAGCTCACAAAATGCAAAAAGTGGATATAATATTTAGTAAGAAGAATAAAATATGCAAAAGTTACAGCACTTATAATATAGGTAAACAAATAAAGCTACTTTATTGAACCATACTTTGTTTATTATCAAATCCATGTGTAGCCAAAAAGATACTAATGTGTAAAAGTAAGCCAAAATGCCATGTGTATCAAACAACAGACAATGGTTATGCATTAATGAAATTACATACAATGATTACGCATTTACATAACCTGAAATGAAGAGATCATTTCATGTTCAGATTCAGTATGTGCATTTATGATAGTATTCATTTCATGTTTTTGTAAAAAAACCAGTAGATGCATTAATAAGTGATTTAAAAGAGTGTTCATATTATGTTTTCGTAATCATTATTGTATACACAAACATAATGTGAATACATATATATTTGACACGCCGTATAATTTAATATAGATGAATGTGGTTTCATTACATGTACCGAACAACACACAGTGCTTACATAAACTGATTTTGAATTCATGTAAAACGAATCACATTATCCGTTCATTTCAAAAACATTAGTGTTATTGATTGGGGGTGACTTGATATACAATGTTGCAGGAACATCGAAAGTAGCTGAACAAAAACCGACGGACAAAAGTCAGCCTACAGAAGTCAAACAAATGGATGGTACATTCATTCTCATCTGAAAACTTAATATTACTATTATGTTATACTACACATCTAAATCAGAAACATATTCATTAGGTGTGCAATCACCACGACAAGGATTAAAGATGGATGGTCAGATTGGTAAGCTTTACGAAGAATAAACCAAAAAACCATTTTACGTTAAATATTTATAGAACACAACTACTATATTGGTTCTTGGGTTACAGATGACAAACATGAAGGAAATGTTGTGCAAGACACGCCTGACCGTATCAACCGATCAATGAAACAAGGTTTATTGTTAATTATATGATGAATATTGTTGTTGACATTATTTAACATCGTTTGTTTGTAGCAAAAAATGAGAGTACAAAACCAGATTACGTGATTGAAATTGGAAGCACTCCTAGAGTCACACGAAGCAGAAAACGGGAAGAATTTGTTAGCCAGCAAAGGTCGAATGATGAAAGGAGGGCAGAGATCAGGGAAGGAAAAAAAATCAAAGGTATATTTTATGTTTTTATATGTTGTTTATAGTTAGAATGAATTTAACATCTTTGGTATCACCACAGTTGACACCAGTCAACCACGTTCGAAGAAATCACAGAATGAGGAAAAAGGTGACAAGTCAAAAAAGAAGAAGAGATGTGTCAAACATGGGTCCCATGCATCAGGAAGCAAACCAAAAAAGAAGGGCATACTACGTACACGAACCTCACCAAGAACACTGTATGAAACAGTCATCGGACTGAGCAAAGCGCAGAAGAAGGCTGTGGAAAATATGGGACTGGAAACAATAGTGAATATGTCACTTGAAGGTGTCCCATCGAAAATAGGATTCTACGTGGTAGATGCTCTGAACACTAGTAGCATGACATTGGATTTGAGGGAAGGGAGTGTTCAAATAACACCAGAATCCATTCATGCCATATTAGGATTGCCTATAGGGGGGATAAACATACTAGATGTTGATGACACACCGGAAGCAACGACACTAATAGATGAATGGAAGAAACAATACCCCAAAAGTAGCATTCGGCCGGTTGATGTCATGAATTTAATATTGGAAACCAACGATGCAGGAACACGGTTCAAAATGAATTTCATAGTGTTATTTGTTAGTTTAATGGCGGGGTGCACCACCACGGGCTGCTGCAATCTGAGTGTTCTGTCAAAGATTAAGAATGAAAACATGATTCGAAAGGTAGATTGGTGCAGGTTCATATACGAGAAGATACGAACAAGTAAGCAAAGATGGAAGCGCGACAACAACTCATGTTTCTACACCGGTCCATTAACGTATCTAACGGTAATATTTAGTTACTTCTATGGCTTTTACTTAATTATAAACACACACACCCACATTGATTAACATCCAACTTATACCGTTTATATAATACACAATGTTCTAACAACTATTATTGCAATGCATTTGATTGAAGCTACTGTATGTCGAAGCAACCGTATGTGCCAAGGATGAAATACCAGAAACACGACCAGCCTTGTGTGCTTGGAAAATAGGACACTTGAGGAAGCGAGAATCTAACGAGCTACTCTTGGGAGGATTTGGGTTATTGCCAATAAAGGACAGATACAAGAACCCAACAATGAATAACGAGACGAAAGCAAAAAGAGAACCAAAAACGCCACAGCGAGATACTCGCAAAGAGGTACAAGATAATAATTAATTAAACAATTTTTTATTTTTTATTCAAACATCAAATATAAGCTTATATGTTTGTACCAACAGGAATTCATAAAACGTGTTGAGGAAAACATCAAGAAGCTGGTACACGCTAAAACCATGGTAGAAAGGGGGCTGGAATATGGTTTACAAACGTTCCCAGGTGATGAATCACTCCTCAAATTCAAGAAACAGCTTGAGAATATTTTCAAAACAGGTGGAAATGATAGAACGAGACCAAACACAGATTCGCATAATGATGCCGGGGTTTCTACATCGAGAGATATCATTTTTAGCCATTGCAAAGAGGAGGTAGATGATGTCCCAATCAACTACATACCTGGAAATCTGACACCGGTGTACTACAGCCCGGAGTTTTTAAAAGAGCTGGACATGTCTGAAAAAAATACCTTGAGGACTCGAAAGCACGGAAGACTTTGCCGATTATAGACCCTCCAGTTTTTGTTTCACCAATTGAAGACGGTGTTTCTAAAAAGGACAGCGCAATCGCCGGAACAGAATATGACATCCCCACTTTTGATTTGGGCATTTCACCGGCTAAAGATGGACCACAAGAAGTCGCACCCGATGCTTTGGTGCAAGAAGCATCGAAAACCAAAGACAAGGGAAAGCAGATTGCGGATGAAGCTCAAGAAGATATTAAGCAACCACAACGACGAAACATAAAGCTGGGCGAGCATCTGCGATCTCCGTTCGTTGTTCGGTGTGTGGAATTGCAAATTTGCAACGAAGATAAAAAGATACACGACTATGGCATCACGAATTTTGGCGGAAAATAGTAAGCATTAAGTTAAATTTAAATGCAATTAATGATACATCATTCACTGTTATATCATTATTGTTAACATTATAACATATTTCTCAAACACAGTGACAAGGTTTTTTGGGGTCCCGATGACACGAAACTGGACCGTATCGACATAGAGAGTTTCTTAGTGAGAGCTGTTACAACTGATAAACTGATTGATGCATGGGGTGGACTTCTGAACTATAACGAAAAGTACCGGAATAGGGACTCCCCGAAAAGATATTTCTTCAACACCGAAGTCATGGTAAGATACCAAGTTTAGGTATACATCTTGGGATTTAAATGTTTATTATATATTCACTAATTTTTATTAATGCAACTACAGGGTGATGCGGATTTGAGAACCCAAGCAAAGGACGTTCACAAACAGTATCTGATTTTCCAAAGAAACCTAACTGCATCGGTAAAACACAACATGGATCTAATCCGGCTAAAGGAGGTTGACTTGGTACGGTTCTTACCTCCCAGATTCGACATGATTTTTATTATACACTTGTTATTATCATATACATATTTATAATTTATTATTAGGTGTTCTTCCCAATAATCACCTCAAACCATTGGTACATCGTCGTGTTTAACCTCAAAACACCTTCTGTCGAAATTTTGGACAACAAGTATGCTGCTCAAACGGACAGTGAAACAATGATGAAATCTTATGGATATGTAACCGACATTCTGGTATGTAATTCGAAAGATATCGTTTACTTTCTAATTAATAAAGTTATAACAACTACTAACTGTATCATGACATACATTAACAGAAAGCGATGATGATTAAACACCTGAACAGTGTTGGACACCTGGCTGGAAGAGTTTTAGACAGTGTTGAACAAGAAAGGCTAGAGATGGAATGGCAGACTAAGAAAAATCATCAAGACCATGCAGTTTTCGTAATGAGACACATGGAAACCTACATGGGTAAAAAAAGAGAGTGGCGTACTAGTTTGTGCATTGAAGGGCCATCACAAGATTCACAACTACGGGACCTACGGATCAAGTATGCAAGCAAGCTTCTTCTCAGTGATTGCAACAAACGAAAAGGGTACGTCCAAGGAGAAGTAGAAAAGTTTCAGTCGATCGATGAAAAATGCCGTGCACATCACATCGAAACGGCGAGAAACTCAAGGAATGACAGGCTCCAATTTTAGTGTTTTCAAGTTATGTTTATTCGGACATCATGCCAATTGTTTGAAGTTTGGTTTCTTAGGAAAACTATAGGATTGCATATCCCTTTCTATCATGTTTTAGGAAACTTTGATTTTCATTTGGTGAATATTGATGATTAGTTGAACATTGGTATTATTTACAGATTATGGTAAGATGTTTGGTTTAGTTTAAACAGCTACAAAATGTTTATTTTTTGTCAGTTCTGTTTTTTTGATGTATAAGAGATTTTAAACAAAAAAATTAGTAAGCTTTGTGATGTACCAACAACATAAATTTAATATAAAACTGTAATGTTACATATTTTGATTTAATGTTTCATTTCATCTAATGTTTCAATTAATAAGTAACATTTTAATTAACAGCTCCTTTATTGTATACATTTATTATTAACTTTTTGATTATAACACTTTATTGTAGATTTACACTTCTTTTTAAATCAATATTCTTATTAAATAATGAATACATAAAACACCAACAACTTACATAGTCACCCTCTGTTTTCACTCTTAGCCTGCAGTATTGGGACTCCTCTGTTTTGTTTGATTTTAGTATGCTTTTGAGAAGTTGTGGTCTGTTGGTAGCATATGGTTGGTTTCTTGACTATTTATCTAGATATATGAGATTTCGTAATTAATTTGTTTATTAATTTGAAAAATAAAAGAGCAATCATGCACCACAAACAAACAGTTATTAACATAAAAACACAATGCATATCAAAACTCCAAACAGATACTGCACTGTTGATTATTAAAAATAACCAAAAACAGAAATAAACAAAATCAGTTGCCAAATACCAGAAATTCAATGCGTAAACCTGAGAAAAAAAGGACCCTAACGTTTAAAAAATTCATTCACTGTTACCACCTAAGTTCCGCGCCTCGGACAATTACGTGAATCGTGCTTCACCATCTCCCCGCATGTTCGACACATCCTTTTCGTCCTCTTTGATTCTTTTTCTGCTCTCTCCCTGACACCAATCAACCGTTTTCCGGTTCCACACCCCTTGTTACGAATCCCAGATGGTGGCAGTATCTCAGCAGTTTCAGGAACAGACACACACATAAGCTCTTGTATGTTGTTGTTCTTCCGTTCCACACTCGACTTCACGGGAGCATCTGCCTCAAGAGAATCACTTAATGCAGATAATTGATCCATAAACTTCTGCAAAGCATCCTTGTCATTCATAATCATCTCAACTATTTTCTCAACCAATACAAAAATGTTACCCATCAATCTCTCTTTTTCGATGTCTATTTCACCGTAACGGACACGAGCAGGTAACCATTGGGGAGGTATAAGATCACGTCTCCACCGGCGCAACACATACCGCTCCGGTATTTCATCAACTTGGTTATTCAAGAACACACATAAAATATGTCGACATAATATCCCATCCCTCAAAAACATATTGCATTCGCAATCATACGTACCCTCGGCCTTATCTTGTGTAACCTAAATGAAAAAATAACGTGCAAATTAAACAAACATTGAAAATGAAAATAAATATACACAATTAAAACATACCTTGTATTTCATCTTCACCTCCTTAGCTTTGTTACAGTGGCTAATGGTGTAAACCTCTTTACCACAAATCTCCTCTACACGAACAACACCACACAACAAAAATGCCTTGTTCAACTCTTTTTGCACATCGAAAAAAAACATTTCGCGTATAAACGCTCGATGCATGGGCTTCAAGATCGCTAGTAGATATCATGCGGGGTTTTGTGGTTTTCGTCTTCACTTCAAGAGAACAATGATTTTTCCTTTGACATTCAATCGCCATATCAAAGGACCGTAAAAAAACCACTAAATCATTCCAAAAAGCTGCGTAGACATTAAAAAAAGCATTAATACTTTCGGACCGTGAAGTGGTCTTCATCAAACCAGACATAGGAGTATCTTTGAAATACGCGGGGATCCACGATTCTCTAATATTGTACAACTCATCAAACCATGAATCTCCTCGCAGTCCAAACCTATCTATTAACTCGTTCCACCGGTCCTCAAATTCTTCGGGGTCTATGTGTAAATTCCAAATCAACTTGTTTAGATCCCCAACAAATGTCGTTTGCTTCGATAAGTAGACACTTATCTGCATAAAATATTAATAATATGATTAAAAATCATTACATATAATATAAATGTAAATAATTGATGAAGAACCGATGAAGGATTGTAAAACAATATACCTTCCCCTTTATTTTCTTTGTAATGTGCCACATGCACAACCGATGAATACTGTCCGGAAAAGCAATTGGAATTGCTTGTTTCATTGATGGGCATTGATCGGCAATAACCAAGCGCGGCTGCGATCCATGCGCCTTAACAAACGCCTTTAACACCCAAGTATAATTAGGTATCGATTCGCCACGAATCAACGCAGCGCCAACAACAACACTCTTCTTATGGTTGTCAACGGCAACGAATGGGACGAAAATCATAGCATGCCTAAAAATACATCATAAAATAATATTAAATGTATAATTGAAATAATTAAATAAAATAAATAATAAAACTTACTTGTTTGTCCGGAATGTAGCATCGAAAGAAATGGCATCACCAAACTCCCGATAATTCATCCTAGCAGTTTCGTCAGCCCAGAAAATAGCCAATAACTCTTTCTCGTCACACTTAAATTCAAAAAAAAACTCCGGGCAACATTTTTTTCGACTAATCATTGTGTTAATCAACATTTGTGCATCTTTGTTACCTACAAAAGTAACCATGTCTTTCTTGAAGTTTTGATAATCTTTCACGGTGCCTCCCGTGGTTTCAACACCACCCTTAAGTGCATTACGCATCCTATGAGACTTAGACACACCTACCTTAGAACTACAGGCATGAAAAACATTCTTCTGTTCGGCAAATGTTAACGAACGGCTAGCACGCGACAAACGCATCTCATAATCATTGAGAAGTAAATGATTGTGCTTCTCCACAAATTTATACACCTCATACAGACCTTTTTCCTTAACATAATGAATTTTAACACAAGCAAAACATCCGGATCGCTTAATGTTAGAATTACGGTGACGTCTCTTACTAGATACCTCTAACGAATCATATGTTTTATTTGACGGATCGCCTTGCCTATTACAAACAAAGTACCTAGTTGTCACAATACCGTGTTTATTCTTCTTCTTGTTAGAACGGCGAACATCAAAACCAGCAACCATGGCATACTTACGATATGCACGTTCCGCCAAGTTGGGAGTACCAAATGAATCCCCGACTTTTATGTTCACAGAATCATCAACAACAGGTACATAGTACTTTGTGCCGCCGGGACTTTCCTCCATTTTTTGAGATATATCATCTAAAAAAATAAAAAAAATCAATAAGCATGCAACAATAACAATGCAGGTATAAATAGGAACTCAGAAATACATAATAATTAACACAGTACAACTCATCAAACCATTAATTTACTAAAACCCTAATTAATTGCAAGACTTTGAATAAAACAGATTCATTAAAAGGAACATTAACGTTGCTGGTTAATAAACACATCTACAAAATTAATTTACTAAAACACTAATGATTGCAGAAATTTACATTACCCAGAATACTTAAACGGAAGATGCTCAATTGGTAATTAATTAACACAACTACACATACAATGTTTTAAAAAACTAATTAATTAAAAGACTTCAAACTTAACAGAAAATCGTTACATAAAACTAATACCTTCATCTTCATCCTCATCACAACATGCTTTTCTAGGATGTTCATCTTGTTCGTTCTCAACCTCAGGGTTATATTTCAAACCGCAATTAAGCAACGAAGTGAACGACGCAAAGTTTCCGATATCCTCAACAACTTCTTTCCCTTTGTCTTTAGGATTAGGTCTGACTTCAACAACATCCACAGCAGGAACACCAGTTTGACGATCACGACAATCTGTGTTAGTCTCGCCGGAAAAACTAAACGACCCAAATACCAACCGCCTACCAACACCTTTCATCATCAACGACGATTCATCATTAGCATCTTTGAGATTAGGATCCATTAATGTTTAACAAAAAACAATGAAAAAGAATACGGATGATTATGGGTTGAATACAGGCTACGAATAAGTAAAAAAAAAGGTTTTTAAGGATGATTGATTTGATGTATGGAAACAAAATAATAAGATAATTCAATAAACACAACCAAAAAAACCGAATCGTGCTTAGAGATAATTCCTATATTTATGGAAACAAAATAATAAGATAATTCAATAAAAAATCGGAATATTTAAAAGGTCTAAAATACCCCTGTCAGTTATAAATAAATTAAATAAGAACTAAATATTTAAGAACAAGATGGATGGCTAGGATGTGGTTTGCATGGTTTGCCACCTTTTGGTGGTTTGTAGAATATCCGTGGCCTATATATATATATATATATATATATATATATATATATATATATATATATATATATAACTATGAGTAATTAAAATGTAACACTCGAAAATATATATATAAATATATATATATATATATATATATATATATATATTTATATATATATTTTCGAGTGTTACATTTTAATTACTCATAGTTATATATATATATATACAAAAAATTTAAATTACTCTTTTCGAGTGTTACATTTTAATCACTCATAGTCATATTTTCGAGTGTTACATTTTAATATTTATATATATACAAAAATTTTAAAAAATTAAGTTCATAAATTTAGTGTATCTTATTAATTAAAAAATAATAAGTTTATTAATTAACTAAAAAATGTTGGGTTTATTGAATAATTAGAAATACAATATTAAAAATAAATAGATATATATTGATTAATGGTCTTAATTTAAATTAAAAAAGAAAATGAAAAGTTGTAGCATTTAATGTGTTGAAATGATTTAAAAATAAATCAAAACTATGAGAAAAAGATAAATATGAAAAAAGTCTTCTCTTTAACCCTCTCTCCTACATTCTTCTTTATATATATATATATATTGATTATTTGACCGTTCAATTAAATAATGTCTCACAATATTGTTTTTCCAAAAAATATTTATGACTTAAGCATTTGTGAGTTATTATAATTGAAATTTATAAATTGATTATTTTACATCCATCATTATTCATTTTATTCACGTATATGTATTAATTGTATCAGTTTCAATTTCTAACAACTTAAACTCACAAATGAGAAATCTTGTTAACGAAGTTAATATTTAATAATAACTATGAATTACGTCTAGATGATATGTATTATAAAAAAAATAAAAAAAAAATTATGGTATAAATTTTCATAGTGATAATAAAAAGATTAATTGTTGTAGTTATCTTTTTCTATCTCTCTAACAACTTAAAATCACAAAATGCTTATCTCTAAGCTAAACTCACAAATGCTTATCTCTAAGCTCTAAACTCTCAAGATACGAAAGCTGCTCAAATCAAAAAGGATTCACTCAATCAAAAATTTCAAGCTTATCCCCAAATATAGCTCCTCCTAAATCGATCTGGATCATCCTTATCAGTTATCGTTCATCTATACTCATATATATATATATACATGCATCGGGTTCTTTCAAACCTTGTTTTGCATTCACGTACGTTTCTTTTTGTTATCGATTTATGTTTTTGTCTATGCTTTCTGATTCAGGTACGTTTCTTTTTGTTTGATTATGGAAGTTAATCGAGGTTCATTTTTCCAAAATTATATTTCCAAACACTTTGTACTGTACTAGAGTAAATGTGTAAGATGTATCAAATGTATTTTTGTTAGAAAAGACATGAAGTCTTGTATCTATAAGAATGATAGATACAAAACATACCTGCGTACAGGGTCTGAAAGTTCCATCAGCGTGTTGACTGTAAAGATCACCCGTTTCGATATTCTCATAGCCAAAAGTAGCACGCTGAGGTGAAAGTTCACTTTGGTTGCCAAAAAATATGATATCCTCACCAATCGCACCACTGCTAGAACTCATTTCAGCATATTCTCTTTCGTACACACAATGCTTCTTATGCTTGTTACATATTTATACGTGTTGGACTTCTCGGGATTAAACTTTGGGTCCTGGTGAGATTAACAATTAAAATCAACTGCTAATGAAGAATTAAGCTCTTAACGGGAACCTGAAACGTTACAACACTCAGAGAGGGAACAAAACAATCTTGTGTTTTAACTGTATACGCTATAACTTCTATGAACTGTTTAGCTTTCATCCAAATGAAGGATTGATTAACCATTTATTTAATTAATCTTTTATGTATTACAGAATAATGGATGAGAAGAATATTACTTTTATTAACGACCTTGATATACAAGAAGATGATTTTACTGTCAAGGTTAGAATCATTCGTTTGTGGAATCAACCACTGTTCAAGAATCATGAACAAATATATTCCATCGAGATGATATTAATGGATGAAGAGGTAAATAATTACTTGTATTCGAATCTTTAGTTTCGTATTCATCATAGCTTCTTATTTTTCAACAATTCTGATTTTTCCATATCCATTTTTTCAGGGAACTAAAATCCATGCTAATGTTCTACAAAAATGGGTGCCGAAGTTTAAAATTTTGCTTCATGAAGGGGCTGCCATATACATAAAAAAAATCCTACAATTGCTCGACATGCCTCAAAATACAAGTTAACTGATAATACAAACAAGTTAAGTTTGTATTACAAAACTTCGGTTACCAGCTGCTTGGATTTTAATGGTTCCCTATTTGGTTTTTCATTTGTCAAATATCAAAACGTGATATCATAGTTGATTCCAGAAGATACAGCAGTTGGTTAGTAAATTAATTATTTTAAATTTACTAAGTTTTTATCTTATAAAGCATCTAGACCAAAAGTCTTAAAAGTCTTAAAGTCTTAAATTCTTAATCTTTTTTATTTAATAAATTAATCCAAGTCTTAAAGTCTTAATCTTTTTTATTTAAAAAATTAATCCACCTGACTTCTTCTAGAAATTTACGGTTCCCAATTTCATAGTTTGTTATCTTTAATTATTATATCAATTTAATTATTAGAGCTTAGTTATAATTATTTGACCGTTCAATTAAATAATGTCTCACAATATTGTTTTTCCAAAAATATTTATGACTTAAGCATTTGTGAGTTATTATAATTGAAATTTATAAATTGATTATTTTACATTCATCATTATTCATTTTATTCACGTATATGTATTAATTGTATCAGTTTCAATTTCTAACAACTTAAACTCACAAATGAGAAATCTTGTTAACGAAGTTAATATTTAATAATAACTATGAATTACGTCTAGATGATATGTATTATAAAAAAAATAAAAATTAATTATGGTATAAATTTTCATAGTGATAATAAAAAGATTAATTGTTGTAGTTATCTTTTTCTATCTCTCTAACAACTTAAACTCACAAAATGCTTATCTCTAAGCTCTAAACTCTCAAGATACGAAAGCTGCTCAAATAAAAAAGGATTCACTCAATCAAAAATTTCAAGCTTATCCCCAAATATAGCTCCTTCTAAATCGGTCTGGATCATCCCTATCAATTACCCTATCAGTTATCATTCATCTATACTCATATATATATATATATATATATATATATATATATATATACATGCATCGGGTTCTTTCAAACCTTGTTTTGCATTCACGTACGTTTCTTTTTGTTATCGATTTATGTTTTTGTCTATGCTTTCTGATTCATGTACGTTTCTTTTTGTTTGATTATGGAAGTTAATCGAGGTTCATCATACCATCGTTTTCCAAAATTATATTTCCAAACACTGTGTACTGTACTAGAGTAAATGTGTGAGATGTATCAAATGTATTTTTGTTAGAAAAGACATGAAGTCTTGTATCTATAAGAATGATAGATACAAAACATACCTGCGTACAGGGTCTGAAAGTTCCATCAACATGTTGACTGTAAAGATCACCCGTTTCGATATTCTCATAGCCAAAAGTGGCACGCTGAGGTGAAAGTTCACTTTGGTTGCCAAAAAATATGATATCCTCACCAATCGCACCACTGCTAGAACTCATTTCAGCATATTCCCTTTCGTACACACAATGCTTCTTGTGCTTGTCACATATTTATACGTGCTGGACTTCTCGGGACTTCTCGGGATTAAACTTTGGGTCCTGGTGAGATTAACAATTAAAATCAACTGCTAATGAAGAATTAAGCTCTTAACGGGAAACCTGAAACGTTACAACACTCAGAGAGGGAACAAAACAATCTTGTGTTTTAACTGTATGTGCTATAATTTCTATGAACTGTTTAGGTTTCATCCAAATGAAGGATTGATTAACCATTTATTTAATTAATCTTTTATGTATTACAGAATAATGGATGGGAAGAATATTACTCTTATTAACGACCTTGATATACAAGAAGACGATTTTACTGTCAAGGTTAGAATCATTCGTTTGTGGAATCAACCACTGTTCAAGAATCCTGAACAAATATATTCCATCGAGATGATATTAATGGATGAAGAGGTAAATAATTACTTGTATTCGAATCTTTAGCTTCGTATTGATCATAGCTTCTTATTTTTCAACAATTTTGATTTTTCCATATCCATTTTTTCAGGGCACTAAAATCCATTTGAAGGACGTTGTTTCATTTACGGGTGAGAATGCAACTCCAAGTAATGTTGATAAGAGCACAACAGATTGTCTGGTATCACAAGAATAAACGTATCAGAAAAAGATATGTAAAAGTGTTGATCTCAAGCGTGATTTTGATGAAGTTTATGATGCCGATGATGCAATGAAAGGGTCTGCAACAAAATCTCCTAAAACATGCATTCCAATTGAGAAAGAAGAAGTCGTTACAAATTTGATAATCCCTAAGCTTGAGAAGTAATTTGTTTTTTCATGATGGAAAACTTTTTTAATTGTTTTGTTTACGGTTTTCATTTTGGTTGGATTGTTTTCTTAAGACAAATTTCTAAATTATTATGGTTATTTGGTTATATACTTTGTTTGATCTTTTATTTGCATTATATTATTAAAATAATCAACTTCATTTTCCATAAATTTCAATTGTGATTGTTCCATTCAAATTGATCATACATTCTTATAATATGATTATTCTAAGGGGGTGTTTGGGATTGCTTATCTAACCTGCTTATTGACTTATTTTATCCTGGAAAAGGAGATAAACACTTTTGAGTGTTTGGATGGGGAAATCCCCAATTTGACAAGCTTTGTCTATTTGCATGTTTGCATTACAAAAAGACTAAAAACTTAATATTTTCAATATTTTGGGGCAAAAAATATTATATTAAAAAGTATTGGGGTAGTGTCATCTCTTGTAGAAAGTCGCTCGAATAATCCAAAGGATCTTTGCATCTTTGCATAATTCACGGTTTCAAAGTCAAAGGTTGGTACTTCAACCACGACACCGTACGAGCAAAGATGTTAGACATTAGGGTAATCCTGGTGGTGGTGGTGGTGTTTTCCGGTGACAAATGGAGTGGTAGTGGTGTTGTTTTCCGGTGAGAAACGAAAAATGAAAAAAACTAGAAATTAAAAGGAGTGGTGGTGATTGAACTTGTAAACCTATAATTCAAATCCATATCATCATTTGCTTCAATTCCAAGCCAAGAAACCCAATAAGGTATAACCGTTTGTCGGTTGGTTCTATAGACAATTTATCTTTTCATATAATTAACTTTATAATCTTACATAACAATTGCATTAACTGGTGTAAGTTCAATTAAACCAATTTTTATCTTTCTAGGCTTGTTGAACTACACTAGGGTTTACCATAGCTAGGCTTGGTTCCCTCTTACAAGATTAAAAGAAAAAAAAAGTTAACATTAGGGTTGTTCGCGGTCCGGCTTGCAAGAGTTTTTCGTGCCAAATTGGAGGATCTCAAAAATCAACTCTTCAAGAAGCACATCCTCGACGAGGTTGAGGCATATGTTTATGTCATCGAGTTTCAAAAACGTGGTTTACCACATGCACATTTCCTCATGATAATGAAGTCGCAACACAAGATTACAAACCCATACCATTACGACAAGATCGTGTGTGCCGAAATCCCGGACCCAACAAAGTATCCTGAAATGCATCAACTGGTGATAATGCACATGATGCATGGTCCTTGCGGTCATTTAAAACCATGCAGCCCTTGTATGCAAGGTGAGCCAAGAAAATGTCGTTTTAGATATCCTCGGCAATTCAACGACAAGACGGTGCAAGCAGATAACTCATATCCGATGTATCGGAGGAGAAACAATGGAATACAGGTGGACGTCTGAGGCAGTATCCTAGATAATAGATGGGTGGTTCCATATAACCCAAAGTTGCTAACGATGTTCAACTGTCACATCAATCTTGGGGTTTGCTCAAGTATAATATCTGTGAAATATATTTTCAAGTATGTTTATAAAGGTCATGACAAATAGGTTATTCATGTCGATCCTGATAGAGAAGAGGTTGTTATTAATGAGATAAAAAGATTTCAAGATACACGGTATGTTTCTCCATCTGAGGCGATTTGGCGGATTTTTAGCTTTCCTCTTTCTAAAATCCACCCTTGTGTGATGGCTTTGCAGGTCCATCTTCCGAATAAGTAGTTGGTTAGGTTTAGAGAGAATGATATTATGACAGATATTGTTGACAGAGAGAAGGATAAGAGATCAATGTTGTCAGGATCGAATCTTAACAAGATAATTAACACTTAGAATTCAGAATTAAAGAATCTGCGGAAAAGAACTTTAATTCTCACAATCAAGAACAATGTAACAGAAAATTCACCACTTTGTGTATTCACTAAATCGACTCACAAGATTACAACCAAACCTCAATCTTGTTGAACAGGCTCAACAAGACGACTTCTACTTCTCTAGAAATAGGGTTCTTACACCTTGAGGTTAATTCTCTCTGAAAACGATATCGAATTCTTTTTCACACGTATATTATCACGTCTATCCTAATAGTTATCTATTGAAGTCTATTTATACAAAAATAATTACAAGATAACTATCAAAAGTAACTTGATCTTCTAAATCTTCGTTAAACATATCTTGATCAATTCCTTCTTTGTCTCCAAAAGTATCGCATACCAAACTTAACGAACTCAGCAGTATTAACCTTCATTCTTCATGAGCAGTACTAACAATCTCCAGCAGTATTAAGTCACGAGCAGTACTAACAGATATTCGATATGCACCAACAGTACTAACCTTGACTTGCAATAGTAACTTTGACAAGCAGTACTAACCTCACATAAGCAGTATTAATAATGTTCCAGCAGTATTAATATCTCAGCAACACTAACATTGAACTAGCAGTACTAACTTTGTTCTGGCAGCACTAACATTGAACTAGCAGTACTAACTTTGTTCTGGCAGCACTAACATTGAACTAGCAGTACTAACTTTGTTCTGGCAGCACTAACATTGAACTAGCAGTACTAACTTTGTTCTGGCAGCACTAACATTGAACTAGCAGTACTAACTTGATCTGGCAGTAGTAATGTTGTTCTGGCAGTACTAACCATACTTAGCATATCTTCAGTTCCCAACAATCTCCCCCTAACTTGACTTTTCAGGATGAGAAGTTAAGTTCTTCAGATGATGCTTCCAAAACCTAATCATCAACGCATAAATTTGGATCCAATCCCAGACTTTGATTGAGAATCCTTTTTACAAGGTATCTTGCCATTTTAGAGTCTTTGTCACTCACCAACTTAGCATGCAGCATTCCATTCAACTTTTTCATGCTGTGCTTGTATACAACATCCACCAAATAATATTCATGAAATGTATTGTCAAGATAGATGACATACACTCCACAATTCTCAATGAGCATCCAGTTGGTGATGACTTGAAAATTCCTTGCCATCAAATACTGAACTGCTTCTGGTTTGAACATTAAGCACAAGTATTCAAGAACCATCTTGGTGATAGACATACCTTGCTCTGTCAGCATGTTTTCATATAGCCTCATTCCCACCTTGAACATCTCTTCCAAGTCAGATCTAGAGCATGTTCTGATAAGTTTTCCCCAAGTAGGACAAACTTCAAACTTTCCATCTGCCCTTTTGATTCTGATGAACTCCTTTCTTCCATCTTTCAATGTGTCCCAGAAGATGATTTCAGGAGCCATAGAAGATATTGGTTCAGCTTGGATTGGATTAGTATTAACCACAATAATATACAAATCACTTTGAGCATTTGGCAGTGATTGTACATTGCTTGGTTGGCCTGATGAAGTTGCCACTTCTTCTTCAGCAACTTTTGGATCAGATTTCTCTTTCACTGCTTCCTCCTGGGCTTCTTCCACAATTGGATCCACCCTTGGCTTCTTTACATCTTTCTTCTCTGAGGCTATTGTCATTGTTCTTGGCCTCTTTGTTCTTTTGAAAGATTTAACAGCTTCAGGAGTGGTTTCAGCTGTTTCTTCTTTGTGGCTTTTAGCAGCACTAACAGTTTCTGCTGCCTTTTGTTTTTCAGCAGCATTATCTGTTTCTACTTCTTTTGCAACCTCAGCAGCAGTAACCGTTTCTGCTGCTGGTTCTGTTTCTGCTTCCTTTGTAATATCTGCAGCCTCCTCAGTCTCCCCCTCAACCTTATACTCATACTCCCCCTCAATGTTTGCATCCTCCATGTTTAGATCAGAGTCTAACTCCCCCTTTTTGGAAGCATCATTGGTAGGGTTTCTTCTCCTAAGGACAAACTGAGCTTTCTTCTTTCTGTGTATCAACTTAGTGATCATCTTCCTTTGCTTCTCAAGCTGTGAGTTTTGATAGAGGACCACTTTCTTGAGTTCATCAATTTCCTTTTTCTGATCCATGACCTCAATGTTGATATTTGCAATAGTTTCCATTAATTCCTCGTACGTATATCTATCCTCACCCTGTTTAGGAGTTTTTACCGCCCTTAAAGGATCATTGGAAGTTTTAGCAGGTGTCTCTTGCCTAGCAAAAGCACTACCTACCCCCTTGGTTTCTTGGCACCTGGGACCTCTGGATGATTTCTCACCCTGAGTTGCCGTGAGGAAGGGCTTAGTTATTTTACCACTGGCCTTCTCTTTGCTAGCAGAAGTAGTGGCAGCCTTGCGACTCACATGCTCAACCTTCTCCTTAGTGAGCACCTTCTTGGGGTTGGGAGACACCCCTGTGGTTTCCCTTTCGATATTCTCCATTGGAGAATGCTCCAACAGAGGGCTTAAAGGCTTCGGGCTCTTAGGAGATACATCAAGGGAAGGAACCTTGTGTACCTTTCTTCTTTCAAACTTTTTGGTTATTTTGGGAGTGGGTCGTACAAGAATGGACTGAGGGATGTCTTTTGTGATGGAAGGTTGGGATTGGTCATCAGTGGGTGTGTCTAATGAGGGCCTTGACCCTGATGCCATACCTTCAAATGTGTGGGACACAACCATCATTGTAGAGAACAATGGTGTGTCAACTCCTTTCGAGTCCCTAGGAAGTCTTTTCATATTTGAAAAAACCTTCCCTTTAGGGGATTTTGGCACATATACCTCATCAAATTGAGGCATATCCGTCAATTCCTTGGTAATTACTTCCTGAACAAACCTTGGATACATATAGAAACGCTTTTTGGATTCCAGGTTTGCCACAAGATCATTGAAAATCATTTGAGAAAAATTAAACTTCCTGTTAGTGGCTAAGCAGACTAGAGCATAAGCAATAGTACTGCTGAACTCACTCCATCCAGTAGTTTTCTTTGAAATACAATGCATTAGGGTATGAACAAAGAATCTCCATTGAGTAAAAAACTTTGACTTGTAGAATTTAAAAACTCCAATGGGACCTTCATACCCCATTCTTTGTAAAGTTGAGAAGAGTTCTTCATTGGGAATAGAAGATATACCTGAGGCATCATCTAGTCGAAGAGTGATGCGAATGAGTTCTTCTGACACTTTCAAGGGTTTGTCACATACCCTTGTTTGAATGACTTTATGCCCATCTTCGGATTCTACGGTGGCATTGGCCCAGAATTGCGTCTGATGCTCGATGTATATTGTCGGATTCACCGTTAGGGCATACGAAATATGAGTGGACTTGAGAAAATCCACAATTTCATGAAATCCTTCGGCCTGCTTCGGCTTCTGAAGCATTGCAATCTCATTATGCTCGTCGACAAACTCCATAATCGTTGTGCTTCCTGAGGATTTGTAAAGAAAACACAGAGATTCTAGGGAGAAGAGGTTAGAACGAGAGAGAGAAGAAGTTAATGCGAAGAGTCGTTATGAACTTTGGCGGGCAAACAGGGGTATTTATAGCAGTATTTGCCCTAGATTTTCAAAAGCAGTATTAACGACATAAGCAGTATTAACGACTGAGCAGTATTAACTACATAAGCAGTATTAACGACTGAGCAGTATTAACTACACAAGCAGTATTAACTACTCATTGGCAGTATTAACTGTGCACTAGCAGTATTAACTACGCACTGGCAGTAGTAACTCTGCACTAGCAGTAGTAACTCTGCACTGGCAGTAGTAACTCTGCACTAGCAGTAGTAACTCTGCACTGGCAGTAGTAACTATACTTGCACTTTGCAGCACTAGTCAAATCCTCAAATGTCATCTTACCTTCTGACATCACCTTTACTTTTACCACTTATCTTACCTCCTGCATGATTATTCCCAAAAGCAACATGTCCTCCATCAATTCTTTTGAAATTCTTGAGGCAGGACATGTTACCTGTCATGTGCCAGGAGCAACCACTATCAACATGCCAGATGCTCTTTCCCTTGAGTTGTTGGTTGCCCTGCACATCTGATAAATCAATTAGTTTTTATTGGGAACCCAAGCCGAAGTGGTCTTGGGTCTCCCTTGCTCATCAAAGTACTTGCACTTGGTTTTGATGAGATTTTCAACCTTAGGTACTGCAGTACTGGAGTACTTTGTCAATATGATTGGTTTAGCAGCACTAGAAGCAGTATTAACCTTAGAAGTACTAACAGTGCTAGCAGTACTAACACTGGAAGCAGCAGTATTGTTAGCAGCACTATCAGTACTAGCAGCAGTATCAGCAGTACTAACAGAGTTAGCAGTATTAACTCTAGTATTAACAGAGTTAACACTGCTAGGAGCAGTATTAACAGAGTTAACACTGCTAGCAGCAGTACTATCTGAAGAAGAAGCACTAACAGTGTTAGCAGCACTAATTCTTGAAGAATTTCTAGCAGCACTAACACTGCTAGCAGCACTAACTCTTGAAGAGGTACTAACAGTGTTAGCAGTACTAACACTGCTAGCAGCAGTATTATTTTTAGTGCCTTTTAGAACCCACATTGTAACACATTCCTTTTCAGGCTTTTTCTTCATGTGGCTTTTTGGTTCAACTTGTTTCTTAGCCACATTTGTTCTTGTAGGCTTCCTATAGCCAGAAGGTTTTTGATAACTTCTTTGAAAATTCATCCTTTGGTTAATAGGATTGAAATAACAGTGTTTGGCAAGATGATTCAATCTGCCACAGATGAAACAAGGTTTTGGTCTGTTAATCCTTTGCAGATCAACTCCTTGCTTTTGTGCCCACTGGTTATTTCAATTTCTTTGATTTCCCCTCTTTTTATCATGTCTTTGGGGTTTATTCTCTTGAGTTTTCTTGCAAGAACAATGTTCACAAGTTTTAGAGTTCACAACAGTGGTCTGTGTATAATGAACTCCCTTTCCCTTGTCAGTCCTTTTCATCTCATTGTTCTTAACACATGGACTTTCACATTCCTCATCAGATCCTACTTTGTCAGTCTCATCCTCAACAACTACTTTATCTAATGGATCTACTTCAGTGGCTCCTTTAGGTAAGTCCTTCCTATCCTTGGTTTCTAATAGGTCTGACTTAGGAGGGATGTAGTTGTTGTTATAGGGTGGGGGTGTGGCATTGTACCCTATTCCTGGTTTCAACTTACTATGGATTTGAGAGTTGATTATGTTGTCCATGACTTTGGAGGCACAAGTAAACTTTTCTACATCAAGTTTAACTTTCTCAAGCTCTCCTTTTAGTTTCTCACACTCTTCCCTAGACTCTTTCAGTTGGAACTCCAGACCACCCTTTTCCCACTTCCAGTAGTTTGTATCATATGAGTGTTGAAGTTCATTGGCTTGAAAAGCCTTAATTTGTTCTTCAAACCTTTCAACAATCAATACATAATCTCTTATGTCCTTTTCTAATCTCTTAAGGTCATCACACATTCCCTGATTGTGATCTCTATACCTTTTAACAGTGTCTATACAAGATTGAGAACAGAGATTAGATTTTACCTCCGTAGGAATATCTGAGACTTCTGCCACGAGTGCATGATTCTGGATTGCCTCTTCTGCTTGATCACTCCAATCAAAAGTACTGTTTGATTCAATAGAATTTTCCATAATGATTGTAGAATTCTAAGAAACACAAGCTCTGATACCACTTGTCAGGATCGAATCTTAACAAGATAATTAACACTTAGAATTCAGAATTAAAGAATCTGCGGAAAAGAACTTTAATTCTCACAATCAAGAACAATGTAACAGAAAATTCACCACTTTGTGTATTCACTAAATCGACTCACAAGATTACAACCAAACCTCAATCTTGTTGAACAGGCTCAACAAGACGACTTCTACTTCTCTAGAAATAGGGTTCTTACACCTTGAGGTTAATTCTCTCTGAAAACGATATCGAATTCTTTTTCACACGTATATTATCACGTCTATCCTAATAGCTATCTATTGAAGTCTATTTATACAAAAATAATTACAAGATAACTATCAAAAGTAACTTGATCTTCTAAATCTTCGTTAAACATATCTTGATCAATTCCTTCTTTGTCTCCAAAAGTATCGCATACCAAACTTAACGAACTCAGCAGTATTAACCTTCATTCTTCATGAGCAGTACTAACAATCTCCAGCAGTATTAAGTCACGAGCAGTACTAACAGATATTCGATATGCACCAGCAGTACTAACCTTGACTTGCAGTAGTAACTTTGACAAGCAGTACTAACCTCACATAAGCAGTATTAATAATGTTCCAGCAGTATTAATATCTCAGCAGCACTAACATTGAACTAGCAGTACTAACTTTGTTCTGGCAGCACTAACATTGAACTAGCAGTACTAACTTTGTTCTGGCAGCACTAACATTGAACTAGCAGTACTAACTTTGTTCTGGCAGCACTAACATTGAACTAGCAGTACTAACTTGATCTGGCAGTAGTAATGTTGTTCTGGCAGTACTAACCATACTTAGCATATCTTCAGTTCCCAACAAATGTTGACCGCATTTTTTGAGAGGAATAAAACAGATATGAGTGTGAGACAGTATTTGTACAAAGATTTTCTGAGACATTACACATGGAATGCCAAATCACGTAAATGGAATACTCGGAGCCGAAGACCAATGAGAGGACGTCTGTTTCATGCTAATCCTGCTGAAGGAGAACAGTATTATCTACGCATACTTCTCTCGCATATTAGTGGCCCTACATGCTTTGAAGATCTTTACACGGTTAATGGCGTATTACATCCGACATTTTGAAAAGAAGCTCTTGAGAGAGGTTTGATAGAGACCAACGATAATTTATCGCATTGTCTTGCCGAGGCCTCCTTATTTCAGTTTCCCAATGCTCTTAGACGATTATTTGCAACGATCTTGATTTATTGTGAGCCGGGAGATGTTCGCAAGTTATGGGATGAACATTATGATTCACTCTCTGAAGATTACAGACGACACTACGAAAATGCTGAGATAGTCCGAAATATGGTTCTTACAGATATCTCAGTCTTTTTACAGTCTATGGGTAAGAACCTCGATGATTTCGATCTTCCAAACATAAATGCAGCTGCCAATTTAGAATCACGGGCATTTCGTGAGGTACAAGAGGAGTACTCCATAATCGTGGAAGACGAATATCTGCGTGCCCGAGACTCTCTAAATTCCGACCAGAAACATGCATTTGATGAGATCATGAGTCATGTAGATAATGATCGTCCGGGTGTGTTTTTTGTAGATGGTCCAGGTGGAACTGGAAAAACATTTATGTACAAAGCTTTGCTCACTAATGTTCGTTCTCGTGGACATATTGCACTTGCGACCGCTTCATCGGGTGTTGCCGCTAATAACATGCCAGGGGGAGAACGGCTCACTCTCGGTTCAAGATTCCCCTCAGTCTTATTAATAATTTGGTGTGCAATATAAAAAAACAAAGTGGAACTGCTCAACTACTCCGAGATGCAAAAATAATCATCTGGGATGAAGCATCAATGCAAAGAGGCAAGTAGTGGAGGCACTCGATAAAACAATGCAAGACATCACTGGGGTGCGACTCCCATTTGGTGGAAAGATAATGATTATGGGAGGTGATTTTAGACAGGTGTTGCCAGTAACGAGAAAAGGTACCCGAGCACAGATTGTAGACTCTAGCCTACAGATGTCACCTATTTGGTCTTCGATTAAAAAGTTGCGGTTAACGATCAATATGAGAGCACTTACTGATCGATGGTTTTCAGATTTTCTGTTACGAGTCGGTGATGGAGAAGAAGAAACAGTGGACGAAAACTTTATTCACATACCTGATGACATGGCCATTCCTTACACCAAACAAGATGAATCAAAGGATGCTTTGATCGATGCAATATTTCCTTCTCTGCAAACCAACGGGACTGCTTCAGATTATATCATTTCAAGGGCGATACTAACAACTAAAAATGAGCATGTCGACAAGATTAATGATCAGTTGATCGAAAGATTCTGCAGAGAGGAAAAAATTTACTATAGTTTTGACGAAGCAGAAGACAATAAGAATAACTTATATCCAATGGAATTCTTAAACTCACTGACTGTTAGCGGTTTGCCCCCTCATTACCTCCGACTTAAAATTGGATGCCCAATAATACTATTGCGGAATATCGACCCTTCGAATGGATTATGTAACGGCACAAGGTTGATATGCAGAGGCTTTCAACCGAACGTCATTGATGCGGAAATAGCTGTTGGTCAACATACTGGTAAGAGGGTATTTTTACCAAGAATTCCTCTATGTCCGTTCGAAGATGACATGTTTCCATTTAAATTGAAGAGAAAACAATTTCCAATTCGACTTTGTTTTGCAATGACAATTAATAAAGTTCAAGGACAAACAATTCCGGTGGTAGGTGTTTATCTACTTTGAACCGGTATTCTCACACAGACAACTTTATGTGGCATTATCCAGAGGTATATCACGTGGCACTACAAAGGTATTAGTGAAGTCTACCAAAAAGTTCAAACCGAAGGGAGTTTACACATCAAATGTGATTTATCGAGAAGTTTTGAGTGATGATTGTATATGATTAAAGCATGATTGTAATTTCTATTTTGTTTAAACAAAAATTTAGACTTTTTGGATAAGAAATTGCATTAAGTTTTCATTTTTTTAATCTACGATATATCCCGCCGCATTGTGAAAAACTTTTAATACAATATATGAACCACCAAATATTTTGCAAAATTTGATGTTTAAAACTTAAATGTATCTTAATAGAACTTTAACATCCCCGCCGCATTGCACGTGTACTCAACTAGTTCGATTAGTATGCATGAATTGTGTAGTTATGTATATATAATTATGTATATGGGTGATATTGCTACAATTTTGTTGTAAGGTACATCATAAGGATATTGATGCTTGTTCTTCAAAGGTTTAGCATCATCACTACTTTGTTTAAACAAATAAAGAACACGGAATATAAATGGTTAACAAACCGCAAGCAAATTTAGTGATCCGGGAGATCTGAGACAAAACTGGAATTTATAAAGAATCTTGAAATGGTGAATGAAAATTATAAAGCAAATTTTAATCCAACTTAACATTATATTTGTTTGAAAGAAAGAGGCTTAGCAGATGGCAATTATTTTGCCCTTTGACGCCAAGTTGATTTAAAAGGAACTCTAACCCGACAGTTGAATGATCTCTTGGAGGAATATATAGCTAATTGGAAAGAAAAAGTTGTGTAATAGAGCATTCCTTTTCCTTTCTTTCTGCAAAGAATTATAAGATGTAAAATGATCATCATGCAAATGCACAAGCAACAGTTACACATGGTTGTACAGACAAATTAGAAATTTAAAACCATCACTTTTCTGAGCATGAGTGCATATAAACCAAAAAATGTACAAGGAAATAGAGCAACTATGAACATATAAATTCAAACCAAACCAAACCAACCCAACCCATTATATCATGTCCACCATGTCTCTTCCTATAATATGAATATGGTGGGTTTTATTGATTGAATAACAAACAAGTACTCACCACCAATTTTCAAGAAATCACACAAAATCCACAAAGTGGCATCAAATGGGAAGGCAAATATGAATCAAAAGCATAAAGGATAAGTGCAAGAAAACCATGCAACTATGAAACAAGACAACCATTGCCAGTGTTTTGGTTTCTTTAAAAGTTACCAAGAAATTAAGCCACAGTGAAGGTCATAACCAAGAACCATAATTAGTAGAGCCACGATGAAGAACTCACAGTCAGACAACCAGGATTAATGTTGTGAGTTCCTCAAACCTTTTCATGTTCATGTTATTTATAACAACAAAACCACGATGAAAACACAGAATGACTATATATTTAAAAGGGGTTGTGACCCATTCAAGCCAAGTATCTCATCCCCACGGTGATTTTTATCAAGTATAATAAATACAATGGGGGAATTAAACCAAAATTGTGAATAATTATTTATCTAGATTATTTTGAGATGGTCAGATGGAATAGCATTGTAATAATGATGTATCTTGTTGTTTGCTAATAAAATCATGTGAATGTCTGCATAAACACACAAAAAGTTTGAGAAATTTCCAAAAAAACATCATCTATTGTCATAAGTTTCCTTAGTTGTTGACACTACTATCTCCTCTCCAAGTTTACATTGGCTTGCACTCGATAAGCATGATTGCATAACAATACATAATTCCAGGATTGTCTGTCAGGTTCTTTTGGAGCAGATTTACAGAAATATAAAGTAAAAGTCAACTACGATTTGTCCATTTAGGTTTATGGTCTCTGGGTAACGACTATGAAAAGTTCTTCAAAACATTAGTTTGCTTTCTGATCATTCTCATATGTTTTTCATATCAGAAATCAGGAGAAAGAAACAGAAAAGTGAAAACCATGGAACACACTTACTAATTTCAATCAAGCAATCACATCAAGAAATCGAATATATATACAATAATTATGCATTCTTCTTATTAAAATATACATTTTATGTGTGTGACCCCATTGAGACTTTATCATGCCGGCAATACTTATAAATCTTATCTTTAATTATAAACGTGAAGCGACATCTAGCAATACATCATCGTTCCCAAATGATAAAGTTTGGTGATTCAACTAATCAGCAAATTGTGTGATCATTATCAGTGTACACATTTATGTTCCTTTGTTCAGATATCCAAATCGAACAAGAGGCATAAATGTGTCATCCTCGTTATATTCGATCTTTAGTTTCTCGATTGTGGAATATACTGAAAAGACAAATATCAGTATCATATATTGATTATCAGTATCCTATACTGATCATCTGAGCATACATGCACTTCCATAATACTATTCAATCGAGGGGCCCAGTAATATCACTCTCGACATACAAGGGGAACAAATCTTATCTTGATCCATACCGGTACTACTAACTACTAAGTGATACATGATATACCGAACAATCGTTCTGTCACCCAGTTACGGACTGATTAGAATCAGTTATCACAGTACACCACTCATACAAAGCAAACTCCATGATCTCAAATCAATGGACTAATTGTAAAATGACCATATGAGAACCGTATATGACACTCATATGACATCCAATGAAACGTTCTCATAGTGAGTCACGTTCGGTACAAGATCCATCTCGTACCCATATGTGGATTTTTTATCTCTAATTCTCTATACAAATCCCTATATATACTAGTCGTAACGTATTAATTCAACCTAAACCCAATGTACAAACAAAATTATCTAATGAATGACTTTTGAGCAAACACACTAACAGTTATGTTACAAATTGACCAAACCAACCCAACCTGTACCAACCAAGCCTGCATGGGTTACGTTGTGTTACACTTTATTTTATTTTTATCGGTTAAGAATTTTGAAACCACACTAGTTGGATTGGGTTGTTCAATTGCCTTTACACCAACCAACCCATATTCCGTCCCTAGTTATTATGTATTCGTTTTTAGTGCAAAGTGTATGCTAATGTTTGAAGTTCAGACGACTAAAAACAACTAGAGCAAATGTAAGCATTTTGTGTAGCTTGGAAAAATAGTTACATTATTTTTTTTTTAAATATATAATATTTGTTTACGAAAGATTAAACTCATATGCATTTCTCATTTTTAACGAGACTTGAACTCTTTGCCTTTGAGGTTACTAAGGGGTTGTTTGGTTGGTTTTTCATTAAGCCATGTAAGGGTTAAGTTGCATATATGGATTCAGTTTTTTGTATAAACATGACTAAATTCTTGTTCGCTTGTTATATTGAATAGACTATCTGAAGCTATAAATGACCATTTTACCCTTGATGTTTTTTTGTTTTCTTTTTTCCGTTTAAATATTGTAATGGTACTTGTAATGGTTAAACTTTGTTAGATGTTAATTTAATTATCAAATATGATTTTAAATAATATAGGATTTGGTGGGCATGAATCCAATTTGGAGTCTCACCTACCATGAAACTTGTCACCATCTCTTTTACGTGACATGAAACCCATCATCAAAACCCATTACTTATTCACCTCCACTTTCGTCAATCACCCAACGCATCACCAATTAATGAAATACGAAAACAAATATCAAATTAGTTTTTTGAAAAGCCACATATAATAGGAAGCCACCTAAAGCAAACGAGGAACACCTCCAAGAAAACTATTCTTCAAGATGTAGAACCCGGAGAAAGGAGGAAGAAATCCAAACAAAAATCAGAAACAAATGTGAGTAGGGGGTATTTGTAGAGGCATTCTATTTCATGGGAAGGGGAGGGAAAGGGAGAGGGGGCAGAGAGAATGAAGATGAGGTGTGGAATGACGGTGGACCGGTGGTTGACCAACGATGGCAATGGAAAGTTTCGATGGAGGCCATAGAGTGCTTCAAGGATTGAGATGCGCGCTAAAGATTTCTAAGGGAGCGTTTGGTTCGCAGAATGTTTTTGGATGAAATGGAATCTGTCAAAGGAATTTGACTTTGAAGGAATTGGAATAGAATGTTGTCAGGTTTGACCAGCTGTTTGGTTGACAGAATTGGAATGGAATCTGTTAAAGGAATTGGAATCTGTCTGTTTGGTTCATAGAATGTAGCTTTAGAATTGGAATGAAATTTTGGTAAATGACCAAAATACCCTTTTGATAATTTTAATTGTTTTTTTTCTTTCAAAAAAACGTTTTAATAAAATAGTCACTAAATTACAAATGAATATATAGACCCACATGAAAAATAAATCTGGAAACCAATCTCATCCACATAATGAATCGTATGGTAAAATTGAACAGGAACATCGATAGCAAGAAAACCTTAACATCGTAAGGTTGAGAGGGAGATGGCAGTTTGTGCGACTGTGGAAATCAATGTTTATACTGTTGCCGTGAAAGAAATTGAGAGGAAGAGGTGGGATTCGATTGAGAAATCGAAAGTAGATGGAGAGACTTGCAGGTGTGATGGGGCTGCTGTGGTCGGCGGTGTGGTCTGTGGAGAGAGATGACAGAGAGAGAGAGAGAGGCCGCTGTGGTGATGGTGGTTGGTTTTACTGCCGTGAAGAATCGAGAATGAGAGATGGTGAATGGTTGGTTGCAGGTCTGAATTCGACGGTGGGGATGATGGCGGCCGGAGTCGTCGCCGGCGATGGGGATGGAGTTCTGCCTGTGGTCTGAAAGTGATCATGAGGGGTGCAGGTCGGCGCTGTGGGGGTGAAATCGATTTGGATGGGTGGTTGTTGTCACTGAGATCGATTTCTTGCTGGGTTGTTCAAGGGGTATTTTTGGAATAAAAAAAATCAAACATTCCATTCCTTTGAAATCCCAGCTATATGTGATGGAATGTTAAAAACATAAAAATTGGAATTCAATGGAAAATTTTAACATTCCATATTACAAAAGATTGAACCAAACACTGGAATGAAATCTGGTCAATGGAATGTCACATTCCAATTCCACCAGATTCCATTACTTTCTAGTGAACCAAACGCCACCTAAGGGTTTCCTTTCTCTTCCTGAGGTTGGCAACGTGTTTTTTAAAAGAAGGGTAATTAGGTAAAAGTTTAGACTGGATGTAAATCATTGTCAAGTTGAGCGAATAAGCTACAAAATTTCAGATTAAGCCATAACCGCATAGTCACTTATGGCTGAACGAATAAGCTATATAAGCTATACAACTCATTAAGCCACAATCAAACAACCCCTAAGTCCTAATATCGTCAGGCCAATAACCCTTCGATAAAGTGCTCACCAATGTTTATACTTTTTTATATCATATTTACATACACAAACATGAAACATCAAAAGCTATGTAATAACTAAAAATAAAACTTAAATGATAAGAATTACTTAACTTAAATAAATCAGCCAACCAATTTCAATTCAACAACAAATCCAAAAAATAAAATTAAATACAGCAAGGATTGGTTAAAAATGTATTTTTATATTTTTTCATTTAAATTAATTTACATCTTTTTTAACTTTTGTTTTAAAAACTAAAATGTATAGTTTTTCCATGGAAAAATAGAGAAAACAGCCGGTTGCATGGGTCACAAATGATCCAAAGTTTAAGCCCACGATGCAATGCCAGGCCGGCCCATATATCTTGTCAAACTCCTGCCACACACAAAAAAACAAAGTGTAGAGCAAGTCAAGCTTACAAAATTATTTTAAGCATTATCACGAAGGATTTCAATTTTTTTTAATCATATTAGTTCAAAATATTTAAATATTCATAGTATAAACAGTTTTAGTACTCATGTTTGTTTTTAGTCTTGTTAATAAAATATATTTAAATAGTTTTTTTAATTAATAAAATAACTATTTAAAAAAAGTGGTATTTATATGAATATTTGTAATGTTATTAATTTTTATATCTACTTTTTGTAGTACGTGTATTCGAGTTTTGAAATTATACATTTATCAAATATTATTTAAAAAGTTACACAATTACTATTAATAATATTGACATTTCATATTCTGACAATTTGTAATTTAAAAAATAATGTATATATACAGGTGTTAAATAATGAAAATATAAATTATATTATTAATAAAATCAAAATCCAATCTAAAAAAATACGATGTGATATATATAAATATTAAATTCATCTTCGGATTAAGAAATTGTTGTTATATTAGAAAAAATGATGATATGAAATAAATAAACAATGTTAGAAATCTCATTGTGAACCGAGGAAAAATATCACTACCGTAATTTCTCATACATATTTATAACATATCATAAAAGTATATTTTTTTAGTTATATATTTAATTTATAACTAATGTAAAATGTAAGTATTAAAAAGAATTCATATATACTATGATATATAATAGGGAATTTAATTAAAATACTCAAAGTTTGACTTTGGTTTACTAAAATACCCATTTTTTCAACTTTTGCCAAAATACAAATTTTTCCCGCGATCAATAGCGGGATCAATAGTGGGATCAATAGCGGGACAATAGCGAGATCAACATTTTCATTTTATACCCTATCCCGCGATCGCAGGACATATCGCGGGAAAAATGGGTATTTTGACAAAAGTTGAAAAAATGGATATTTTGGTAAGTTAAAGTTAAACTTTAGGTATTTTAATTAATTTCTCTATATAATACTATGATTAAATTAAAAAATATTAAATATTAAGTTTATTTTAAAATTAAACGAGACGATTCCAATAATATAACGAAAAGCATATTTTTAATATATTCTGTTAACGTAAGATAATGTGTGCTGATAACATAAATTATATAAAATAAAAAATAAAAAAATAAAAGATATAAACTAAGTTATATAGGTATATATAATTACTGAACACTAATTTTAAAAAATAGTTATTTAAATCTGAGCACACATGGTTGGTCAAGAAAGCAAAGCGTGGCCACGTGCACCGGACTAGTTGGTAGATGCGAATTTTGTTATCAATTAAATTTTAATATAAAAATAAAACAAAAGTTATATATTCGAAAAAAATGTATAAATAAACTAGTACTATTATTTACGAATCACGACTAGAGAGAGAGTAGAGCGGGACCAAAAGCAAATAAATTCGTCACTAAAAGCCATAAATTAAATAATTAATTATAAGAATATGAATTTTAAATATAAAAAATATTTTTTATGTAGTGTATATGATATATATTAAAATATATAAATTCAAAAAAGTTCAAGATTAGGCTCATTTCGAACGTATCGAAGAGACGATTATATTGGTGTAACTTGTTAAAATTAAAACGTATTTTTTAACGTATTTTAGTTAATAAACGATTATATGTGTTAAATGTAAAATTAAAATTATGAAAGTAAAATGTATAAAATAAAGTAAGTAAATAAGTATAGGGGTTGAAATTGTAAATTTCAAATCAAAATTCAACAAATTCATCGAATTACACGGGACACCCCGCGTACGCGGGGTAAAATATTTACAAAATTGTCACTGCCCGCGATCGCGGGCTCCTCGCGGGCTCTCATCGCGGAAAAAAATGGCATTTTTACAAACTGATCGAAATTTAGGGTATTTTGATAAAACAAAGTCAAACTTGTGGCATTTTAATTAATTTCCCTAAATAAACTAGTACTATTATTTACGAATCACGACTAGAGAGAGAGTAGAGCGGGACCAAAAGCAAATAAATTCGTCACTAAAAGCCAAATCTCTTAATTCAACGAAAAAGATGTATAAAATAATCGATTCTTTTCAGAATAAAAAATAAAAAATAAAAAATGGCATTTATTTTTAATTGAATCTAGGTACGTACCTTTTTTAGATTAAGAGCAATTTGTTTAGGGCTGAATTTCTCTAAGCTATCGAATGTTTTTCTGGCACACCGGAATGCATGGACTTGCATGAACGCCGGCATATCTGTCACTAAAACCCTCACCTGCAGCACCGTCGCCACCCGCCCTACATTAATCTCTGCCGCCGTGTACCCCACCGATCTCCTCCCTGTCAACTCCATTAACGACACCGCCGCAGAGTTCCTAATCCTCCCTCCTTCCATCACCGAAACAGATTTTCTTGCAGATTCTTGAACCATTTCTTTATCTTCATGCTCATCATTAAATTCGTTTTCTTCCCGGTAGGTTTTGGATCTCCTGAGTAGTCCCCAACTCCGTGAAACGACTTTTTTGGAGGTCGACGGTGGTGGTGGGTGGTTTCCGGTGTCTAGTTTGTAGACGTAGGTTACTCCTTTATTTTGCTTCTGATGGGTTGCCATTTTTAACTCCAAGTTTAATTTTTTGTTGAATATTATATAGAGGTAGAGAGATGGTTATGGTGATTGGTGAGGTGATGAAAATGGCGGTGGTGGTGGAAGAGAAGAAGATTGGTAGTGTAAGAACAAGAAGCAAACCATGTGATGATGCATGGGACAATTTATAGAATGGAGCAGAAGTTATATGTATTTTATTCGATTAATTGAAAAACAAATATATATGCAAGGTGTCGAATCTACTAATCTAGCCGTTGTCGATTACTTACCAACAACACATCAATTATCGGTTAAAAGCATTGAAAAGATAGAAACATTTCCCCAAATAAAAATGTTTATTGTTTACTTATCTTAAAGGGAAATTAATTAAAATGCCAAAAGTCAAACATCAACTTACCAAAATGCCACAAAAATTTCGCGGTTTACCAAAATGCCCTAATGGCCCGCGATGGAGCCTGCGATCGCGGGATAGGGCTGACGTGGCACGACCTTTGGCCAAAAGTGTCCCGCGGAGCCCCTCAACTTTGGCCGCGGTGCACATTTGGCCCCTGTCCGCGATGGACCAAAATTTTACAGTTTTGGTCCCTGAAAATTTACACTTTCAGCCCCTGTACTTAGACGAATCTTGCATGCTTTTACTGTTTTTTTCCACAATTATTGTACTTTGAAAACCGATTTGTGGTTCAAATTCACTGGCATGTTTGAGATTTTATCCATAAATATCAGTAATATGCAATTCACAATTCACACTTGTTCTTGCTTTCTTTCTTGATTTCTCTCTTGCTTTCTTTCTTTGAATTGCTTTCTCTCTTGATTTCTCTTCTCTCATTTCATCCACAAATGGCATCGTCATCAAACCCTAAGTCTACTCATGAAAAAATGCCACCTCAAATCGAGGTCGCCATAGCAAAAAAGGAAAAGGAGATAGATGAATTAACAGAAGAGTGGAAAAAAATGATGGACAGGAAGGCAGTCCATTTGAGAAAGATCGAAGAGGAAGACAGGGAGATCAAAAGGATGAAAGGGGATATAAAAGCTCGGGAGGCTCGTGTTCGTCGAGAACAAGAAGCAATTCACCATATTCTGCAAGACTTCGCAAATATTCAAGCGAAGATAAACGAGAAGCAAGCTTGGATTGATGAAACTAAATCAATTTTTAAGTAGGTGGTGGTTGTTTTAGTTGTTTTGTATTTTTTTACTGTGTTGTTTTGTATTTTTTTTACTGTGTTGTTGTTTGTATTTTTTTGTTGTTTTTTTACATCATGTAAGGTCAAGTCAGAGGTTACCTCAACTCATTTGCTAAAGTGTGTCCGGGTTGTGGTACACAATGGCCATACGTGGTTGCAAAAGCAGAAGCTGTTGAAGAAGGGTAAAAAAGATTGAAGATGAAGAGCATGTTGGATGGAATACAAACTAGCTGTGTTATCAATGTTCATTTAAAAGCATATGTATGTGTGTATATATAATATGAATATATATATCATTTACAAGCTAGTTGTGTTATCAATGTTCATTTAGAAGCATATGTATGTGTGTATATATATAATATGAATATATATATCATTTACAAACTAGCTGTGTTATCAATGTTCATTTAAAAGCATATGTATGTGTGTATATATAATATGAATATATATATCATTTACAAACTAGTTGTGTTATCAATGTTCATTTAGAAGCATATGTATGTGTGTATATATATATAATATGAATATATATATCATTTACAAACTAGCTGTGTTATCAATGTTCATTTAAAAGCATATGTATGTGTGTATATATAATATGAATATATATATATATCATTTACAAACTAGCTGTGTTATCAATGTTCATTTAGAAGCATATGTATGTGTGTATATATATAATATGAATATATATATCATTTACAAACTAGATGTGTTATCAATGTTCATTTAAAAGCATATGTATGTGTGTATATATAATATGAATATATATATCAATTACAAACTAGCTGTGTTATCAATGTTCATTTAGAAGCATATGTATGTGTGTATATATATAATATGAATATATATATCATTTACAAACTAGCTGTGTTATCAATGTTCATTTAAAAGCATATGTATGTGTGTATATATAATATGAATATATATATATATATATCATTTACAAACTAGCTGTGTTATCAATATTCATTTAGAGGCATATGTATGTGTGTATATATATAATATGAATATATATATATATATATATCATTTACAAACTAGCTGTGTTATCAATGTTCATTTAAAAACATATGTATGTGTGTATATATAATATGAATATATATATATATATCATTTACAAACTAGCTGTGTTATCAATGTTCATTTAGAAGCATATGTATGTGTGTATATATATAATATGAATATATATATCATTTACAAACTAGCTGTGTTATCAATGTTCATTTAAAAGCATATGTATGTGTGTATATATAATATGAATATATATCATTTACAAACTAGCTGTGTTATCAATGTTCATTTAGAAGATATGTATGTGTGTATATATATAATATGAATATATATATCATTTATAAACTAGCTGTGTTATCAATGTTCATTTAAAAGCATATGTATGTGTGTATATATAATATGAATATATATATCATTTACAAACTAGCTGTGTTATCAATGTTCATTTAGAAGCATATGTATGTGTATATATATAATATGAATATATACCATTTACAAACTAGCTGTGTTATCAATGTTCATTTAGAAGCATATGTATGTGTGTATATATATAATATGAATATATATATATATATAATATGAATATATATATATATATATATATATATCTTTTACAAATCAGCGTTTAGATCAACAGTATCATATGTGTTTGTTCCATATGGTTCAAGTTGTGACGGGCCCGGGGTGTGACTGACTGAATGTCTCCTTGGCACGGTTGAAGGGGCGGGATTTGGACACTCTCCACGAGTGTGTCCTACGCATTGGCACCGAGTACATCTTCGTTGTATCGAACTTTCACCACGTGATGGACGTCGGTCGTTCTTTCTCGGTCTCCCGGCTCTGTTCTTATCCATTAAAGGTGGATAGCATGGCGGAAGCGGGTCGGGTGGATACACCCATGCTGCAGGGGGTCCAGCTGGGTTTATTACCTCCACGTATGTTCTCCGGTTTCGGACGTGAAGAAAGGTACAGCCAAGTCGCTGCAATCTCTACGACCCATATGTGTTGCCGCAGCGATGGCATGGCCGCACGGTAACCCATATTTTTGCCATTCGCAACACGAACAAAGGTGGTCTTCCATATTCACAATCGCGTGAAGATAGTCATCATGCACCTCGTACTTCCCATACCCGATTGCTCTTACCGGCCATGTCGCTGCACGACGCGCCCTGTACTGAACGATCTTCTCCGCCGTTGGTGTGAGTGCATTTTGCATCTCAGCTCCTTTTAGGCGTCAAATTTGGTACCACTCTTGTTGAAAGGTCCGAAAGTAGTCCATAAGATTAACAATCGGACATCTACGCCCAAAACGGGAGAGTGCATTCACAGACTCTGCACTATTCGAGGTCAGAATGTCATACCGTTGTCCAGGAAAATGGGCCGCGGACACACTCTTACCTTGGTAAGCACCTACCGATCAACTATGTGAATATAATAAGAACCGAGAATCTTACCCAGTAAGAGGGAAGACAAGGATCAAGAGTCTTACATGATAAGCTAGGGTGATGGCTCTTACCGAGTAAGCGTCTACACGGTTATAAACAGTTACCATCAATTCATTTTGATGGTCAGGAATGTTACCTCATAAGTAAATGAGAGTGGTGGCTCTTGTCTCTAAGCGCTTTTGGTAAATGGCCTCTGAAAGTAAGAACGTTTATTGTTGGACCATTAGTTATGGCAATTTTTAAGCTTGACTGGTCAAGAGGTCGATTACTTCACCGGGTTAGTTTTTCGGGGACCTTTTCGTTCGTTTGGTCGAGTATTATTTGATGATTGATAAGGAATTTACCTGACCTAAATTTGTCCCAGTGTTGTGTCTTCAATCCTCAATTGAAAATGCCTCAACCTTTTATGTTTATGAAACTGTTGATGATTATAGATTGTTTCTTTAATTAATAACAATAAAAAACTTCAACAAAAATAAAAAATAAAAAATAAAAGCGATCCATTTGGGTAGTTCAAACAAGTGATAAATCACAAGTGATTTTATGTTACAAGTGATCCACTTGGGTAGTTCAAACAAGTGATAAATCACAAGTGATTTTATGTTACAAGTGATCCACTTGGGTAGTTCAAACAAGTGATAAATCACAAGTGATTTTATGTTACAAGCAATCCACTTGGGTAGTTCAAACAAGTGATAAATCACAAATGATTTTATGTTACAAGTGATCCATTTGGTTATTCCAAAATAACCACATTGTGCTTCATGACATTCTCAAGAACCCAATTCATCTCTAAACCCAATTCATCTTCTAAACCCGGTTCACCTGAAAGATAAAACCTCAACACAATTTTTAGATAAATTTCAACATAAGTATTTTAACTCGATCACAATCAAGTTCAAAATTGACAAATACAACCACAATAATATTTATCCTCTTGATGTCGATGAAACAATATGAACCGCAACACCTGGGAATGAACAGTTCAAAGTCGAATAGGGTTGGGAAAGGGCTTCTATTAGGGTTGGCAAAGGGCTTCTATTAGGGTTGGGAAGGAGATGAAAAGGTCGTTGGGTGTTGTTTTTTTCGCTGAAAACGAATGCAAATGAGGGAAGGGGCTGCAAGGTTTCAGTTGTGGGGAGAAGCAACGATGAGGGAATTGAAGGATATGCAGAGAAGAGAGATCGACCTGATTAGCGGCATCGCCGGAACAGAGAGAAGAGAGAGAAGAGATGTCGCCAGGAGCAGGTGCGGCGGCGAGCAGGTGCGGCGGCGGTTCCACAGGTCGCCGGAGACGATGGGAAAAGATAAGGAATGGAAAAAGTTCTCTTTGGCTAAGGTTTGAAGGAAGCATTGGAAAGGAAGCTAGGGTTTAAATCAAGAGAGATATAGGGAGATCGAGAGATTGGGTTGAAGATAAAAAAAATGAGATTAGGATTTGATTGAGATTGAATGAGAAATATGGGGGATTTGAAAATATTCTAAAAATAATCAATAACATGTTTTGACATATTTGCCCTTTTAACCTGATTTTTGGAAGTTATTATTTTTGGAATTATTCATAAAAATGATTGGTTGTGAGCTATTCCTTTATTCTTTTAAATAGTTGTCATTCTCGTATGATCATCTCTCTACATATGGTAATTCAATAGAAGAATAACCCTTTTGGTGTTTTCACACTGCATTTACCAGAATACATCGCTCCTTATAAAGCGAAATACATCGTGGATGAACAATGTAGTTTACCAATCAAAATCGATTTTATAGTTCTGGTCCCCGTGGTTTTTGATGGGTAAAAGACAAAAAAAGTCGATAAAAGGATGAAAATGCTCCTCATGTAACGAAATTTTTTATGGCCGTTAAATAGAGGGACCAAATCTGAACGTTTCTACAAACTATGATGATTATCATATAATTTTAAAATTACAAGGACAAAAAATGCTATTTTTGACAAACCACAAGGATCAGACTTATAGTTTACTCTAATCTATACATATAATAAATAAGTAACTAGCATGCCACATGTCGTCTTCTGGTGAGTCGACTTCAGTATTTTCCCGCCTAAACATGTATCTGGACACAATTTACATTATAAGTTCAATTAGCATACCCACATTCACTCCTCCTTAAATCTCTCCTTAATTCAATATTTTTAATTTATACGTTACATTTACTACCCTTATAATTAGGTATGTAGTTTACTTTTAATCCCTTACTTTTTTATTTTTCATTTTAGACTCTTATCATATAAACATAAATAATGTATATGAACTAAAATGCATTAAAAAAACATTTCTATTTTTTACAAATTATATCATTGCAATCGTTTCGTCAATACCTTCGAAATGAGCCAAATATTGAATATTTTTGGATTTAATTATATTATTAAATATCATAAATATATACGAATTAATGTGTCGTGATTAGTATGAGATTTTTTGAAATTAGTATGAGATTTGATACAAATAATCACTAAATTGTCGTGATTTTCTTTTTGCAATTTCATATCAATTTTTACTTCAAAGTCGAATTCCTTCGACGAATTATAATTCTATCAAATTTCATTCTGTCAACGAAACACTCTTAGAATTATCACAAGAGATTTAATTACTTGGAAAAAAAAGACATCACTTATCAACTTACTTTTGGATTATGAGTTCAAACCTTTTTCAAAAATATAAATACGCAAATATTTTAGTATTATATATATATATTTAATTATTTATACTTTCTTAACCATGATTATATTATTTCCTCTATTTTTTTGACCAATTAACCATATTGACCTTTAAATTTATACATCTAATATGCGATTTAAAATCGTATAAATATGAACATGAAACAAAATTAATTTTTCGAATTCTCGGCTTTAGATTTGAGATACTTCGCGTCGCATCGCGCACAGGTACTTATCTAGTATATAATATCTAAGGAAAATAGAAGTAGAAAGAGTTTAGGGAATTTAATTAAAATATCCAAAGTTTGACTTTGACTTACCAAAATACCCATTTTTTCTCTGATTTTACCAAAATACCCATTTTTTCCACGAAGGGGTCCACGATCGCGAACAGGGACCATTTTTGAAAATTGCACACCCGCGATCGCGAAGAAAAGTCTCGCGGTCATGTGATTTTGTGAGTTTTGATTTGCAATTTACACTTTCAACCCCTATACTTATTTACTTACTTTACTTTATACCTTTTACTTTCATAATTTTAATTTTATATTTAACACATATAATCGTTTATTAACTAAAATACGTTAAAAAATACGTTTTAATTTTAACAAGTTACACCATTATAATCGTCTCTTCGATACGTTCGAAATGAGCCCAATATTGAATATTTTTGGATTTATTTATTTATTTTATTATATATCATATATACTACATAAAAATATTTTTAATATTTAAAATTCATACCCTTATAGTTAATATTTAATTTATGGTACATCTCTTATTTTTTTCAATTTTGTTTTACACTCCTATTGCATTAACATAATAATCATATATAAACTAATTCATTAAATTGTTTTAAATTATTATTATTTGTATGTGTTTATAGATATCGTGAATGACAATAGGACAAGGTTTTACGAGAAGAATATGCAATGGAATTTTGACAAGCAGGGCCGTCCCTGGGGGAGGGCGGGCCGGGCGCACGCCCAGGGCCCAAAGGAAATAGGGGCCCAAGTTTTTTAATTATACATTATATGGTAGTTATTAAAAAAAGATTGTAAATAAAAAAGAATAAAAAAATAGTATATAATAGGACCTAAAAGGAATTTAGCATTCTATTAAGGCCCAACACATGTCTCGATTAATTAAATTGAACAATAAAATTTATAAAAAGTTAATTGATTTCAATCTATATATTAAATGTATATCATAAGACGTTTTTATAGTGGAACAGATTGACGATGTTATGTAAAAATAATATGATAGATAATATTAACTTAGAAATAATTATTGATTGATCTTGCGCTAGAATTACCGTGAAAAACGGTTTTATATAAATTAACATTTTTTTGAATTCAATGCTATTTTTATGATATAAACAATATATTGGAAAAAAAAACATAGTTATCGAAGGTCCATTTTTACATCTCGTCCAGGGCCCAAAAAATGTTAGGAACGGGCCTGTTGACAAGTTGGTATCACTGGACTCATTTAAGAATTGTGAAAATGGGTATTTGGCGAATGATGATTCATGTGTGTTTGGAGCTGAAGTATTTGCAGTTACAGAGTATGCACAAAATGATCGATGTCTGTCCATCACAAAGCCTCCGCCAATTTTTAATACTTACACTTGGACCATCGATAATAAAATAAATAAAACGTATTTTAACGAGTACCATAAATTAAATAATTAACTATAAGAATATGAATTTTAAATATAAAAAAATATTTTTATGTAGTATATATGATATATAATAAAATAAATAAATTCAAAAATATTCAATATTGGGCTCATTTCGAACGTATCGAAGAGACGATTATAATTGTGTAAATTGTTAAAATTAAAACGTATTTTTAACGTATTTTAGTTCATAAACGATTATATGTGTTAAATGTAAAATTAAAATTATGAAAGTAAAATGTATAAAGTAAAGTAAGTAAATAAGTATAAGGGTTGAAAGTGTAAATTGCAAATCAAAACTCACAAAATCACATGACCGCAGGACTTTTCTTCGCGATCGTGGGTGTGCAATTTTCAAAAATGGCCCCTGTCCGCAATCGCAGACTCCTTTCGTGGAAAAAATGGGTATTTTAGTAAAATCAAAGGAAAAATGGGTATTTTGATAAGTCAAAGTCAAACTTTGGTTATTTTAATTAAATTCCCAAGAGTTTATCATGGTTAATGTCTTGTACTCTAATATGAAAGATAAAATAAAAGAAAAGAAATGAATAGAAAAGAAAGGGACAGAAAAGAAATGAAAGAAAAATACTTTTTTTATTTGTATTCTCAAAAGGAAAGGAAAATAAAGGAAATGAATGGAAATAAATTAGTTTTTTATGTTTTTGAATAGGAGAGAAAGGAAATGAAAGATGTAATTTTCACAAATATACTCTTTAAAAATATACATCATTGATAATGAAAGATAAGGTAGTATTATAATTTCAAAAAAACTAGTAAATTTTTAAATGTTTTTAATTTATTTTCTTAACTTTCCTTCCTTTTCCTCCCACCTTTGGGAGGAAAGTTTTGAGAGAAAACTTATCAATATTTTTTTTCCGTTTCCTTTTCTTTCTATCCTAAAACGGTTTCGACACGAGTTTTTTCTTTTAATTTCTTCCCCTTTTCTTTCCTTCTTTTCCTTTTCTTCTTAAAAGAGAGTTTCAAGAACACAGCATGAGTCCATGTTATTATGCAATTATATATTTTCATTCATGCATTGCATAGTATTTTCTTAGCATTTTTCTTTATACACAAAAAAACATAAATATTTTTCTGTATATCTCTATGGATACATAATTACATTTAACGAAATACTAAATTAAGGTTATATTTAACAAAATAACTTAACTGTTAAACTAGTCACGTTTATTAAAAAATATCAGGTTAAACAGACAACAATGTAGTTTGACATTAAAAGGGCATGTCCAACAATTTTTCAAAAAAATATTTATTGAAAAAGATATATGGAAAACATCTAAGATTTATTAAAATGTTTCAAATGTTGTTTCAAAATGCTAACTAATAAGCTAACTAAACTTGTTTTTATTTCTCAACAAACACAATGAAAATGTTAGTTTATGTTGTCAAAATAAGACTTAAAAATGTAAATAATCGGGTCATCAAAGTCTTTCTGACTCGGCATGGCCCGGTCGCCCTACGCGACCCACAGGAGGATAAGAATAAGTGGGCTTAACGATCGTACCTTGCATTTTTCTCATTTGACACTTTTGCCCCTAATTAATGAGCGAGTCTCTTGTTTTGCCTTTACTACATCTCTTTTTTATTTCAAAATTAATGATATTTTCTATTTATGAGTCACATGTTGAGTCTTGAACCATGGTCCACGAGACAAAGCTAACTCTTATGATATTGTGGTCTTGGCAACCATTAATTCCACCACACCCCAAAAAAGGGAAAGAGAGCTTTGGTGGGTTGATATGAATCTCTATAAACTTCCTCAACTAAAAGAGTGGGACAAAATGTGGGGTTGGGGTGTCTTGTGAAAGAGATGTGTCATGAATATTTCTTGGATTTCATTGAGTCATTTTATTTATTCGAATTATTTCATGTGACATTCATAATGACAATTAATTTTATTGGTAGACAGTTCCTATAATCAAAATGCCATATTCTTGTTTATGAGAATCGTTGGATGTTAGTTTTGTATTATTTGATCTATAGAAAGCTTATCTGGAGATGAGAACATGAATACATATTATGTCATGTAGTGGGTGTAAACTTCACCCTCTCTGTGTCATGTATGCTTGTGAAATGTAAATGATCAGCTCCAACAACCATTGAAACGTATATAAATTGGAATGAACATCTCCGATCCTAGCGTCACCAACCCATACTTATGACATTATCATCATTTTCATGTCTGACATTTTTGCACAATAAATATAAAAAAGACACTTGAATATGAATTTATATATCTATTGTAACAACCCAATTTCACTAAAATAAAACTTGTAACAATACAACCAAATTTGGTCCCAAAGTATACAATTAATGCTACTTATACTCTAAGTTCGCAGCGGAAAACACACCCATAACTGAGATGCTACAGGAAGCCCGACGAAATCTACAAGTCTTCGCTAGGCTCTAGCTCTTCTACAACGCCACACCCTTCCATCATCGCCAAATGAAATCCCAAACACGACTATCACCTGAAAATGGTTTTAGTTTTTGAAAAGCGAGGGTTAGACCATGAGGTCTAGTGAATTCTCTCTTAAACGTATTCACAAGCCATTTAAGAAAACGTACTATTACGAGACAGTAACACATCAACTTATACTCATCAAGGGTGTATACAGTGGCATAGACTATTTAACACCTTACAAAGCCATGCACGACAACTCGACACCTTACAAAGCCAGGCACGGCAACTCGGCACCTTACAAAGCCAGGCACGACAACTTGACACCTTACAAAGCCAGGCACGGCAACTCAAGAAGTCTCCCACTGTGCAACCCGACTCCACCCATAGCAATAACCAAACAAGCATGTAATCAACATTCACGCATAACTGTACGTATAAACAACTTGTATGCAATTGTAAACATTTCTATGTCATGCACAATAAAACCTTTCCAAAACGTTTAATCATGTCATCATGCTTGTAAACATAATCAGTTAAGAAACCTTACCAAAACGTTTAATCATGCTCAACCCAAATTCAGATACGAAATCCTTAGCAAAACATTTCATTTGCACCAAAAAGGGTTAAGGGAACTCACCTTAGCCTTAGCACATCGACACACGCTCCGGAACACACTTTAGCTCAAACCGAACACCTGAATTAGACGTCATAAGAATGGTGTTAACCATCTAATTACATCCCAAAACATCCCTACTAAGCCCCTAAGACAAACCCCCAAACGATGCCTCGATTCTAGACCCGAAACACGAAGCGAACCGAAGAAGGGAAACAAAACAGGGACTTACGCCACTTTCCACGTGGTTTGCAAACCGCGTGGAAAACCGCGTAACTTCCTGTTCGTTTTCCCCAACTCTGCACAACAATTTCAGTCCGAAATCTCACCCTTTCTCAACCCCAACTCATCCCAAATCGATTTTAAGCTTCCAAAATAAAATAATGAATGTTCTAAACCTTTTCCCACAATTACCAAGCATCAAAACATCATTTAATCTAACAAAATCCATCTAAAACCCACCAATGATTCATCACTTTTATTCCAATATCTAACTCTTGGCAAAACCCCAAAATCTACCATGGAAATGGTGCAAGTTCACAAGGAGGATGAAGTTTCTTACTGATTGAACAAAACCCATAGATAATCAATCCCAAAATTAATTGCTTCTTTCTTCCATTGATTAAAACTTACCCAACAAATGGATTATCAAATCCCCAAATCATAAACTAGTCCAACCAAACATAGAGGAGAGGAAGAATAAGAAGAATGAGAGATCATACCTTGAAGATGATGACTCTAACATTTGCTTAAACTTCTTCCCTTCACATCTCCAATTAGAGCTCTCCTCTTCTCCCAATTTCTTCTCTCAGACACATGAACCAAAATAAAATGAAGAGATTAGGGTTTTCATGTCATTTTAACTTCCTCATTCACCTCTTAGGCACTTAAGTCTCATATTTCACACTTTGGCCCCCAAAGTCTTAATTATTCTCAACAACCATAAAAAATTAAAATATGGGGTGTTACATCTATACTATATTATAAAGCATTTATGAAAAACTCTTAAAAACAACCCCTAAATCTTCATGTACCGCTATTTAATGTTAATTACTTAAAAATCTCTTAAAAACAACTAATGAAGCTTTATGTACCTCTTTTAATGCTAATTACTTGATTAATACTTATCTCTAACAACCTTCAAATCCTTAAATTGTGAACTCTTATTAATTAATCCTTATCTCTAACCACTTTTAAATCATCAAATCATGAACTCCTTAAAAAACGTCATTCTTTAAACAAATTTATAAAAAAAAACATGACCGTTTTCTCAAAACCACACATTAAAATAAATTTAAACATTTTTGATCAGCTCCAACAACCATTGAAACGTATATAAATTGGAATGAACATCTCCGATCCTAGTGTCACCAACCCATACTTATGACATTATCATCATTTTCATGTCTGACATTTTTGCACAATAAATATAAAAAAGACACTTGAATATGAATTTATATATCTATTGTAACAACCCAATTTCACTAAAATAAAACTTGTAACAATACAACCAAATTTGGTCCCAAAGTATACAATTAATGCTACTTATACTCTAAGTTCGCAGCGGAAAACACACCCATAACTGAGATGCTACAGGAAGCCCGACGAAATCTACAAGTCTTCGCTAGGCTCTAGCTCTTCTACAACGCCACACCCTTCCATCATCGCCAAATGAAATCCCAAACACGACTATCACCTGAAAATGGTTTTAGTTTTTGAAAAGCGAGGGTTAGACCATGAGGTCTAGTGAATTCTCTCTTAAACGTATTCACAAGCCATTTAAGAAAACGTACTATTACGAGACAGTAACACATCAACTTATACTCATCAAGGGTGTATACAGTGGCATAGACTATTTAACACCTTACAAAGCCAGGCACGACAACTCGACACCTTACAAAAAAATAAATTTTCCGCATTTTTTTTAAACGATCGACTTATTTTTCGGCGCATATTCGGCGGAATGCAATTAATTATTTTTAAAATTAATATCCGTCGGAAATACGTCGGAATTCCGCCGAAAAACGTTTAATTAATTAAGAAAATAATTTTTTTTAGCCATCCGCCGAAAATCCGCCGAAATTTTAAACTCTTAAAAATTTAAAAAAATAAACTAATTTACGATCCGCCGGAAATCCGCTGGAACTTAATTTTAAAAATTAAAAAATAATTTTTTTAATCATCCGCCGAAAATCCGCCGGAATCCGTAACCTTTAAAAATAAAAAAATAAAAACTAATTTACGATCCGCCGGAAATCCGCCGGAACTTAATTTTAAAAAATAAAAAATAATTTTTTTAATCATCCGCCGAAAATCCGCCGGAATCCATAACCTTTAAAAATAAAAAAAATAAACTAATTTACGATCCGCCGGAAATCCGTCGGAACTTAATTTTAAAAAATAAAAATTAAATTTTTTAATCATCCGCCGAAAATCCACCGGAATCCGTAACCTTTAAAAATAAAAAAAATAAACTAATTTACGATCCGCCGGAAATCCGCCGGAACTTAATTTTAAAAAATAAAAAATAATTTTTTTAATCATCCGCCGGACATTAATATTTTAGAAATATTTTTAATTATATAAATATTAAATTAAATTTTAATGACAAATCAAACCTTGTGGGCTTAATGTACCGTTATGGGCTTTAATTGTTTATTTTGGGCTTCAATTGACCCTTATGGGCTTAATGTACCGTTATGGGGTTTAATGGAATGTATTGGGCTTTAATGGACCGTATCGATCTTTATGGATCGTGGTTTGATTTAATGGACCATATTGATCTTTAATTGATTATCTGGGATTCAATAGACGTATTGGGCTTTAATGAATCGTATCGGGCTTTAATTGACCATTATAGCTTATGGAACGGTTTTAGCTTTATTGTAACCGTATTAGGTTGCAAATGGATTTGACAGGGGTTTATTGGATCCAAATGATCGTTAACGAGTCCAACAGGGGGTTATTGGATCCAAATGACCGTTAATGGATCTTGCTGGGATTTCAGTAATCTACTAGGTGTTTAGTCAACTCAATTGAACTTTAACGGACTTATGGAATGGTTTAGGCTTTAATGGACCGTATTGGGCCTTTATGAATCGTATTGTGCTTTAATGGACCGTATTGGCCTTTAATTGATCATTTTGAGCTTTAATGGACCCTTGTGGGCTTAATGTACCGTTATTGGCTTTAATGGGATGTATTGGCCTTTAATGAATCGTAATAGGTTTTAATGAATCGTAATAGGTTTTAATGAACTGTAATAGGTTTTAATGGACCATATCGAGCTTTATGGATTCTAGTTTGCCTTAACGGACCGTATCGGGCCTTTATAGATCCTAGTTTGCCTTAATGTACCATATTGGTCTTTAATTGATCATCTGGGCTTCAATGTACCATTGTGGGCTTAATAGATTGTTATGGGCTTTAATGGACCATTTTGGGCTTATAGAACGATTTGGGCTTTAATGGATCGTATTGGGTCTATATGGATCCTAATTTGCTTTAATGGACCATATTGACCTTTAATTGATCATTTTGGGCTTCAATGGACCCTTGTGGGCTTAATGTACCGTTATGGGGTTTAATGGAATGTATTGAGCTTTAATGAACCGTATTGGGCCTTTATAGATCCTAGTTTGCTTTAATGGACCGTATCGGGGCTTTATGAATCGTATTGTGCTTTAATAGTCCGTATTGGGCCTTTATGAATCGTATTGTGCTTTAATGGACCGTATGGGACTTTAATGGACCGTATTGGCCTTTAATTGATCATTTGGGCTTCAATGGACCGTTATGGGATTAATAGACCGATATGGGCTTTAATGGGACGTATTGGGCTTTAATGAATCGTATTGGGCTTTAGTTGACCATTATGGGCTTATGGAACAATTTTGGCTTTAATGGACCGTATTGGGCTGCCAAATGGATCCGACAGGGGTTGATTGGATCCAAATGGCCGTTAATGGATCCTATTGGGGTTTCATTGATCTACTAGGTGTTTAATCAACTCAATTGAACTTCAATGGGTTTATTTGTGGTTTAATATATTCTTTTAATCTTTAATGGAACGTATTGTGTTAAAATGGATCGTAATGGGCTTTAATGGACCGTATCGGGCTTTAATGAATCGTATTGGGCTTTAGTTGACAATTATGGGCTTATGGAACAATTTTGGCTTTAATGGGCCGTATTGGGCTGTCAAATGGATCCGACATGGGTTTATTGGATCCAAATGGTCGTTAATGATTCCAACAGGGGTTTATTGGATCCAAATGACCGTTAATGGATCCTATTAGGCTTTAATGGCTTTAATCGTATTGAGCTTTAATGAACCTTATTGGGCTTTAATGGACCGTATTAGGCTTTAATGGACTATATCGAGCTTTAATGGACTGCATAGCGAGTCACATACCTATAACGGTTCACATATATATACATATATATATATATACATTCACTTCATATATATCGTCACATACATACTTATTGATCTTTATGGGCTTCAATGGACCGTTATGGGCTTACTGGACCGTTATGTGCTTTAATGGAACATATTGGCTTTAATGGACCGTTTCGGGCTGCCAAATGGATCTGACAGGGGTTTATTGGATCCAAATGGTCGTTAATGAATCCAACAGGGGTTTATTGGATCCAAATGACCGTTGATGGATCCTATTCGGTTTCAGTGATCTACTAGGTGTTTAATCAACTCAATTGAACTTTAATGGACTTATGGAACGGTTTGGGCTTTAATGGACCGTATTGGGCCTTTATGAATCGTATTGTGCTTTAATGGACCGTATTGACCTTTAATTGATCATTTTGGGCTTCAATGAACCCTTGTGGGCTTAATGTACCATTATGGGCTTTAATGGGACGTATTGGGCTTTAATGAACCTTATTGGGCTTTAATGGACCGTATTAGGCTTTAATGGACTATATCGAGCTTTAATGGACTGCATAGCGAGTCACATACCTATAACGGTTCACATATATATATATATATATATACATTCACTTCATATATATCGTCACATACATACTTATTGATCTTTATGGGCTTCAATGGACCGTTATGGGCTTACTGGACCGTTATGTGCTTTAATGGAACATATTGGCTTTAATGGACCGTTTCGGGCTGCCAAATGGATCTGACAGGGGTTTATTGGATCCAAATGGTCGTTAATGAATCCAACAGGGGTTTATTGGATCCAAATGACCGTTAATGGATCATATTCGGTTTCAGTGATCTACTAGGTGTTTAATCAACTCAATTGAACTTTAATGGGCTTATGGAACGGTTTGGGCTTTAATGGACCGTATTGGGCCTTTATGAATCGTATTGTGCTTTAATGGACCGTATTGACCTTTAATTGATCATTTTGGCTTCAATGAACCCTTGTGGGCTTAATGTACAGTTATGGGCTTTAATGGGACGTATTGGGCTTTAATGAACCTTATTGGGCTTTAATGGACCGTGTTAGGCTTTAAAGGACTGTATCGGGCTTTAATGGACTGTATAGCGAGTCACATACCTATATCGGTTCACATATATATATATATATATATATATATATATATATATATACATTCACTTCATATATATCGTCACATACATACTTAGGACCGACCGACTTTGATTATGTGTTTAATTATGGGTGTGCAGAAAATCAACCGATCCAAATTGAACCGACCGATCTAATAAGAACCGACCGACTTTGATTGGATATCCAATTGCAATTGGATCGAATCGGATCGAAATTTTCAAAATCTAATTGGATCGGTTCGGTTGTTGGATGGCAGCCCAGAACCGACCGTAAACCGATCGAACCGAATCGATTACCAACATACCGAACCATCCAATTTCCATCCAATATAATATTATATAATATTTGTTAATATTGATATATTTAAACTTTACTTTTTTTTGAAGAAAATATTTAGACTTTACTTATTTACATAATGAAAGTAATTTTTTGAAAAAGTCAAAATTTTTCCCTCTTTCATCCAATTACACGCCCGCCAAAACCAAAAAAAAAACCCTTTTGAATCTTTGTCTCTTTCAATTCCAAGTCTCACGCCTCAGTCCTCACCCACACCAAAAAAAAACCATAGACGAGTTATCTCTTCCCGCTCCTCATTCTCTCTATCGCCTCTCTTCTCCTCATTCTCTCTATCGCCTCTCGATCCCTCGATCGTACTCCAGTCCCTCTTCTCCGGCGACGGCGACAGCGACAACGACCCTCTTCTCAGTATATTTCTTAAATCCATTCACTTCTTCACTCAACTTTGCGACTTCATATTGAATCGAGGTTGAATCTTGCTGAATCGAGGTTGAATCTTGCTGAATCTTGCTGAATCGACGCTGAAACCTGAATCTTGCTGAACCGAGGTAATGGTTTATTGTCTTCTTTGTTTCGATTAAAATGCTTTTTTCGATTAATCTTGCTGCTTTTTTTTCGATTAAAACTGTTGGTTCCTAAATCCATTCACTTCTTCACTTAAGTGTGATGTTTTAATGTCGTAATCATCAACAATTTTAGTGTTTAATTGAATGATTCTTATACTTAAGTCTGATGTTTCTTAATGGTAAATTGCTGTTTCATCTGTATTTTATAGCAATGAACAACTTGTTATTTTTTATAAGCCAATTAACCCCACATTTTCTTTGCTTATATGGCTTATATCACTGGCATGTCTATTGATATTGTTAAATGAAAACTAAGTACAGGTCTACTGTTTCATTTTGGTTACTGTCATGTTGTTTGGATTTGGAGGGATAAGGCTGTTGGAGTTCTTATTTGGCTTTTTATGTATTTAAAATCTTTGATGTATATGTTATATCTGATGCCCCTCTGTTATTTTGGGCTGTTATGATGCTGTTATAGATGGATTGGTTTGACAACTTCTATAATTTGGCTTTTGGACATTTTACATTATGTTTTGGTTATTTGGGATTCTGATTCCCTTCATCTTAATTTCTTTCTATCTGTTGGTTACTATCATGGTAATTCAACATTTGTTTTCTTCCTTATTCTTTGGTCTTTCTCTATGGTTTTTCCTTTTAATTGTTGATTGGATTTTGGCTCCTGTTCTGTGCTAATACTGTCTTGCTATTTAGTATTTACTGTCTTGCTGTTTTGGCTCCTGTTCTGTGATTGGATTTTAATTGTTGATTGAGACTTGAGAGTCTCATTAGTTTTAAATTGTTTTGGTTGTATGTCATTTGATGGAACTTGCATACTAAGTCTTGACGACAAGTAACCGATTGTCGTAATTGTAAATAATGGCAAACGTATGGATCAATTTGATTATGAGACGATTATAAAAACATAGGAAATTATGATCGTATGTTGATGAAACAGAATTTGTAGGTTTTAATGGCTGGAGTGAGTTATACTATGTACAATATTATATTGAATTCTGGAATATATCAATTTGATAATTTTTTATAGGTGCTTCGTGCTATTAACATGGTTTGAAGGTTTCCTGATTTAAAGTTTGTTAAATATCCCACATGTTAAAACCCAATATATATGATATGATAATCATTGCTTGTTTTGTTAGTGCGGATGGAAACCACGAATGGGACAACTAATTTCGTCCCTAGAACCAAGTTTACCCAATATCTATGACAACTAATTTTTGTCAGATTTATATATTCAGCGGTGGTGGGATCTAGTATGAATTTAAGCTGCTTGTTCTCTTGTTGATGCCATTAAGGCTATTGGAGAGCAGCTTGTTGCTGCTAATCCTATTGGTTAGTTTGTTTTGCAGAGTATTACCAATTATTGTGTTGATGAACATGTAGACTTCATTGTCAAATTGAATTCTGTTAATAGTGTTTGGTAGATAAAAATACATTGTGGCTATATGCGGGGAATTTTTCAGAAAGTTCTATCTTCCATTTCTTGTATGTAACCGCAATGACACAATTGGGTTGGGTTGGGTTGAGAATTTTCAAACCACAATGATTGGGTTGGGTTGTTAAAGTGCCGTCAAACCGGCCAACCCAACCCGTGAGCACCCCTATGTGTATGTATGTTTAATCTTGATGTATGTGTTTAATCTTGATGTATATATATGTGTGTGTGTGTGTTTAATCTTGATGTATGTGTTTAATCTTGATGTATATATATATATATGTGTGTTTAATCTTGATGTATATATATATATGCGTGTGTTTAATCTTGATGTGTGTATATATATGTGTGTGTGTGTGTTTAATCTTGATGTATGTGTTTAATCTTGATGTATATATATATATATGTAAACAAGTTAATATATGTATGGACTTTTTTCTAATATGTGTATATATTATGTGTTTGTAGCTATGTCGACTAATGCAGATAGAGGATGGATGTATAAACGAGTAAATAGGAGTGGTGAAATAAATCCTGTATCGGGCGGGTGCCATAGAGAGATACGGCGATGACCTTACCAATCATCCGCCACTTGATACCCAATTATGGCATGACGTGACCGGGGGAACGAAGAAAGGTCGTTCCTTTGGGTTTGGAAACCATCTAGATCCCAATGCGATCTTGAGTGGGTCATTTTCGACAACTGGTGCGTCGTCTTCCTCCCAGCAGGTGTGTACCAGTTTTTTTTCATTAAATGATGTTATCAATTTGATTTTTAGTTCATATTAAATATTCTAAAGTCTTTTTTTATTTTGTAGCACATCGTTGAGACCTTAATGAGCCAAGTGCAAGAGTTGAGGGCACGAGAAGAGGAACGTAAGTTAGAGGATGAGAGACGTCGAGAAGAGGATGCGAGACGTGAAGAGGCCCGTCGTTTGGAACGAGCACAATATGAAGAGATGTGCGAGTTGATCAAAAGTCTCAGTCAAAGTACGCCGTGTCCGCCTCCGCCTCCGCCTCCGCCTCCATAGCGATTTGAAACTTTTATAATTGTCTTTTGTGTTATTTGAACGAATTTGGAACAACGATTTGGTCGTTTTGGCCCAAACAATGTATTGGGCGTTTTAATTTATGATATATAGCATTTTAGCAGATTATACAATTTGTAGCAGGTTTTTATCTGATTCCATGAAAAAATTAAATTTTAAATTAATAAAAAAAATTAAAATTAATTTAAATTATTTTCGGCGGAATATTCCGCCGGAAATCAGCCGAAATATTACCGAAAATATATTTTTTATTAATTGATAAATAAATAAATAAATATATTTCAGGCGGAAAAATCCGCCGAAAATCCGCCGAAATATTACCGAAAATATTTTTTTATTAATTGATAAATAAATAAATATATTTCAGGTGGAAAAATCAGCCGAAAATCCGCCGAAATTAAACTGTAATTATCTTGTTAATTAAGACTTTGATAATCCGGCCAATTATCCGGCGACCGAATCCGCTGAAAATTCCGCCGAAATAGGCTGTTTTCGGCGGATTTCCGACGGATTTTTCCGCCGGAAATCAGGTTTTTTTTAGTAGTGACACTTTGGCCCCCAAAGTCTTAATTATTCTCAACAACCATAAAAATTTAAAATATGGGGTGTTACATCTATACTATATTATAAAGCATTTATGAAAAACTCTTAAAAACAACCCCTAAATCTTCATGTACCGCTATTTAATGTTAATTATTTAAAAATCTCTTAAAAACAACTAATGAAGCTTTATGTACCTCTTTTAATGCTAATTACTTGATTAATACTTATCTCTAACAACCTTCAAATTCTTAAATTGTGAACTCTTATTAATTAATCCTTATCTCTAACCACTTTTAAATCATCAAATCATGAACTCCTTAAAAAACGTCATTCTTTAAACAAATTTATAAAAAAAAAACATGACCGTTTTCTCAAAACCACACATTAAAATAAATTAGAACATTAAAATCGAAATATATCGCGTTGCATTGCGCGAGTAGACTTATAGTATATTTCAAAACACACAAACTAAAAGTTCAAGCTAGGTTTTAAGAACATATTCATCTCGAACATACAACTGCGAAAGAAAATCAGAGAGAGATTGGCCTATTGATATCAATAAACATGTTATCAAAATTAATGGATCAATACAGATCAACTCCTGGTTTGTTTCATCGGTGAAAGAAGACTGGATGAGCAAAACGAATTAATAAAAATCAACTAATATTTTGTTTCATTGGTGAAATGACACTGCATTAGCAAAACGAATCAATACATGCATATTAACTCACTAGATAGGTATCCCGTGCGCGATGCGGCACGAAGTATCTTGAATCTAAAGTCGAGAATTTGAAAAAATAATTTTCTTTCATGTTCATATTTGGTTGAATATGATGATTAATTGATTATATGCCAAGGTTTTTAAGTAACTATATGTACAGATTTGCTAGAAGACAATCATAAGAAAATAAAATACAAAATCTTGTGAGTTTTTAAGTCTTGAATCGATAAGGTCGGTATTTAATCATCCACAAATATTCGTATATATTTATGATATTTAATAATATAATTAAATCCAAAAATATTCAATATTGAGCTCATTTCGAAGGTATTGACGAAACGATTACAATGGTATAATTTGTAAAAAATAGAAATGTTTTTTTAATGCATTTTAGTTCATATACATTATTTATGTTTATATGATAAGAGTCTAAAATGTAAAATAAAAAAGTAAGGGATTAAAAGTAACTACATACCTAATTATAAGAGTAGTAAATGTAACGTATAAATTAAAAAAATTGAATTAATGAGAGATTTAAGGAGGAGTGAATGTGAGTGTGCTAATTGAACTTATAATGTAAACTGCGTCCAGATATACGTTTAGGCAAGAAAATACTGAAGTCGTCTCACCAGAAAATGACACGTGACATGCTAGTTACTTATTTATTATACGTATAGATGAGTTGTTTCATTGCTGTTGTTTAAAAAACACAATAAAAAATGAGTTTTTAAATGGTTGATAAAATGATAAAGATAATTATGGAAGTTGAATACGTGTGGTTTATATTGTTTCACAGAGTTTCTAACTTATGGGTGGTTTTTATGTGATGATGGATGATGGATGGTTACAATTATTCAATATTTTTATAGCACTCCATATTTTACTAACTTAGCTTTTATTTCTCTTATTATAAAGTTTACAATAAACTTTAGGGAAATTAATTAAAATACCTCAAGTTTGACTTTGACTTACCAATATACCACAAATCTCACTCAGTTTATCGAAATGCCACAAAATTCCGCGGTGGGCCCCGCGATCGCGGGCCCCAGCCCACGTGTCATACGAGTTTGGCCAAACAGGCCGCGTAGGTCCCTCAAGAATGCCCGCGGTACAGGTTTGGCCCCTGTCCGCGAAGGATGCCCGCGATCGCGGGATACCCCGCTACGTGTCAGCATGGGGTTAACCCTAAAATTTTTTGTGAGACACAAACCCTAATCTCTTTCTCATCGCCGCAACTATATAAGAGAGGTGGGGGGACCAAACCGGCCACACCTCATTTTTTTAATCAAATTTTCTCTTCTCCTCTCCCAAACTCTCTCAATGTTGTCGTGTGGAATACGCGCTCGGGTTTTTTGAAGATGGCTCGTATTACTCAGTTGGTAAGTTTTTCTTAAGTTTTTTGTTCTTTTTTATATGTTGTTATTTTAAGTTAAGATATATGATATGTATGTTGTTAGAGTGTTTATAACTTGTTATATGTTTGAATATGATATTTGTTCTATGTTTAAATTTTAAAATATATGATATGTATGTTTGGATGTTTGAATGTGATATTTCTCTGTTATAATGTGTATGTTGTTATAGATGTTAGAGTATTTTTATAAAAAAATGTTAAGAGTGTGTTTTTATAAAAATAATTCTTAAGAGTGTGTTTTTATAAAAAAAATGTAATAATGTGTTTTTTATAAAAAAAATGTGAAGATAGTGTTTTTTTATAAAAAATTGTTAAGATGGTGTTTTTTATAAAAATAATTATTAAGAGTGTGTTTTTATAAAAAAAAATGTGAAGATGGTGTTTTTTATAAAAATATTTCTTAAAAGTGTGTTTTTATAAAAAAAATGTTAAGATGATGTTTTTTATTAAAAATTGTTAAGAATGTGTTTTTTATAAAAAAAATTGTTAAGATGGTGTTTTTTATAAAAATAATTATTAAGAGTGTGTTTTTATAAAAATGTTACGAATGACAATTTAGGTCCCTAAACTTTTAAGAATGACAACTTAGGTTCCTAAACTTTTAAGAATGACAATTTAGGTCCCTAAACTTTTAAGAATGACAACTAGGGTCCCTAAACTTTTAAGAATGACAATTAGGTCCCTAAACTTTTAAGAATGACAACTTAGGTCCCTAAACTTTTAAGAATGACAACTTAGGTCCCTAAACTTTTAAGAATGACAACTTAGGTCCCTAAACTTCACATGCCACACTAAAAAACATTTATATATAACACTATTATATGTTGAAATAAAATAAACCGCAACATCTATATATAACACTATGATATGTTGAAATAAAATAAACCGCAACCTATCTATTTATAACACTATTATATGTTGAAATAAAATAAACCGCAACATATCTATTTATAACACTATTATATGTTGAAATAAAATAAATCGCAACATCTATATATAACACTATTATATATTGAAATAAAATAAACCGCAACATATCTATTTGGATTTTGTCAAACGGGTGTAAAAAGCCCTAAGGTATGTCGGGATTTAAGCAATCCTTGTGATTCCCCTGCTACCTGGAAGTCCAAAAGATTGAGTGGTTTCTTTTCTAAAACTAAAACAAACGAATAATTATCAACACAATAAACCAAACAAGCAAAAGCATCTATATATAACACTAACTATAACATCTGTGAATGACTATGTAGAAGGATTTCTTTAACATTGACTTAACGCTAAAGTGCAAAGTTGGCTACATCGAGGAGTTAAGAGAGCGCTTTAGGGGATTAGGTGATCGTGCAGATACCGTTGAGGCCATCTTTAGAGGGACACCTTTCGGTCCATGGATGGATGTGTCTTACTCTGGTGGCGACCCTACGCTAGTGCACATGTTTCTACAGTTGGAGGTCGAGAACTCCAACGTTGAGCCGGAGGAGATGAATTTTGATTTCTTCGGCCATCGATTGTATTTTGGGCGTCGTGAGTTCTGTCTAATTACAGGACTACGTTTTGGAGAGGCTCCCCCTTCCTCCCTTAGCAGACTGCTCCTTCGTTCCTAGGGTTTGGGGCATTTCAGCATCTCGTTTGAAGCTGAAGGCAACCCGGGACATGATGAAAGAGGGCCTTAGTGCCTTAAGCGACGCCGATGCTGTCCGTGTATGCTTGGTGGTGATCGTGGATATGGGCTTCATGGGTCGTGAGTATAGCCAGACTGCTTCCGAGACGGTCATTAGGGCCGTCGAGGACTTTGATGTGTTTAACAGGTACCCGTGGGGTAGCCATATCTGGACACATTGCTACTCTATTCTGCACTGAGCCATAGCTAGACGCGTCGATCGACATGCAAAGATGAATCTTTATGGTTTTACATACGCCTTCAAGGTTAGATACGTAGTATAACATAAATAATAATACATACAAACTGTTTGGCTTTCCTTTTTACGTACTTGCTCTTCTTGTGTAATTCCAGATATGGATCTTGGAGATGTTTCCCGCAGCCGTCCAATATTTCGTCAAGCACGACGACATATTACTTAGGGGAACCCGTTGGGACAAGGGCCCTATTTCCCTAAATAGGGCGCTTTGGCTTCAGTTCTTCAGTCAATCTAGACATGTAAGTTCTTTTACTATGTTTACAATGTTGCATACGTTAGTCCCGCTTATTAAATTTTTTATGTTTTATCATATATTTAGCCGCCGCATGCGCCTTTCGCTCACCTTGAGCCTACTGCCGACGAGAGGGAAACACATTGGTACATAAACAGCGTGGCATTTATTGACGCAGAGGCGGCAAGGGCTCGACGTCCCTCTCCTTCCACATCTGACGAAGATGAGGAAGACGACGCGAGGCCCTCCTATCAGCCGGCCCGTTCCTCCTTCTATCAGCCGGCCCGTTCCTCCTCCTATCAGCCGCCCCCTTCCTCCTCCCATCAAGATCCGACTTCAACCGAGCCATCTTATGGCACCTTACACGACCCGTGGGACTACGTTCGGGGGACAATACACACGCGTATTGATAATCTGGAGGGCCTCTACAGACAGTTTCGCGCTGTAAATGTTAGTGTGTAACTTAATTTGTCGGCCATGATCTTTTTGTTTGTATACTAATATTACGTTCTAAATTTGTTTTAGCTGTCGAGTACGACGCCGATCCCCGCTCCGTTCGGACAGGGGGCACAGGAGACGTATGCCACCACATCTTATCCGTCATTCCCTGAGAATGTAAGTGACACTGAGTAACCATTATAGTTATATGTTAGTTCCTAAGTTTGTAACTCTTATAATGATCAATGTCACGCAGGCCGGGATATCGGGGGCATACACCTCCCAAACGACGTTCGCCACCACATCCTATTCTACTATCCCGGAGAGTGTACGTGACACTGAGTAACCATTCTAGTTATATGTTAGTTCCTAATTTTGTAACTCTTATAATGATCAATGTCACGCAGGCCGGGATGTCGGGGGCCGGGATGTCGGGGGCATACACCTCCCAAACGACGTTCGCCACCACAGCATTCATGGACATCTTTGGCGGTTCGGCCGGAGAGTATTACAGGACGGAAATGTCGGGGTCGTCGTACGTCACACCGCCAGCATCCATGCATACTGTAAGTTATTTTGGTAGTTTTGGTTTAATTGTGAACATTTCCTAAATTGTACTTAAAACATCTAATAACTTAATTTTCAGACGATGGGGTCTCCTATTCTCGAGGAGCACTTCTCGGAGCCGGAAGATGACCCGATGGATGTTGTAGATCCACAGATGACCCCGCTCCCTCAAAAGCGGCAGCATAAACTTTCAAAATGGTTGAGTTACCCGTTTAAACAACAAGAATCTACGACACCACTGTCCCCTAAAAAACAAGCAAAGAAAGCGGGGGGAAACAGGGGAGGAAAGAAGGCGGGAAAGAGAAAGGAAAAGGTGCCTTCACCGGAGCGTCAACCGGCATCGGATATATTGAGGATGTGCCGGACTGGTGGCCTCCCCCGCTTGAAGTTCATCCCTTACTTGAACCTGGAAATCACCCCCCCCGTTTTTCAAAGTATTGCTGGCAGATGACCCTTTGGAGTCTGACTTACAGGATGTGGTTAGTATGAAGTTTAACTATAGTCATATAATCAAATATATTTATATTACATGTCTAACCATCTATTTTTTATGTATAGCACATCGATTGTTGGGTCTCGCTGCTGCAAAAATATCGTGGAACAGACACGAGGTGGACCATGATGCTCAGTATTTTCTTTCACTACATGGTGCTTGAGCATCAAGGTCCCGTCTCCGTGGCTAGCTCATGCAATGGCGTGGAAGGGGTTTCTTGGGCTCTCCTCGATGTGGTATTGTTGGGAACTGAAAATGAGCCAAGTATGGATAGTGCTGCTAGTCCATGATTTCTACTGCTAAGTCTACATTAATACTGCCAGAAGAAAGTTAATACTGCAAGGTTACTACTGCTAGACGAAGTTACTACTGCTAGACAAGGTTACTACTGCTAGACACAGTTACTACTGCAAGTCAAGGTTAGTACTGCTGGTGCATAATTGAATATCTGTTAGTACTGCTGGTGCATAATTGAATATCTGTTAGTACTGCTCATGATTAATACTGCTGGAGTAATGTTAATACTGCTGGAGATGAAATCGGTTAATACTGCTGAAGATTGTTAGTACTGCTCATGAAGAATGAAGGTTAATACTGCTGACTTGATAAGTTTGGCATGCGATATTGTTGGAGACAAAGATGGAATTGATCAAGATATGTTTAACGAAGATTCAGAAGATCAATTTACTTTTGATAGTTATCTTGTAATTACTTTTGTATAAATAGTATTGATAGATAGCTATTAGAATACACAAAAAAAACAAGAAATACGATACAAGATAGACGAGTTAATATACGTGTGAAAAGCAATTCGATATTGTTTTAAGAGAGATTTAACCTCAAGGTGTAAGAACCCTATTTCTAGAGAAGTAGAAGTCGTCTTGTTGAGCCTGTTCAACAAGATTGAGGTTTGGTTGTTAATATTGTGATTCAAAACAGTGAATACAAAAAGTGGTGAATTTTCTGTTACATTGTTCTTGATTGTGAGAATTAAAGTTCTTTTCCGCAGATTCTTTAATTCTGAATTCTAAGTGTTTATTATCTTGTTAAGATTCGATCCTGACAAGTGGTATCAGAGCTTGTGTTTCTTAGAATTCTACAATCATTATGGAAAATTCTATTGAATCAAACAGTACTTTTGATTGGAGTGATCAAGCTGAGGAAGCCTGTCAGAATCAAGCTCTTATGGCAGAAGTATCTGATATTCCCACTGAGGTACAATCTAAACTCTGTTCTCAAGCTTGCATTGATGCTGTTAAAAGATATAGGGATCACAATCAGGGTATGTGTGATAACCTTAAGAGGCTAGAGAAAGATGTGAAAGATTATGTTAGGATTGTAGAAAGGTTTGAGGAACAGATTAGAGCTTTTCAAGCTAATGAACTTCAACACTCCTATGATACTAACTATTGGAAGTGGGAGAAGAATGAGTATGAGATTAAGCTGAAAGTGTCTGGGGAGGAGAATGAGAAATTAAAAGAAGAGCTTAAGAAGGTTAAACTTGATGTTGAAAAGTTTACCTGTGCTTCTAAAACCATGGATACCATCATTAAGGCTCAAATCCATGACAAGATGAAAGTAGGGATAGGGTACAATGCCACACCTCCACCCTACAATAACAACTACATACCTCCTAAGTCTGATTTGTTAGAGACCAAGGATAGGAAGGATCCTGAATTAAAGATTAATATAGATCCTTGTGAAGAAGAAGTAGTAGTTAAGGATAAAACAGAGAAGGAAGAATCTAAGAAGAATAAGAGTGTTAGTAGTAAAGTTCCCTTAGACAATGAAATTGTGACCAATGAGAAAGATGGAAATCCTTGGGGAAAGAACAATGAGATCAAAAGGACTGAAAAGGAAAAGGGAGTTCATTACACACAGACCACAGTTGTGAACTCCAATACTTGTGAACAATGTTCTTGCAGGAAATCTAAAGAGAACAAGCCCCAAAAACATGATAATCAGAGGGGAAATCAAAGGAACTGGAATAACCAGTGGGCTATGAGACAAGGAGTTGATCTGAACAGAATTAACAGGCCAAAACCTTGTTTCATCTGTGGTAAGCTAAATCATTTAGCCAAACACTGTTATTTCAATCCTGTTAACCAAAGGTTTAATGCTCAAAGATATTTTCAAAAACCTGGTGGTTACAGAAAGAATGGTGGTTATAAAAAGTCTGTGAGGAAAGTTGTGGCAAAGAAACAAGTTAAAACCAAAAGCCACATGAAAAAGGCAGAAACAGAAAGTGTTAGAGTATGGATGCCTAAAGGTACTAATGATAATACTGCCAACTCAGTTAGTACTGCTAACAATGTTAGTACTGCAGGAAGCAATAATGTTGCTAGCAGTGTTAGTACTGCTAACACAGTTAGTACCTCTTCAACAATTAATACTGCTTCTAGTGTTAGTACTGCTAAGTTAGTTAATACTGCTGAGAAGGCTAGTACTTCTGGAAGCAGTGTTAGTGCTGCTAACACTGTTAATGCCTCCTTAAAAGATAATACTGCTAACAATGTTAGTGCTGCTAACAAAGTTAGTACTTCTGCATAAGTTAGTACTGCTTCTAGACCTATCATCAAAACAAAGTACTCAAGCACTGATGTTCCTCACTTTGACAAGCTCATCAAAACAGAATGTAAGTATTTTGATGATCAAGGGAGACCCAAGACCACTATGGCTTGGGTCCCTAACAAAAACTAACTGTTTTATCTAATGTGCAGGGCAACCAACAGCTCAAGGGGAAGAGCATCTGGCATGTTGATAGTGGTTGCTCCAGGCACATGACAGGTAACATGGCCTGCCTCAAGAATTTCAAATGAATTGATGGAGGACATGTTACTTTTGGAAATAATCCTGCAGAAGGTAAGAGAAGTGGTAAAGGCGATGTGTCAGAAGGTAAGATGACATTTGAGGATTTGACTAGTAATGCCAGTGCAGAGTTACTACTGCTAGTGCAGAGTTACTACTGCTAGTGCAGAGTTAATACTGCTTTGCAGTTAATACTGCTCAGCAGTTAATACTGCTTGTGTAGTTAATACTGCTCAGCAGTTAATACTGCTTGTGTAGTTAATACTGCTCAGAAGTTAATACTGCTTGTGCAGTTAATACTGCTCAGCAGTTAATACTGCTTGTGTAGTTAATACTGCATATGTAGTTAATACTGCTTGGTAGTTAATGCTGCTAGGTAGTTAATACTCCTAGATAGTTAATACTGCTCGGTAGTTAATACTGCTGTGTAGTTAATACTGCCTTGCAGTTAATACTGCTCAGTAGTTAATACTGCTTATGTCGTTAATACTGCTTTTGAAAATCTAGGGCAAATACTGCAATAAATACCCCTGTTTGCCCGCCAAAGTTCATAACGACTCTTCGCATTAACTTCTTCTCTCTCGTTCTAACCTATTCTCCCCAGAATCTTTGTGTTTTTCTTTCAAGAATCCTCAGGAATCATGGAGTTTGTTGATGAGCACAATGAAATAGCCATGCTTCAGAAGCCGAAACAAGCTGCGGGATTCCACGATATCGTCGATTTTCTTAAATCCTCGCACATCTCCTATGCCCTAACGGTGAGCCCAACCATCTATATCGAACATCAGACGCAATTTTGGGAGAATGCCACTGTTAGTTTCGAAGAAGGGCAGAAAACCATTCGAACAAGGGTTTGTGATAAACCCTTGAAAGTCACAGAGGAGGTTATTCGCATCTCTCTTCACTTGGATGATGCCTCAGGTATAACCTCTCTATCTTCTGATGACCTATATTCGACTTTACAAAGAATGGGGTATGAAGGTCCCATTGGTGTTTTTAAATTCTACAAGTCAAAATTTTTCAACCAATGGAGATTTCTTGTTCATACCCTGATGCACTGTATTTCCAAGAATACTACTGGATGGAGTGAGTTCAGCAGTCCCATTGCATATGCGTTGGTCTGCTTATCCACTGCCAGAAAGTACAATTTTTCAGCTATGATCTTTAATGATCTTGTATCAAACCTGGAATCCAAAAAGAGCTTTTACATGTATCCAAGGTTTGTGCAAGAAGTTATTAACAAGGAATTGATGGACTTACCTCAGTTTGATGAGGTATATGTACCAAAATCCCCTAAAGGGAAGGTTTTCTCAAATATGAGAAGAATTCCTAGGGACTCGGAAGGAGTTGACACACCATTGTTCTCTACAATGATGGTTGTGTCCCACCCCTCTGAAGGTATGGCATCAGGATCAAGGCCCTCATTAGATCATCCCACTGATGGCCAACCCCTACCTTCACTCACTATAAATATCCCTCAGCACATACTTCAAAAGCCCACTCCTGTGTTATCCAACAAGTTTCAAAGAAGAAAGGTGCACAAGGTTCCTTCCCTTGATGTACCTACTCAGAGCCCTAAGCCTTTAAGCCCTCAGTTGGAGCATTCTCCAATTGAGAATATCAACAGGGAAACCACAAGGGTGTCTCCCAACCCCAAGAAGGTGCTCTCTAAGGAGAAGGATGAGCATATGGGTGCTAAGGCTGCCACTACTTCTGCTAGCACAGAGAAGGACAGTGGTAACATAAATAAGACCTTCCCCATGGCAACTCTAAATGAGAAATCATTAGGAGGACCCAGGTGCCAAGAAACCAAGGGGGCAGTTAGTGCTTCTGCTAGGCAGAAGGCTTCTGCTAAAACTTCCAAGGATCCCTTAAAGAAGGTAAAAACTTCTAAAAAGGGTGAGGATAGACATAACAAAGAGGAATTGATGGCTACTTCCAGTGATCCTGTAAAGAAGGTAAACACTTCTAAACAAGGTGAGGATAGATATAACTATGTTGAATTGATGGAAACCATTGGAAATGTCAACTTGGATGTTATGGCACAGAAGAAGGAGATTGAGCAACTGAAGACTGTGGTCACCTACCAACAGTCTCAAATTGAGAAGCTCAAGAAGATGGTCACCAAGTTGTTGCACAGAAAGAAAAAGGCAAGATTTGTGCTGAGAAGAAGAATTCCAACTGATGATGCTCCCAAAAAGGGGGAGTCAGAGTCAGAATCAGAAGCAGAACTGAATATGAAGGGTCTACAAGTTGAGGGGGAGACAGTTCAGATGGAGACTGAGATGGAAATTGATAATGCACAGTTTAAGGGGGAGTCCAGTGCACAAAATAAGGGGGAGACAGAAAAAGTGGAAGAGCTTGTTAAAGAAGCAGAAACTGTAAAGGCAGCAGTAACTAAAGTTCCAAAAGAAGCAGTAACTGAAGTTGAAGCAGAAACTGTTAATGCTGCAAATGTTCATGAAGCAGCAGAAATCATACAAGAAGTAGTAACAGAAATCTTGAAAGCAGCAGTAACAGAGAAAGAGCCTGAAACTGAAGTAGCAGCAGAAACTGTTAATGCTGCTGACTCTAAGCAAGCAGCAGAAACAGTTAATGCTGCTCAATCTACAAAGAAAGCAGTAACAGAAACAGAAGCTGAAACAGTAACAGAGAAGCTTACAGTAGAAGAAATGGAGGTTGCAGAGGCTTTAATCAAAGCCAAACATGATACACCTCCAACTGCCAAGAAACAGGAAGAAACTAAGGATGCAAAGATGGTTTTCAGCAGAAAGAGAACAAAGTCTGTGGCTACTAAAAGGAAGTGTGTAAAGAAGCAAAGGGTAGAACCTGTTGAGAAACCAGTGGTAGAAGAGAAAGAAAAGGAAGAAGTTGCCAAGGATGAAGGACAAGGAGACAGTAAGTCAGGTCAATCCAGTAATGCACAATCACTTAGCAATGAACAATGTGACTTGTACATCACTATGGTTGATACTGAACCAATCAAAGTGACTCCATTAGATTCAAAACCTCCTGAAATCAGTCACTGGGATACTTTGATAGATGAGAGAAAGGAGTATATCAGACTCAAGAGAGCTGATGGGCAGTTTGAAGTCTACAGAACATGGGGACAATTTATAAGAAGATGCTCAAGATCTGACTTGGAAGAGATGTACAAAGTAGGCATGCAGATCTATGGTAACATGTTGACAGAAAGAGGTATGTCTATCACAAAGATGGTGTTAGAATACCTATGCCTAATGTTCAGACCAGAAGTAGTTCAGCACATAACAGCAAGACCTTTTCAAGCAGTAACCCACTGGATGCTCTATGAAAATTGTGGAGTGTATGTTATATCAATTGACAACACATATCAGGAGTATTATCTGGTGGATGAAATCTACAAACACTGCATGAAAAGACTGAAAGGGATGTTACATGTAAAATTGGTCTGCAACAAAGACTCTGCTATGAGTAGAATCTTGGTAAAAAGGATTCAGAATCAAAGTCTGGGATTGAATCCTAATCTAGGCATGTATGATTAGGTTTTGGAAGCATCATTTGAAGAACTTGACTTCTTTTCCTAAAAGTCAAGTTAGGGGGAGATTGTTGGGAACTGAAAATGAGCCAAGTATGGATAGTGCTGCTAGTCCATGATTTCTACTGCTAAGTCTACATTAATACTGCCAGAAGAAAGTTAATACTGCAAGGTTACTACTGCTAGACGAAGTTACTACTGCTAGACAAGGTTACTACTGCTAGACACAGTTACTACTGCAAGTCAAGGTTAGTACTGCTGGTGCATAATTGAATATCTGTTAGTACTGCTCATGATTAATACTGCTGGAGTAATGTTAATACTGCTGGAGATGAAATCGGTTAATACTGCTGAAGATTGTTAGTACTGCTCATGAAGAATGAAGGTTAATACTGCTGACTTGATAAGTTTGGCATGCGATACTGTTGGAGACAAAGAAGGAATTGATCAAGATATGTTTAACGAAGATTCAGAAGATCAATTTACTTTTGATAGTTATCTTGTAATTACTTTTGTATAAATAGTATTGATAGATAGCTATTAGAATACACAAAAAAACAAGAAATACGATACAAGATAGACGAGTTAATATACGTGTGAAAAGCAATTCGATATTGTTTTAAGAGAGATTTAACCTCAAGGTGTAAGAACCCTATTTCTAGAGAAGTAGAAGTCGTCTTGTTGAGCCTGTTCAACAAGATTGAGGTTTGGTTGTTAATATTGTGATTCAAAACAGTGAATACAAAAAGTGGTGAATTTTCTGTTACATTGTTCTTGATTGTGAGAATTAAAGTTCTTTTCCACAGATTCTTTAATTCTGAATTCTAAGTGTTTATTATCTTGTTAAGATTCGATCCTGACAGGTATGTAAATCGTTTTACTCTTATTTTATTTAAGTTGTTTTGTTGCTAACTAAGTTGTCTAATATTGTAATATTTCAGGTGTACATCCCTATATGCATTCATCCCAAACATTGGCTGCTCGGAGTGTTTGAGCTTGACGCTATGCCCATGACCGTATATGACAGCGACAGTGCCAGTCTCTTCAGAGACCAATTGGATGACCAGATGAGAAGGTTTAAAGCTGTGCTATATGACTTATTTTGCCGGGTCAAGGACACGAGGCGTCGCGATAGGACACATGTATTTCGCCATAAGTTCGACAACAATACACCCCAGCAGGCCGGGATTAATGCGGATTGCGGTGTCTGGGTATGCCGTAATGCCAGGATGTTGATAAATAACGATGTGGTATGGGTACACCCTGACCACACCGAGGACGAGGCCAATAAATTTCGCCAACATATGGCGGAGTCCATTTATGAGCATTGTCAAATAGTGCAACGTTAGGTTGTTTATGTAACATTAAATAATTGTTATTTTTAGTATTAACTTATTTTGTTAAAGTATTGTGATTGACTTAGTGTTACTTCATTTGGTTTTTGCTAATTTCATCCAATTACTCAACTTTGAGTATCGATATCTCTTTCACACATACTAGCTCTCATATAGGAGAACATAAACATACTAAAAGTTAGTTATATATAACATATATATATATATAGGGGTGGTATTTTTTGCAAACCAGTGTATTTGTACAAACTCGTACAAACCATACCTAGCTTCATGATTTTGTAAATTTGGCTTCATGAATATTTATATATATATATATTTTGGCTTCATTAATATATAATTTGGCTTCATGAATATATCATTTGGCATTTTTAACTAATTTTTTTACAAAAATAAGGGTATTTTAGGGCTCCACCGAAAAAAATTAGTTAAAAATGCCAAATGATATATTCATGAAGCCAAATTATATATTCATGAAGCCAATATATATATATATATATATATATATATATATTCATGAAGCCAAATTTACAAAATCATAAAGCTAGGTATGGTTTGTACGAGTTTGTACAAATACACTGGTTTGCAAAAGATACCCAGCCTATATATATATATATATATATATATATATATATATATATATATATATATATTTAAATGCGTCCAAAGATTAGTAACAAATATTGCAGTTACTTTTTCAGTCGAATCTTACAGACTATTTTCAAACGAATCTTGCAGTGAACTATTCAGACGAATCATGCTGGCAACTTTTTCAGACGAAATCTTTGACCATATCTGATGAAGAACATACATTTTCACGGCTATAAGTAGATGGCATGATGAAGTAGTAATTCACAACTTCCTATCTATCTTTTATACATTATCTCCTCACCGTTTACAAACACACTCTCGCTTTTCTTAACACCATGGCTGGAGGTTCAAGATCAAGGGGGAACAGGTCGGCGAATGTGGCTGGAACTTCACGTTCGGGAGCCTACCAACCACTGAACGATGGAGCTCGCCGGAGTACCTGGAAGGTACCGGAAACAAACAAGGAGTGGACAAACTGTGGGCGAACTGCGGCCGATTTTCCATTCACGCCTGAGGAGGAAGCAGACTGGGAGATGGCATCCGACAATTACTACTTCGATAATGGCATGAGAACCCCACCAATGTATGATTTTATGCCGACGGGTCTTCGACAAAGTCAACGAATTACCCCCGCAGTGCAAAAAGCCATTGATGAGGCGAACGCCGATATCGAAAAGGTAAAGGGTATGTGGAACCATAACAGGGGGATTCAGCAGGGGAAAATGGAGTATCTAGCGGAGAAGAAACGAGAACTGGCCATGACTAGGGCTCACGTTCGACAGCTGCAACGAGAGATTAAGGAAGCTGAAGAGGAACTAGAAGAACTCGAATCAGACTACATGGGAATGGAGGACGTGATCAAGGAAAATGTTAACTTGATCACTGGACTCCAGGACGCCTTCCAGTAATAGATTTCTTTGTTTACCTGCACTGTATCCGTTTCAGTTGGGAAGATGATTTGCAATAATTTCTAGATGATCTTGTTAATTAATTTCCTTGTTAAATAACTTAAAATGGGGAAAACATTTTCTTAAGTTAATTTCTATATTAAAAACATTAAAATGGAAAGGAAACAATACATTAAAAACCACATAAAATGATAACCTAAAAACTATAGGGACCATTAATGTTTTTTTAATATTGCCACAAACTTCAGGGGCCAAAACTGTAATTTCGGCATATCGCGGGACCACCGCGGGGTACCCTCGCGGGACAGGGGCCAAAAGTGTAAACGCGGGCATTCTTGAGGGGCCAAACTTGTACCGCGGGCATTCTTGAGGGACCTCTGCGGGACTTTTTGGCCAAAACCGTATGACACGTGGGCTGGGGCCCGCGATCGCGGGGCCCACCGCGGAATTTTGTGGCATTTCGGTAAACTGAGCGAGATTTGTGGTATATCGGTAAGTCAAAGTCAAACTTGAGGTATTTTAATTAATTTCCCTAAACTTTATTTTCCATCATTTTGAGTAACACTTTGCTTAATTTATAATTTTTATTAAAATTAGACACATTGATTTTATAAAAATTAGACATATTAAGGAAATCGTACAACGATTTCCTTATCAACAATTTACAAGTACATTATCTCTAACATGCTATCTATAGGTTCGATTGCTCCCATGGAAGCACTAGTGGCGACACATATAAATCTGCTTATATGGTGTTAAAACCAATCTTCCGATAATCAAAAATTAAAGTAATACAAACAAACAAGAAAATACTTATAAAGAACAAGTATCGATAAAGAATTGCGTACCTTTTCGATGTTCTTAACGGATTGAATGCGTAATAAATTGGATAGAGGCCTGATGAATCAGTGTCCTAAGACGAAATTTCGTCCCCAATCGTGCTTGGTTCTGGACGTCGCCTAGAGGATACAACTATCCGATTGAATTGATACACGTCAATTCAATCCCATCGAATCGATAGAATGTTTCTATGAAAATCAAAGTTTTGGAGAGGAATATTGAGATAGATTACTGAGATTTTCGTGTGTTAAAAATGGAGGGAAACTTCCCCAATTTATAACTTTCTCGTTGATAACCGAAACAAACTGCCAAAACTTTTGATCATTAAATATATGTTATGCTCTCACTCAAGCCCAAGAAAATTCCTTTACTTGGACCTTTCTCCATTTTGATAACTCTTATGTGTATGGTCATATAAACCCATAAAAGTTTCAAGTACTTTCCTATGTGGGACAACATTGTAAGATAAATACCCAACAATACCCCACATTTTCTATTCAAACTTCCAACAATACCCCATATTTAAATAGAAAATAAGATAAACACATAGGAAATTATTTGCTATTCAAGAAGCTAAATATGATATACATCAGGAAATGTGTCTTTTGGACTTGAACCGTCCTTAGTGAGTACAAATCGGATCTACTTTGTGGGTAGTGGACATAGTCTTGAACTAGCCACGTTTTGTAGTAAATCTAGACAAAATGTATCACATACATCATATTTATACATACATCGATTCTTACAGTTTTGTTCATTTCGGTCGTGAACGATATCCTTTCTTCATGAGATTTGTAGAGAACGTAGCCATCTCGGTTCCCATAGATGCGACCACACATCGATCTCACATAGGTAATGCCAATCAAGAACATTCCGTAGTGTTCCACTATAGTAGCTATTAGCATTATTAAGAATTAGAATTTAACCCTTAAACGTCAACGGAAAAACACAATTGAGGACATCATAGGAATAGGCATACCTTGTGTTTGTTCCCGCTTGAGTCTTCCTTAACTAGTTTGCCTATTGAACCTAAACCATGGGATCTCCAATGTTGCTAGCTTAGGTTTCCGCCAAGTATCGACTCATTGTATTGGCTTTAAGCCCATTCCCCTCGATGTAAAAATGACTTGCTCTCTATTTAGGCCCTTTGTCAAAGGATCTGCTATATTTTCCTTTGACTTTATATAATCAATGGAAATTATTCCATTTTTCAGCAAGCCTTTGATTGTATTATGTCTACGCCTTATGTGCCTTGATTTGCCATAGTAAATCTGATTCTTTGCTCTAGTTAGAGCAGCCGTACTATCACAATGTATACAAATGGCCGTCACAGGCTTAGGCCATAACGGAATACCTTCAAGGAAGCTTTTAAGCCATTCGGTTTCTTCAGTGGCTTTGTCTAATGCGACAAACTCAGCCTCCATAGTTGAACGGGTATTCACCGTTTGCTTTGATGATTTCCAAGATATTGATGCTCCACCAAGGGTAAACACATAACCACTTGTGGACTTGCTTTCCGAGTGGTTGGAAATCCAATTAGCATCACAGTATCCCTCTATCACGAGAGGATACTTAGTATAATGCAAACCATAATACATTGTATGTTTAAGATATCGGAGCACTCTAACTAATGCATACCAATGATCTTTACCCGGATTGTGTGAGTAACGACTTAGTCTACTCACCGTATATGCTAGATCCGGTCGTGTGCAATTCCTAATATACATCAAGCTTCCAAGTACTTGAGTATACTCCAACTGAGATACACTATCTCCTTGATTCTTCTTAAGATGACTAGAAGGATCAAATGGGGTAACAACCGGTCGATCATCATAGTGTCCAAACTTTCTAAGGACTTTTTCTATATAATGGGACTGGGTAAGGATATATCCTTCAGCAGTTCTTTGAACTTTGATACCAAGTATGACATCGGCTACCCCCAAATCCTTCATATCAAATGAGGAATGTAGCATTTTCTTGGTTTGGTTGATTATATCCATATTAGTCCCCATGATCAGCATATCATCCACATACAAACATATTATGACATAAGCATTATTAGATTGTTTAACATAAACACATTTATCACATTCATTAATTTGAAATCCTTGTGATAAAAGAGTGTTATCGAACTTCTCGTGCCATTGCTTTTGAGCTTGTTTAAGTCCATATAGTGACTTAACCAATTTACAGACTTTATTTTCTTGATCTTTAACAACAAACCCTTCGGATTGTTGCATATAAATTTCTTCATCCAATTCACCATTTAAGAACGCGGTTTTCACATCCATTTGGTGTATTTCCAAATTGTGAATCGCGGCTATTGCCATCAAAGTTCTTATAGATGTTATCCTTGTAACTGGTGAATAGGTATCAAAGAAATATTGACCCTCTTTTTGACGATACCCTTTGGCTACCAAACGAGCCTTGTATTTTTCTATAGTACCGTCGGGTCTAAGCTTTCTCTTAAAGATCCATTTATGTCCAATTGGTTTGTGTCCCGAAGGGAGATCTACCAATTTCCACGTGTTATTTTGTAAAATGGAATCTATTTCACTTAGGATTGCATCTTTCCAATAAGGAGCTTCCGAAGAATCCATCGCTGCCTTATAAGTTAGAGGTTCTCCTTCTACATTAAAGGTCACAAAGTCTGGTCCAAAGTCTTTGGCCACCTTCCCACGCTTACTTCTTCGAGGTTCTACATCCTCTTGAACTTGAGAAGTACCTTCACCCTTTGTATTTATACTTTGGTCTAAATCATCATCAATAGTAGCATCTTCATTCCCTTTTTTCCTTGGATTAGAGACAGATTTCTCCTTGTCTTTGTATGGGAATATGCTCTCAAAGAATTCTGCTTCAGCAGATTCCATTATGGTATTTGTGTGTATATCCTCTACAGAGGACTTAAATACCAAGAATCTATAGGTTGCACTATTCTTGGCGGGGCCAAGGTAGATGCAATCTATAGTCTTTGGTCCTAGCTTTGTCCTTTTAGGTAGAGGAACTTGCACTTTAGCCAAGCAACCCCACACTTTCATTCTTTTATAGGAAGGAAATTTGCCTTTCCATATCTCATAGGGAGATTGACTACTCTTCTTATGAGGGATTTTATTCAAGATCATATTTGCAGTAAGACAGGCTTCACCCCATAAACTGTGTGGAGCCCCGGACGTGATCAACATTGAGTTGATCATGTTCTTTAAAGTTCTGTTTTTCCTCTCGGCTACCCCATTTTGTTGAGGGGTATAGGGTGCCGTTGTTTGATGCACAGTACCATGTGAGGAACAAAATTCAGCAAAGTCATGAGATTCCTATTCCCCTCCTCTATCCGACCTTAGAACTTTGATCCTCTTTTCAAGTTGATTTTCAACTTCGTCTTTATAGATTTTAAACATATTTAAAGCCTCATCCTTGGTATTGATCAAATATATATAACAGAATTTACTGCAATCATCTATGAATGATATATAGTAGTTCTTTCCCCCTCGGGTTGGAGTTGACTTAAAGTCACACAAATCGGTATGAATTAGACCAAGAACTTGGTTAGATTTTTCGACAGATTTGTGGGGATGACTAGAGTATTTAGACTCTACACAAGTCTCACACTTAGTCATTTTGTTCATTGAACACTTAGGTACCATGCCAAGATTCATCATCCTTTGTAAGGACCGAAAGTTGACATGACCTAGCCGAGCATGCCATAAATTTGAGGAATCAACCATGTAAGTAGAAGCAGCACTAGGGCTTGCATTATCATTATTAACAATATTTACATCATTGTTTATGGTATTTACAATTGACAACTTAAAGAGCCCCTCACATAGGTAGCCCTTTTCCCACATACATCCCACCCTTTGTTGAATCCTTTGTTGCTTAACATAGGACCCGAAATCAGATTTTTGCTCATATCCGGCACATGTAGCACATTGGTGAGTTCAAGCTCTTTCCTCGAAGTAAGCTTCAATACCACTTTTCCTTTCCCTTGCACTTTTGCGGTTGTTGAATTCCCCATAAACATTGGTTCACCATCGTTGACTTTGACATAGGAAGAGAACAAATCCTTGGAGTTGCATATGTGCCTAGTGGCACCGGTGTCAAGCCACCAATCAACTTCGTTTGTGACGAAGTGAGTTTCAACAACACCCACGAACCTTGTTTCAGAATCGGCCATATTGGCTTGGTTCGAGCCTCTGGCTCCTCCGCTCCCGTGGTGATCCCTCTTAAACCGGCAATCATTTGCTTTATGACCGGGTCGACCACACACCCAACAATTGACCACTTGCTTTTTGAATGGCTTTTTGTTTGGTTGGAGAGGATACTTCATGTTTGAGGGAGAATGTTTGAGTGCAATACCTTTTCCCTTAAATTTCTGAAACTTTGACTTCGAGGTGTTTCCTCCAATGAAATTTGCATTTGGCTTCGAAGAGCTTGCTTCCGTCTTCTCGTTCTTGCTATTGTCCTCCTCAACTCGAAGTTTGAGAACCAATTGATCAAAAGACATGTCCTCGGTTAGATGTTTCAAATATAATTTGAAATCTTTCCACGAAGGAGGCAATTTTTCAATAATCGAACTAACAAAAAAGTTCAGATTCATGCCATACCTTCCGTTTCGAGTTCATGAACGAGAACTTGTAAGTCCTCCACTTGCTTTACAACAGATTTTGCATCGCTCATCTTAAAGTTTAAGAACTTTCCAACGACAAATCTTTTCGAACAGGCAACCTCGGTCTTGTATTTGTTTTCCAACGATTCCCATATATCTTTTGCGGTTTTGAAAGTTGAATAAATATCATATAGGGAATCGCCCAAAGCATTGAGGATATAGTTTCGACAATTATTGTTGGGTCACTTAAGATTTGAAGATGACCCCAGTCTCTCAATTTTACACAGTTCATACTTAGAATAATTTCTAGGTTCTTTACAAGCAGTTTAATTGTATAAAAATGTTCGGTGAAGTCGAAGATCAACCGAAGAAACAAAGTAGAAGTATATCTTCAAGGCGGATTGAAGATAGATTTCTCGACCAAAGATTAAGCTGCTACTTGGGACGTCCTAAGGTTTTAGGCCTGTACAAGGTCCTAAGGTTTTAGGCCAGTACAAGGTCCTAAGGTTTCAGGCCAGTACAAGGTCCTAAGGTTTCAGGCCAGTACACTTGAAGAGCAAGGAAAATCTTGAAGACTTGATCGGTAGGATCTCTTGAAGATGTTGAAGACATGATATGCAGGATCTCCTGAAGATGTTAAAGACTTGATCTCCAGGATCTCCTAGACTTGATCTCCAGGATCTCCTAGACTTGATCTCCAGGATCTCCAAGACTTGATCTCCAGGATCTCCTAGACTTGATCTGAAGAATCTCTTGAAGATGTTGAAGATATGATCGGCATGATATGTTGAAGTCATGATCGGCAGGATATCCTTGAAGACATCCTAGGCCAACAGTTTACAGCAGGTATATTCTGCTCTATCTGCAAAATATTTGAGATATCTTGCAATGACAGAGACATAATCCAAGGATCAGAAAAAGAGGTCTTTGGATTTGTTATCTCTTTCAAGAAAGTTCATATTCAACAAGAGGTCAACGCTTCAAGACAAAACATACAAAGACAAAAGTATGTCCCAGTATTTTTCAGAAGAGCTGCTTCCATCCTGCCATCCAAGTGCTGCTTGACAAGTGTCCATGCATTCAATGCATGAGGCACTATAAAAGGAGACCATCTTCAACCTTGCAACTAACCAGTTTTACAGACTCTCAAGCTTTCAAGTGATGGCCTTTCTCTCTCAAGAAGTTCATTTGTTTTCTTAGTGTGTTACAATTGTTCTTCATTCTCTGTCAGGATCGAATCTTAACAAGATTAACAATACTTAGAATTCAGAATTAAAGAATCTGCGGAATAGAACTTTAATTCTCACAATCAATGAACAGAATATCAGAAAATACACAGTTGTTTGTATTCACTGTTTCGACTCACAAGATTAACAACCAAACCTCAATCTTGATGAACAGGCTCAATCAAGACGACTTCTACTTCTCTAGAAATAGGGTTCTTAAACCTTGAGGTTAATTCTCTCTAAAACACAATCGAATTCTAATTGTATTTGTATATCGTATTATTTTCTCTTCATCGTCTTAATAGCTATCTATCAACAAATATATATACTGAATAATTACAAGATAACTATCAAAATAAGATTGATCTTCAGAATATTCTTTTAAGTATATCTTCAATCGTTCCATCTTTATCTCCTTCAATCTCGCATTCCATGTTCTGATCCCAAGCAGTATTAACTTCATTCTTCTCAAGCAGTACTAATAATCTTTCAACAGTAGTAATGTTCGATATGCCCAAGAAGTACTAACAGTTTTCGTAAGACACTAGCAGTACTAACTTTTGATCAGCAGCATTAATGATATTCCAGCAGTAGTAATATACCAGCAGTATTAACTTTGTTCAGCAGTATTAACCATGTACCAGCAGTAGTAACTTGTCTAGCAGTACTAATCATGTTCTTGCAGCATTAATGATATTCCAGCAGTAGTAATATACCAGCAGTATTAACTTTGTTCAGCAGTATTAACCATGTACCAGCAGTAGTAACTTGTCTAGCAGTACTAATCATGTTCTTGCAGCATTAATGACTCAGCAGTACTAACCTTGAACTAGCAGTAGTATCTTTGTTCTGGCAGCACTAACATTGATCTGGCAGTAGTAATGTTGTTCTGGCAGTACTAACCATACTTAGCATATCTTCAGTTCCCAACAATCTCCCCCTAACTTGACTTTTCAGGATGAGAAGTTAAGTTCTTCAGATGATGCTTCCAAAACCTAATCATCAACGCATAAATTTGGATCCAATCCCAGACTTTGATTGAGAATCCTTTTTACAAGGTATCTTGCCATTTTAGAGTCTTTGTCACTCACCAACTTAGCATGCAGCATTCCATTCAACTTTTTCATGCTGTGCTTGTATACAACATCCACCAAATAATATTCATGAAATGTATTGTCAAGATAGATGACATACACTCCACAATTCTCAATGAGCATCCAGTTGGTGATGACTTGAAAATTCCTTGCCATCAAATACTGAACTGCTTCTGGTTTGAACATTAAGCACAAGTATTCAAGAACCATCTTGGTGATAGACATACCTTGCTCTGTCAGCATGTTTTCATATAGCCTCATTCCCACCTTGAACATCTCTTCCAAGTCAGATCTAGAGCATGTTCTGATAAGTTTTCCCCAAGTAGGACAAACTTCAAACTTTCCATCTGCCCTTTTGATTCTGATGAACTCCTTTCTTCCATCTTTCAATGTGTCCCAGAAGATGATTTCAGGAGCCATAGAAGATATTGGTTCAGCTTGGATTGGATTAGTATTAACCACAGTAATATACAAATCACTTTGAGCATTTGGCAGTGATTGTACATTGCTTGGTTGGCCTGATGAAGTTGCCACTTCTTCTTCAGCAACTTTTGGATCAGATTTCTCTTTCACTGCTTCCTCCTGGGCTTCTTCCACAATTGGATCCACCCTTGGCTTCTTTACATCTTTCTTCTCTGAGGCTATTGTCATTGTTCTTGGCCTCTTTGTTCTTTTGAAAGATTTAACAGCTTCAGGAGTGGTTTCAGCTGTTTCTTCTTTGTGGCTTTTAGCAGCACTAACAGTTTCTGCTGCCTTTTGTTTTTCAGCAGCATTATCTGTTTCTACTTCTTTTGCAACCTCAGCAGCAGTAACCGTTTCTGCTGCTGGTTCTGTTTCTGCTTCCTTTGTAAGATCAGCAGCAGTAACGGTTTCTGCTGCTGTTTCTGTTTCTGCTTCCTTTGTAATATCAGCAGCAGTAACGGTTTCTGCTGCTGTTTCTGTTTCTGCTTCCTTTGTAATATCTGCAGCCTCCTCAGTCTCCCCCTCAACCTTATACTCATACTCCCCCTCAATGTTTGCATCCTCCATGTTTAGATCAGAGTCTGACTCCCCCCTTTTGGAAGCATCATTGGTAGGGTTTCTTCTCCTAAGGACAAACTGAGCTTTTTTCTTTCTGTGCATTAACTTAGTGATCATCTTCCTTTGCTTCTCAAGCTGTGAGTTTTGATAGAGGACCACTTTCTTGAGTTCATCAATTTCCTTTTTCTGATCCATGACCTCAATGTTGATATTTGCAATAGTTTCCATCAATTCCTCGTACGTATATCTATCCTCACCCTGTTTAGGAGTTTTTACCTCCCTTAAAGGATCATTGGAAGTTTTAGCAGGTGTCTCTTGCCTAGCAAAAGCACTACCTACCCCCTTGGTTTCTTGGCACCTGGGACCTCTGGATGATTTCTCACCCTGAGTTGCCGTGAGGAAGGGCTTAGTTATTTTACCACTGGCCTTCTCTTTGCTAGCAGAAGTAGTGGCAGCCTTGCGACTCACATGCTCAACCTTCTCCTTAGTGAGCACCTTCTTGGGGTTGGGAGACACCCCTGTGGTTTCCCTTTCGATATTCTCCATTGGAGAATGCTCCAACAGAGGGCTTAAAGGCTTCGGGCTCTTAGGAGATACACCAAGGGAAGGAACCTTGTGTACCTTTCTTCTTTCAAACTTTTTGGTTATTATGGGAGTGGGTCGTACAAGAATGGACTGAGGGATTTCTTTTGTGATGGAAGGTTGGGTTTGGTCATCAGTGGGTGTGTCTAATGAGGGCCTTGACCCTGATGCCATACCATCAATTGTGTGGGACACAACCATCATTGTAGAGAACAATGGTGTGTCAACTCCTTCCGAGTCCCTAGGAAGTCTCCTCATATTTGAGAAAACCTTCCCTTTAGGGGGTTTTGGTACATATACCTCATCAAATTGAGGTATATCCGTCAATTCCTTAGTTATTACTTCTTGAACAAACCTTGGATACATATAAAACCGCCTTTTGGATTCCAGGTTTGATACAAGATCATTAAAAATCATTTGTGAAAAATTAAACTTCCTGGCAGTGGCCAAGCAGACCAGGGCATAAGCAATGGTACTGCTAAACTCACTCCATCCAGTAGTTTTCTTTGACATGCAATGCATTAAGGTATGAACAAAGAATCGCCATTGTGTATGAAATTTAGACTTGTAAAACTTAAAAACTCCAATGGGACCGTCATACCCCATTCTTGTTAAAGTTGAGTATAGTTCTTCATTAGGAATAGAAGTTATACCTGAGGCATCATCTAATCGAAGAGTGATGCGAAGGAGTTCTTCTGAAACTTTCAAGGGTTTGTCACATACCCTTGTTTGGATGACTTTCTGCCCATCTTCGGATTCCACGGTGGCATTGGCCCAAAATTGCGTCTGATGCTCGATGTAGATAGTCGGATTCACCGTTAGGGCATAAGAAATATGAGTGGACTTGAGAAAATCCACAATGTCGTGAAATCCTGCGGCCTGCTCCGGCTTCTGAAGCATCGCAATCTCATTGTGCTCGTTGACAAACTCCATAATCGTTGTTCTTCCTGAGGATTTGTATAGAAAACACAGAGATTCTAGGGAGAAGAGGTTAGAACGAGAGAGAGAAGAAGTTAATGCGAAGAGTCGTTATGAACTTTGGCGGGCAAACAGGGGTATTTATAGCAGTATTTGCCCTAGATTTTCAAAAGCAGTATTAACGACATATGCAGTATTAACCACGAAGCAGTATTAACTACTTAAGCAGTATTAACGACTGAGCAGTATTAACTACACAAACAGTATTAACTTCTAAGCAGTATTAACTACTCATTGGCAGTATTAACTGTGCACTAGCAGTATTAACTACTGAGCAGTATTAACTACTCATTGGCAGTAGAAAATATGTACTAGCAGTAGAAACTCTGCACTGGCAGTAGTAACTCTGCACTAGCAGTAGTAACTCTGCACTAGCAGTAGTAACTCTGCACTGGCAGTAGTAACTATACTTGCACTTTGCAGCATTTGTCAAATCCTCAAATGTCATCTTACCTTCTGACACATCACCTTTACCACTTATCTTACCTCCTGCATGATTATTCCCAAAAGCAACATGTCCTCCATCAATTCTTTTGAAATTCTTGAGGCAGGACATGTTACCTGTCATGTGCCAGGAGCAACCACTATCAACATGCCAGATGCTCTTTCCCTTGAGCTGTTGGTTGCCCTGCACATCTGATAAATCAATTAGTTTTTATTGGGAACCCAAGCCGAAGTGGTCTTGGGTCTCCCTTGCTCATCAAAGTATTTGCATTGGGTTTTGATGAGATTTTCAAATTTAGGTACTTCAGAATTGGAGTACTTTGTCAATATAATTGGTCTAGCAGCACAAACACTAGAAGCCGTATTAACCTTAGAAGAAGTACTAACAGAGTTAGCAGCACTAACAGAGTTAGCAGTACTAACAGAGTTAGCAGCACTAACTGAGTTAGCAGCACTAACAGAGTTAGCAGCACTAACTGAGTTAGCAGCATTAACTGAGTTAGCAGCACTAACAGAGTTAGCAGCACTAACTGAGTTAGCAGCATTAACTGAGTTAGCAGCACTAACAGAGTTAGCAGCACTAACACTGCTAGCAGCAGTATTGGCAGTAGTATTGCTTCTAGCAGCACTAACCTTGTCAGCAGTATTGCTTCTAGCAGCACTATCCTTTTCAGCAGTACTATCTGAGGTATTAGTGCTTTTGGAGACCCACATATTGACACATTCCTTTTCAGTCTTTTTCCTCATGTGGCTTTTGGATTTAGCTTGTTTCTTAGCCACATGGTTCCTTGCAGGCTTCCTATAACCATTGGATTTATGAAAAGGTCTTTGAAAATTTATCCTTTGGTTAATAGGATTGAAATAACAGTGTTTGGCAAGGTGATTCAATCTGCCACAGATGAAACAAGGTTTTGGTCTGTTAATCCTTTGCAGATTAACTCCTTGCTTTTGTGCCCACTGGTTATTCCAATTTCTTTGATTTCCCCTCTTTTTATCATGTTTTTGGGGCTTATTCTCTTGAAATTTCTTGCAAGAACAATGTTCACAAGTTTTAGAGTTCACAACAGTGGTCTGTGTATAATGAACTCCCTTTCCCTTTTCAGTCCTTTTCATCTCATTGTTCTTAACACATGGACTTTCACATTCCTCATCAGATCCTACTTTTTCAGTCTCATCCTCAACAACTACTTCATCTAATGGATCTACTTCAGTGGCTCCTTTAGGTAAGTCCTTCCTATCCTTGGTTTCTAATAGGTCTGACTTAGGAGGGATGTAGTTGTTATTGTAGGGTGGGGGTGTGGCATTGTACCCTATTCCTGGTTTCAACTTACTATGGATTTGAGAGTTGATTATGTTGTCCATGACTTTAGAGGCACAAGTAAACTTTTCTACATCTAGTTTAACTTTCTCAAGCTCTCCTTTTAGTTTCTCACACTCTTCCCTAGACTCTTTCAGTTGGAACTCCAGACCACCCTTTTCCCACTTCCAGTAGTTTGTATCATATGAGTGTTGAAGTTCATTGGCTTGAAAAGCCTTAATTTGTTCTTCAAACCTCTCAACAATCAATACATAATCTCTTATGTCCTTTTCTAATCTCTTAAGGTCATCACACATTCCCTGATTGTGATCTCTATACCTTTTAACAGTGTCTATACAAGCTTGAGAACAGAGATTAGATTTTACCTCAGTAGGAATATCTGAGACTTCTGCCATGAGTGCATGATTCTGGATTGCCTCTTCTGCTTGATCACTCCAATCAAAAGTACTGTTTGATTCAATAGAATTGTCCATAATAATTGTCGAATTCTAAGAAACACAAGCTCTGATACCACTTGTCAGGATCGAATCTTAACAAGATTAACAATACTTAGAATTCAGAATTAAAGAATCTGCAGAATAGAACTTTAATTCTCACAATCAATGAACAGAATATCAGAAAATACACAGTTGTTTGTATTCACTGTTTCGACTCACAAGATTAACAACCAAACCTCAATCTTGATGAACAGGCTCAATCAAGACGACTTCTACTTCTCTAGAAATAGGGTTCTTAAACCTTGAGGTTAATTCTCTCTAAAACACAATCGAATTCTAATTGTATTTGTATATCGTATTATTTTCTCTTCATCGTCTTAATAGCTATCTATCAACAAATATATATACTGAATAATTACAAGATAACTATCAAAATAAGATTGATCTTCAGAATATTCTTTTAAGTATATCTTCAATCGTTCCATCTTTATCTCCTTCAATCTCGCATTCCATGTTCTGATCCCAAGCAGTATTAACTTCATTCTTCTCAAGCAGTACTAATAATCTTTCAACAGTAGTAATGTTCGATATGCCCAAGAAGTACTAACAGTTTTCGTAAGACACTAGCAGTACTAACTTTTGATCAGCAGCATTAATGATATTCCAGCAGTAGTAATATACCAGCAGTATTAACTTTGTTCAGCAGTATTAACCATGTACCAGCAGTAGTAACTTGTCTAGCAGTACTAATCATGTTCTTGCAGCATTAATGATATTCCAGCAGTAGTAATATACCAGCAGTATTAACTTTGTTCAGCAGTATTAACCATGTACCAGCAGTAGTAACTTGTCTAGCAGTACTAATCATGTTCTTGCAGCATTAATGACTCAGCAGTACTAACCTTGAACTAGCAGTAGTATCTTTGTTCTGGCAGCACTAACATTGATCTGGCAGTAGTAATGTTGTTCTGGCAGTACTAACCATACTTAGCATATCTTCAGTTCCCAACATTCTCTGTGTGACTGTGTGTTAGATTGTTTGAGTAGATTTTATCTGTTCTGTTCCGCAACAATCAATAGTTTCTGTGTGTAATTCTTATTTGAAGTTTTTCAATAAAAGAATTAAATTAAGTGAAAATTTTTGTGTATTGTATTCAACCCCCCTTCTACAATACTTGTTTACCATTGCTAATCCATAGCTGGGACCAACAAGTGGTATCAGAGCAGGTCAGTTTAATCTAATAAACTTGATCTGATCTGCAATGGCTTCATCTTCTTTGAACAATGTTTCTTCTCAAAACTCTATTGCTAATGCTGGATCATACGACAATGGCTCCATAGCCAAACCACCAAAGTTTAACCCCAATAACTTCTCTCTGTGGAAAAGTCGTATGATGCTCTTCCTTGAGGGAGTTGACAGCAGATATCCTACCATACTCAATGAAGGACCTCTTGTCCCAAGAGTTTGGGATCGCTATAATGCTAAAAACAAAGATAAGGAAGGTGATGATTCTTCTTCTGATGAGGAAGAACGAACACCTGCTACTGGGAGATACATTGTAAAGGATTCCAGTAAGTACACTGATGAAGACAAGCGTCTTGTAGCTCTTGACACTAAAGTCAGAGCCATCATTGCCCTTTCTTTGCCTGATGAGGTTTATCATTCTCTTGTGAACTTTTCTACTGCTAAAGAAATGTGGTCTACTCTGTGTGTTCTTTATGAAGGAACTTCTGAAGTGAAAAAGAGCAGAAAAGTGCTCTTGTTAGAAAATATGAACTCTTCTCTTATGAGAAAGGAGAATCTATTTCAGTCTACTATAATCGCTTTAACAGTCTTCTCAATGATCTTAAACTGTTGGGTCGCATGTATGATAATGAGGAAGTCCTGTGCAAGTTTATGGATTGTCTTCATGATTTTTGGGAAAACATATGCACTTGTATAAAGACAACCAAGGATCTTGATCACATGCCTCTCACTGCTCTTTATGGAACTCTCTTCAACTATGAGCAGACTAAGCTGCAAAGGAAGTCTATCATCACAGATATAAAGGGCTCTTCTATAGCTCTCATAAGTGACTCTTCCAAAAGAACTATGTGTACTCCAAGAATCACCTATCCATCTGACTCTGAACATGATAGTCAAGGAGATCCCAATGAGCATTCAGAAGCATATCTTAGTGATGCTGATGATGAATGTGAGGAAACTTCAGTTGACAAATTATCAGATGGAATGGCCAGGATGGATGGGTATTCTAAATCCAAAACTCACTTTTCTTTTGAAAAATCTAAGTTTAGTCGAAAACCCTCCTCTTCTCTCTCCAAACACTCCTCCTCAGACAAATCTAATGAGGAATGCTTTAACTGTGGTAAAAGGGGCCATTTTTTTCTGAGTGTAGAAGTAAACGTTTTGAAAAACCCAGAACTTTTTCCTCAGGCCGATTTTCTTCAAAACCGGGAAGATCCAAATATGATTCTGACCGGGCTGAAAGATACAAAGAAAAATACAAGAGAGAAAAAGAAAGAAACGCAAGACTAGTCAGAAAAGGAAAGGGTCTGCCTACTAAAACTCGTGATCTGGCAGATGAACCCACATCTGAAAGCGAGGAAGACACTTCAAATTCTTGCTTCATGGCCCAGATAAATGATATGGATGATTCAGAAGGGCACTCCCTCTCAACTGCTCTTGTATCAGCTAGGTGCTTCTTCTCCTCTTCACAGAATTGACAGGTACTCTACCAAAGATGTCTTTGCTTCTAGTCCTCACCCTTCTTTTTCTATTCAAACAAAAACACCCTTTCCATTATACCTGCTAGTTCAATCTCTCTCACCTTTTTACCTTACCTCTCACCCTTATTCTCCTAAGTCTATATTTCCTAAGTCTATCTTTTCTTCACATACTTTCCATCTCCACAAGTACATACTGAACATCAAATCTCTTCTGATGATGATTCCTCTTCAAGTCTACCACCTTCTAAAGATCCTATCATTGACAGACTGCCATCATTCCCTCCTACATCTTTCAGATTTTCCTCTGCCTCTCAACCTCAACCTTCCCTTCCTTCAACACAACCTCTTGGATTTGAAGATCCGTCTCATCCTGACTATGTGTACAGATTGGATAAGGCTCTCTTTGGCCTTAAACCAGCTCCTCGTGCCTGGTATGACTTTTTAGCAGACTTTTTCAAGTATACTCGGGGTAAGATGGACAACACTTTTTCCTTCATCAAGCAAACCTCAGGTAATCTTAATCTTGTTCGAATCTGTGTGGATAACATCATTTTTGGTGTTAAATTTAGATGTGTAAAAAAAACAAAAAAAAACAAAAAAAAAACAAAAAAAAAAAACAAAAAAAAAACAAAAAAAAAAAAACAAAAAAAAACAAAAAAAAATCAAAAAAAAAGATTTATTGTATTTATTAGTGTATCAGTTAAAAACTTCAAGTACTGATATTTTATCAGTTACATGAAAAGTCCACCTCTTATTCTTTCTAATTCTTCCCTTCTACTCTCATTTTCCTACATTCTCCTTACCATCTCTTTTCTCCTATATATTTTCCTAAGACCCACCCTTACCCAAAACTCATCTCTCATAGAAACATCTCTCAACCTATCCCTTTGCTATTATCCACCGAAACCATTTCCTCACTTCTCTCCAATCCTAAGACCCATCCTTACCCTATACACACACAACAAAAGATCTAACCCAAACCAACTTCTCCTATCCCCTCTATAAAATTTTCGGTCATCTCTCCAACACTTATCTCTCACAAAAAGATCTCTCAACCTATCTTTCCTACCCTCACCTTACCATCTATTTTCTCCTATAAATCTACTTAGACTCATATCCTACATCTTACCTCACAAACTATCCTAACCCACCAACTAAGATAAACCTCACACTCTCCTTCCCTCTCCATCTCACCACCGACGCCACCTCACCGCCGGCAGTCCCTCCCTCCTCCCTCACCGCTGCTGCTGCCACCCTCGCGCCTTCTCCTTCCACCGATCCCACCAACGACACCCCACCCCCCACCGACAACCCTACCCCCGAAGCCCCCCACCCACTAAGATAAACCTCACACTCTCCTCCCTCACCGCTGCTGACGCCCCCCCCACACCGACCCTAACCCCACCCACCGCTCCCTCTCCCCTCTACTTTCGGCCGAATACCATAACCCCCACCCCACCGACCCCCACCTCCACCGATACCCTCTCCCCACCCCCCCCCTCTCCCGCCGACGGTATCCCTCCACCCCCCACCCCACCGACGCTGCCACCCCACCGATACCCCTACCCCTTACCCACCGATACCCCCTACCCCCCTCTACCCATTACCCACCGACCCCCCCACCCACCGAAAAAAAAAACTTTTCCCATCCCTCTTATTTTTTTAAGACTCACTCCCTTCTCTCTCTCCTACTTTTTCTATTCCCCATATATCTCATCCTAAACCCTAACCTATCATCTCCCATCACACTCCACCTCTTACATCTTTTTACCCACCAAATATTTCCCTCACTCTTCTCCTTTTTACCATCTCTTACCCAAATATAAATACCCCATCTTTTCCTCATTTCTTCTTCCCATTTTTCTCTCATCCTGACTTTATATATAGCTCAAAAAAAAACATCAGCTGTCGATTTTCCTACATCATGGCCGATTTTTCCTCTTAGTGTTTTTCCTTCGTCGCCCGTTGAGGGGGAGAATTCATCTGAGGGGGAGCAACATCAACCCTCATTATTCATATCCAGCGTCCAACTCAAAAAAAATGAGGAAATCAGCGGACCGGTTAAAGGGGAGCACATCAGTTCGGGCGGATCTAACTAAGGGGGAGGAACACAAAGACCGGCTGATCTACTGAGGGGGAGCAAAACAAAGACAAATGATGATGATGTTGAACAGGAAGAGCTGAAGATGCCAACAAAAGAAAGAAGATGTAAAAGATGGCCATAAGCATCCTGAGGCTGATTCACTCAAACTCAACCCTCCCTCAAAGAATCCTCAGGGCTTCTGATCAAAATGAAGAATCCTCAAGCAGACACAAGTTTCAACTTGTCCCTCCAAAGATGCAAGTAATTTTTGTTCTGTTCATATTGTCTATACTTAATTCCTTTTTCTTTCATTTGTTTGTACAGTATACTTTACCATTTCTTTTTACTTGTAAATGTCGGATACAAAAAAAAATCCAAAAAGAACAAAAAGAATGGACTATGTGAAAAGAACCCAAAAGAGTAAACAAGGGTCAAAAATGAATTATTCAGTGTTTACTTCTCAGATTCTAAGTATGGATGTCATCCTCAAATAGGGGGAGATTGTTGGGTCACTTAAGATTTGAAGATGACCCCAGTCTCTCAATTTTACACAGTTCATACTTAGAATAATTTCTAGGTTCTTTACAAGCAGTTTAATTGTATAAAAATGTTCGGTGAAGTCGAAGATCAACCGAAGAAACAAAGTAGAAGTATATCTTCAAGGCGGATTGAAGATAGATTTCTCAACAAAAGATTAAGCTGCTACTTGGGACGTCCTAAGGTTTTAGGCCAGTACAAGGTCCTAAGGTTTTAGGCCAGTACAAGGTCCTAAGGTTTCAGGCCAGTACACTTGAAGAGCAAGGAAAATCTTGAAGACTTGATCGGTAGGATCTCTTGAAGATGTTGAAGACATGATATGCAGGATCTCCTGAAGATGTTAAAGACTTGATCTCCAGGATCTCCTAGACTTGATCTCCAGGATCTCCTAGACTTGATCTCCAGGATCTCCAAGACTTGATCTCCAGGATCTCCTAGACTTGATCTGAAGATTCTCTTGAAGATGTTGAAGATATGATCGGCAGGATATGTTGAAGTCATGATCGGCAGGATATCCTTGAAGACATCCTAGGCCAACAGTTTACAGCAGGTATATTCTGCTCTATCTGCAAAATATTTGAGATATCTTGCAATGACAGAGACATAATCCAAGGATCAGAAAAAGAGGTCTTTGGATTTGTTATCTCTTTCAAGAAAGTTCAGATTCAACAAGAGGTCAACGCTTCAAGACAAAACATACAAAGACAAAAGTACGTCCTAGTATTTTTCAGAAGAGCTGCTTCCATCCTGCCATCCAAGTGCTGCTTGACAAGTGTCCATGCATTCAATGCATGAGGTACTATAAAAGGAGATCATCTTCAACCTTGCAACTAACCAGTTTTACAGACTCTCAAGCTTTCAAGTGCTGGCCTTTCTCTCTCAAGAAGTTCATTTGTTTTCTTAGTGTGTTACAATTGTTCTTCATTCTCTGTGTGACTGTGTGTTAGATTGTTTGAGTAGATTTTATCTGTTCTGTTCCGCAACAATCAATAGTTTCTGTGTGTAATTCTTATTTGATGTTTTTCAATAAAAGAATTAAATTAAGTGAAATTTTTTGTGTATTGTATTCAACCCCCCTTCTACAATACTTGTTTACCATTGCTAATCCATAGCTGGGACCAACAACTATATTCATTGCTTTTCCAAATTTCGACCGATCTTTGAAAGGCCGCCGTTTGAATTTGCATTGGCACAGTTGAGCCCTCTCCCGCAATGGGTTCCGTTGGTGCTTCCTCCGTGAGCACGTTCGAAACATGAAGCGTTATGAGATAGAAAAGCATTTTCTGTTGCCACCGTCGAAAATCTGAACCCTTGAATTTTTCGGGTTTCTCAGTGTGGGATTTCATTATCGTTGATTGGTCCATTTTGTTTCTAGTATCTAGAAACAAAATTTCGTCTTAGATTGTTACAATCAATCTTCCGATAATAAAAAAGTAATACAAACAAACAAGAAAATACATATAAAGAACAAGTATAAGAATCGCGTACCTTTTCGATGTTCTTAACGGATTGAATGCGTAATAAATTGGATAGAGGCCTGATGAATCAGTGTCCTAAGACGAAATTTCGTCCCCAATCGTGCTTGGTTCCGGACGTCGCCTAGAGGATACAACTATTCGATTGAATTGATACACGTCATATCAATCCCATCGAATCGATAGAATGTTTCTAAGAAAAGCAAAGTTTTGGAGAGGAATATTGAGAGAGATTACTGAGATTTTCGTGTGTTAAAAATGGAGGGAAACTTCCCCCATTTATAGCTTTCTCATTGATAACCGAAACAAACTGCCAAAACTGACTCAGGGGGTCGCGCGGATGGCGGCGCGACCTGACTCGCGCAAAGAGTCGCGCGAAGCACTGTTTAATCCGTAAAACAGAGACTGGCACGCATGGTGGCGCGACCTGGGTCGCGCGGTGACCCGCTCGATTACCAAAAAATTGATTTAATGATCACTAGAGCCCAAGAGCCCCAAGGCCCAAGGCTCAATCTTTTGACCATTAAATATATGTTATGCTCTCACTCAAGCCCAAGAAAATTCCTTTACTTGGACCTTTCTCCATTTTGATAACTCTTATGGGTATGGCCATATAAACCCATAAAAGTTTCAAGTACTTTCCTATGTGGGACAACATTGTAAGATAAATACCCAACATATGGTTCCCGATACGAGTAGTTAGTTTGCGAGGACCTTTCATAGATCAAGTGTTTTTGTCATTTGTACATATAAATGTTAACGTTATGCTTTAACTAGGAAAAAAATATATCATTCGACATCCTAGCCCCTGTTGTTGGAAGGTTAGACAAGATGATAAGTACACCACATAAGAGGTCACTTGGAATGATTGCATCACTATCTTTCTATGAGCACTTTCATTTATTTTGTTGCAACTATACTTCTCTACCCTGTGATTGCTTTAATTTGTCTTTTGTGTGCTAATTGAGTAAGAATTCCCATATGCAGCTCAAAGGAGGCTTCAGAAAAATCCTTCATTTTTCTATTAACTGAAACTGATGGTGATGGAGATACTATAATAGGTAACATCTCTAAGGGTGCGTTTGGTACATTGTACAAGACAGAACAGGGATCACTGTCCCATGTTTGGCAGGACTTTTATGTGGAACAGACAGGAACATAGTGAAACAAAGTGGAACAGGCCTGTTCCACCCCTACCCCATGGAACAAGGTGGAACAAGCTTATGTTTTACCAATATAACCTCAAAATAAAATCTAATTCTATTCTAAAACATTAAATACACGTTCTATTTTATATGTTACTCATTCTTTAAATTTTATTTATTATATTTTATCTAATGTTATATGTTCTGTTCTGTCCAGTTCTATCTACCAAACGTTGAACAACTATTATGTCCTGTTCTGTCTCATCCTGTCCTGTTCTATACTGTCTGCGTACCAAACGCACCCTAAAGGATGTTCTGGTTTCTGAAGAACAATAAAGACTTTTAATTTTCATTTGGGTCAGATTATTAGTAAAGGGTGTAGTTACGATTTTACTAGGATGGTTTGTTACAGGTGTAATAACGATTTTATGGGCAACATTTATATCCTATACTGTAACAACACAAAATCCATAACAAGCATATGAAATATAATCATCCCAAAAAGGGTCCCAATACAATTCAAAATCAACCAAAGTTTACAAAACTTGCAACGGAAATACACTCCCACAGTTGAGAGTTCTAAAATCTATCATACTATTGATAATAAAAATCTATAATGCTCTAAACTTGATTGTCTCTGTCTCTAAGCCTTCAAACCTTCTCCTTCCTTTGGAAGAAGTACCGCTAATCCTCTTGCCTGAAAATGGTTTTAGGTTTTGAAAAGCGAGGGTTAAACCATGAGTTCTAGTGATTCCCTCTCAAAACAGTTTATACAATTCATTGCATGAAAATAGTGATTAATCCGCCATAAGGCCCAACAAATAATCCAAACGTCATACATGGGTATTTGCACAGTGTTCATAGACCAATCTCAACCATCGATAACAACCGCGACTGGGCCCAAGCATACTTCCCTTTTGCCTCCGGGGCCCAAGCAGACTCCCCATCCCCGCGTGTGCAGGAAACAGATTCCATGCCCACGTGGTTTATAATTTAACTCCCAAGGGATTGTTAAAATTCCAAGGTACACTAATCCCACTATGCAACCCGACTCCACATAAGCATATCAAGCAAGGCAAAGAATCATGTAGCGATGCATGTATAGTTAGAAAAACAGTTCACAACATGCGAGGGTAACGTTTCTAAGATATTTATTTCATGCAAGAGATAATGGTGTATTTATAAATCAAATCATGCTCGCATATCGTACCATAATCAACAGTTAAAAATGTTTGACATCTCATTTCACGTAAGAATGTTTAAGGGCACTCACCTGAATGTAATGAATTCGCCTAACACCGAACCTCACTTCCGAAGAGGCCGAAAACCTATGAGTGACCAAACAGATTACTGTTACTTCTCAGATCCGGGCAAGACAAGAATATCCGGACGATCCACTACCAGATTCCTCCCAAGATCCGGATAACTTTTACCAGATTCTGCATGGTATGCGGACCGACCCTCACCCGAATTTTCCTTGAAATCCGGTCACCAATCCGGGTTTCCTCTATAATCCGGACAAACACTACCGGATTTCTTTTAATATCCAGATTCTAGTGCCATCCGGATTCCTTCTATAATCTGGACAACCCTTCTGGATTTCCTTTAAAATTTGGACGACACATACCGGGTTTCGCCAAAATCCGGTCATCTCACATCGGGACAGGGCGATTCCCGGATAGTCGAACAGATAAGTCGACCCCCCCCCTCGGGGTCGATTATAGGTAAGATTTTCCCCCAACTCAATCTCAATACATATATGATTATTACATTAACTCATCTTAACCATTTTGTACCCAATTTTAACACCATAACATCCATTTTGATGCCAAATCCAATACTCCCCAAATACAAAAACACAGGCTATTTAAAAGCCCCAAACTCAACCCAAACAACTATTCAACACTAGAATCATTGAGGAATATAGAGGATAACTGATAATGTCGGTTTTCGACATTATTTTGGATCTCAAATTGGGTGGTTCACGCGTGTCTTCAAGTAAAATGGTAGTTTTTAACGGGTTTTTGACAAGAAAGTGCAGGTTCAAGTTTAAATGCTAAAAAGAAGCAGATTCGAGTTCTGGAGATTAAAATGAGAAAAAGTGGTGAAGTTGGCCAAACAGTACCTGGCGCCAGTCTCCGCGCCAGTCAACTAGCGCCGGTATCCGCTCCAAGAACGAAAACAGAAGTTGGCGCCAGTCAATCCGCGCCGATGCTGGCCCCGACGTCTAGTTCTTTAAAACATTTTCTGCAGCTAGGGTTTTCTTACTTCTCACTTCAGACGAAAACGGCTGGCCAAGGGGCGATTTTTGGGAGCAAAGTAGAGAATTTTGAAGGGAAGAACACGGGGGAAACGAATCGTAGCAAGAAATCAAAGACGAACGAGTACGTGAGATTGGAAGGGATTCTTCTCAGTGAGTTATTTATCATCTTCTTTAGACTTTCTTGAATAATGATGGTTTTTCCATCTTTTGTAACCTTTCGATTTTTTTCTCACACCCCCAACATGAGCTAAATCACATGTTGGGGGGTTGGATGATGTTTGGGTCATAGACCATGGATTTTGATTGATTCTTAATTTTGGTTTTTAATAGATTGACGAAGCTTTTGAATTTATGCTTACTGCGTTTGATAAATTGATCACTTGTTAAACGATTTTGCAAATCTTGAGTTCGTTTGAGAAAAGTCTCAGATTTAGGTCGGATTCAATTGCCACTGGTAGGAATTGGATAGAGATATACCAATTCCTTCGGTGTTGCTTCTTAAAACCCTTTCTTAACTTGATTCAATTGTAAGATTAAAAGATAAGCAATTCTTTTGAGTTAATTTCATTGTAGCTTGAAAGAGTGCAATGATGTTGGGTTTTTGCAATTCTTCTATTATTAGAACCATTCATAAGTCATTTAAAGTTCTTATAGACTGATCCATTCAGATTCCAACCCTCCATCTTCTCTTTTTAAATTCCAAGTAACCAACTTGTCTTACGTTTCGTATGCTTTAATATACTAGTTTTTCAGAAATTCAAACCAAACCAATTTTTGACCGTTCAGTTAATAACTAATACACTTATTGTGGTACTTAGTACCTAGTTCCTTTGGTTCGATACTCATACTTCCGTACGTATTACTTGAGACAATACCGTACACTTGCGGTCAGTCAAGGGGGGTGCAAACCCGCCTGTCAATAACCTTGATGATGATAAGTTCTCCAAGCAATCCTCTCATACGACTTCTGGCAAAAACCTCCAATCTTCTCTTTGTTCACGATGAGCAGCCACAATGATAGAGAAATTATGGATTTCTTCCCTTATATACTTTTCAGAAATTGCAACAAGGTCCACCAATTCTCCTCTTTTTACTTTTGACCCCAACTTCTAAAAATACAACATTGCAGGTTAACGATTGTTACATATATGGAAGTCTTGTTCTTTCATGCTAACTGTCACTCATATCGGTCATGCAATCAATTAGCTTAGTGCCAACTTCTCTCTAAACTGTTAGTGGTTATACCATTTCAATCTTATAAAACTCATTTAAGGTAATTATACTTTTACTTAAGTATGTATGAACTCGTTGTTACTTTTTTTCTACAAGTGAAAACATTGCACCTAAGTTAGTGCATTGTGTAAAATTTCACTCACTTGAATGATGTCAATTTGGTATTGTCTAGATGAAACTCAAGTTCATTTGTTCACTTTAGTACCTACATATAGTTATTAGATCATTTATACATCATTTAGTGAGGTTTTAAATTGTGGTTTCTTACCACTCATCGACATTGAAATTATGATTACTACATGGCAGCTTAATGTTTTTTGTTCTATTCGTATATTTGTCTAGTGGTGAGTTCCATTGAAAAAGACCAGATATCACAATATAATGGTATTTTATTCTCGCCAATAGATTTAGCAAAAGGCTCTCGTATATACTACTTGGACGAGCAAGAAAGAGTAGTAAATTCTTGATGATGGTTATTATTGTAAGCGAATTCCACTAATGGGAGATGAGAGTCCCAATTGCCACTAAAATCAATGGCACACGATCTCAACATGTCTTCTAGAGTCTTAATAGTCCTCTCGTTTTGACCTTTCGTGTTGGGATGGTAAAGTTGTGCTCAATTTGACTCTTGTGCCCGATTCTTTATGTAGGTCATCCCAAAAATTTAAAGTGAAGCAGCTATCTCGATCAAACACAATGGACAACGGAGCCCAGTGCCTCGAGACTACTTTATCAATATACACCTTTTCCAACTTATCTATTGGCAAAGTTTTCCGCATAGCTAAGAAATGCGTGTTCTTGGTCAAACGGTCCATCATCATCCATATCGTGTCGTGACCCCTCAACGTTCTCGGTAGCTTAGTCACAAAGTCCAAAGTGATTTGTTCCCATTTCCATTCTGGAATTTCCAAAGATTGGAGACTTCCTTATGGTCTTTGATTGTAACACCCTCGTCCCGCGTGGTTAAGGACGGAAAATCTCACAATAAGATTCAAACAAATTCCAAGTTAACCCATTAGATAAACAGAGCAATTACTATAATTTACCAAAGTTTAATAACAAAACCACAAATGGAGATAACGTGTTCCAAATATAGTTTCAAAAGTATACATCTATAATACATAAGTCATCAAAAGCTTAACAAAAGAAATGATGGTTTATCTTCAGTCCTGTTATCTCCATGCTCTCAACCCAAAAGCCCTGCTAATTCATGTACCTGCCGAGGACAAAGAAAATCTCGGCTGAGCTTAATGCTCAGTGAACGGATAATAATAACTTAAACAATAAGCATGAGACAACAAGTTCAAGGGAAAACAAATAACATTAAGCGATAAATCCAATTTTTAGGAAAAGTTTCTGAAGAAAAGTCAAACCAACAAATTCCCGAAGACATGTCAAAGGTCCGAAGACCAAACCGCATCACGATGACACGTTGTTCCCCAAAGGATGGCAGTCAATTTGGGCATGAGTGAGGAAAGGGGTGCTGACACAACACAACAATCCTCTCCGTGGATTTAACCACGGTCATAATCTATTCTCCGATAACGGTTCCTAGGATCGATCCATACGCCCTACTAGTACCTCGTCAAGTCCACTTTTAAGGACTATATATATAATGAGGACGCCATGATTGTTATAGCCACCATGGAAGCATCTCAACATCGGTGTCCCCAATGTTGAGTCTATAGAAAAGAGTCGCAATAGACACATTCTAACAAGTCAAAGATTCATGTTCCAAATTAGAATGAAAGTGATATTTCAAAAGGAAACAATTCTCAAATACATATAATAGGCATGAAATCAAAATTTGGAACCAACGTGTTTAGAATTCGTCAACATTTATTCGGATTAGGAAGCCTTATGCAATTGGCTATCTCCATGTCAAGTAAAGTAGGATATCCGTACCTAAATTATAGATGATGGAATAGTACAATCTGATGCCGAGATGTTGATACATGTCACACCAAAACACTTTTACCTAAAACAATAACCGATTACTTTTATATAGTAATCAACACATTTGTTCGGATAAACGAGACTTAAACCAAAATTTCTACTTCTTATTACCCCTAGAATAGTCCTAGATATATTCACGGCTGATTGATATAAGTTTTATCCTATTACACAACCCGGAAGCGCATAACGTTCAAGCACAACTGCAGTTCAAGTTACTGCACAAAACAGCCTCTGTCCTTCAAAAGTTTGGACGTTTTACTCATACTTAGAGGACAAATTAAGCTTTGACATCTAAATGAAAAACTTACTACTACCGCTTAGGAATCCAATCACACAGGATTCACCTTATTTGGATCAATGACCAATTTTATATGAATTTTACAAAAACAGTATGCAAATCCCGAGTTTCATATGACCAGGTCTGGAAAATCAAGGTTTGAGCCATTTTGACTCAAAATCTGATCTTAGTGTAAACTACAAAAATGTTCTCCACTCTTCAAGCTTTCCAACGATATATTACACATCTCATTTGGACAAACGGTTGATTTTCTATGAATTTTATAAAAAAGGGACAAAAACTTAGATTTACAAATGTCCCTTAAACATTTTATCAAACACTTGTTGTGCAACAAAACATTGAAGCTCAAATCACTTCATACATAAATCCTTAACCACATATCTACAAACCATTAATGAACCTAAGTTAACTAAAACATCAAAGTAAGACAATTAATACCAGAAGCTTAACATACCTTGATTCCACTAATGATTTCAACTTCAAACAAACTTGAATATCTTCAATCTCTTCCCAATTTCAAACCTAAAACATATTTCAAACCCAATGATTCAATAATGACCTAAATTTGAAGTTTCAACTTAAAAGAACTAGAAATTTTATACATACCTTTGAAGAATTGAGCTTAATTCTTCAAAACTTCAATGATGATTCTTCACCTGATTTAGCTCCAACAATGAAAGTTCTTAAGAGATAGAGAGAAACCGAATGAGAGAGTAAATACGTATGAAGTTCAGAGAGTTCTCCTAATTTTGGGAGTATTTATATTTTCCCATAATTTCATTTTGGCCCCTAAAGTCTAGTTTCTCATTCTTATGCCCTAAAAGAGATATAACTTAACTTTTTAAGTTAAGTTACTTTCTTTTTGTACAAGTATGGTCCCTTGTATGGTTTTGCATCACAAATTTAGTCCGTACAAATCGGTTAAGCATAAGGTACACACATGTTATGCATATTTCTACCCAAAATATATACTTAACATAATTTGTTCGGGTTAGTGGAAATCCGGGTATTATATTGATGTTCCGCTTTGACTTAGAGGAATGTCACACACCTTTCTAGATACTTGGCAACATCGAGTTTCATAACGGGACACCAATAGTTTAACTTTATGTCTCTATACATTTTGTGCTTCCGGGGTGGATAAAATATTTTGACTTGTGAGCATCCTCCAATAGTAAACTCGACATCCTCCAATTTTGGATACCCAAAATCGACATCGAAAAAGTTTCAAACCTCGATCGTCCTCTGTCAATTGTAAGTGTTGCTTTACCACATCAATTCGAGAGATTGAACCTCAAATACTTCTACTTTACTCCTTTTGATTAACGTGTCTGCTACCACGTTACCCTTACCCCGATCGTAGAGCAATTAACAATCATAATCTTTGAGTAACTCCAACCATCTTCTTTGCATATTTAGTTCCTTTTGGTCAAAGACGTGTTTTAAGTTCTTATGATAGGTGTATAGTATGCAATTTGTTTCATAAAGGTAGTAACGCTACAAATTTAAGACAAAACCACCGCCACCAATTCCAAGTCATGGGTTGGATAGTTCCTCTTATGATCCTTAAGTTGTCCGGAAGCATAAGAAATCACCTTTCCTTGTTCCATATGAACACAACGCAAACTCAATTTAGAGGCACCACTATACACTACGAAATCATTGGTCATTTCGAGTAAAGATAAGATCGACACCTCATACAACTTCCTTTGCAAAGTCTTGAATGCTACATCTTGAGTGTCGGTCCATAAAATTTTGCAGTTTTCTTTGTTAGTACGGTCAATGACGAAACTATCTTGGAAAAGTCTTGGATGAATATTTGGCAGTGACTGACTAATCCCAAGAAACTCGAGATCTCTGTTGGGATCTTAGGCGGTTCCCAATTCCATCTCGGGTCAACACGTGTCCTAAAAATTGGACCTCGTGCAATCAAAAGTCATACTTGGAGAATTTAGCATAAAGTTTCTCTTCTCTCAACACTTCCAACACTTCACATGGATGTCGTTCATGGTCCTCTTCATTCTTGGAATAAAAGAGGATATCATCAATGGACACAATGATGAATTTCTCAAACAAGCGGCGACAAACCCGATTCATCAAGTCCATAAACACGGTTGACGCATTGGTTAGACCAAACAACATCCCGAGAAATTCGTAATGGCCACACCACATCCTAAATGTCGTCTTTGAGACATCATCTTCTCTCACACGTACTTGCCTACTTGGTGATAAGCCAAACGTAGGTCTATCTCTGAGAAACATCCTCCCCCTTGAAGTTGATCAAATAAATCATCGATTCAGGAAAGTGTGTATTTAATCTTCACAAATTCTCGATAATGGATGCACATTCACATTGTGCCATATTTTTTCTTGACAAATAAGACCATAGCTCCCCATGACGAAGAACTCGGCATAATAAAACCCTTCTCAAGCAATTCCTGCAATTGTTTCATCGTCTCTTGCATTTCGATCAGTGCAAGATGATAAGGTGCAGGAGTTATTGGTACTACTCTTGGAACTAAGTCGATGTGAAACTCCACTTGACGGGAAGGTGGCAAGTGATAGATGGGTTTACACCCCCTAATCTAACCGCAAGTGTATGGGTCAAATAAAGTAATATGTGCTTGGAAATACGAGTATCGAACTAAGGGAACTAGAAACTGAGTATCACAATGACTATAATTACTATTAACTGAACGATCGAAATTTTTGGTTGTGGTTTAGAAATTATTAAAGACTAATTAAAAATAAACGCGATTGACGAAAAACTTTGAAAAGACTTTGACCGAGAAAAGGCTGGGGGTTGGAAATCCTATGGCTATTCTATCGACGAATGTTGATCCAAACCCTCAGTGATTCGATAATGACCCTCTCTTAATACTTAGTGATAATTGTAAGTAAACAATATGTATCAGAGTTTCACTATCGCTGATAAGTACTAAGACCTTACAGTACCGCTGATAGGAACTCTCGCTCTTTAGATTAAACATTCAGCGAACATTGTTCACCATAATGCTCTGAGTCTGTTCAGTCCTTATGGTGACCGCTGATAAGTTAGTTGTTTACTTATGATCCCTGAAGACAAGTTTGACGTCAACATAGGTTCTACGCTGAAGTCGAAGATCAATCTCAAGAACCAGCGACAAGTCTCCTAATGAACTGATGCGGATCAGCGAAGACTCAGATTTGTCCACTTAACGTGAAGTATCAAGTACAAGACTTCAGCTATCGCTGAACTTTATCATTCGCTGATAAACAATGGTAAAGCGCTGAACCAACGAAAGCTGATCATGAAGTCCTCTGTACAAAGTACTTTTGTCTTAACCACCCTTGCACGACTCCGTACGATGTGTCAGAAAAGAACCTCCTTATTGTCTGAAATCGTACAACCACTCTGATACTACACTGTTCAAACATGCGGCTACTAAGGTTGTCTACAAAGGTCAATGACATGCAACCAACCAGCTGCTGCCACGTGTAAAGTGTAAACTGCAATGCATTAAATGCATGCAGTATATAAGAAGGACTCCAGCTTCATTTTTGAAGTACTTGCTAACTCTGGACAAGTCATCTTTCTTATCTTGAGATAGGTTATTATTAGTAATTTCCTTCTCTTTCTTAGTGCAAGAAACTTAGTGTTCCAACTTGTTTAGATTTAGGTTTATCCTTAATCTTGTTCCGCAACAAGCTGTAAATTGTTAATGATTTATCAATAAACAATTTAGAAAAGTAAAATCTGTGTGTTTGTATTCAACCCCCCCTTCTACAAACTTGTATAGCCCTTCGGGACCAACAAGTGGTATCAGAGCAGATTTGTTTAATCTCATAAACAAGATCTGATCTATACTAATATTTCTCTTCCTTGCTATTTCTGAAAATGGCTACCAACACAAACACAAACTATATTGACAACGGTTCTCTTGCAAAACCCCCTAGATTCTCCAGAGATAATTTTAATCTATGGAAAAATAGGATGATTCTCTTCTTAGAAGGTGTAGACCCTACTATGCCTTATTATCTTGAAAATGGTTCATATATTCCTGTAAGAATTGATGTTGCAGTTCCAGCCGCTGAGAATAGACCTGCTATTCCAGAAAGGCTGATTCCTAAGGAAGTTCATATGTGGACTGATGAAGATAAGAAGAAAGTGGCTATCGACACCAAAGCCAGATCCATACTCTCCATGGTTCTTCCTGACGAAGTCTACCATTGCGTCATGAACCTGAAAACCTCAAAAGCTATGTTGGACACAATCTGTGTTCAGTATGAAGGTACTTCTGAAGTCCAGGACTCTCGAAAGATCAACCTGGTAAGACAGTATGAAAGCTTCATTTGTGGTAAGAATGAAACTCTCTCTGAAGTACACCAACGTTTTAACTGTTTAATAATAGATCTGAAAACTGTTGGTAAGGAATATTCTAACTTTGAAGTGCTGAAAAAGTTTTTAGAATGTTTACCTGAAAGCTGGGACAGTTATTCTATGTGTCTCAAGCTGTCAAAGGATCTAAAATCAATGACCCTTTCTACCTTATATGGCACGATGCTGAATCATGAGCAATCGAGTCATCTTAAGAAGAATCTTGTAAAAGATTCCAAAAGCACCCCTGTTGCTTTAATCTCAGAGGAACCTTCCACTCAGCGACCCTCAGTCACTATCACTGAGTTGGAGAGTAACTCTGAAAGGTCATCAGATTCTGACTCTTCAGATGATGATGAATCTTTGGCTCTCCTCACTAAAAAGTTCAGGAGATTCGCCAAAAAGAAAATGTTCAGAAAGAATAAACCTCTTTCCTTTACTGACAAGCCAAGATCATCAGTTCCTGTTGATAAGGCTACTGCTACTTGTTTTAACTGCGAAAAGATAGGACATTTCGCTAACGAGTACAGGTCAAAGAAAGTTTCGAGAAACTCAGTGTTTCCCAAGAAATCCTTTATTCCCAGGAATAGAGATGACAAATACGCCAAGCTGAAAGAAAGGTATGCAAAGCTGAAAAGCTTTAAGAAAAAAGGCAAATGCCTGATGGCTGACTATGATTGGGCTAACTCTGATGAGGAAGAATCATCTGACTCTGAAGATGATGAAGCCAATCTCTGTCTTATGGCCAAACTTGAATATGAGGAAGACAACTCTGACATTCCCTCTACTTCAACCTCTGCAACTCAGGTATCACCTTCCTTCTTTACCAATATTGCAAATATTGATGAAGCTGATAGTCTTTGAAAGATCGATCCCTTGACTAGAAGTTTATATGAAGCCATGAATGGAAAAACAATAGTTGAAAATCAAAACCTTGATCTCGCTGAACAGCTTAAAAACTGTCACCTTCAAATAGAAAATCTTTCTAAAATTGAAGAAGATTTTAAAGATCAAGTGCACCTAAATCAGCTAGTCAAAATCGAGCGCGAAGAAGCTATCGCTGCATTGAAAGCTGAAAAAGCTACTGTTGATGGATGGTATAATTCCTCAACAAAGATCATTGAGATAATTAAGTCTCAGATTCCCCTGAGTGATAAACGTGGTCTTGGTTACAAAGCTGATACTCAAGAACCAACCACTGATCGTTCCATGCTCTTATTTGGAACTTTCGTATCCTCAGTCGCTGATACTTCATCCTCTCAGTGTTCCTCTTCTAGACCGCCTAACCCTGAGGAAATTTCTACCTCTTCAAAAGGTAAAGAGAAAATGGTTTATCCAAAACCTACCTCTGTCTTAAAGATAAAGGTAAAGGAATTGTTTTTAACCAAAATCCTCAGAAGGGTACCTTAGTACCTAAGCTAAATGCTTCTAAAGCTTTAGTGATTCATCCCTCTGGATCAAGGAATCAGATCTCTGGATCTACTCAGCGTGGATCTATTCAGCGATCTACTCCTAGAATCAGAGTGGATGTCTCTGGTAAGAAATCCGAAGAACTGAATGTTCCTCCCATTTCAAAAGCCAATAGCTTACTTGGTGCTGGTACTTCTATTTCAAAATCTAAATCTCAGCATTCAAATGGTCCTAGAACTACTTTTAGTTATAGGAAATGTTATCACTGTGGACTTACAAATCATATTGCTAGTAAGTGCCCCACAGCCACCCAAGCTGAAAAGATAGCTAAGGTGAAGATCATTGCCCCCAAGGCAAAGAAGACCACTGAGGTTAAGAAATTAACCAAAGTGAAGACTGACAAAGCTGAATCTTCAAATGCTGCGAAGATTGCTGAACCTTCCATTCCAACTACTTCCACTGACAAACGTGTACACATGGTTAAGTGGGTACCCAAGAAAAACTAATCTTCCTTTGTAATGCAGGTTAAGAAGGGTATCTGGTATCTCGATAGCGGATGCTCTAGACACATGACTGGAAAGAAAAGCCTGCTCGCTGAATACAAGGAAGAGAAGGGTCCCTCTGTGACTTTCGGTGGAAATGGAAAAGGACATAACCGAGGGTTTGGTGTACTCTCTAATGGTACAACAACCTTCAGAAGAGTCGCATATGTTGAAGGGATGAAGTATAATCTTCTAAGCATCAGTCAGCTTTGCGACAAAGATAACAAAGTAATCTTTACTAAGGAATCCTGCTTTGTCGCTGACAAAAAGGAGAAGATAGCTCTCAGCGGTTATCGTTTGGAAAATGTTTATGTAATAAACATGGACTCAACAACCACTGAGAACTCCTGTTTCTTCTCGAAAGCCTCATCTGATGTCAAATGGCTATGGCATAAGAGGCTCTCTCATCTGAATTTCAAGACACTGAACACTCTTTCTTCAAAAGAGTTAGTCACTGGTCTACCTCAACACTCATACGCCAAAGAGTCCTTATGTTCAGCGTGTGAAAAAGGCAAGCAGACCAAAGCAAGCTTTAAGTTAAAGCAAGTCTCCTCAGTGTCATCTCCTTTACAACTTCTCCATATGGATTTGTTTGGCCCTGTTAACAAACAATCCATCGCTGGAAAGAAATATACACTGGTCATAGTTGATGAATTCTCTCGCTTTACATGGGTTATGTTTATCCGTTCTAAGAGTGACACCCCTGAAGAACTCATCACCTTTGTTCGGAAGATGGAAACCCTTAACAACTTGACCGTTCGTTCAATAAGGAGTGATCATGGGACTGAATTCAAAAACAGTTCGCTTGATTCCTTCTTTGAGAGCAAGGGTATTTCTCACAACTTTTCATCAGTGACAACACCGCAACAAAATGGAGTCGCTGAATGAAGAAATAGAACAATTATTGAAGCTGCACGTTCAATGCTCAGCGATTCTCACCTGCCTACTCAGTTTTTTGCAGAAGCTATCAACACTGCTTGTTTTACGCAAAACAGGTCGCTGATAGTCAAAAGATTCAATAAGACAGCCTATGAACTTTTTCATGGGAGAAAGCCTTCAATCAGCTTTCTTCACATCTTTGGATGTCAGTGTTTCATACTGAACAACAGAGATGCCCTTAGAAAGTTTGATCCTAAGTCTGACGATGGAATCTTTCTTGGATATTCTTCAATCTCCAAAGCCTTCAGAGTCTTCAATCGAAGAAGACAAACTGTAGAAGAAACTATTCACGTCACGTTTGACGAATCCCGTTCAGCGAACTGAAGAACTGAATCAATGGATGTTTTCTCATCTTGGTGATTTAGAATATATTCCCACTCCTCATACTCATACAGTTGAAGATGATAGTCCTACTATCATCCCAAACATGCAGAATAGTGAAGCTGAAACATCATGGGTCTCAGCTGTTCCTTTAAACACTATTGTAACAACCCAACATTTCACAACAATTCATTGAAAAAAATCGAACATCCCAAAATCACGTCTCAAAAATTTCCTTACAATATTCAAGTTTTTGGTTAGCGGAAACAACCTACACAACTGAGAAATAACTAAATGGGTAATAGTGTCTCTACGCTATCAACTTTCCTTGCTAATCTCCACTCACTTGCTCGAGTCCTTAATCGCCTGCTTACCTGAAAAGGTTTTATTATGGAAAAGCGAGGGTTAGACCACGAGGTCTAGTGAGTCCCTCCTGACAGTTCTCAAAATCATTTAAAACGGTTTATCTTTTCAACATAAATCTTTCATATATAAACTTTCAATAATAACTTTCGCATAGCTGATATCAAAATATTGCACATAAAACTTCCGTATAACTTTTCATAAAAGTTTCTCATAAAACTCCCACGGATAAATCCGCTCCTCGTAATCTGACACCCTGAAGCCACCCTAAGGTGACAACGAGTCAGTCTCATGCTGCCTTATTTTGGGGCCACTTCCCCTGGCATAAAGGGTCTCCACTCCCGCACGAGCACTGGCGGGTCTCCACTCCCGTCTTGGCCAGTTTACGTCTATCACAACGTATGCATACATTCTACATAAAACTTTAAACAACTTTCATGCAATTAAAGCATAATAATAAAGCATGGCAATTCTCAACATTCAAAACACCTTTTCAAAACACTTTAAAAGCCACACGTTTTAGTTTAGAAAACTCACCTGGCTTGCTTGCTCCAAAGCTCCTCACTTACACTTCCGATCTCTAGGTGGAACACCTATTATATTAATAATGTACGTCATAATTCGTTCAATTAATACTCGAGTTAAATCCCGAACTCAACCCTAACTTCTCTAAATTGGTAGATTACACTTCTAGTCCAAAAATCATAATTAATGGTCTTTATTTACCCATCCAATTGACGTACAATACTGGATCCATTAATTTACCCAAATCTATATTCTCAACAATAAAGTAAAAACACTGGATCCTAAATCTCAGTCTCAAAGTAAACGAACCCTGGATTAAATAATATGAAACCGGGCCTTAGATTAACTTGTTTAACCCCAAGCCCAAATTAAATTAACTAAACCAAGCCCATCTTAATTTGATCGAGTCGAAATCCAATTAATTAATATAGCGACAATTAATTAACTAAACGCACAAAGTCTAATTACCTAGTACTTAGTTGTCCAATAAAAATTACCGATCCCAACAATATTGACCCGAGTCACAATTCCATTAACTACAATTTTGGTCCAATTAGAAGTATCCAACGGCCCACCCTAATTTAAATAACATAGGCCCAAATAGAGGAACATCTCATGAGACTTCCGTAATTTGGGTTCCAAAAAGGACGTACGCAAATCTCTCCCTCTCTTGCGTAACAGTCATACGGTTGCGAAATTCATGCAGAAGACGAACTCCGAACATTTTCAATATCGCTTACTAAGACAACCAATTAATAAGGTTTTCTTACTCAATTTCATTCAATAGTGTTCCCTACAACTTGCTAGGCCATCTTAATCCTTAAGACCCCATTTCTTTTAACATCTTAACAAACCTGATTGAATTAAAATCCCAGAGGTGTTCTTCTACTTATTTTATTCTAACCCAGAGAAATAGAATAACAATATGGATTGCTACTAACATTGTAGAATAGAAACTTAATAATGAAAGAATACTTACCAAAATCGGAGTCTCTTTACCTTGAAATAAACCTCACGAAAAAGGAAGGCTGCTGTCCAGCCGCGCCGCCGCCGCCGACCACCACCTCCAGCGACCACCACCGACGGCCATCATCGCCGGCGACCACCACAGGCAGCCACCACCGCTGCTTCTTCCCTCATCATCTCTCTCTCTCCTCGCCGGCTCTCTCTCCTCGTCGTCTCTCTCTCTCTCTCGACGTCTCTCTCTCTCTCTTCGCCGGCTGCCTCTCTCTCGGCGTCACTCTCTCTCTTCGCCGGCTGTCTCTCTCCCGGCGTCTCTCTCTATTCTTGCCAGCTGCACCCACATGACCCACACACATGTAGACTCATTTCCTCTTTCTCTCTTTATCGCCGGCTCTCTCTCTCTCGAATGTGCAGGTTCACCATACACACACATACCCTAAAACCCTATTAAGAAACTGTTTCATTTCCCAGATTTCAGCCCAAAAGCGGCGCATCCCAAAAGAGAAAAAGAAATAGTTTCCCAAATTACATATTCTACCCTCAACCATTTCATAATAAACAAATTTGCCCCCTTAACTTTTCATTAAAAACCCACTATTCAAATTTGGGTTATTACAACTATACCTGCTTCTGAACCAAATGTCTCAGACATTCCATCTACTTCTCAGCAATCAGTGAATGAAATGACATCTTACCTACTCCTCTCTTGGTTGATATTCCAGAAGTCGCTGAAGCTTCATCTTCAGCCCCTCCAGTTCAGGTTGAGTCAGCGTCTCACGCTCCGGCTCAGCGATGGACTGTAAATCACCCAATTGATCAAATTCTTGGTGATCTAAACGCTGGTGTTCAGACTCGACGAAGTGCAGGTAATATTTGTTTATTTGTTAACTTTATTTCTCTGATTGAACCAAAGAAAGTAGATGATGCCCTCAAAGATCCAAACTGGGTCAGCGACATGCAAGAAGAGCTGACTGAATTTGAAAGAAATAAAGTTTGGAAACTTGTTCGAAGACCAACTGACAAAATAGTGATAGGCACTAAATGGGTCTATCGAAACAAGTTGGACGAACATGGAACTGTAACCCGCAATAAGGCTCGACTTGTTGCTCAGGGATACAGACAAGAGGAAGGCATAGATTACGACGAAACATTTGCTCCAGTAGCAAGACTAGAATCTATTCGTCTTTTCTTAGCATACGCTGTACACAAAGACTTCAAAGTATATCAGATGGATGTTAAATCAACGTTTCTAAATGGAAAGCTGAATGAAGAAGTCTATGTGGAACAACCTCCAGGATTCTCAGATCCTAAGCGTCCAGGTTATGTTTATAAACTGGATAAGGCACTTTATGGCTTAAAGCAAGCTCCTCATGCATGGTATGACACTCTCTCTACTTATCTCCATATTGAAAAATTTGAGCGAGGTAAAATCGACAAAACTCTATTTTTTAGAATAGTGAAAGGTCATATCATTCTTGTTCAGATATATGTTGATGACATTATATTTGGTTCTACTAACCCTGATCTTTGTACTCGTTTCGCTGATAGAATGAAAGATGAGTATAAAATGAGCATGATGGGTGAGCTAACATATTTCCTTGGTCTTCAGATAAAGCAAAATGAAAAAGGAACTTTCATTAATCAGGGAAAGTATGTTAAAGATATGCTGAAGAAATTCGATTTAACTCAGAGCTCAGTTATGAAAACCCCTATGGCACCTCCGCTGACACTAAACAAGGATTCAAATGGTATTCCTGTTAATGTCACGCTGTACCGTGGGATGATCGGCTCTCTTTTGTATCTTACAGCTAGCCGACCCGATATTATGTACGCAACCTATTTGTGTGCACGATATCAAGCTGAACCTAAGGAATCTCATATGGCCACTGTAAAGCGAATTTTTCGATACCTTAAGGGTGTTAGGTCTAGAGTTTTGTCAAAAAACACAAGTGTTGAGTTCTGAGTAAGAAGACTAAAGAAGACTCAGAAGTTCTGAGTAGAAGACTCAGAAGTTCTGAGTGAGAAATCTCAAAAAGATTCTAAGTGTTGGATTCTGACTAGAAGGTTCAGAGTTCTAAGTAGGAGACTCAGAACTTCTGACTATGAAGACAAATGTTCTGAAGCGCTTATTCAGAAGTATGTTCAGAATTCATATCTTGGGATATTCTCTGTTATATTCAGTTACTAATTAGAACACGTGTAATTGTTCTATTAGTCTGTTTCTTATATGTACTGTAGCTTTAGCTATTCTCTACAGTATATATAGGAGTTAGCAACTGTAGCTAACGAAATCTTTGAGAGAATCTTTGATATAATCTTTGGTGAATCCATTTAGAGAAATTCATTGTAATATCTTGTAATTCACAGATTGTTAATAAATCATATGACCAGTTGCTGTGAATACGATCTTAATTGTTCATATTTGATTGTAAGAGTGTATCCTGGACTTACAATTGGTATCAGAGCATTTTAAGCAACCCTGCAAATTTTGGTTGAAAAATTCTGATTTTTGAGCAAGTTATGGTGGTTTGAAGTTCAGAATGTTCAAAAATCACAAAATCCAAACATTTTTCTAAGGAATTTTCTTTGGATAGCTTTATCAGAATTCTGACTCTCTTACTCAGAAGTTCTGACTCTACTACTCAGAATTCTGACTCAACTAATCAGAATTCTGACTCTGATACTTAGAATTTTGAACAAGTTACTCAGAATTCTGACTTTTCTACTCAGAATTCTGACTCAACTACTCAGAATTTGGATTTTTGATATCTAATGAGGAATCATTGTAGATGATTACCAAAATCTCTTGATTTTGCAGGATTATCTTGATTTCAGAGGAAGTATTGACTCAAAATTTGATCTGATTGTTTCAAGATAATGTTCAAAACCCGTGATTCAACGTTTTAGGTTTTTGAACATATCAGTTCAAAACCCGTACTTAAATGAAAATGGCTTCTGAATAATTCAGTTCAGGACCCGTACTTCAGAGACTAAGACTTCTAAACAAATCAGTTTAGAACTCATACTTCTCAGGTGATATCCTTAACTGTCATATTTTTCTGTTTCAAGGAACAAGTGGTGAAAGGTAACATTGTATTATGTTTTATTTCTATTGCTTTGAATGTTTGAATCTTAACAGTTTAATTCAATGATATGATTTTTTTTAATTTTCATTCAATGAATAAATGTGTGTCAAAAAGTGATTTTACAAGTATTTTGTATTATCTGAGCTATATTTGTTTCAACTTTCACTTCTGAATTAAATCGAAAGGTAAGCAAAACATGAATGAAATTATGCCGAATGCTCAATGTTATGAAATCTATACTTATATAGAATATAATGTTCAAAAAGCCTAAATGTCAGAATGTTGGATGGAAACAAAAATATGGGGGAAGTACTACGTTTTAGTACCAAGTGATTGAGATGAAATATAAATATATATAAAATCATTTAGTTTGAAAGTTTGTACCTGTGGCCTTTCTGGTTTGGGAGAGTAAGTCCTAAGGGGTGCTCGACACCTAGTCCCTAAGATCAATTGGTCTGGGATCGGCTGACCCAAATCCTGCAATAGAACCAGATAGAAAGCCATGTTCTACTGGTACAAATGGGTTTAAGATATATCGATGTGGCCTTTCTGGTTTGGGAAATTAAGTTCCAAGGGGTGCTTGTCACCTAGCACCTAAGACCAACTGGTCTGGGATATGCTGACCCAAATCCTGCTATAGAACCAGATAGAAAGTCATGTTTAACGATGTATCTTATTCTTACTAAACTTTTTGATTAAAAGATGCCAATGTGCACAAAATTAAAAGATGTCAATGAGCACAAAAGAAAAGATGCCAATGAGCACACATCTCTTGAAACTTGGGGAAAATACAAAGTCGCGATAAACTTGTAAATTTGTGAAAATTCTGTTTTTTGGACAAATAGTGTGAGTAAGAGCAAAATATTCTTATAGGTTTTAGAGGTGCATTTGCTTGTTGCTAATCATATTTCGCATGCTAAGCACACCAAATAGATTTAATAAAGAGATTTAAACTGAACATTTTTAACTTGATATGCAATGATGACTTGTATTTGAATCCAAACACATACATTTGATTTCATTTGTTTGAAAAATCTGATAAATTTCATTAAGTTGGATTTCTTTTGTAAAATTTTCAAATGATCAAATGTTAGTAGTTATCAAGTGTAATTCAGTGAATCTTATTTTCCTTGTATAAATATATTTGAAATGAATAATTTTAGTGAAATATATGCATACTTTCAGGGGGAGAAAACAAATTGCTCCATAATTCTTATTTTGAGGGGGAGCAAGGTTATTCATTAAGGAGGAGAAAAAGCATAGACTTCATCGCTAAAGTTTTGAAAATCAAGGGGGAGAAAAGCTAAAGATTTTGAAGATGATTTTGCTTTCCAAAACTTTAGGGGGAGAAGAAAAATCTGATTGATTGATTAAAAAAAAAGGGAGAAGAAAGTCAGAAAGTCATAAAAAGACAGAAATTTGACTTGATCACATGAAGATAAGATTTGTCATTTCAAGGGGGAGCAAAGAAAAAGCAAATATATAACAGAAATCAATTTGGAAATCGTTGCTGCTGCTGATTAAAGACTGACCAGAAGTTGTTAACTCAGATTATTCAGAATTCTGAGCAAAAGTTGTCAAAGCATTCAGAAG